>VFLP01000002.1:0-600000 GCA_007182795.1 Xylaria flabelliformis | reverse complement strand
CAAATTGGAATGCCGATGGCTATCAAGGTTACTGCTAGCTCAGCCGTATGCCATATTACCAACTCAGGCGTATCCTCTAATAATTTTGAGTTAGCTTTCTCTTTTCTTCATAATGGACTCCAGCTCTTAGGCTGTTGTGAAGGTTACTTACTCAGATAGTTATGACTTGCCAATCTCCATAATTCAAATGCTCTCTTAACGCCGATACCTGCAGCCCTGTGATATTACAGATTTGATAAGTATGATTCTTCTTCTGTCTTGCTATTACGAAAGCAAAGATGACTTACGCGACACCGAGGCTCAGACTCAATAGAACGACAAGCTTCTGAGGATGACGATATGACTTCCACTATCACATCATATCCAGTCAACAGGTACTCAAATTAAGAGGCAGGAGGACAAAGGAGATAAGGGACTTTGCAATCACTCACCAATAAACACCAAGGATATATTGCGTAGCAAATATCCACAATCGCGCTTAGTGCGCCCGCCACATATGCTACCGGCAGAAGGTCACTTGAACAATGCCCATCCACACGCGGGTCCCATAGACGTGCTGCCGGCTGGCACGGAAACCAGGATATAAACAATGCAGCGGTGATAAAGATGGTAAATAGGGTTACTGGCGTCCATAGAGCAATCATGTGAATTCTATTGTTGATCAGTTGCCTTGCCATGTGGTTTAAAAAGAACGTTATGGAGAGTTTCGAGGCAACATTTCCAATGATGAGGAAAGTCTGGCCGATTATCACGTCGAGTACCGCTTTAACGTGTTCCTCTGGCGGATGCGCAGTGATCGTCGAGATGTCCTGTCCTAAGCCATGCTCCGCGGAATTCGTAATTAGAATAGCATAGAGGAAGAGACACGCCTATCAGAGAAACTTTTCGGTTAGATCACACTCCTCGGTTCTCACTGACCCCAGCCTTTTCCCCGTACTCTATAAGACACCATCATGATATGCCTCAGGGCTTAACATAAGAGAAACTTACGAATGAAACGACATAGCAGAAGTCGTCCTTCCTAAAGCCTTCCAGAATCTTGACGCGGATGTAGATCCGTAACGGGACAAATAAAGATGTCACGCCAGTAAAGATCCACACGGTCCTGAGCGCCGGGTATGCGGCAGGGTCGATATTTTTCATTGCTAGAGCAGTAGTTCTCAACTTACTTTTTCAAGGAATCTCGTCTTGTTGGAACTGATTTCTTGCGCTGAATATGCAACGGCGACGGAGAGAAGTGTAAATTGTGAAGAACATATATCATATTTTGAGTGCGCGAGTAGATATTGTGTTTGCTACATCTAGATATACACCTATCCCTTGTGTTACGGTACGTGTATAATAGCTAGAGACGGTCAAGCGCCCGACTTGACCGCGTTCTACGTTTTAGTAGTGCAACAAGATTGTGCTGTGGTTCTGTCCCTTGGCCCTCGTCCCATGACTTTCTTGTGCAATAAGCAAAACCAACGATGAACCCAGGGACCGGGACCTCGCCGTCAACGAACAGTTCCCAAAGCTTCCCAAGTATTCCACGCCTATTCTACCAATGGTTAGCTGTTTCAAGGTAAGACCGATTGCTCTAGCGTTGCTCTGTGCGGCGACGGAAAGAAAATCTCAACAATCTACAAACTTCGTGACGCGCTTTAGGCCGCCCCATCAGATGTGCTTTTGTTTACAGCGTTGTATTGAGCCTAATATTTGACTGGGCTCACTCGTATATTCCTTTCCACATCTTCTACCTTGCACCACAGCTTGGTGACAAAACCCGGAGCTATCGAAGGCTCGCGAGGATTTGGGTATAAGCCTGTCCGCCATGGGTTCCCTTCCCCCTTGCATTCGTAGCTAGTAAATGAAGACACATGGACACGGCATACCCAACCCATACTTGACCAATTTACAAGGTATATGTCTAATCCCACAGTGTAATGAGATCTACATGGAGTCCTAGGGATTCTGGTGGTGGGGAGCGATGTGGAGGCTGGTTAATAAAAATAGTGGCCATCGGATGCGCAAGGAAACTTCATGTTATCCATTGGAGTCGAATTGGAGCCGAGAAGAATGGTACAAAATCTACAGCCAGCGCTGACTTGATGACTAGCAACTGAGATCAGCTTTCTTGCAGAACGTATTCCTTTTGTATCAAGTCGGTCTGAAATAGAGTGAAAGAGAGCAGATGATTGTGTTGTCTCACCTATAATCCGTCTGCTTATGTGTGTTCGCAGGTTATATAGCCTCTTTGCCGCCGGCTATCGTCTCATATCGAACTGTATGAATATCACCTTGAATAAAGGGCATGTATGTGTATCGCCAGGGACTGGCCCTTGAAGGAGATCCTGACAAATAGTATACCTCCAACCACCTTTGTGGAAGTACCGTGCAGTATGTCTAGCCCAGATGATCAATCCGTTATCCCTTTGCCATAATTGCGGTAGGGATTCCACACCATCACTCAACAAACTGGCTTGCCCTAATCTATTTTGGTTTCTTTTGAGTTCCCACTAAGATCCACTTGAAAATAAATACATATTTGATAACAATGGCCATAACTTTATCGGCAAAGGCAGTTGCGCCTTCCGGCGGCAGCACTAATACTAAGGGTGAAAAGGTCTTCTGAAATATGTGCCTCAAATTCTACACCTTGTCACGGCTACTACGCTATTAATACCCATATGGGTTAACACATCAGGGAGAATATCACTGATAACCAGGGATAATATAAGCGAAATATTGGCGAATTTAGTACATGTATGGAGGGCAAATGCATATTATCATCAAACAGTCGTATGGTAGTTTGTGCCAAAAGACTTTGGCAGCCATGCTGATGTCGATTCAACTTGGTGGAGATTTTCTGAATTTCAATAGCTATCGCAATCAGGTACTCTTCTGTTTTAATCTTTTACTTTATTCCGTCTATCTAATCTTCTACGTTCATCTTACTTACAGCGGCTTCTAGCGTATGAGACACGGATAGTTTTTATTCGTAATTTTTATTGACTGATGGCAGGAAACGTATCTGTGTGGTCCTAAGAAATGAATGAAGTTTTTTTCATTTCTGTTCTAAGACTCGAATGCCAGCATTAGAGCTTATAGGTCAAGCTTTTAATATAACCCTTGATGCTAGAGGCGGGTTCAGATAATGCGATAGTTATAGAAGTAACTCTCACGTTTTGTTAGTAAAGCTCAAACCAGATAATGTGGAAGTATGTTGGCCCTGTCCGTCAACCTCGGGTGTTGAGTGTTGGAGGTGTACCGCTTGGGCTTTGGCTTAGGCCTAGTGCAGCCACCGGAAGTATCACGTCCTGATCTTGTCATTTTGATTGTTCCTCGATGAAGCTGTGATTGATGATTAATTTATTGTAGTTTTTCGTGAATTTGTATAGAAGACTTTCGAGACTTTTGTTATAGATGAAGATTTGCTATATAGAGATAAACGCTATAACGCGCCAGCTTTATAGAATTAGGACTAGTAGAATCTAGTCAAACAAAGTTGGGGTTCGACAATCCTGTTCAAGCAGAATAAATGATATGATGGCTTGAAACGATAATTATGTCTAGCTTCTCGTCGCTAACAACAAGATAGTACACCAAACAAAGAGATTGTAATTCTGACAGTACACTCTTCCTCCTTTCTTTCATCATTATCCCAATAGTTCTTCGTAGAAAAGATTGAATGTATGTAGCGCTTAATGGGTACAAAACAATGTCGGCTGGACTTCTCAGACTAGGTCTATGCAAATGAAAGGGGAATTATGAAATGCCACATATGTGTGATTGTACTTTTGATTATATATTTTGCATAAAATAGTTAATACCAGTATCATCTGTAAGTTCTACAAGTTCTTCTCCTTGTGTATATATCTTGACAGTGTCGGGAAATTGCTGTCGTCTGGCGCCTGCGCCTCCAGTTTTGGTGAAACGAAGAGGCGATCAATCGCCTTAGAGCAAGGGAGAATAAGCTAACAGATAAAGCTCCATTAGATCCTTGTTGTACTCGGAATGCTCATTAAGTAACGCTCCTGAACGTTAAGTTTTCTTGAATTATAGGTAATCGTTATCGTCAATGTGTGCATTGATATCAGGGCTTTTCAGTAGGCAGTCCAGCTTCGAGTTCGTGAAGGTGAGATTCCGTACCCATTTCAGAAATGCTTGTTTGCATTGACATAACCTCAGAAGGACGGCTCGTCAAGTTTTGCGTACCAATGTTACTACTAACGGTAGTCAAGGCTGCCTCATCTTTTGGGGGAGGCGGCGGCGGCGGTGTCTGCTGCTGCTGGTTTGGTAGTTGGCGATGACGACGACGAGCAAACAAGTAAACCCCTAGCGCTATCAAAGCTACAGCCGCCACAACACCGATCACAATGCCAGCTATGGCACCAGGTGAACTGGAACACTCATGGTCAGTTATTGTTACTTAGAGGGGAGCCTGCGAAGCTTGTGAATGTGATCTTGGCTCGAAGAGAAAGCCCTTTTCTCTAAATGACGCCTAGAGAAGAGGGAACGAGTTCGGGAATTTCTCACAGTGAAGTGTGCCCGGAGCCTCCGGATTGGGCCTGTTTGGCGGTCAGTAGTGTCCACGTAAGACCAGTTCGTTTGAGGTATGTACTTACCGACCCCGCAGAGGTCTGACCGGAGGATGAACCTGAACGAGACGATGTCGGGGATAAGGTTGAGACTACTATTCCGTCGATGACGTGCGCGTAAGCCGCGAAGGGTGACGTCGTAGCGGTAACCAACATAGTCCCCGATAGAGAGTCAGAGCCATAAACTTCCACAAAGGCCGAGCTACTCAGGGGCCATTCACTATAGCATGTACCTCCATAAGCTGGGCGCTTTGAATCGATTAGCGGGTTTTTTGGCGGCGTGAACGCATAACCACTTTCACTGATCAGCTCTTCTCCTCTAGTAACAGAAAGTAACACGATATGACTGATCTGGACGGAGCCGAAATTCTCGACTTACCTTGGACACAACGCTTGATAATCGCCCTCACCGGAGACTACTTGCCACCCAAACGGAAAGACGAGGGGGCTCATCAGGGGTACCATTGACCCTACAGTTGTTGGATTCACCTTATATGGCGTATAGTATGACAAGAACTCGGGTGGATAGCAATCCGACACTGTGGTTCCAGAAACTGGAACAGGTTCATTGAGCCAGATGAAATACCCCGGTGGAGCTAACATAGTAAGGTGCTCTTCGTTACATGATTCGGGCGGTATGAATGTTGTGGTGAGCGGGACGGCGTACGGTGTTGATTTTGTAGGTGAGCGGCTCGTAGATGTCGCCGTCGGATCTGCCCTCACATGAAGAGTCTCGGGTACAACATTTCCCTTTCCTCTAGCGTTCAGCCGGTTTAACTCCGTCGGTGACGCCTGTTTTCCATTCCTGCCTAACAGTGCCATTGTGCCAGTGCAGAAAAGCACTATAGATGCCAGCAACGAAAACCGCGGTTGCATATCCTATAAGTTTCTTCGTTGGGCCAAGACACGTGTGTTTAACAGCCACATCGATTATAATGAGCGTCTATATATGCCAGTGAGTAAGTAGGATGTTCCAGGGTTTGTGGTAAAGGAAGATCAATTTAATCGATGGCGTGGGATCTTGGGTCTTATGCCTGCGGCAGACTTTCACCAAAGTGCGGCAATAGAGTTGTAGGTGTGCCACCTCTATTGCCTGCCGATAATTAATCTGGTAACATCTGGGTTTAGAATACTACGCAGCGTATTAGAACGTATCCCTGAAAAAGCTTAGGACTATCGAAAGGACCGAAATTGGTTAAGGGGTGAATAGTCAGCACCTTGTTATTGGTTACAAGACTTTCGTGGGGTCATTATTGCAACCTCATCAGCCCCCATCATGCGCACTTCGGATGAGAGGCTGGAACATAAATACAACATAAATCCTTTAGTTCCATCGCAAAAGCCACACCACGCCATTTATATAGTTACCTCAAGGAAACTTTAAAAATCCCTGGCGGCGATCAGCAACCATTATAGCCCAACATAGACGAGCCAGGCCCCCGATTGCCGGATATAAACAGTTTGGTAGCTATGGCTTATACAATTAGCTTGGAGTTTTTTCTTGGTTTTGATGAATTGGTACTGTACGTAATTAACATCTGGCATTATCATCAAAGCTTATCTCGTTTCTGGGCTCCCCTATTGAGCGGCGAAAACGGATTACTTACTATCCGATGACGGTTACCTTGACGCAACCTCGGAATGCATCTAAATCCTACGTAGGATCGATTCGATACTGCATGCTGTCAATATCAACTTGCGCCACGGCCTGGCATGATTGATCAGAATACCTACCTACCTATCTTGTGATCTCCTCACTAAGCTTATATAGGAGTGTATAACCCTACTTATGGATAACGGACTAGTTTCCTAATCTGTGTAACGGCTGGGCATTGCTGGTTTGCCATCTTATGGTATTGCCAGTTCTATATGATCTTCGCTAGTCGCATAGAATCCAATACCAAGCAACATCTCGATGCTATATTACATAATATTTACGACTCAACAGCTTGTCCACATCGTAGATATGTGAGCCGTCGGCACATCAGAGACACGTTAATTATTCAACAGCCGAAGCGCAACTTGTACAATGGGAAGACCTCTCGGGAGTAGGTTGCCGACTATGGAGGATCTTGGTTGTATGGACGCCACAGCGCGGCTGAGTGGGGGTAGTAGGTAGTGGATGGGAACTATTTCCGCGGTATCAAACCCGATGGGACAGATTGGATGAAA
This sequence comes from Xylaria flabelliformis, assembly GCA_007182795.1. Lineage (NCBI taxonomy): Eukaryota > Fungi > Ascomycota > Sordariomycetes > Xylariales > Xylariaceae > Xylaria > Xylaria flabelliformis. The sequence continues at coordinate 593,248 of VFLP01000002.1, read as the reverse complement.
ATAGATACGTGTTCCAGGTATGATTATAGTTTCTAGAACCTGTACCTGGAACAGCCATCTACCCACTACAGAGATATATCGAAAATATCAAGATTCTTAACTGGAAACAATCGTTATCTTGGCCCGTTAGGACCTTTGGGGCTTGCTGATTAGAACGCACTAAAGCCTCGTCGCTTTTCGAAAGAGAAGCAATTAGGGGAGCATGTTAAAGTCATCATCGTCTAAACACATGCATTTGTAGCGAGCACATGACAGCATTGAGTGGTGTGCTTAGAACTGCCACGCTACGAGGTTCGCTGGAAGCAGGCGCGCGGCTGTTTGCGCTTAGCGGGCCACGGCAGAATAAATTGCAGGAGGGTCCAAGCACAAACGTGAAACTTATATGCATATGCGTTTGCATAGGTCTTTGTTTCTCCGGTCTTGAAGGCGGTCCTCCTCCTGCTAGAATACATACATCATGACTGAAGTCAATATACATGGGTAGTGTTGATAACGAACTGTTTTTGGCCGAACGCGGCAGGTAAGACAATACGTCAGCTGGAACGTTCGGGCCTCGATTTACCTTGGCGGAAATGGCACGCAATATAAGTAAGCCCCATTGAGTGACCCAAAATGGAGAAACGAGGAACGAGGCAGTGATCATGTGATGGGCAGCTGGGGTTATAGGCCCTGGAGGTAATGGCCTATTGACCATTAGTAACGTCGCACGTATCGTCGTATGCGTGGGCGTCTGTTTCGATCTTAATTACTTCTTCAAAGCTTCTGTCGATGCCGATTGTTGGGCGCGCTTTACAAAACACAAGACGTCACTCATGTGTGACAGCTGCAATAACGGTTGGCCATATCTCAGGTAGTGCAATTATCTTGGTTTCTCGTGACACTTGGACATGAGATTATTAGGTATGTCAAAGCCGACTCGCGTTCTCGGCCGAAACACCGAGCTGTAACAATCTATCTCCAACGGGTTGGGCAATATTTGTTAGGTAGGTAGTACGGCGGCTTCTACCTATCTTATAAAATATCATATACTACCTGCAGACTGCAGGATATGCAATCGGATACCTATAGCGATGTCGACGTAGTAGCCTTGGTGAACCTAGAACCTCGCTGTCTCCGATGAGAACTCGGTAGAGCCGCAGTGGAGTCGTACTAGATGTCCTCAAGTGTACGATTTAGGGGTTTATTAAAACGTCTCGACCGGCTTACGGTAGAACCAATAGAAAATCAGCGCTGTATGAGACTTAGATCCTCGTCGGTCAACGGGTGTATAAGTAAGTACCTACCCTATGAAGCCCGACAAGTTGCCGATTCATGTCTATCTTATAAGCGGTTTCAATTTTTAGTTTGTCATATTCGATTTATTGAAAGGCATTTAGGTACAGATTACCCTCCGACTCACGGTAGGCGCTCAACGTTCATGCATCGCTATTTGGGCTGTAATGAGCACTGGTTAAACAAGGTGCCAACGTCAGGTGCTATATTACCAGACGGCTGGATCTCGATGTCCATATATCTGGACCAGTTAAGACCTTTGCTGGTGTGCCATTACAGTCAAATGCAGAGAAGGCAATATTAAGTAGTGCTTGCCGGGTAGGTTCTGTCAGATTGGTATTACCTCGATTGCTAAAAACCTTTAGCCAACATAATCAGGTGTCATGTGCGGAGTGCGTGCAGATACGAAGGCATTTGTTAAATTTAATTGGGCTTTTGCCCCTTATGAGGGGTTTATGAAGAAGGGAGCGGACGCGGACGCGGACGCGGGGACGCAAGGACCTCAGTATTGTCAATTCGTCGCCCTTTTGTTGGCCGCGCCCTTTGGCGATCTACATATTTACCTTGGGTAGGTCCTGGGTAGGTAGATACCGAGGCGCCTGGCAAGCAGAGGTATGCAGGTCCAACTGGCAATGGATGGTTCGATGACAGAAGGCATAAAGGAACAAGGCGATTATGTACACCTGCACTTAGACATCCATCCCGTACTGTAGCAGGGCGAATCAGCATCTCGGAGCCCGCCTGTAATGATAGTCGATGGCCCCACTATTTCCCACAGCAGGCCCGGCCATTGTCCGTCTTAGGCCATTGCCCCATCATCCGATGCATTCCAGCATAAGCCCAGCAGCGAAACCCCTTGGAAATTCTCTTGTCCTGTGGCTGCCCAATTTATGCCACCTCCAGCGTCTGCTGCAAGGCGATCCCCTTCCCGCCTCCCCTGCCAAAGTGCCTTAAGCATAGACTGCACAGCTGCGTAGGTAGTATAATTATAGTTAGTTAGCAGAAACCAAGCAAGCAAGCCAAAGCCAAGCCAAGCCAGCAAGCAGGCAAGAAAAAGGCAAACTGGCAACCAAGCGAAGCAACAGCAGAGCGAAAGTGTGGAGCCGACCGACCTGACCGCCGTTACGCCCCCCCCTCTCTTTCCCAATTTCAAGCTGGCACTGGCAACTGCCTAACCTCCCTAACCTGTCTCCCTAGCAATTCTCTCCTCCTCCCTCCCGTCTCTTCTCTCTACAACCCACACACACCGTCCATCTTCCATTCGAAGGTGGTCTGAAAGGCGTCATCTCCCCCAGCGTGCCACGCCTTTCGCTTCGCATTCCTGCAACCTTTCTACCCTCAATTCTCATTTCATTTCCCGTGCAGGCAGTGAGCAACGTGCTCGTGCCAGATTCAACCAACCGACGAACCCGCATCCTGATCGGCCCACGACGAAGACTACGACAACAGCCACGCAAACTCCTACGTCTTTTGGGTAAGAAGAGTCTTGAACTAACCCCCCGCTTCCCTTCTATCACATTCACCGTGGTCCATCTTTTGTTACGCAGCCCAGCAACCACTATTATTGTGCTTTTCTTTTTTTTTGGTTTGATTCAGTGTACATCTATCATCCATCCACTGTTCTATTGCCCACGCATTGCTTTACTCAATCTGTATCAACCAGCATTTCTCTGCCTGTAACTTTGTAAGGCTGTCCCTATCCGTTGGCGGCATTTTTCTCATCTGTGCCGCCTGCACCAGTTCGATTTCATTCACTTCGCATCTTACTCCATCTTTTTGGCTCTAAACTATCCATCTACGCCTGGACCCATTCGGTTCCTTCTGCCCGTCTCTCTCCTACCGCCTCGAAACACCTCATCTACACAAGCTTACTTAAGTTCGTTTCAGGCTGACTCCATTGCCACAGATTGTTCGGACTCCTTAAATACCGCTCTCAGCCACCATTCTAATCGTCCCGTTCGAACACTCATCTTCACCGCCCAAACAGATACACCTGCCAGCTATTGGCAACACACATTATCAACATGACGACAATGGTTTGTTGCTCCCTGTCCTAAACTTTTCTTTTACATCAAGGTGATTTATGAATGCAATGGGCTATATTTGAATGCCGGTGCCTGGCACTACGCAAATATCCATGTTACAAGACAGATAACCATCAACCGCAAGTTGCCTGAAATCCGTAAAGCCGTGCTAACATTATGCCTAGGATCTTCGCGTCGGTAACAAGTACCGCATCGGTCGTAAGATCGGCTCGGGTTCCTTTGGTGACATCTATCTCGGAACGAATATAATCTCGGGTGAAGAGATTGCCATTAAATTGGAGTCTGTCAAGGCCAAGCACCCTCAGCTTGAATATGAAGCTCGCGTCTACAAGTCCCTTGCTGGCGGTGTCGGCATTCCCTTCGTCCGATGGTTCGGCACGGAGTGCGACTACAACGCCATGGTTCTAGATCTACTTGGTCCCAGCTTGGAAGATCTTTTCAACTTTTGCAATCGGAAATTCTCATTAAAGACGGTTCTCCTCTTGGCTGACCAGCTTATCTCCCGTATCGAGTACATCCATGCCAAGTCATTTATCCATCGCGATATCAAGCCAGATAACTTTCTCATGGGTATTGGCAAACGTGGTAACCAGGTCAACGTTATCGATTTCGGCCTGGCTAAGAAATACAGAGACCCCAAGACGCACTTCCACATCCCTTACCGTGAGAACAAGAACTTGACTGGCACAGCTCGCTATGCTTCCATCAACACGCACTTGGGTGTCGGTAGGTCAATCTTATAGACTCAGGCTCTTGTTTAATCCAAAGTGCTGACTGTGAATAGAGCAATCCCGTCGTGACGACATGGAGTCTCTTGGCTACGTCATGCTGTACTTTTGCCGCGGGTCTCTTCCTTGGCAAGGTTTGAAGGCCGCCACCAAGAAGCAAAAGTACGATCGTATTATGGAGAAGAAGATGACAACTCCTACCGAGGTTCTATGCAGAGGATTTCCTAATGAGTTCGCTATCTATCTTAATTACACTCGATCTCTCCGCTTCGATGACAAGCCCGACTACAGCTACCTTCGCAAGATTTTCCGGGATCTCTTCGTGCGTGAAGGCTTCCAATATGATTACGTCTTTGACTGGACTGTCTACAAGTACCAGAAGAATGCACAAGCTATTGCACAGGCTGCTGGTCAGGGTGCCGAGGAGGATGATAAGCGTGCTCGTACGAATGCCGCTACTGCTGGTGTGAATACACAGGCTAACGCTGTTAAAGCGAATGCAATTCCAAGCACCCGACGCAAGGTGATCGAACGCGGTCCTCCGGGCGTTGACACTCCCGAAACCAACCGAGCCGTCGGGGGGAGCGACAGGATGTGAGTGTCTCGCCAGTCCAGTCCAGTTTAAGCATTCCTAGTAAGGAATCATTTTTTTCTTCGAGTTTGGTGTAATTCATAACGCTGGCCGGAGGAATTGCTGACGTGATTGCTGACACTTCAGTCTTCGGTAATAGGCTGCGATCAGCTTCTAAAGTTCAAGGAACCGGTTCCGGATATGCGTCTGGCTCCTACCGCCCTAAATGATCATCGCTCTGTCGCGCTCGTGTCACAATCCTGTAATGTGGTGGCAGTAATCGACTACATATGATCGCCCCACGAGAACACCCCCTCCCCGTGGTCATCTTGCTGTTGTTCGTACGTATGGCACCACTATATCTACTTGTGGATCGTGGTCGCAGGTTGGACGACGCAGAACCACGCACTATCCCTTTTCATAGTGTTTGGGTTGTTTTGGTTTCCGTTCTTCGATGACTCTCGGTTCACGACTCACTTCCATGGCTCGAACAGGTCAGTGGCTCGCAGAGAGGTGATTCACTATCGGCTCGCCCGGTTATGCATCACGTCTTTTGTTGAGCACATGATCTCTGTTTGAACGGCACGTCCGGCACTCTGCAACTCGCGGGGTGTCGTCACCCATGGTCCAATTTTGTCGAGGCGAACTTTAGTTGTGACGTGCTTATCCACCAGCTGCGTTCCATCTGGAGGTCGATCAACCAGGGATTGAGCATGCGGCCTTAAGTAAATCCAATACATCGCGCCCATGCTCCTTCGATGCGATTTAATCAACACCTCCGGTATAACTAGACCAAGGTTTCCTTGTTTCTGTCTTGACTTGTTTCTCTCAGTCTTTTCTTTCTTTCCTACGCATGTTATCTTTAGGTTGTTGCGTCATCATTCTAGAGGGAGAAGGTGTCAGTGCTTAGAGCATCATTCTCGGTAAATGAGCACACCAGACAAGGGCCGATAATTTATCGCATCAGACGCCGAGAGATGGAAGCAAATGTTAATCGCGCATGGCGACACGGCGACGCCGAACGACGACGAGGTACAGTCACCTTTCCAGCAGCATGTCCACTTTCGCTATAGATGTATAGGGATTTGTGGTATGCGGCCTGGCCCTGGTATCTACGTTTTGCCGTTCGGCTCTGAGGGAGGTGCTGAATGGGCGATAGACTCGGATTTGTTGTAGCTACCAACCAGAGACGTCAGCCTGGGCTGCTGATCTTGACTACGGGAGCCGAGAGGTCCTTCGATGCGTTCCAAAGTACACGACAGGTGCAAGAAGGCATCGTCACAAGCTTGTCTCAGAGTTGGGGCAGTGCGCCGGCAGGGGTTGGGTTTCAAACATATGCAGCTCAAGCAGATGAGGTTCAAGGCTCATGGCCACGCTACACCTCCCTTAGAATGACAGTAATGCAGGCAGACAATACACGCTAAGTAATATCAAGGAATTATTTTCAGCTATAACAAACAGCCTTAGTAAGGCGATGTGACAAGTAATACGTTCGCGGAGGATGCGCAGGACATGAGTCAGCTATCAGATCTGGTTTGGATGCGGTGAGATATGTATCCCAGGCGGTAAGCCCATAGCGTTTGTCCTTCGGTCCCCTTTATGGGTGGCTATGTTGCGGTCACATGTTGAGCAAGCGCTGCGTCGGCTGTTGCCGCTTGTTGGCTGTGGCGACCCGTGATATAGGTACCCTGTTTTTATGGAGCCGTGTTGTGTTCACCTGCCTGGACAAACCCGAGTGGTGAACAGCCTTGAAGAGAATGTAATATAAAGTTAAGAGCACTGGCTAAGTTTCCCTTATGCGGCTTTGGCAGAGAAGTTATTGTGCATGTATCGCCACTGCTTCTTCAACTCGACTTGCCATATCGGCGGAGATCTAGAATAGATGTCCCGCTAACAAGTTGCACAGAACGAGGCAGTGCCTATCTGCCATTGCACTAACCCCTTAGCCCGAAGATCTACCTACCCACATATCTGCTGCTCCATCAAGCACTGTGTCGGGAACACGGTGCGGAGCAGAAGCAAGGAGGGACAACACAGGTTATCAACATCGCCATCCCTTAGAAGGTAGCTACTCGCCTGAGATCAGGCAGACAGCTCTTCTTAAAAGCAGCTTAGAGCTCTCGAATTATAATCTCATAGTCGGCTGGCAAACTCGTTCACTTGTTAACAAGAAAAACTCTTCTATTCTACTCACTGTGTTTCCAGACCGGCGCCACGCCAAGCGAACATACACACCAATAGCAACCATCGAGATCTACGATACAGGACCAGGATAAGCACGTCGGTACCTATTCTGTCTGGCTGCAGATCGATCGAGGTACCTCTTCACCTACTGTTTGCCGTGGTCTACAAACATGAGTGCGCCAGACATCGCTGATACGGTGACAACGTCGCTGGACGTTTTCATCCTCACCTTCAACGCTGCAAAGGAGCAGATCAATCCCTACGTCTTCGCTTCTCACCTTCGCAATGCCTTTGCTCAGAATGCCACGGGCTTGCCAGAGCTCATTGTCATGTAAGCTTGCTTACACACTGCCTCCGTCCAGCACCAACCAATCCAAGTCCATGCTGATAGTGGTATTATTTGCCCAGCTGTCTGCAGGAGATGGCGCCTCTCGCACAGAGCTTCATCGGCTCTTACATGGTCGACCCTTTCTTCCAAAGCTACGCTTCTGCCGTACACATTGCTGCCAGCAGTCACGTAGCGCATAAACCAGTTCAGAGACCAGAAGTAGACCAGGAGGGGTATCAAGATGAGCCTGATGATACCCCATACACCCTCGTGACCACCCGCAATGTCGGTATGACCGGCATCATGCTCTTTGCTCTGACCCCTAGTGCTCTGCAAGACCTTAAGTCCACCGAGGTCAGTTTTGGGGCTGGCGATATGGCCAACAAGGGAGCCGTAGCGCTCCGCATGCTCTTCTCGAAGCAAGATGCGGAAGATCGGAAGAGACAAACTGAACTAACCTTTGTGAGCACCCACTTGGCTCCCCACGAGTGGAATCTGGAGAAGAGAAACAAAAATTGGGAGACCATTGTGTCTGGCTTACGTAAGTTTCTTTACTCGTCTTAATCTTGATATCACTTGCTAACTCTAGTCGTTGTAGTCTTTGAAGACCCCCAGGAGCTTTGTGGCATCAAGACTTCACATCCCACTCCTCGTGCATCCACTAATGATAGTGACGATGAGGGGGAGGGTCTCCTTTCCCGTGATCCAAACGAGAGAGCATTGCACGACATCACCATCTACAAACCTGGATCCCACCTGTTCGTTGCTGGCGATCTGAACTACCGGATATCCAAAACGTCTCCAAACGATAAATCCATTTTTCCTGATTTAGATCCAGATAGCCCCAACTACTTTAACCGCTTCCTTGCTCTAGATCAGCTTACATTGGAGAAAGCGGCAGGTCGGACTCTACATGGGCTACATGAATCCGCCATTCTTTTCCCGCCAACATACAAACTTAAAATAACGGAAAATAAAGCTGCCCAAGAAGAGACCCAAGACCAACGAAATGGCGACTCTACCCACGATGTAGTGCACTGGAAGTGGTCTTCGCATAGGTGGCCGGGTTGGTGTGACCGTGTTCTCTATCTCGACATCCCTCGCTGGGTTTCCCCGTCATCGGAAATTGAAATAGATACCATAGCCTACGACGCACTGCCAGCGGTCCGAACCAGTGATCACAGGGCCGTCTTTCTGCGCCTCAAGGTTCCTGTTCTCGAACCTTCGATATTGGCCCCTCCTCAGGACTTGTCTACCTCGGATAGCAACAACGACCCTCGTGTCAAACTACCATATCCTGTTGATTTCGATTCCTGGGCCAACCGTGCTCGGTTCAAGAAATGGGAGTCTGTCATTGGCTGGTCAATGCTCATTTCGCAATCGAAGCAAGGGATCGCCGTCTTCGCGACCTTATTACTCGTTGGCCTGGGGACTTGGTGGCTTAGGTCGATGTAGGTCTCGGCTTTTGCACGCTTTTGGCGTTGGACCCGACCTTTGGCTATATGGCGGTCTTCGCTCTCTGATTTCTTTCGACGGTTTCATTAGTCACAGTTGATTGCTTAGTCCACTACTCATCCTCGAATTCAGGGCCCCCGGAGGCTATAGGCCATGAGCATTGGTCAGGTCACTTTATTTGGCGCCTATTCAATTCACGGCATAGATTTTGGGGTCTATTTGGTTTCCTGGTCTCTCATAAAGGGGATTTCGTCCTACGGCTTCATAGTGGTTGGCAAGTTTTTTTCTTTTCAAGAATCGCTTATGATCGGGTTCGGGGGTTAATTCTATAACGAATGTAATAAGCGTATAGACTCAGCGGGGTGTTCGGATGGAACGGTCGGTTGAATGATTATACCCCTTTGTCTCTGGAGTCCGACAGACACTTAAGAGACCACTACGGATGTCTATCGGTGATGTATACTCAGTTTCTTCTCTAGATTCCGAATTATACAGAAAACGAAGAAAGAATATCATTGAAAGCTACAAGTGTCTTGACTTCCGAATACGGTGATCAATACCGCACAGATTTGCATGGACGTTTTTGTGCAGCAAAGGCCCCTCTTCTAGATTAGGCACCGACGCTGTATCTTGAAAATTCACAGCTCATTCCATTTCTAGTATAGATTGTGCCATATTTTGTCTTCAAGTCGGTGTAGACGTAGATGTGGCAGACCGCCTGGTCAAAAATTACGTGGAGCGCTCTCGTGATGATCAGCGGGTCTAGCTCCGCATGCCTACCCTAGCGAGCCAAAAACAGATACCAGGAATCCCGAATTTATGTAGGGATCCGAAAATAAGAACCGAGTATGAAGTGACGGACGTACATGTTTATTTGTTCGGGCTGTGCCGGTAGATCCTCAGAGCTGGCCTGTATAGCCGGGGGGGGGGGGGGGGGGGGGGACAAGAATGGTCAGGATCTGCGGCGGACGAGTGCGCAAGACGCAGACGACCGACAGCGACGGCGCTTATCGAAGAGATTGCGCGCTTAAACGAAATCAAAAAGGCTATATCCATGTAAGCAAGTACATACAGCAGCGAAGTCTCGCACTTTTTCGCTCGTTGTAAGTAGGCTGACACCCCTATCAGTCACGGGGATGGCGTTGTGAGGTGAGTCGTGTAGATACCCGCGAAAAGAAAGTTCTCGGCCCTACAAGTAGTTGGGCTTTGGCATTTTCGTAGATACCTTTGCTAATAGCCGGGAAAAGTTGATGAGTAAGGGGTTCGTTCGTTCGTAAGAGGCGCTGTTGTGTTGGGGCTAGGTTGCGGTATAAAACGATGATATAAATATTTACGAGCTTAAGATCAAGAGCTTGGAAGGACCCCAAAGGGTGGGTTATGAAGTTCCAGTACTCCCCTTCGGCCAGGCGTCGACTGAAAGTCTATGTATACGAAAACCTCGCTCTCAGTCACTCTCGTATAGGCTGTTTCAATTGATCAGGCGTATACGGGTAGCTAGAAGGCTGAGACCTTGTCCAAGTCTTGCCGATCATATACTAACTAATTATATAGATAATATTGGAGTCATGGGCTGAGGGGCTTTGAGTGCAGTCCCAGCCCCTTGGGTCCGTGTGGCAGGTGGATTATCTCATTAGTATGATGGGAAGGCTTCCGGGGAAGCTACAATACAGATATGATCTAATCATAGTCTTATTCTAGGATTTCCTCGACTTTATTGTGTTTCGTCAAGCTAAGACTCAGGAACAAGATGCCGTCGGCAAAACCTGGGGTGTATTAGTTAAAATCGTTATCCTGTAATTTAGCTTCTCAACCGATTACGCCTTTTTCTTTTCTCATCTCGCTCGCATCTGTAAGCTGAAATTTTTAAATATGACAAAGGCATCACTACGCCGCAGGATTACCAGCCTAGTAACTCAAAATGAGAATATAAAGTTTGCAATTAGATTGGCGCATCACAAGTGACCTTTGAAGCAGACATTGGCGATGTAGAGTGTGGTCAAAACCGTAAGGAGTGCGACCTGGTGCACGAATTGTGGTACAAGCAACTTGGAGATGTACTTAGGATACCATTCACGATAATATTAGGTTTCTATCTCTTTCGACGGATCTAGTAAACAATAAGCAAGAAGCTGGGGAGTATCACGACATACCACAAACAGTATCTCTTTGGTCCTTTCAGTCCTCATTTAATACGGATACCACTACCTCTCCAAGCGTAAATTTTTTAACTAAAGCACGTAATGTTTAGCTTGATTTAGAACAGCTATCTAACTAGCTCGTAGACCAACCACTGTTCTCTTACTGTAAAGTCATGAACGGGATGGCTCCCAAAATGGTTGAGTAAGTAGCATTTCGCAGTTCGAACAAGCGGTCAAGCGCTTAAATTCTCACTAAAGAGGAAAAACTTAACAGAGATCAGCTTCCTGAATAAGGAATCAGGATGAACCATTTCGTTCAGCCGCACTCTAGCGAAAAAGCCTCAGCCAGAACTCGGGCGTTACGCTAACTAACTACATAAGTAGTTGGTAGCTTGACTAGACTAGGTAGACCCAATTCCATACTTGCGTATATTGTTTTGGGAATAGGTTACCGTTTAAAGGCAGGTGAGGACCAGGAGCGAAACATACGGTGCTAAGTTATTAGCCCCCATGGTTACCTAGGCTTAGATTGGTTAAGCTTTATTCTTATCATGAGCTACGCCGTCTTACATCTCTTTTGGCGCCTACGATTTCGGAATAATAGATATTGTGCTGACACGTAGACTAACCATGTCATACGGCTGAAGTATTGACGTTTGCGGTATTCAGTTAGCAGCATTGGCTGTTCAGCTATTACGTAGTTTGCATATAAGGCATTTTTAAGTTTGGGGTCTAGTTTCCCAATTATTACAAGAAAGCTAGGTAGAGATTTGTAAGTGAACTAGGAAAACCTGCTTTAACGGGTATTAAAACTGCTGCCGCCGTACCTTGGGACGCACCTGCATACTACCCAGACCCATAAAGTACTGGACAGGTATTCAAATTAGCTTATAAGCTAATTCGTTTCAAGCTATTTCTATAACACATCAATTCACATGCTAGAACGGTTCAGGTTGTAGTCATAGCTCTTTTATCCCTACAGTCTTGACTATGTACTAAGGATAACGAAACTCTTCAAACAGCCGGAATTTCCTTAATAGGCTCCATTACTAGTATTTAAATGTTGGTGACAGGGGTTCATGTCTTTGTGAAGCCGGTGATGATTTAGGGTGAAGTCATCGCCATAAAAGGAAGCCAATAGTCCAAATGTCCAGAGCGAGCGTCTCCCCCGTGTTACGGCATGAGGGTAGTAAGCAGAATATCAACGAGAATGAAGCAGTAATGTGTGAAAATAAGATGCAGAACACCAAACCAGCAAGACCTACCCCTCCCAATATCATGTCTATCAAAAGAATGTTTCTTATGCAATGCCCAAGTTTTTCGGTTCTCATAATGCTACAAGTGCTCTCAGCGGCGCTCCACCAGTCATGTAAAAGACCAACTCTATCGTGTAAGTAGGCGGATAAACTCATTACGAGTTTTTGCGATGTATTTGCATTTAGAAAATGCTATTAACGAGATTACCACCGAGCGTGGCGCCGGCGCCGAAGATAGCAGCGTTACCCAGCTTCTTACCAATCTTCTTGCCGGCCGCGCCCACCTTCGATTCACCTTCGGGCTGGTTCGAGCCGCCCCCCTGAGCGACGGCCATGGGCGGGACTTGCGAGTTATAGGGGTTCTGGGCCTGGGGTGGGGGTGGGTAGGCACCGTTATAGCCGGCGGGCGGGGGCGAGGCGTAGTTAGGCTGAGCGGGGGCGTAGAAACCGGCCTTCTCATCGTGATCGACCTGCACGTAGTTCTTGGGGAAAATACCCTCGGCGCCAGTGCGCTCATTACGGCCCATCCACCAGTCGTCGTTCATGTACTCGTGCACGGCGACGCGATCGTCCCTCTCAAATGACAGATCGCGGTCGTCGGCAGCCTGGTAGCGGTAGAGTGCGCGGGCGCGGGCGATGACAGGCTTGGTGGGCGGTGGTGGCGGCGGAGGGTTGTTGCGCGCGGGGAGAGACGGCGGACCGGTGGTGTTGTAGGCGGGCGGCGCCGGATTCGGTGACGGATTCTGGTGCAGGGCGAGACTAGCCATGGCATTTACCGGGGCAGACGGCGGCGGCGATACGGCCGAAGCGGTCCGCGATGCCGGAGTCGGAGCACCAGACATGGACGACTCGGTTGGGAGCTGGCGCGAGATAGAATCGAACACATCGTCGGTTATGACACCGCTCGCCAGCAGGTTTTCGAGTTCCTACAGACCGCTGTCAGCAGCGAATGCGGAGGGGGAGGGGGGTTGGGATGAGACGCACATTCTTGATGAGACGCAGCGACTTGTTATTCGCAATGATTTGTTGACGATCAATGGTCACCATGGTGGCGGGCGTCGGTCTGCAAGTACGATGCGTATGCGCAGGAAGACTGACGTAGATGGCAGCGGAGATGACTTGGTCTGGGTTTTCGGATGGCGCTAGGTACGATGGAGGTTCCTTGGTAAGAAGTTCCTCGGCGGGGACAGGCAGAGGGATTTCGTTGTGGCCGAGATGGGTCAGGTAGACTAGGCAGTAGTTGGTGGTTTGTTGAAGAGTAGTCGTCGGCGAGGGTTACTGTAAGAGGGATGCGGCGGGAGGCTGTTTGGGGCAGGTCTTGGCATCGCATGGGGTCAGGTGGCCGCAGTACCTAGGTATTCGTAAGGCCTCCCACCCACCACTTAAGTATATATGCCCGGTACGTACCTACTATAATAACAACAACTATTAACAACGTCAAACCTTAAAACTGCCTACCTCCATCGTACAAACATATTATCTGTTTTTACAACCAAAAGTTGTCTATAGGATACATATGAGAGTATACTCGAGGGCCTTCTGCTGGAGTGCCAAATAGCAGTAATCTTTTATTCATCAGGTACCATTTGCCAGCTGTGCAGTCTATTGAGCAGCTGCTGCGCATACATAAATTAGCTTCGGCGGGATGTGCACGGGCCGCTGTACCCCTGTCCCGCACTAAGACACTCACAAGAATCTTAACATTTCCTATTCTGGCAGCCGGAATATCAACTTTGGAATTTTTCATTCCGTGACTAACAGCCGCATAAAACAAATGTAGGAGGAACACATATCGAAGAAAGTTAACCCAAGCCTATATTACCATCAGGAACATTCTAATAAGTAGTAGCAGCAGTTTGCTACCAGATTGTTGCTTTGTCTGAATGTAAGTCAGCCTCTTACTTGGGATAATTCTAAAAATAAACAAATCTACCACACCCTCAAGTTCATGGACTGCGTTCTGGTATACTAAGAAGGCAGACGACACGATCGGAACGGGATACAGTGATGATAGCTAGACCGGTTAAGCAGGTGCATCTGTACGACACCCTGCCATGCCATGCGAGTTTCCAGAACAACATGTCACGTTCCACACACCTACCCATTGTCTGTGCGTCATTGACAGACAGCCCACGATGCCAACAGAATCGTGCTGCTGGGACCTTCTTAGTGGTTACATCTTCCCATTGCCATGGTTTGTGTCTTCTCGGCGTTTCTCTTACCTACGCCCAGAGTCCTGTCTAGAGGCAAGACATGCAGATGTAATCCGCTACTGCCATATAGCCGTGCCTCTTCCTTGTTTATCCTGGTAGCCGGCTGGCCTTTTTGGAGGTGGCGTACTTAGCGTGGCTCAGCTCGTTCCGGGGAAAAACGGCCGTTCGTCGCCCACTTCTCGGTACTTTTCATCGGCCTCATTGTTGTCCGCCACTTGCCCTCGGGCTTCTCGACAACCGGTGTTTAATCAATTGGGCAAACTTTCTCTTTTTCTGTTAAATTAATTGTCTGAGGCGCCCGACTGAACCTCACACGCCAGATACCTGGAACGACTCATACCGGATCTATCGGAACTAATAATAGTGTAGTGCTCGGCAAAGCAAAGAATCTTGTAAGCGAGCTGCGGCCCTAAGGAGAAATATACCAGATACGCTACTGTACTGTATTGATGTAGCAGGGCGCCACGTCAGGGCGTAGGGGTTCCAGATGTAGTATATGATTTGACGATTGACACGGTAGTCTACTGCAGGAGATGCCAGCACAGTTGGGGCGCGACATTCTACACTAACGGACCGCATGTCGTGAAAAATATACAGTGCAGTAGGGCGAGTCCAGAGGCTGCCAATCATAATAATCTCCACAGGCTGGACCGGCGCCAGCGAACCGGAAGCAAAGGCTGGGCTGAGTCTTCCAATGATGACCCGGCATTCCTTTTGCCCACTTCCGCGCGTCTACCCCAGACCTTGTTCCCATAGTCTCTTTATAACCAATACCGATCGTATGGTCAGTCATCATATCGTTCGATTTGCCGGATACTTGCATGTCAGACTGACGTGAACTATATAGAAATCTTGGACTAGTACACCACGCTCCGAAGAAACGACGCAAAAAGAGACCTACCACCTAGAGCTACCAACTACTGGTTGTACTTAGCGCCAGCAGCCCTTTTCGGCACGGCTCGTCCACTGCGTACAGTGGTCTAACTGGTAGGAGCAGTGTTGATAGTAGTGTCAGTCTTGGCCCCTCGACTTACTATACGGGCTAATTAGCCGATCACTATTGGAAGATTCTCGTTCTTTAATCTTGAGCGGTAAATGAATAACCCATGAGTCTCCCGCTCGTCGAGCCCGCTGGCTCCGAAATTCGTGGCTTCTGGGTTTTAAGGGTTTACAAGGGGAAAGAGTAGCTGATCAGACTTTACAGAACCACATAACGTACTATCTCTAAAGGGCATGTAGCATAGCACAGGCTACTTAGCCCATGCGGATGGATGTGTAATCATGTCATCTTCAGTCTCAGCCAGCACAGATGAGAAGACCTGTACAACAGCCTCAGACGTCATCACATGCGGACTACGCGCCCTACTCTTAGAATCACTTGCAACTCGTGCGATGAAAGAGCTTGTTTAGCTGCATTTGACTATTACAGTTTTATCCGGCTCGTGGGTATACCGGTTACCTAGGTTTTAGCTCTGGTGGTGCCTTGGCCAAACATTCCGCTCCGGCCGATGATCATTTCCTATCGTTGACTTCCCAATGCGCCGTCCCCTGGCATCGATCCATGGATCGTGACCGGGATCTTGCATCTACTAGTGAAAACTGTAGATGTTTGTTTTCAGCAGAGGCAACTTCATCGACGATCAATTTCTTGTTCGGAACGGCGATTGGCGGAATGGGTAGGAGGCAGAAACCCAAGTCAGTGAGACTATTCCCACTCCCTACACCAGCTCGTACAGATCTTCTCACATCAATAGGCAAATCATAATATCGACTTCACCAATTCAGATATTTGCTTTGTTTACACAACGAGCTTGGAGTTTGAATAATAATAATAAGGGCCTTTAAATTGCGTTTTTGAAATTTGTTGGGGGAATATGGATCATCAGAGATTTTGGGAAAATGGAAAGGGGAGGGGTGTGAAATTTTCTTTTGATCCGGCCTTTGGGAAGAGCTGACCACGATCTGGAGCCGACACCCCCGTCTCCTTACTAATGCCGACGGGATATACCATCGTATATCGTACACTGGAAATAGAACCCACCTACATGGGATGAAATGAAGGATCATGGATCAGTGGCTGGCCACTTATTGGACCCTTAGGCGTGCGCTCTCGCTGGTGACACTTGCGATGAATAGTCTTTTAGATGGAAGACAACACTCATTCTTCAATATAAATACCTGACGTTCCTCCCACTTAAGATCGACATTCTCATCTCATCACCCAGGCAGATCCACCGGACCTTCTAGTTTCCAGCTCATAACTCTCGTATCTTTGCGCACTCACTTCACCAAAGAACTACAGAGTTCCAATCTTTTAGCAGCCAAAATGCGGTACTCCATTCTCTTCACTACCGTTCTTGCCACCGCCGTTGCGGCCGGCCCCATTGACTTGCTCAAGCTGGGTGAGGACAACGGATACCCAACCTCGTCGACCACCTCTCCTGCCGGCGGGTATCCCACTGGCTATCCCACCACCTCCTCCAGCTACCCGACCACCAAGCCCGGTGGTGGCAGCTCTACTACTACTACCTGGGGCGGCGGCCAGCCTACTACCACCACCACCAAGAAGCCGACCACTACCACCACTTGGGGCGGCAACCCTACTACCACCACCACCAAGAAGCCGACCACTACCACCACTTGGGGCGGTAATCCTACTACTTCTTCTACTACCAAGCCGACCACTACGACCACTTGGGGTGGTAACCCTACTTCTTCTTCTTATACTACGAAGCCGACCACAACCACCACCTGGGGAGGCGGCAACCCAACCACAACTACCAAGCCTGGCGGCGGCAACCCAACTACCACCACTAAGCCTGGCGGTGGCAACCCTACTACAACCACCTCTTCCGGCTCATCCACTCCTACCGGAGGCAGCTACTTTGCTTGCCCCGACGGACTCTACAGCGTTCCGCAATGCTGTGCCACCGACGTCCTCGGAATTGCCGACTTGGACTGCCACAGCCGTAAGTTCACTCCCATATCTTACCATAACTATAGCAGGGTCTAACATATCTCATAGCCGCCTCTGTTCCCAGCAGCGCAAACAACTTCCGAGACATCTGCGCCGCTGGTGGTGACCGCGCTCGTTGCTGCGTCATTCCTGTTGTAAGTGTTTTTCTTCAAATTACTAGATCTTCTATACCGCCGTTACTAATAGAATACTTCACAGCTTGGTCAATCTGTTCTCTGCGAGACCCCTGCTGGTCTCGGTGAGCAGTAAATTTTCGTGTCTATTCTCACGGCCGGTGGCTACCATAGAAAGAGGAGGAGCTAAGAAGGATTACACTCGTTTTATGGATGATGAGCGGTATCGATTGAGAATTATGTCCAGGTTAGCCTGGCGTTAATGTGCCCAATGTTTGGGAGGATATTTGTTAATTTTAAAAAGCGTATGCGTCTATAATTATACGTAAACGGAATAATTATATAATGATAAAAACTACATTCCTTTAATCTTTCCGAAAGAGCACTCGTTCCTGCATTGCAATGTAAATAAAGACAGCACTTCGTAGCTTGAACGTCATTCAGTAAACTTGCCAGATGTAGTCATCAATATAATACTAAGAGTTTTCAGCTCCTGTTCCTAACTCTTTAGCTTCCTGAAACGGTTATACTTGACCCAAGTAGGAAAACCGAAACACAACTACGAAAGCATGTAATCTATAGCCTCTCTTACTTAGACTAGATGAAGGTTAGCTTTTTTCAACGCTCCTTTAACCCCATTGAAGATTATGCGCTAAGTAAGTAAACAACACGGACATGGTTCCAAACCCCCGGGCCTTGGTCTTAATAACCCCCTGTTATAAGCAATTATAGTACTCAATCTTTTAGCATGTTCTAGACCTCGCGTCATAGCGTCGCTACAGATATAATAATTTAGCGGTATATACACTGTATGTATAGCCATAGCGTTCCGTTGAGCCGGAAGGAACTGATCTGTTTGCTAACCAGCGGGCTAACTGTTAGAAATCGTTGGGCCTATCTCTACGCACAGCACAGCAGAATTATTCTTCCGTGCTCAATTTTCTCTAGAGGCCCTCATCCGAAACCAGTATGCAATTAATTTACAGTAAATAAGTAGCACGGGTACACGCATACGCATGACAATTTGAAAAATTTTCACGCTGCAGTGTATCTATCTCATTTTGAACCCAACTTATTTACCCCATGCAACCATTTTGACAACGATTTTTTTTTCCCCTGCATAATCGTACATACATCTAATTTCCTTCATGTCTCAGCCACACACACGCGGGAACGCATGACGGACAGTGCTTAGACCCGTCTACTGTACGACATCTTGAAATTGCAAAAGTCACATGACCGACGATACTAACTTAGTAGGCCCAGCCGACCCTGAGCAAAAGCAGTAATTCAGCTACGCCCAAATCTGTCGTGCCCTACAAAAGCGGTCGAGCCTAGAACCCTCGCCAAGGCGCCTCCCGCCGTATCTCGGTTTCAGATGATCCGATGGATATCTGGTCAGAGTGGGTCGTTATAACAGTGATGCCGGCCGTATAAAAGCTTATTCTGTGATACATCTAAGGTACCAGAGTGTCGTGACAGCTCAAAATAACAGGGGTCGATAACTGAGCGGACGGTTGATCGTATCTTAGACGGTTCCACAACAGGATAAGAATTGGCCCTTCATGGATTGATTGTCCTACATCACATCATGAAATGCTCTACAGCTTGATTCAAGTGATATTTAAATTGTACCAAATAATGTCTTATGTCAACGTCACAACGTTACAGTCGTCCAAAAATTCTACAGTTCTAAAATCCCCACCATCCTTCTAGGTATCAATTTAAACAAACTTGCTATCCTTAACAGCGTACTTGTCGACATATTCATCTACCGACATGGCCTCCAGCTTCTTAGCATCCATGCCCAGCTCCACAAGCTCCTTCACCTGTGCCTCTGGGAAGTGAGGCGATAGATGACGCTGGTACTTGGCTAGGATGTGCGGCTTGGCCTCTTCTCTCCGAAGTCGGTGGCCAAGGGGCGCCTCCACAACCACCTCGTCAAGAACCGTGCCATCGTTGAGCTCCACCGTCAGCGCGTTGGAGATAGTGCGAAGCGCCGGGTCGTGGTAATCCTGCGTGAACTGCGGGTCCTCGACACACTTAATCTTCTTTCGCAGAGACTCGACCAGGGGTGAAGTCGCTGCCTCGCCGCCGTCCGTGTAGTCCGTCGCCTCGAGCCGTCCGAACACAAGCATGACGGAGCACATGTACTGGATGCAGTGGTCGCGGTCCGCAAAGTTGTCCATGGGCTTGAATTGCTTGTCGATGATGCGGATGCAGGCCTCGTGCGTTCGGCACGTAACGCCCTTGATGTCAGCCGCTGACTTGCCCATCTCCTTCAGCTTCTGGAAGATCTTGGATGATGCCTCGACCGCTGTTTGAGAGTGGAATTCCGCTACACGCGTACAGTTAGCAGGGGGCCTCGTAGACTAAATCACGGACGAAAGGGTGAAGAAGCGGTAGGAGTGAAAGCGTACCAGGGTAGGAAACCTTGAAAAGGACGTTCTCCATGACATAGCTGCCGTATGGGCGCTGGAACTCGAACTTGTTGCCCTTGAACAAAACATCGTAGAAACCCCAGACAGGAGCTGATAAGACAGTGGGAATGCCAGGCTCGCCCTTCATGACCTTCAGAGCCAGGTTGACGGCGCGCTGACATGCGTCACCGGCAGCCCATGATTTTCGGGACATGGTATTGGGAGAATGACGGTAGGTACGTAGACTCTGGCCATCAACCCAAGCCTGGGTAACGGCATCGGCGATCTGAGAGTCGCTGAGGCCCAGCATATGAGAGACGACAGCGGTGCTGGCGACCTTAACCAAGACGACGTGGTCAAGACCGACTTTGTTGTAGGAGTTGAGAAGGGCCAGGCAACCCTGAATCTCGTGGGCCTTAATCATACCCTCAAGGACATCGCGAATGGTAAAGGTCTTGCCGTTCGCGAGGTTGCCGCCGGCCTTGTTGGTCCGGTTAACCCAGTCAGCGACAGCCAGGATAGCGCCAAGGTTGTCCGAAGGGTGTCCCCATTCAGCAGCCAACCAACAGTCGTTGTAATCAAGCCACCGTATCATGGCACCAATGTTGAAGGCGCCATTGACGGGATCAAGGACGAAGTCGGTACCCGGGACTTTGGTGCCGTTAGGAACAACGGTGCCGGGGACGATAGGTCCCAAAAGCTTTGTGCACTCCTTGAAGCGCAAACCCTCAAGACCACAACCTAGCGTATCGAGGAACACCCATCGTGCTGTGTCGAACTGTGTCGGAGAAAAATAATTGTGCCGCCGGTTAGCCTCGGTTCTTTACAGAATAGGCGGGGTTAAATGAGGTGGTGGAATTAACAGCTTACAGCTAATTCAGAGTCGATAGGTTTCGTAACATAGTTCGCTATATCTTGGATTTCAGGGTCGTAGCCCTTCTGCTGTGTGGGCATAGGAGGAGCAGACATTTTGGCGGTGGTTGTAGAAAAGCTGTGGTGGCAGAGAGGAGAAGAGGTGGTGGTGTTGATGCGGGAGGACGCTAACGATAGGCCGAATGCGCGTGTAGATGTAAGTGCCAGAGGGGTCGACCGGAGTCGCAGTGACCTCGAAGCGGTTCGGATGCTCCGATGGACGGCAGACATGGTGATGTGCAACCTGACTGTGTAGACGGGCTTCTGCTCTAGCAATTAAGTAGTCCTCCTCAGAGCCAGCAGAGAAGGTAAACAGAGACCACGACGCCAAAGCTATTTGTCGGAGGAGAAATTGGTTGGTGAGAGGAAGAGAAATAAAAGTCCAAATGGCAGCCGGTGAAGACACAAGAAGCAGGTCAATTGACTACAGCCATTGGTCAGTTCGGGTCTTGCTAGCCCCGGCTCACCCAGCAGAGGCCGAAATATCCAGGTGATTTAATCCTAATCAGGTAAGTGCTTTACGATAAATAGAGCTGGAGAAGGATGCGGAGGCATTTGTTAGTGGGGGTTACCGCCAATACAGGCGCCCATTAGCCCGTTGAATGCCGGGTCTATCCCTCGGAAGCCGCTCAGTAATATGTTTTCATCCTCGGTCTGTATAAATTCGTCCAGGAGTTTAAAGTAATGAAGAGCATAAATACAACTGCATTCTATCATATCTCACTGGTCTGCCATGATTCTTGGATATTTTGTTTGTATTTGTATGTGGTCGTCGACCAAGTCTACTAGGTTAGAGTGTAAATATATTCCGAGTCGTCCATTCATTGCGTAAAGTATCATATGTATGTATAGGTATACTTATCATGAGCGCTATAAATTAACTCTTCCTCAGCTCAGATCGACTTTGTAACCTTTTCAAGACATAAAGATCCAAGTAAGTGCCGAAGGAGCCCCTGTCTACTAATGTTTTTTTTTTTTTTTTTTTTTTGACGCTGACCCGTCGGTCCACCGCTTCGGATGGCTCCGACACGGCCGACATTACCGATCCGATAATGCCAAGGCCGATGCTATCAGAACACGGCTTTTCATCATGCCAGCTGGTACCGCCGATACAAGTCCTGCAGTTAAGAGCCACGCTTGACGCTAACATCTCCATCCATTGCGGCGATCTAATACAAGAGTCTAAGCTAGTCGAGTTCCATATCGCTATCGTTCTCTTGCGTTACATCAACACGTCTGGAAACCATGACTTCATTCTCAGCGTCCGGGGTTTGCGGAACAAAGTTAAAGAAGCCTGTTGGCTTCAGGGCATAGAGCAGCAGCTCATCGCGCGCAATTACGGTGAGGACGGCGAGGCGAGACAGTTGTTCAACCAAGCAAAGGACGCAGATATAATATTCCTCGACGAAGGCAACTTCCTCTTTCGTCTAGGCAATACCACCTTGCTCAGCCCCTTTACCTCGTCTTTAGGGGACTGGAGATTCCAGCATTGCCCTCAAGAAGGGCATCACTTCATTATAGAAGGCGGCACACATCCCGTCATAATGCACTAGGGATCTGCGACTATTTTCGGAATCTCGGAACGTCGCCGGGAGCCGGATGCGGGAGCCTCTTCACACCTGTTGCACGCGCTAGACCCCTTTCATTGCTTTGGCCATTTTCATGAGAGTCGGGGTCCGAGGTATATTACCCGGAGAGATGAACGCACCCAGACCCCCTCTAACTTCATAGATATTGAAAATCGTGCATCGACCGTAATTAAAACCTTGTCTACTATCCGAGACACAACACGAAGTGGACAAGTGTGGGCGATACGAAGCATGGCCTCCGAGACAGTCTCTCCCATCATGGAAAGCAGACACTATTTGTCAATGCTGCTGCCATGATCTTCCACCTCGTCAAGTTTGAACTGCCGCGCCACGCAATGAAACATGCGATTATGCCTGATGCGGCATATAGTATCAGAACTGACGGTGATAGTGACAGTATGGCTAGATAAGCATGTCTCGTGTGCAAAGACATTAGTCTGCACGTTACGTAGCACGAAGAGGCAGCGGAGAGACAATCGACGTTACATGAAAGTCTGATTGTGATTCTCCTCTGAAGGCGCCAGATCTATCTATACGCACCACGTATCTGGTCTTAGTTTAGGACCCATACGCTCGTGGAATCTGGTCATCTCATGGTAGTTAGAATCATTACTATTTATTTACAATGACACATTCGTGACAGACTTGAGGTTACCTTGACCCAAAGTCGTACGATTTGATATGACTTAAATCAACGCGTCATAACATAAGAAAACGAGAGACAGTCTTCCAAATACAACATTTATTCAAGCTTAGAATATTTTCAAATCATGGAATTGTACCACCTATCCAGTCCACATAGTAGCACTGCTCAATGTTACGTGACATGATCCCACGATTATTCTTGAAGCCTACCGCATCTCCCTATCGACCTGAGAACTGAGCCCATGATGCTTGGCAGATCTATTTTCGCCTGACAGGTAGATATCGTCATCCTAGGCACGTGCGACATGGCTACGGCCGGCTGACGTACTTCTTCTACTGGCTATCAAGTGTCCATCCCGGCCCCCCTGAAGAGCTCCGACGTCACTTGCGAGCAGCGCACATAGTTGATGGACAGTCTCTGCATACCAAGGAACATACGGACGCCTGGGCTGGTGCGTCGATACGGCGGACTAGATGCGCTTTTCCCCTGGATATTGCAACGTTCCGGTTAGAAAGGTTGATTTGATAGGATTTTAGTTACGGTATACTGTGATATAAAGCGGCATTCTCAGGTAAGGTTATATGTAGTATGCTTGATTCACTCGAGGAGTATGAAGAGCTAGTTGAAGTGGGAATGTTACACTCATACTAAATAATCGATTACGCAGGAAGTTATTAATTAATGGAGTAGCAGTGAAATTCCAAAGGAGGAATTGAGAGCAACTATGTAATCGTAGCTTCCGGTATATCGTTACATTACCGTTGCAAGCTGACACGATACTAGAGTAATATGTATGAATTGGGGCATGTGAGGACTTGATATTGTTTACAAACTATCAGCGTTTGCATGTCATGTATTGTCATGAACATATCGTGGTTCAGGCCACGGCGCTGCTCTTTTTTTCAAGTGAACAAATTATCTTTCTTGAAGACTAAAGGCCCGAGCTTGTCCTCACATTGATGATTTCAATTTGGCGTCTCAAGTTCAGCAGAAATCAATAGATACCTGATGAGAATCACATTGATAAATAGTATATCTAGGTCCCTAATAAGCTCACATTATCATTCGCGACTAGTCTCAGTTGTGTCATAAACCACCTTTTTTATGGATTTCGTCACCCAAAGGTCAGTAACATTCTGTTCCTGGAAGAAAATATCTTCTATGCAAAAAGCCGACCCATCATTATGAATACAGTTCATCTTTCGCATTATTATAAACAAAGAGACTGCTTGAATTTTCCTCACGGCCAACTCGTTGGGCCAAACGTCTCACCCGCTGCTGCGAAGCTCTTAATAGCCAAACCTCGCTGGTCCAACGTCTCATAGACGTCATAGTTGCCGTACCACCGCGGTGCATTGGCGGAGGTGAGGTATAGCGTAAAAAATATCAAGAGGGTCGATATAATGAGACCGCAGTCGAGCGCTGCAGAAGTGATGTAGTTATAATGCAGCCACCAGCCGTTGAATCGTCGCTTGATGAAGTAATTAAAGAGGAGCCCAACGCTGCCCCAGCAGAGGTACGAGTAGACGGTTGCGGGAGGGATCCAGCCGGAGCCGCCGAACACGAGGGGCATATTGATATACCGTGCCATGGACTTGGGGTACCGCCGAGCGAGAAACCACGCTATTACAGGCGAGACGGCGCCTACGAGCCAGAACCACTGAAGTGACGAGTAGGTGGCGTTGCCGCTGAAGATCCGAGCCGGCCCGATGGTACTCCATATGACGGAGGTTGAGAAGAAGAGCCGGCCGCCCGGGCATGTGTAACCGTCGGTCTGCTGGTCGCTGCAAATGTCAGGAATGCTTCCTAGAGCCCAGTTCATGACTGTGATCTGGACGATAGCCGACCATACTGAGGCGGCAAGCTGTGACCAGAACATTGTTCTGGGCGGTACTTTCATGTAATGGCCCAATTTGAGATCTTGGACGAAGTAAAGTGCCTGTTGCATCGTGATAGAGCCATAATTCTTAAACATCCTAAAGCTTGTCAGCAAGATTTTCTATAATGCGATACTTTCAAACGAGAGCCTAGTCTACTTCAGAACCTAAAGACAGGGTTAAGGGAGACCTCGCACGTACTACGTAAGAATTAGCTTAGACGCTGGGAGTGAAGGATGCTGGAAAGTCAGCCTGACATACCATCATAGCGAGAGGATGACCCGGAAGCAAGTAACCGATGATGAATTCGGTCAAAACATTGAGACCTATCTGGATATTTGTTGTGGCCTGTATAATCCCGATCGGGATCGTCTTCGAAAAGTATTAGTAATCGTTCGTCTGATACAGAATTACATAGAAGGGTAATATATCTAGCCGGGATTTCCTTAGAGATACCACAAGAAAACCCTAGAGAGCTGCAGAAGTCACATACCCAAATAATGGGGATAATTATGCAGATAACGTATGCCCAAGCAGGGAACCCCGTGGGCCAAGCGGTACAGACGGCAAAGGACAATCCAACCATAACGACAAAGAGAGCCATGTACCACCAGTCTGGCAAGTCCTTGTACTTTTTCATTAGGTGCATATGAACGTCATCTGCTATAATGTCAGTATGCCTGGTGAACGAGAGTAGTATATGATAAATAGGCTTCGTCATGGGACGGGTTGCGTTCTGCTTGTGAGTGAAAATGCCGTGGGACCAAGAAATAGAGGAACTATGCGGCCATTACCTTCCTGAGACCGGCCTTGCTTGAATTGGGACTTGAGTTTAGGCCCGTGATATAGAGCAACACTACCCAGAGATGGAAAGTTAGCAAATACCTGAAAGGATGTGTCCGGGACCTGCCGGCAAGCGAGATAAAACCATTTGAATGCCTACTGAATTATAACTGCCGCGACGGCAGCAAAACTAAGACCATAGCACAGGGCAAATTGCGTGCTCAAGTAAATGGGAGAATATGCGTGATACGCTTCTTCGTCAAGTAGAAGCTGGTCGTTGAGGATCTTGGAGACATTGTATTTGGCCCCGGTGTTATCAAAAGCGTCCGATGACTGGACCACAAAATAGTCGGCATACCAAGTCCCAGAGAAATGGAGGCCGGCTGAAACGATCACGAAAAAGATCAAGACGCCCGCGACAGTGTTGGCTATGGCGTGAAAGGGCGGGATCAGAGGGGACAAGGCGTATCCTGATATCACACTCCAATCAAGCGTCGTAGGTAGGATGCCGTATCCATGAAAGCCTCCGAAGAGCTTATTAACGATAACACTATTAGGTAGGGCCCAGCAGAGAATATTGAAATACGACAACCCCTGGAAAACTAGGTAAAATGTCAGTGGTCCGTATTCTGACGCATGGGGAGTTGAAGAGGGCGAGCTATTATTAGTAAATGAGCTGTGCCTTTCCAAGCCGCTGGTCGGAATACGTACTCCATCCTGGGAAAAAATACCAAACCTAGGTGATACATTAGTCGGCTTATCCAAAAAGAATTAGGTGTATTATTTGATACGATGGGACGAGAATGACTCACGAAACCACCGCCCATAACGTATAGAAACCACCGGTGTCGATCCATGCGCCAGCCGTTAGTTTTTGCCGGGTTTGTGGGTTTATCATCGTGGAGGACGTGGAATAAAGTCGCATTTACTAAGTTGCCTGGCCATATCATAGCTGCTGGCCACACTAGAAATCTTCGCATTAAACCTGCAAGGCCATAGCCAGTGCACAGGGTTGTGATGCCAAACAGTAACTGGAACGCCCATCCGAAATGCTGGCGGTCTTCGGTCATTTGTTAGTTTGTCAACGCCATGAGGACGAGTATTGAACGTACAAAACACTTGTTGGGCGAGTAAGACATCCGTGGCATATAGGACACCCCCACCATATGCTGCCTATGTCACGAGCCCATGTCAGCTTAGAAACTGATGTCAAGAAGGGGACCGGTAATCTTACATTAGACATCGCAACGACAACAACATGCTCCTTGAAGTTGAACTTTCCCGGCTTGAAATTAAACTTCACACCTTTAAAATCAAATACACGGTCTGGAAATATCAGATCCCAACCAAGGCCAATGGGATACGCGACCAGCTGAATCACGTAAGTTGTGATTGTGACCGAGGGGTTTCGGAGAGAGAATAACATATTGACGGCAGAACCGACTGTACACAAGATCAATCCTATGACCCACGCTCGTATCGTATTCGCCGGTAAGTCGACATCATAATTCCGAACTGCAGCACGAACCTGCGCACGAAAAAAGGTGAGACTCTAAGACACATCATATGAGCAGAAGGAGATGTACCTCAGAATATTGGCTATCGTCTTCTATCACGTTCGTCTCTACATTGACGCTCTTTTCGGCATCGCTACGAGTCAGCGATGCGTCCATAAGTTCGATCTCATCCGTGGGCAAGTTGGGATCGAAATGGGGCTGGTGCTCAAAGCGTTTAAGCGTATCCGGGGTTTCGACTCCCTCGCTCGATGATGCCTCTGGTGTGAAACCCCTCTCCACCACAGCTCGTCTACGAGCTCGAAACATGGTCATGAAGATACTTCATCAGGTATGTCAAAGTATAGAGAAACATGAGATCAAATCATTCTGAGCTTGATCGACGACAAGGACAAAAGTTGGCAGCTTGATGTATAAGTGAAGATTCTGACTGGACAGCAGTGGAGTAGCAACTGCTATTAATATGTCGGTAGTGCCGTAGAACAGGTTGATCGAGTGGAAACAGGAGTGATGGCCACAAGTAATGTTAATATCAGATGGCAGATAATGTCTCTGGCGCATACTCAACGCATCCACGATTAGAGACGGGACGGGAACAGCACACATTGGTTAACACGGATATTGCGTACTGGGGCCGGTACGATGGAAACACCCTGTCCGTAGTGAATATGCCTAAATTAGGTACCCTCCTATATCAAGATATCTAACCCGGGCTTCGCTAGCCATAGTGGGATAAACCAGGTGAGGCTTCTAATGTCTTTTTCATTGTATACGTATACGACTCTGATTTGAATGCCCTTGGTCAGTGTGCAGTACAAACTCCGGAGCCGGTATTCTATCCGCGGTCACTGCTAGCCATGACCATGACCATTATCATGACCAATTGACTTATGGGGCATGCGAAAGGAAATAAAACGATGTGGTTGCTTGAAGAGAAGACTCTTAGGCGGGTTTTTCCGAATGGAGGGAGGCGGAGACAAAAGTACGTATGCTGTGTTGCACAAAACACTACATTGCGCTATCCTCAGGCCGTCTTGTAACCTATGTAGAGGCATAGTGGCTCTAGAGGTTGCTTTCGCAAAGTAAATGTGTTTGCTGCAGATGGCCTAATGCATGGATGGTATGAAGGCCGATAATTGATCTAGAATGTTGTTTCTTCTGGTACTATTGGCCTTAAAATCACATAAGGGCCATAATCCATGGAATTTGTGAACCTAGCAAGAGCCGAAGAACAAATCTATTCAGTTTGGTCCAGAACGTCAAAGAGTGTGGCTCTTTTGAAGTCAACGTCTTGCACCATACGTATGAGTGATACGTCATTGTAATGTTACATTACTGATGGGCCGTGTTAAAATTGATTATAGCACCTGAGAATGTGATGTTATTCATGTTACTTCTTTAAAGGGGACCCTGAGAATGGTGATGGACCATGGATCTTTTGTGATGATATGTGAAGAGTAAGGTCTTTGAATGATGAAATTTTGTTTAGGTTCTGGGCAGGCCAAGTAGCTTGCCTGATGGCCTAGTGCAACAACACAAATTGATCTGCAGTGCCATTTTAGCCGGAAGACGCACAATGCAAGTCGTTCCCTGCCGGTGGGGAGTTTGCAGTCCCGCGTGACGGAAATGGACACCGTTGATGTTGATCTGTTCATTGGTCTGTACACCTGTAACAGCAGTTGTCCGTAAAGCTCGTGCTTAATTCCGGAAACGACTGTACAGGCTCTAGGATTGAAGGACTTCCCATTCGACTCTTTAGACTCTTAATACAGATTGCATAGTACCTATGCCTTCCAATGAGTGGAAAAGGCCGAAAGGCGGATTTTGGTTCAGCCTTAAGAGACCCTTGGCATACATTTCGGTAAACCGAATAGTGATATCGGCGAAGTGAATGGCTACTTAGTCGTCATCCATGCAGGTTTATAGTAGAAAGGGGACAATGGTCAATGACCATACTCGGCAGGACCTTGGCAGACTGCGAGAGGGGATACGTCCGATTGAAAGCAGCACCTGAAGCTTCAAGCTGATTGAGCGGCGCAGGAAGCAGCGAAGCAAAGTGGACTGACTGGGTTAAAGGATTGAGACCAGGTTTCAGCGGCCCGCGTCCTCCTCGGCGATTTTCTGGCCCGGCAGACCATCACGGTTGGCTCTCCAAACGCCTCCTTCACCTTCAAACTCCTCCCTTTTCCATACCTCAACACGCTCCTTGCAAGCCTCGAGAGCTTCCTCGCCAGCCCTCCAGGCAGCTTGGCGATGAGGTGCGGAGACTGCAATGAGGATGCTTTCCTCGCCGATGGGGACTGTTCCAAGTCGATGAATCATGGCAATGGACTTGAGGCTATGACGCACGAGGATATCCTTGCAGATGGATAACATTGTTTTCAGGGCTAGGGGAGCATATGCCGAGTACTGGAGCTCCTTGACGGGTTTCCCAGCGAAATTATCTCTCGTGGTGCCTAAGAAAACCGGCGCTCAGAAAAATGAAGACGACGCGGGGGCACAGAGAGGCTTCGAAGTAGGCTCACCAGCGAACAAGACAATGGCACCGGCCTGAGGGCTGCGAACGCGATCTATGGTTTCCTGAGCCTGCAGGTGTTTATGAGTAAGGGCAACATAGCAGCCCGCCTCATCGATCTCTGTGATCTCTGTCGACTGCGACTCCATGATGTCCGATCTGCGTAGGTGAGACGAGTGAGGCGGACTGGAGCTGTAGAACTCTTCGAGTTATTACACAAATTACCTTGGTATTTCTGAGTCGCGATTTGGTTAAGATAGCAGGCGGGGTTTTCGACTCTTGCCAATATAGTGATTAGCTAGAATAAGATTGATCCCGAATAACTAGGTAAATTGTGCATTTTGCAGTACAAGAGAGTAATTCCGGATAGCATGTCCGATTACAAAATGATGCATCTACAGGTGCACCGACCTGTCATTACGTAAGATGGAGTGTACTGATTGATAAGATAAGATCTTAAATCGGTGCTCATGCCAGTCGACGCTAAGATGGAGCGTCAATAAGACTCGCGCAACATCATTCTACATACTTATCTATGCCTTAGTCACCTACATCAGTCACCTACATCAAATATCAGCTACCGCTGCTGCTCTTCTTCCTCCCTCTTTCTCATGTTGTCATCACCAAGAATAGGCTAGAAGAGCCCTGACAACGCGTTGTCGCACTCGCAACCATCATTATTACGATCGCAATCACATCATCGCAGTCGCAGTCTCAGCTGCAATCGCCAATCGCACACGATGTACGACGATCACGATCACCACCGCGACCACCACCGACCGAGGTCCCCACCTTCTTCCCGGGACCACCACTATCGCTTGTGGCACGGTAAAACTTGATACAGCCTGGAGCATTATGTTCTCCTTGTCGTTGTTGAGCCCGTGCTGACTTTCCCTGCGCGGGAAGACTCTTCCAGATCACCGCCGAGAGGGCCCCGCGGCGACGATTCATTCCGGGGACGCAGAAACCACTCTCCTCCCTACCGAAGATACGGCAAGCATGGTGACGAGGATCGCCGCGGGGATTCGCCCAACCGTCGCTCGGGCCGCCACAACGGTAGGGGCTCCGATGGCGGTAATGATTATAACGATGATGATTATGTCGAACGACCGAAGCACGGCCACGGCCACAGCCCGCGACGTGCCATATCTGCTGGCTCTAGCTCGCCTTATCATTCTCCCGACCATGGCTACTATCGCGATACCGGCCACCAGCATGGGCCCGGCCGTCCTTACCATACACTCAAGCTAGACGACGTGCCGGACTGGCTAAGTCCTCAGGAGGTGAGTGACCTACTTTCCATTTACTTGTTACAATCTACGTTCAACTGGTTGACATGATGGTTTAATAGATCGATGATGCGATGCGCGATATGGGTGCGAGAGGTCTCATAGAAGTTCGCTTTAAGTCGGATGACCGTGCTGGTATGGAATCCATTCTAATCTGTTTGTTCTCGGCTCCGATGGCTAACCTCAACCCCCAACATAGGCAACCGACGCTACTATGCTTTTGCAGAGTTTAAATACGAAAGCGATGCCGCGGATTTCCTCGAGAGGTACTATCCAGCCCTCGATTTCAAAGACCGTAGCGGTGCGCCTACCCGTATATATTTGGAATACAGTCGAGAGCGGCGTCAGCCACCACCAAATCCGGACGACTGGAAATGCACGTTGGTGAGTTCGCCACATCTCAACGCAGTCTCTTAACGTGAATGAGAACTTGTACCAACCAGGAAGCAGTGTCATTTTGACAATTTCTCGCGCCGAGCCACATGTAAACAGTGCAAAGCACCTCGATCTTGTAAGTGCCATCACGAAACCTATCATATTCCTACCTGACCCCTTGATTCAGCTGAAAATGCCAATGATATGCGACTTGATGGCCAAAGTGATGAGTGTCCTCAGCAGACCCCATCTCAATTTGTCGTCGTCCGTGGGCTTGCTCCATCCGCGAATGAGGCGATCCTCGCAGCCGGTGTCAAAAAACTTTATATGTCAAAAGAAGATGAACCAAAGCAATCCTCAAATATGCCAACAAAGCTGAGGAGCACAGCGCCTATTGGTAATACTCATGGGCTTGGTGCAAAACCTGGTTCACTGGTACGCGTGTTCATGGTTCGAGATAAGATGTCGGAAATCAGCTGTAATTATGGCTTCGCTGAGTTTTCAACACTGGACGATGCGCGAGCAGCTGTGGCAAAGTACAACGCCCACCCTCAGTTCACCATATCGTCTCGGCCTGTTACAATTGCCTTCATTCACTCCGGGGTTTTTATTCCCTACCTACATCCCGTACAGGAGCAGGACCGCAAATTCACTTTTGCAGCTACACACAACCCAACCCTCAGATTGAGCTATTGGAATCCTTCAGTCTATGCCAACGAGCACCTGACCTTTGATGAGTCTCTCTACGAAGACAAGGAACAAAACGCTAAACAGGGTACGGACATACCTACTGGGAAGGAATCGAAGAAGCGGAAGGCCGATAAGGACTTAAGTGCGCCAACTGGCAAGAAAGCCATTGCCATGGCACCGCAACTCCAGATGTGGGCAAACAAGCACGCAGAACTTCATAGGTCAAAGGAATCTGCCGATACGGCCGCCCCCTCGGACGATATACCGCCTCTAACAGGCTCCAATGCTATTGCAACGAGTAAGAATAGCATCACGACTTTGCCTTCAATATCATACGCGGATCTCGACCAAATGTCCTGCCTACTGTGTCGACGCAAGTTTAAGAATGAGCCGTCTCTTCGTCGCCACGAGCAGATGAGCGACATGCACAAAACAAACCTTGAAGACGATGGCCTTATAGAAAAAGCAACTCAGAGTCTAAAAGCTTTGGGCAAGGAGCCTATATCGAATTACCGAGACCGAGCCAAAGAACGTCGACAAGCTCACAACCAACCCATGAAACCAAAACCTCATCTTCCTCGGAAAGCTCCAACAGCTAACAAGGACGGCAACGCTGCCAAGGAGCCGCCAGCAAAACCTACCGTCTCCAAGGGCGCAGGCCTGCTTGCTAAGATGGGCTGGAGCACGGGTGAAGGATTGGGCGCGGAAGGCGGTGGACGAACTGAGATTATCGAGACAATGGCTTATACACCAGGAGTTGGTCTCGGGGCTGAAGGGGGCAAGATTGGCGACGCGGCGCAGGAAGCTGCTCGCGCGACGAAGAACGACTACGCGGACTTCGTCTCCAAGGCTAAAGATAAGGCGAGAGAGCGATATGAGAAGATGGGGTAGTACTGGCAGTCTCACGACTGGTCTATTCTGCAAAATCCACAAGCCCACAAGCTTCGTTGCTTTTGTTTGTGTACTATTATAAGAGTGTCTGGCTGGGCATCTAGTCATTCGAAACCTTTGCAAATCTGCACCATATCATGATTCCCATAGTTAGCAACTAGGAAGCCTCTTAATTGTCGAGGCGTAGCAATCACGAGCAGTGTTTTTCTTCCGCCTATGATACCAATTATTTCTGCGATATAATATTGCCTTAAAATTATTACCCATATTTCATTTCATTTTAGTCGCGATTGACTGTTAGGGGAGTAGGCAAATGATGAGTCGAATCACAATCAAAGCAAGAACGCAGTAGCTCAGAAAAGTTTATGAGGCAGAAACAAGCCAAGTGGGTATCCTTTTCTTCTCTCATCTAATTACGTCTTCGCAGTGTGACTTATCTATATACTGAAGGGTTATGTTCCTATCCTATGTATGTTCTTTGTGTGGGATGTCAGAAGATTTCATGACGATCCATATCACTGTCGCCTATCAACATTGAAGGCGACAGAGTCGGATTTCTTGTGTGTCCGTGATTGTTGTGTTCTGTTGACGCGATGCAACTTCTTTCCAATATACAACTCATTCTTATCATCAGCGTGCTCTATGCAGAGATTGCGTATAATTGTTGTTTTACAGGGCGAAAAGACCGGCGCCCGCGATACTAAAAAGGGTTACGACGAGCATCACGGCGCCGGCTTCCCAGTTCAAGGCCGGCATAGCTCGGGGAGCAGCGCTATCTGTGGCAGACCCAGTCGCCTGGTCGGAACCTGTGCCCGAGCTGCTGTTTGCGTCGTCGGTATGACTGCCACTGCTACTGCTACTGCTACTGCCACTGCTTTTGCTTGGGGTCTCTTGGGCCGCAACACCGCTCACGAGAGGAATTCCTGAAGAAGTGATCTCCATTACATTAGTCCCCGTGGCATTCACATTAGCCTGCGCTAAGCCGATCTTCTTGTTGGTCAGATCATAGACGACATAAGCGGAGCGCAGGAACGTATCACCAAGCAGATAGATACCCGATAGTGCCTGGATGCCAAAACTGCAGGGGTCGTTAAAGGGGAGGTCAGGTAGTTGAAGTCCAATGTTCAAGTATCCCTTGACGTTGTCAAGGACTATCTCGTCTATGGGGACACGGACTATCGGGCCATCGGGACCTCCAAACTGGAAGTCGATCGTCGTGTTTTTCTGAGAGGACAGAAGATCGCAGCTAGCGTACACAAGACCAGTGTCTCTGGTGTCATCTACAGCACCGAAGGCCTGATAGATTCGCCTGGCGATGGGCGATGGAAGGTACGTCAACGTAGTACCTGAGTCAAGAATGACGGGGGTTTCTTGGGTAATCAATTCTGTTCCTCCAGAGTTAGAGCTACTAGAGTTAATCTTCAAGGACTCCAGTGCCACAGTAAAGGAGGTGTAGTCTTTTGATTGAGTATCGCGTAGAATGTCGACTGATTTAAGCTGGCCAATGAACTTCTTGGTATCAATACCTCCGAACAGCACGGTGCCTGTTTCGGCGTTGAGGTCGTCCTATAAGGTAGAAGGCGTAAGCAAAGCAACGAAAACAAACGAAAAAAAAAAGGGGGGGGGGGGCTTATATACCAGATACAGACTATAAGTCCGAATATTAATCAGGTCTTGCTCAACAAAAAGGTCAACGATATTGGGGTAGGGTTTATCGGCGGCAACGTTCGTATTGAAACCTATGCCGAGGAGACCTGAGTTGATAGACGAGTTCTCGGCGAGGCCAACCTGCAGTGCCTCGATGCCAGTGCCGGCGATGTGGAGGGTATCTTTGATATAGTCACCCTCAGCACCCGAACCATCGAGGTACTGAATACTGAAAGCACCTTGGTCAACCACTTTGTAAGTCGAACTGTCGGTGGGTTCATAAGTAGCGAGACAAGTGCCGTAAATGGACTGCAGGGACCGGGACTGGCAGAGGTCGGCATTGGTATCGAGCACCCACACATCGCTGCTTCCGGTATCAAGAATGAGTGTAACAGGTTGGGGCGGTGTGCCCAGAGCAACTTCAGCGTAGTATCCGCCTACAAACAATCAACCGGTCAGTTGTTTCTTGTACAAGCTAACACCATGCTGCCATGGGCCACTCTACTCACCTCCAGTCAAATTATTGTTCAATTCCTGTGAGTAGGTGCCGGCGCGTTTGCGTAGACTCTGATGTTCAGGACCAGCTCTCGAGAAGCTCAAAGGAACAACCTTCTGAGCAACAACAGATGTGGCGACGGCAGCCAGGCCGACGAGAGATAACGAGGCCCTCATGCTGGGCGAGGGTATTTGTGTGAACCGAGGTCCTGAGTACAATGAGATGCGAAGGCCTCAGGTGATTCGTTGTCTCGGTACCGGTACGAGCGTGTAATACCTATTCTGCGTATTACACGGCTATCCTTCGCAGGGGACGCTGAACAGAACCAAGAGCGATGAGGAACAAGAATCCGGCGAAGAACAAGAACAAAAAAGAGCAGGCGAAACGAGAAGAAACGAGCGACACCAGACGCAGATATTATTATGACAAGGAATGAATCGATCTATGTCTAGTCTAGATACGCCAGTGCAACGTAGAAAGGCAGAAGGAATGGACGAATGAGAAAAGCAGAAACGACTTTATCCTCTCTTTCATCTCCAATGAAGTAGGTAAGTTGTGTCTTGTCGACGAGGGAGGCACACGGCTCGCAGCCTGGACGATGGTTCCATCAGGCGCATTTTCGCACTTTCGCATTACTGATTTGTCTCGGCTAGGATCCCCAGTGCTCAACTAGGTACTGCTTAGAGTACGCTAGGCAGGATAGGAGCACGACAGGGACAAAGGTGGGGTGCCAAGTCCCCTGGAATATGCACCACACCAAAAGTAGGTAGTCTCTCTTGGCTCTGCCGTTTGAATGGCGCTGCCAATGCACCGGCTGGCACTGGTGCGGCCAATTGACCCGGCGCTAATTCCCCCGCCAAGCCCCGCCAAGTTCCCGCCAAGTCCATTTTCGATGCCGCCCAACCCGTTGCATCGTGGGGCATCTGCAAGCACTCGCGTACCTAACAAAGAAAGTTGAAGCCTACTTCTACCTACCTGGTAGGTAAATACATAGTAGGTGCACATGTCGCGTCAAAATAATCGCGATACGGGAAAGGCCAAAGCAAGTTTCTCAATACGACGTAAAAGAGACGTGCATACATAGAAGTTATAGACAACACTATGCAAACGTACATGAGGGGCAAAAAATAAAATTGTTCCAGCTGCCAAGTGCCGAGCGAAGAAATTGATGCAGGCAATTACGTATCACTTTGAAATATACTGTAGGTAGACAATAACTAATAGCTAGCGCTCTTCCCTCTCAGGCTTGATTGACATCGAGTACACAAACGCGTGGTATTTCGCGAATGATGAAAAAGAAACCGGAGACATGGCGGAAAGAGATTCATAGGTAATACTTGAGAACACAAACCCTTTTTCCACAATAGAAACATACAATAGTGGAAATCTCCTATTAGAACCTTAGCTATCACAAACGTCAACTAGAACCAGAAGTTAGGAAGAAGAGGCAAGCCAAGCTAGCCAGCCAATAGAGCCTAAGGCAACGTTCGACTATAATAGAAGTCGCTCCAATAGCATTGCAATCATTCAAGAATAAAAGAACAATGATATCCATATTCGTCCCTCATGAGCATCCTTCGTGATACAGCGTACTGCATACAATATTATGACGACATCTCCTTTCAGACTTGTCTTACTAAGAAACTGAGAGGCCTACTCGCCTGGTCTAGGTAGCACATATATGTAGGTAGGCAAGGCGCAGATACCTGGATTGACCTCAGAGACGTGCTTGTTTCGTCCCTTTACTCGTCTTGAGAAACGCGACTTCATGCAAGCTAGGCTACACTCTACGTTACACGGCCACTGCATAGTCGGCGTCGTCATATGTTTGCCTCTCCAATAGGATGGATCAGCATGAGTAGCACGTTGATGAACACAAGTTTGCTCGCTTATGAATAAGGCAGTCGGATCCGCGCTCTACCTATATCAGGTAGCCTGATAGCCTTCGCGATACCAGCAGCACCATACTAGTATTGTTTCCTGTCTTCTCTCGCTCAGCCATACCTTGGTACCATCGCCAGCACATGCTCTTTCTGTTACCAAAGCACAAAGCTTCGGAGAAAAGCTATTCGAGTATCTCCTCGCTTTGTGTCACTACATAGCCATGGCTCTGGCAAACGGCTACTCCTCCAAGTCTTGCTGGGAGCGCTGACTTTCATGTGGGTAACTTGGCCTGGGGGTTTGGCGAGATAGTGAGACACCTTGTGATGTTGTCTTATGAGTAATCAGCTTCTGGCAGGTTGTATCATGTTGGCCTATCCCATACTACAACAGGCGAAGACTCTACCTGTGACAGCTAATGTCAATAATGGGTGTCATCTTGTCACATTGTACTTGTGCGACACACTCACAAAGATCTAGCGACTACAACATCTCAAGCTGTGCAACGCCGAGACAACTTGAGCGAGCGCGGAACAAATGGTCCAACACCAAAAAGTTGACTCAGTAGCGAATCAGAAGACATCTAGTCCGAATCGTCTGTAACAATGACATTTGACAGCCGCCACTGCTCCCTGTTTCGTCCCTCACAACCTCAGCTCGGATGCGTCATCATTAAGTATGGCAGCGAAAGCAACGGCTTATAACCGAATCTTACACCACATGCAAAGTCTCACGTGCTATTTATACGGGTTACTAGGTAAGTGGTCACCGAAATAAAAAATCAAGACGAACAAGGCCTTTTAACCGTCAAACATGGTCTCAAATTTCAAGTCCTGAATAAGTAGGCACTCCGTTCTTGCTTTACCTTGCTTTACCTCAAGCCGGTGCAAGACTGGGTCGTATAGGAAATCGTTCCGATTCTCATTTGTTGTACAAGGCGGGAACGACGGACGGATGAAGCATGCCTGTACTCCGAGTGCACAGGTCTACTAATGTACCTATGTGCAAGTTTTTTATCTATAACTAACATCAAGTCAGGTGCAAGTTGAATGAAAAGGTAGTTGCCCTGTTGATGCTAGTTGTGTGCCTGGGCAGCAAAGCACTGTTGCTAGCACCTACCAATCTGTCTGCTAACCATCCCAAACATGTTGAACAACAACCATTCGATCTACTGCAATTAACCTGGACCTTTTTCCCTGGATAAAGCATCCATTTCGTTTGACTCGGGCTGTTGCATGTGGAGCTCTTTTCTACACAATCCAACCACTTGTTGCTGGCCTGACAACCTCTGGTACTCATGTAGGTACCACAAGCATGACCACAGCCCAGGATAGAGCAAATTCATGTCTGGTGCTACTTAAGATTGCTTCCGACTTCTCTCTTCTATTTCTCCTGCTATCAACTTCCTCCTCTCTTCGAGGCTTTTTCCTTGTTGCTGCTGATGGCCATGCCTCCGTTCCCTGTTGGCCATTCCTCACATCCAGCCCTGGTGATGGCATACCAACCCCAGATTACTGGCTGGCGCCGGGTCACGCTTGTGACAATGTAAGTTGTTTATTTCCTTTTCTGTCTCGTCAAAAGCTGGTCGGTGGGCCGCGGATCTCTTTCAGTTGTCGTTGCGAAATCACTGATATTACTTCGTTACTTAGTCTGCTTCTCGGGCTCCTGTTTTCGAGCCTGGATGCCTCTATCGTCTCGACATCACTAGTTACCATTTCGATCGACCTTCAGGACTTTCTCAATGCTCCGTGGGTCGTCCTCGCCTACCTCTTGGCTTACTTGGGCTTTGCTATTGGGTTCGCAAAGTTCAGTGATATTTACGGCCGCCGTGACTCCATTTGTGTTGCTTGGGTCTTGTTCGCTGGTTTCTCTATCGGATGCGCCCTTGCGAGGACTATGCCGCAACTGTACGTATATCCTTACATTTCTGCGGGGGCTAACAGCATCTCGTTGACCATCTCGCAGCATTGTCTGCCGAGCTTTTCAAGGTATGGGAGGCTCTGGACTTTACAGTCTGGCCCAGATCGCCTTGTTTGAGGTCGGACCAGTACATAAGCCGAGTCTCATGGGCGCCTTGATCGGCCTCACCCTCGCGATTTCTTACGTGCTAGGCCCAGTATTAGGAGGGGTCATTTCTTCAACGGCCACTTGGAGATGGATTTTCTGGATCAAGTATGCAAGCAAAGAATACACACCTGAAGAACACACTATATTCTATTCAGCATTCCCCTAGCTTTCCTTCCGCTAACCAATGGTATAGTGTCCCGTTTGGCGTTGTGCTCGTTGCTGGTCTGTATCTTGCCTGGCCTGCTGCTCTTAGCCGTCAGCTACGCGGATTGGAAGCCATCCGAAGGATTGATTTCTTTGGCAATATCCTCATCATAGCTGCTTGTACATTGCTGGTATTCGCCCTTCAGGAGGCTGGTGCCTACAGCTTCGCTTGGAATCATCCAGTCATTATCCTGGCCCTGGTAGTCTCGGTCCTCAGCTGGTTAGGTTTCGCGGCCTGGGAGCTTTCTCTCGGCTCCAGAGCGTACACCAGAATTGAGCCTATCCTGCCACTTCGCCTCCTTGGCCGAGTTTATTCTGCTTGCGTTATGTACGTATATTTCCATGCTCATATCATCCATGTAGGTTTCCCAAGCTGACACAAATAGATGTACTTTCTGTACTGGCTTCGTCTACCTAACTATACTTGTCATCCTGCCAGAGCGTTTCCAAATTGTTAATGGGGACAACGCTCTCTACTCAGGAATTCACCTACTCCCGATGCTCGGTGCTACGGCATTAGGCGCATTCGGTGCCGGAGCCGTTTCTCGCCGGCGCAATAATACATCATGGACACTCCTTGCTGCTCATTGCTTCCAATTACTAGGCGCAGGACTCATGTTGCTGCTACACAATGTCCTAACAGAGATCAAGGCGCAGTATGGTTTCCAAGTGCTCCTCGGGCTTGGTATTGGGCTCTCCCTTGGAGCGGCAACAATCATGGCCTCAGTGCAATCTGGCCAAGCTGATCTTGCCGTAGCTCAGGGCATTATAGCACAGGCACGCGTCCTCGGCGGAAGTATTGGGATTGCCCTCTGTAGCATCATCTTTAATGCCAGAGTGGCACATGACTTGAGTGATAAGATGGATCCGGCTGACCTGGAGGCACTTCATCACAGCCCAACGATTGCACCATGGTTACCTCATGAACTCCAAATGAAGGTCAAGACCGTGTATGCCGAAGCTTTCACTGATGATATCAAGCTCTTGATGGGTGTTGCCGTAATAGGTATCATCACGAGTGGTTTTACCTACCAGAAACACCCACCGCCCATGCCCGGCACCCCTGCGGCGAAGGAAGCCTTGGGGACGGAGCAGAGTGAGACAGAGCTAGATGAGTTTGCTCATCGACCATAAGGGGATCCGAGGGACGAGGATTCGACCTGTCACAGGCGGGGCTGCTTCAATCTTTTGGCATACCAACTCTGGATCTGACAGACCTGAAAGCGATCATATTATTGCGCGTAGTGACGATAGTTGCAACATGTTACAGAAATAGCAATTATCATTGTCTAACACCACCCACGATGAGTCCATATATCTCGGTTGAGCCTACACATATGGTACATGCCACCTTCTACTCTGTTATGAGAGGTTTGGATGAACAGGAAGAGCACCATGGTGCGGTGATGGGGGAGAGAATAAGTAGCCACGTCGAGGAAAGGGGCTCTCCCGCTTAGTGTCGGATGAACATGTGCTAACTTATCGTCATGATGGGAATTTGTCGATAGTAGTGTGTTGGTAATCATGCCGAGTTGGCCTACCGACGCACAGTAGTAGGCACTGCAAGGGTGGAGTTGGTATTAAGGGCGGTTGTGATCTTTCATTATAGCCATAAGAAGCCCGTTGATGGCGAACCAGGCCGTACTAATAGAGTGACCTGCTTTGAACTGAATTGGCCAAACGTGGGTCCCCGCTATATCTATTCCTTCATTTACCGATGCCGACATTCAGTCGGATGTCCGAAATGGATACGACACGCTCCATCATCGAACGCATGAAGTCGCATAGTTGTAGGTCTTTCCTTTCTTTTACCCTCGCCGATATAGGCGGATAGACGAGCCCGCAACTATAAATGGGTACGTCATTGTCTTCGGCCAGAAGGATAAGCATATGATTATAGATACCAGCCACTCAGCGGAATTGGAGAGGGGCTAACTCCATCAACTACCGAGATATCAAGTTCTCTTCACCAGAACCGTAATGCTTCTCTATCGTAGTACTAACCGATTTTATATCTGTTCACAGTCACAATTGTCTAGTATAACCTCCCTTTTCTTTCCAACCCCAGCCACACATCGCGGTACCAGTAGACTCATAAGTCGGCAATTTACCGGAATGGCCGACTCTCAGGATCCGATTGTGAGAGCCCTCTATAATTACACGACGTAGGTCAGGGAACAAGCATGCCTAATATCACAATACAACATCAAACTCGGAGAAGAGTCACGCATTCTAACTCTCTTGCAATATTAGATGCGACGTCTCCGACGCCTTGTGTAAATTAAAATACCGGAATGGCGGGTTCCTGTCGGGCCTGACCATGTGGTCGCCTCAGCGCCAAGACGGCCCTACTAAGATCGTCGGACCGGCTTATACAGTCAAGTACGTGCCTCTCGACGACCCGGCGCTAAAGCATCCGACTCATTACGTAGGTTTGTCCCTGTTGTGTTTCGGCGTATTAAGCTTAATCAATGAGTTCTACCTCCCGCAGTTTTTACTGACCGTGCCCGTTCTTGTTAGATTGATCAAGTGCCCAAGGGAGCCGTGGTCTTCGTCTCCTGTCCTCCAAGGATACCTAACGCCGTCTACGGCGGGCTGATGTCCACGCGTGCCCAGGCTTTGGGTGCTGTAGGCTCCGTCATTGATGGTCGGTTCCGCGATGTGCAGGAGCAGCGAGACCTGGCATATCCGGTAGATGACCACCCCAACGGCTGTGAAAGGTGGTAGTAGTATTAATAAGTATTTTTGACGTTCTAGGTCTTTGCGCGAGATGTGGGAACGGCGCCACCTGCCGAGCTACTCAAGGTTGCGGCCGTTAATGTCCCCGTCAAGCTACAGACGGACGACCAAGACATGGAGATCAGGCCCGGCGATTATTTGATCGCCGATGTAAATGGCGTTGTCGTCTTGCCTGTTGAGTTGGCGGAGCAGGCTCTGCCGCTGATGCAGAAGCAGGTTGAGGTAAGTTTCTTGAAGATAATGGCATTGGATATTTCGCTAACCTGTGTTCTGGCAAAGGCGGACGAAAAAATGGCTGTGGAGATTAAGAAGGGCATGAGCTTTGTCGAGGCTGGCAAGAAATTCAGATCATGAAGTATTGTAGTTTCTATTCCCCTTCGACGCAGGCTTAAGAGCTAAGGTAGCCGGCTAGCTAGCTTTAGGTTGCTGTCCCTCATACACACCTTGCCCTATTACGGGTTTATCTATCAACACACCTTTCATCATACCTTAAGTAGGTAGCCAGCCACCCAAGAATACCGCATTATGCGAAGATACGACTTCTCATTTGCAGTTAAAGCGTGAAAGGGTCAGCTTCGAAATAAACTACCATTATGCCGTAGAGTACACCACCCTGAATCCCCAGGGTCTTAACCTTCTCCTTTAATGCCGCGTGTGCCTTGCATTCCTTGTCGTAATATTGCATGTCCTCGAGGCTTGCGAACTCGGCTTTGTTCACCACCGTCCAGCCTCGCGATCGTGGATCGCTTATCGTCACGCCGGTTTTCATGGAGAGGATATAGGGTTTGCCGTCTTCCTGTCATTCAATCAATGTAAGGGCTAGGTGCGTATCTTATATAGAGTTCGGGCCGGTGGGAGTTGAGGAAAGAAGATGCGGTGTTGAAGAATGGCTGCCTGCTAGGGAATGATGTTCTGGTAGTTTAGGGAGATATAGCATACCTTCTTGTGCTCTCTCTCGAGCACTTTATATGCCTCGAGGAGCTTCTGTTGGTCGGGCGGGCTCGGCAGCTTGAACATGGTGACTCTGTGAATACGGCTAGACATTTTGACGATAGCTTTGGTTTGTAGTCCTATCGGATAGTAGACCTTCAAGACGGCTTCGAGACGTATTAATGCTGTGCTATTTCTCCCTTAACTCCTCTCTTGTGCGAGGAAATCAACTCAGGTCATCAGGTCAGCTACGGGGCACACAGTTTGTACTCTGATTGCCGTTTACAACATCCTGTGGAACGAGAGGTCTCGGTCCCAGTGTTTGCTCTTAGAGATGGCTATTTGTCAGACAGTACGGAGTATCCCTCCCTGATACGCTGTACAGAGCATACATTTTCTTACCATTTGTTGGTTTTCCAGACAGATCTAGACTCCGGTACTTTACCAATCGCGCGGCTCCGCTCTTGAGATTTAGGTTCCGTTCTGCGCTGTTGGTAGTTAAAAATGGCAAGCATGCCCTCGTTTGTCTCGGGGTACACCTTGGGGCGATGAATATGAAATACTAGGACGGCAGCTTTATAAGAAAGCGCAGTAACATAAGAAGATACCTTACCCTAGCTTAGAATGAACCTTCGTCCAGCTATTGAAAGGCTATTACAAGGTTGTATCAATCTTAGTATTAGGGAGAGAGGACCTGACACAAAGATAATATCTGTATACAGCAGATGAACTATCCGTAATTGCCTTGAAATCTTCCAGCAATCTATCAAACGAAACAACAAACGGTCTCGACAGAGTATCTTGGCGTCATACAAATTTAGCTACTGCTGCATTTGGCCAGTCTCGACTCCTAACCGCCCAGCATCTATTAGCACGGCATGGCGAGTTATATAGACGGAGAAGCGAGTAACAAGAACTCGGTGATCGATATGTGGGAAGATGCCGAGCATATCGTACAGTTTATGTACAGTGTATGTACAGTATGTACACATGGTAAGTGCAGCTAAGAAATTGAAGTTACAGTCACGACGCCAAACGAGTCACAGTCGCCCACAATCTTACTCGAACTCAATTATTCAGTACCTCAAGCGTATTGTAAGGGAGGAAAAGT
Source organism: Xylaria flabelliformis (assembly GCA_007182795.1). Classification (NCBI taxonomy): domain Eukaryota; kingdom Fungi; phylum Ascomycota; class Sordariomycetes; order Xylariales; family Xylariaceae; genus Xylaria; species Xylaria flabelliformis. The sequence continues at coordinate 549,392 of VFLP01000002.1, read as the reverse complement.
GAAAAAGAGAAGAGAGCCGTAGTCCAATGCATCTAGCACAGCCGCCCGAGTCCTGGGGCGAGGATTTTTGTCTCACAAGTGGCCTCCAAATGATAGCGTCAAGCCCTCCAGAACAAGATCCTCTGGACGATGTCTTTGGTCCGGATCCCGATGCACCAGGACACGGACTAACTGCATCCGCGGCTCGCGATAACTCTGAGATATCGCTCGACACGCAACGACTCCGAGCTCAGCATAACACCGTCGGCTATCGAGAGGGCATCACTGCCGGGAAAGCCGGCAGCATTCAGACCGGCTTTGACCAGGGGTTTTCGCTCGGCGCCAACATCGGCATGAAAGCTGGTCAGATACTCGGTCTCCTGGAGGGTATCAGTGCCGCTTTGGCCGAAGCCGGCCCCACCGACGAGGTCGTCCGCGTTCAAGGTCTTCTGTCCCAAGCTACGGCTGAGCTGAACCCCGAAAGTCTCTTCACCCCTGACTACTGGGCATCAGATGGGACCTGGACATATCCGATCACGCCATTAATAGACGGCGACGAGGTCACATATTTGGATGTTGCTGACCAGCACCCTCTCATCTTGAAATGGAAGCGCATGGCTCGCGATGAGGCCGATAGGTGGCATGTTGATCAATTGCTACCTATTCTTGAGAACAACGAGTCATCTGCACAGGATGAAGTCGCGGCACTAGAGACAGCATCCAGGCCAGAAACCACTTCTCGAGACGCTATTGAATGGTGATATGTCTCGACTGGAGTATGTTTCAAGAAAAGACTCCGCGTATTGTCTTGTCACCGCCATTCCCGCCGGGAATACGTGTCTATCACTATGGGCATGCCATATCCAGCGCCGCATCGGCTTTTCAGTAATGTCTAGTTAGGGAACACGCGTCTTGCAATGTCAAATCTCTGCAGACCCTACGTGGTTAGGATGCTCTATCCTCGAGTTTCTACGTCGTTCGCGCGTACTTGGCCGCTATGAACAGTCGGGACTGTACACTCGGATTCGTCAGATAGCGTGTCTCACCTGTCCCTTCTATCCGCAATCTCTGGTTATGGATTCAGTGTGGCAGCGGTTCCTGTACCGAGATGTTTGTAGAGGTCAAAACAGGCGGATCAAATTAGCTATACTGTATTACTCTACGCCCTAGTTGATACATGTCGCACGACGACAGTGTTACAGTGTTTGATAACCGACAGGTCTTGGCCTGTGGCGACTCTAAAATTTTGATGCAATATTTGTTTGTGCCATCGTACTCAAGCACGACTATCGACTAGGATAATTCGCGGTTAATGTTATTCAGGTCTGCTTGTACCCTGATAAGGTCAATATGATCTTGCTGACAGCACTAAGCAGCGTCAAACATGCAGTACTTATATATAGCAGGCCCAGAACGAATGCTGACGGCAGAGATGATCGAATTGGCCATCGCTTGGGAGATATAGACCGTACAAGATAGTGACTTAGAGACAATATCGTGGCGCCACGGCTAACCCCCTGCACCCGATTATCGCGATCGTCCATCTGCACGAGGTCGTCTGGAGCAAACATCTCGCCTGACTGTCATTGATCCTAAGATTTGTAGGACGTTTACGAATGGCTGTGAAGCTCTGATAAGTCATTAACGTAGTTTACTTGTCTAGGTTTACTACACTCCCAAACTACCTGAGAGAGCAGTGTGATTTAACATCGCTAAAAGAATCAATCGTACCCAACTCCTTCTGACTCCATTTTCAGAAATTTATACTGAAAATCATTAAATACGTCAAATCCTCGATGTTGTTTCACGTCTATAGATCTGTTGTTGATGGCCGAGATATTCACATCAATGATTCTTAAGAAGATTTAGACAAAGAGACGAGCAACTTGATATGACTTGGTTTTAACAGACTCGGAAGTAACGCCAATGTCTTATCGAATATCTCTTTTTAAAACGTAATTACCGGGTGATCTGCCGCGATTGTTATATGGCCTTGGCTTCTCTCCTCAATTGGACTTTGTAAAGTATACCCAAGCTGATGCGCTTCAAGGCTTGATGATTGTGGCAGTCTTGGTTAGTTCCGAGAAATGAGGGTGTGCTAAAAATCTAGCCCTCTTCGTATTGGGAGAAGGTCATATCCTAAGATTCCGGGGTAACCCTAGTAGGATACCTATTAAGCTATTAACGCAGGCTTTACCAAAACGAAGCTACTACGCACAACAGAGGAGCGACTTGCGAAATGCTGAGTAAATGTCGGGTGCTAGACATGGCTAATTGATATCTTCACCGCAGTGATTTTCGTACATTTATCGAGTTTAGTCAAATTCGAGTTTACTTACTGGGCTGCCAAGGATATAAGCCGAAAGCGGCAGTTAATAATACACCAGTTATGCTTAATCTGGCCACCATTCGAGCAAATCAAGACCCTTGCTGCATCGGTTCACTATTTGCCCTTGTCGTCTCATCTGTGTAGGACAGGGAGTATATGAGCTTAAATACGGAGTATTTTGTTATGGATCGAACATGCTTACAGAACCAATATTATTAGTACAATAAAAACTTGGATTAATCGCCGGAGTTTACCTCAATGAAGCTCGTAGCAACAAATTGTACGAAGTTTGAAGTGCTGAACTTTCTCGGGAAATGCCCAGATATTGGCTAGTGTTAAGAACGTGTCTAGAGATAAAAGAGATCTGATCAACACATAAATGGAGGTATCTAATGAGGGATCGTCATGGTGGCCAAGCTAAATAAATAGGTACACTACACCTCCACTCAATAAGAAACCCTGAAGTACAAAATGATGCACTGCGCTGCACTTCTAAAATCCAAGAGAACGACAAGATCATGTGGCGCGAAAGGTTGTAATGCATTGGTCGCGGTTTGCAAGTCTAGACCAGCGTCTGTCTCCTTAGCCCCAAAATCGCCGTGTGCATGGTACTGACTATAGGCGCACCTTTACGAGTGATTTATTTTCAACGTTGTGCGTAAGAGTGTTTTGATATTCAATCTTAGATGAAACATACTTAGATGATCTGGCTCGTAATGACCAAAGTGGGCGTCAATAGGGAACCAACCCAACTTGAGAAATTGTCGGCTAAAAGCATATCTAAGATCGAAGTGGCAATAGAAGGGGGCCGATGGAAGAGAGTTGAGAAGATGTAAGTAGGTATTAGACTTCTCCACAAGACCCTTTTGGTAGCCCTTGTCCCGCAGACCCCTTTTCTTTAGCTTAATGCAACCAAGCTGGATTAGGAAGTATTACATGGATGCTAACCAGTCACAAGACGCAAGCCCATTTCCTGTTCGCGGATATGCCTGGCTAGCTTTAGTAGAGCAGACCGAAAGGGGCGAATGCAGTCGTTGTTCCGAGGTATTGTACGCATATTATCAATAGGGGTCCAGTACCCATTATGGCCCCGTTGGCTGCGAAGATCTGATGGCATTGATGCCCGAGAAGGTTAGGGTTAAGGAATTGAGTACGCAGAGAGAACAAGAAGAGCTGTTTGGAATCAGGTATTGATTCTGAGTTTTGTCTCAGTAATCGACTCAATCGGCCAGGAACTGGTTGCAGATTACTTACAGCATTCCGCCTGCTTTTCCCCATGGGAATTTGCAGTGCAGTTAACTAATGTGTGTACCTACTTAATAGCGTAAGTACCTACTGGACGGGATGGAGGTAGGGGGAGGAGAATAGGAGGTACACACTGCACCACCCTAATAGGCCAGTCCTTGCCTCCTAGTTGTTCTACCTGCCGTCACCTACGTATCTGTAAATCTCCTCTCGTTCATCTTAGAAAGTGGTGTACTACCTCACACTGATCGATCGGACGAGCAACATAACACACTGAATGCTTGAACATTACACCGTTATCTGGATACTGATACCTAGATCAACCTTTGAGCAATTGCTCGGAAATATTCTCACCTGGTGGTGCACACACTGATAATGTATGTAACTGCAGCGCACCTACACTCACTCACTTCACTAGGTACAGTACCTACATACAAGGACAGCACTACAAGGACGGCACTTACTCAATCACAGTGTACAGCGTACCAGCTCGACATAGGTAGCTCCCCCCAGGTTCGCCCCTCCCGGGTCCGCGGCCTGCCATCTTTACTACCAACCTTACCAATCCAGTACCTGTTCCTTGCATTTAACAGCAATCCGGACCGCCGCCACACATGACAATTTTTGAACACCTTCTGCACAACATCGTCGTTGCCGATCGGTCGTCCAAGCCATCGCTCACTCCCTCCCTCACTCAATCAATCAATACTTCATTCATTCATTCTCATCAAACAATCAATCAACCAGTCAATCGATCAATTATCCAGTCCATCCAACCGTCTACCCAACCGTTCCTCCATCGAACTCACCCACACCAATAAAGACTTTTTACCCTCCTGACCCGACCTAATCACAAGCAAACTCTCTCATAGACATTGCTCTCGCGTGGCCGGAGCAGCATCTCCTACAGTTATTCATTGGGTTGCAGTGCGATATAGCACTCGCGTGCCATTGTATCGTTCCGCCTGCATTAGACCTAATCTATCACCTCAATGACGGTATCGACCGAGCCATCACTACTTTAATCTCTTACCCTAGCGGCGGACGTCATCGCCTGTTACGGCACAACATCTCTGCAGTAGTGTAGACCTCTCGGCTCAGAACATAGATCAGACTGCAGCTTTCCAAGTTTTACCAACCATCACCCTGAAGATCATCTAATCCACACCCTCGGCAGCGCCAAGGCTATCGAGCTTAATGTACCAAAACGACTAGCGATTGTCAACGAGCTATCTACCTACCTATTTGCTCATTTGACCGCCTGACAGCCACGCCGATAGAGACACCACCTGACGCCCGGCGCAGTTCATCTACCTACTCATCCGTCAGCATCTGCCCCCACAACGAACCAACTATTTATTAGTCTATAGACCACAACATATTGACTGTCATCCCTGGCCCGAACGAGGACCCAAACTGCTTGCAACCCGCTATTCATTCACCCAGTCCACAAATAGGCACAGACAGACCTGCGGATTACGGCATTGCGAGCGGCAGCGTCGCAACCGAGGAGGTAGCAAATACGAGACAAGAAAAGAGACTCCAAAGCAGGTTTTGGCCATTATGTCGGCCATGGAGGGTGATCTGCTTGGCCTAGGTAAGAAGCCACGCGGCATATGCTGTATTCATGAGAAGCGCCCAAGAGAACCATTCACAGGACGAGAGCCCCTTTATCTATCGTGTGTTCCCCTCTCTCCCTTCGCTGCCACGTACAATCGGGATTAGCCGTTGGCCATTGAAACGTCGTATCCGATGTGTTCCTAGAAGTCCCCAGGGGCTGGGACCCGAGTCGTCTGCGTTCCACTTAACCGGGCCAGGTTGTTTGTTTCATTTGTACTGGCTCGTGTTTCACAATGTTTGATAGCATCATCATTTTCGCCCGCAGTTTGCCGCCTGCACCTTGCTAACTTGCTTCTTTTTGCTATGCTTATAGGCCAGCCATCCAGTCAGCGTGCTACAAATGGTCCGCCTATCGGCTTGACACTTAATCTCGCGTCGAACAACCCCTTCCGTAATCGCGCTACGTCGCCCAACAATCTTGCTTCTCCGCCTCTTTCCCGTTCGCCTTTTGAGGACCCCCCTCCCCGACCGGCCTCGAGAAATCCTTTCCTTGATCCGGCTTTCAGCTCTTCTACTCAAGTGGTTACATCACCCGAAAAGATGCCACAGACCAAGGGGGCTCAATCGCCTACAGCTGAGGAGCTCTTTGTAAGTTACGAAATCACGTGTGACTGTAAGACTACCGCTCATACCAGGACTACCAGGACTCTCTCGATATCAATGATGATGCAAGCAGGAAGCTGCAAACTAGATCAAATGGCGGGCAATCTTCCAGCAAAGCGCATCGCGGCCCTCCCCGTGGTGAAAACATCCCACCGCAAGGGCGCGGTGCTCCTTCAAGTTCTCATCGCCCTTCCCGATCGCAGGAAGAGGCGCTGAAGGTGCGCAGAGTGCCAGTTGGTGCAAATGGAAACAAGCCTGCAGGTGGATCTCCACAGCGACGGCCTGAGCCACGGCTACGCCGCAACAGCGACTCCTCCGTCATGGAGAAGCCTATCACTGACGAAGAGAAGAAATTGCGTGAAATGAGACAGAGAGATAGAGAGAGGCGCCATCGTGACGGGAAGAGTCGACCTAAGAAATTAGATATCATTGATCAGTTGGACGCCACCAGTATTTATGGCACTGGATGTAAGATTTCTCAGACTTTGCCTGGACAAGATAGAAACTGACACGGCCTTCAGTATTCCACCACGATGGTCCATTTGACGCTTGCAACCCTAATCGAAACCGAAAGGGTAGTCGACGCGCGCCGATGCAAGCCTTTGCCAAGGACTCGGCGAATAACACAATCGGAGGCGCGGGCCCTCTCAACAGGCGACCTGATCATAAACTATTCATGGGGCAAGAGCCTCACGATGCATCGTCTATGTACGCCGGTCGTAAGGATCCGAATAAACCCAGAACCCACGAGATGGAGCTGTTCGATCCGAAGCAACGAGGTGATGTTGAATATGGCGAGGAGACCCTTGGCTTAGGAAGCTCGACATTCTTAGAGGGAACACCAGCTGCTCGTACTGCTATCGTCCGGAACCAGGAAGAGTCGGCTCAGGAAGCCGCTGAAATTGGGCTAGGAAGAAAGAAGTCGGTTGTATCACGCTTCAAAAGTATCAAGCGCGGTCCGAGGGACTACGAGTCCGGTCGAGTTACGAGTCCTGAGGCCTATCAGGGTCACAGCCCCAGACCGAGCCTACCGAGCGTAGGCACGGGCGAGAGAAATCCCTTTTTCGCTGAGTTCGACAAGGCAGAGGAGCGCATTAGCGTCAAGCGAAAGGACAGCGAGGCCATGACCCCACTCACACCACCTCCAGCACATGGTGCCAATCTAGAGCGTCGAGCGACCACTGACGCGACTATGGACGGTCCTGCCGAGGGCCAGGCCAGGCAAGCAGGTGGTGGTTTTCTCTCTCGGGTGAAGAGTTTGAAGGGTGGTCGACGACAACGACCAGAGCCGCCAGCGAAGGATGGAGCTCCTGGTTATCCGGGAACGGCGATGTAGGCTATGGGAATTGTTGCCATAGTAAACTCAGTCTCGACTGAGTACTCACTACCGGCCTGAAGTGGGTTTAACTATTATCTCATTTCATCTGCGGGCGGGTGGGTTTATTCCTTCGGAATGCGTTTGGTGTATGATTTTGGTATCTCGCCTGTTGCGATGGCGTCATTTTCAACGTTTGCCGCTTGGTAGAAATGAGTACGGACCAAACGAAGACTCTCCGGCACTGATTGAGAAATAAGGGAGAAACGCATAATGGAAACATAGCTTTTATTCACATTCATTCAATGCCTCGGCAGAGTTTTCTTCAGGATTTGAAACCTGTGCTGTATGAGTAGAGGCTGCTTGATATTCAACTCGAGGACATCAGCTATGTATGTAGAATCACAGGGTGCCTGAATGAAGGCCATTGATTGTTTAACATCGTCTTTAAAGACTACTTTAGATTGATACCTATGAGTGATTGGCTTATGAAATCGTCCAAGAAGAGACCTGACACAACCGCGCACTATTAAATCATCTCAAAGCTACGTGCGCCAGCATTTATAGTTTGAGGTATCATTGAGATACTCCACTTTTCTTCCATTTCACAGACACTTGGTGGACGAGTTCTAACAGACATCACACTCTCGTACCTACCTAGTTTCTTAGTCCGTTCTGAAACATTCACCACGATATGGAATAGCTGCCGAACGGGAATCCGCGATACTATCTTCAGGGTCACCCACGGAGGCCTATCGACGCGGCATTGAATGCAAGGCTTTGAACGGCTGGGGTCATTCCCTTAGTCTTTGCCGGTTCAAGTTGCCCCATCTTCGAAGAGGATAATAATCAACTAAGACTTCCTCATGAGCAGCCATTCGGAAACGGCTCAGGGATTTGCGCCCTTATCATGCGCCACACTCTTCTACCAGGAGATTGAACGCCGAGAAAGACTGCATCGGAGTGGCGTTATCCCCACGGGCTGCTCCGAGATCGATGATGTGGTTCTCCTCGGTGGCGGGTTTGAGAGTGGGTGCGTGGTCGGCGTTAGCGCAGAGGAGGTGGATTTTGGGCTCTTGGTGAGTTTTGATCTTTGATTTGTTTCTATGCCCTTCATAAAGAGGCTGGGGGTATTGTTGCATTCCGTCCCCCCCGGAGCATTGCTAATCGCAAGAACCCTGTCATTCTACAGCTTCTACGAAGTCCGGGTGTACTTTAGCCCCGCGACCTTGTATACATGGAACACACTTACTATCAACTCTACAATTTAATCAAAACCGCCGCTGACGATGCCTTCAGCTTGGCCTTCAAACTATAGCTAGGGCACTGGTCTCCGAGAACCCACCCAATGTTTATCCTGCCCAGTCTGGTTGCGAAAGAAATCGGAGAGTAGCTATTATCACAACTCTACCAGTTACCACGATTCTACCAACGTTGCGGGATGTCATTCGCTCCCAGGCACAAATCAAACTTGGCCCCAGAAATCCTGGTGTCGATGCCGAGTTAAGACGGTGTCTTGAAGCAATCACTATCTCACGCATCTTTGACATTGAAGGCCTATGGGAGGTTCTCCATGAGCTGGAGAACGCCCAAGCTGAGGCTAGCTCTAGCCGTAACGAAGATGGAAATGAGGGAATGAATATCTCTCCTAGGCCTACAGAAGATGAAGAGGAGACGCATGGAACTCAAGTTGAAGGTTCTGCTGAAGGATTAGTGAATGAGGACGCGGAACAGGAATATTCTACGGAAACGGATGCAGAAGAGACAGGGGAAAATCTGAGCGACGACATATCGTCATTATCTTCCTTAACGCCTACGGCTTCTTTGCCAGAACCGGTAACTCAACTACCACCATTACGCATTAGGCCCGAGCTTCGACCTTCTATTCAGAAGACCGAGGTCCTTGATAGTGAAGATGAGGAACCACTCTCCTCGTCACCACTATCCTCTCCTCCCCCATCTACGACTGAACCGGAATTTCCATCCCAGCTCGGGGAGCAGTCCCAAGCTCCTGCCGAACCAGATCCCAATATCACCCTATCCTTAGATCCAGAACCTAATCCAGAGCCCGATTCGAGGCCTGAGGAATCAGAAGTTCCCCAGCCCATCTTGACTGAAAACCCACCACTATCCTTCCCCTCCATCATTCTAGTAACCCATGTCTCCTCCCTCCTAAACGCGCTGTTCACACACGACGATAAGACATCCGCGCACACTAGCCTCCAGCTACTCTCCTCGTACCTCCAACATCTAGCAGTGTCTACAGATTCTCTGATCATGCTCCTAAATACTACAACGTCGCCTCCTCCTGAAAAGTTTACATCTACATCCGGTGCCCCAAAACCATTCCCAGGTCCGGACCATTCAATGCCACCCCTTGGCCCAGAGGCACCTAACCATCAAAGGCCTCTCGATCCAACCCTCCGCTCCATCTTCAACCCGGGCACACAACTGTATGATCCCAGCACGTCTGGCCAAGGAAATAGGCTAGGCTATGGTTACAATCACCCATACGGTGCTGCAGCAGCGCGCCTAACGCGCCGGAACAAGCCCTCTTTCGGCGCGACGTTCGCGCAGTTCCTCGATCTGCATCTCTTGTGCACCAAGGTGCCGCGGACACGAGACGACGCGGAGACTGCGATTGCGCTGGGTGCCGACGCGGAAGATGTGAAACACGCCTGGGTCATCGAGGCATTGCTCGACGTGATGGGTGTTTGGGAGTGGGAAAAGTGGAGAGGAGCATTGGGGGATAAGCGAGGTGAAGAAGAAACTTCCCTTCCGCCACGCGTGAATCGTGAGCAACGCTGGGGCGCTGTCGATGTGCGGGATAGAGTGAGAGTCGTGAATGCGTTTACAGCTGGAAGTGGAAGCGGAGGTTACGTGAATAGGGGACCAGTTCGGCTTGCTGCTGGGTTTGGCGGGCGGAGGGTATGAACTGTCTGTGAAGAGTTGCGAAAGTCGTTATAGCAATAGAAAGTCATACTTCGTAGAGAGCTGTAACTCAGCAACTCGTTAAGTTCCAAGTAGAAAGAAGGCCAATGTAGCTATCAAAACCTCCTGCGAAACAAGAACATATCTTTAATCCTCTGAGGCTATCAAGGGAATAGAACCAGTTTAGCTCAGTGATAAGTCTCTTATGGACCATAGTAAATTCAAAACTGATTGTGTAATTGAGTTCTTGCGATCAGCGTTTAGCTATTGCTACAATATAATCATTCATAATCATAAGCGAATGTGGTACTTCCGCCCTCTTGGCGCAGAACGACTCAGCCATCCCAATTTTTTTTTAAAGCCAAGCGTACAGTTTTCAAACTGCTCATATGTTTTCGTGCCGTTGTCTTCCATCCTCATTTGTACGTATCAACTCACATTTCCCATCATATATATCGTGCACTAAATTGAATCCTTACCTATTTGAACATGAAACTTACAGCTCACCCCAAGCCTGGTCCTCCTCAACAGGGGCGGCCGTCTCCTTCTCCTCGCCCTCAACATACGGCTGCAGCCTCTCGACGAGCTCCTCAACAGAGATCTCGCCGTCCTCCTCGGTCCAGGCGCCCTCGCCCTTATGCTCGCGGGGCGGGATGAGCACCGAGTTTAGGACGTGCACGACGCCGTCAAGGCAGTTGCCGTCCTGGATGGCGACGTTCTGGTACCCGTTGATGCGGATATTAATGAAGCGTCGCCAGCGCGCGATGTCGATGGACAGGCTCTTGTCCTCGAGAAGCGTGGGGAGGTCGATGTGGAAGTGTCCGTTCTGAATCTCGTCCGCCGCGAGATCATCATCATCATCATCATCATCGACGACGACGGCGGCGCTGGCTGGGATGATGTCCTCGACGCCGCCCTTCACCCCGTAGTACGCGTCCGAGTACATCGTCTCGTTCACCACGATGTGGTACTTGAGCAGAGCCCGCAGGTAGCCGAGCCCCTTCTCCGTGTTGAACAGGAAGGCGTTGGCGGCGGGGCCGAGCTTGCGGAAGGCGAAGTTAGTGGGCGCGAAGACGGTCAGTCCGGTCAGGTTATGGCCCTGGTGGTGGTGGTGGGGGGCTTCCTTGCCGTCCTTGTCGTCCTTGTCGTGATGTTGCCTTTTGTGGTGGGGTAATAGGCCCGTCTTCTCTGCTGCTAGCTCCAGTGTGGAGAACTTGGTCGGGAATAGAGAGATTAGTCGTCTAGCGGGTGGTGGAGGCACTAGGATGCTGTCGACGGCGTGCGCGATGCCGTTCTTGGCGAGCTGTATGTTTATTGTTAGCTATACGTTTGCAAGATTCGTGGATGTAGGCATGGATGCAGGAGGGCAGAAGAGTACGTACGTAGTCCAGCTTAAAGGCATGGCTGTAGAAATTGATCTTGAGTCTGAAAAAGCTCACGCTGACCCTCAATCGCTGGGGTCGATCGGCAAGCGCTGGAGATTTGAGGGCCGTAGGCAAAGTATGCGAGTCCACCACAATGCGAGCTGGGTAGAATCCGGGCAGGATGTGATACTGGAGGATCTTCTCGACGAATTCCTTGGGTGGCTTGTGACCGTGTTCGGGGATCTTGTCGAAGGCGCTGTCGACGGGAACAAAGACGGTGACGTTCGAGTCGGTGCTGTTCAGTAGATCGACGATGTCAGGGAAGTCGTTTACGAGCGCCACGAATTTCTTCGTGTAGTTCGATTCCGAAATGGCTTGGTATAGGGTGTAGTTCGACGGGGTGTGCTGGCGGCCGGGCCGGCGGCCGTGGTGGCCGTGACCAGGCCTGTGGTCAAGCTCGTTGGCGCCGAAGATGATAGGGGAGTCTTCATCATCATCGAGAAGGGCGTCAACAACCTCCTCTACGTTCTTCTCGGCGTGGTCAAGGGTTTCGAGTGTCTCGTCGAACTTTGAGCGTAGGGGCTCCCACCAGCTCGAGATGGTCTCATCGATTGGTTTCTTAATCTGGGCGCCATGCTGTTGAGCTGTTGATCGTAGTGTATCCCACCATTCTGCGGTCGTCTTCTCAGCTTTCTCGGCTTGGTTCTCAATTTCCAAGCCCAAGTCCTGAGCCGTTGCATCGTCTGGAATGACGACGGCGGTGGCCAACGCCACCGCAAAGGGCAATAGATTCGTATATCGCATCGTTTCCTGCCGAGATCAAACAACGAGTCTGTAGTAACCTTAGCTCCAGTGTCCGATGTGATAATGACAAGCAAAGCATTTAAGAAGTACTTACCGTACCTTAGGTCTGATCAATTATTACTAGTCCAGAAAGTAGGAAACGTAAGCCGCCCCTCTTATTGCGAGCTGGGAGTTGAATCCTCTGTACTAATTGACTGACGTTACGTCACCACAAGACGAGGGTCAGGCTCTACGTCTTTTTTCGGAATGCAATTGAAAGATAATTCAATTGCTTCAAAAGTCGATGGGGAGATGTAGAAGACAAGAAGTATTCAAGAGCTTCAAAATGGCCATTTCAGGGCTTCTATTGCGTCTTTGAAGCGTGAGCGCCCGCATTTCCAGAACGTTGTCCGCGTCATGATCACTTTAGGTAGAAACGCTGCTTGCGTATCCGCGTAACGCAAGCTGTTTAATTGGATCGGCGAGTTTTTTGCTGGTACTTTGTCTTACGAATTGCGGGTTCAATAGGAACCCGGATCCCGATCCGACGATCAACAACCCATCGCTGGCTGTAGTAGGTACAGTATGTTGACGTTACTATTATCGTCTGTGCAATGGCGTCGTTTGTATGGCCGATGATGCTTCGTTATACGATTTGGTGTGTCAGTCAAATTCCGCACATCAGCGTTTAACATGCAGAGCATTCAGTGTCCGGGGTATTTTGGGGTAGGACTAGAGCGACGTTCCCATTGACAAGTGAGCCGCAAGCCTGAGATTGGAGCACGTGCCTTGGAGATGCCGTTTAACTTTGTCCCCCTTTTGCTCATACTTGAATAATCAAAACGCCCGGTAGTGCCAAGCAAGCTGTCACTAAAAAGAAAGCTTTGCCGGCGAAGCTTCGTTTTAAATACGCTGTAAATCGAAGTGCCGGAGCACTCCGATCTAAGTTGCAGAGGTTGTTTAAGTACTTAGAGTACTTATGCTTACTTACCTACTTACATACCAGGGGGAGACCCCTGAACCCCCCCTTCGCCGTCCATTCTAAACCTCCTTCCTCGACTATCCTGAAGCTCTTCAGAGACCTTAACACGCTGTAGATCGCTGTCCAAAAGCTTAAGTGCGTAAGCCATGAACTCTATATTTAGAGTTGTAGTTGATTCTGTATCACTGAACTGAACAATTAGAGGGCTGCAAACACTTTTAGAGTTCGGGGGTCCGGATATGAACTTCTCTGCCTTCCCAAGGTCAGTCGAAGCTTTCCAATTATTACGCACTTGAAGAATCTACTGTTTTTTTTTTTTTTTTTTTTTTTTTTTTTTTTTTTTTTTTTTTTTTTTTTTTTTTTTTTTTTTTTCCAGATTTATACCCTGACGCATCATCCAGATAAAATAGCAGCTTCGTATATTGCCATTATCATAATAAGAAATTGGAAATCGGTAAGTACACAATTCGACACTACTAGGCAGATGTAAGGAAATATTGAAAGACTAAGTTCAAACATCAGTACGTCCTGCGCGTCTCCTAAGGCTCTTCTTCAGGCTGGATTTCAGCTCTAGACTGCGTCCGCGCCCATGTGTTTCATTACCATCGAAGCGGGTTCGTTGTCAAATTGAGCATATACAGCATAGGCGTCATCCTCTGCCTTCCTAGCCCATTCCTTGAAGCGCCATATAGTGGCTCCCGTGGTAAAGATTGTCACTCCGAAATATAGGCCAATCCATGGAGAGATCATCTGGTTGCTTTCATTTGGGATCCAATTGAAGAAGCCCATGGAGAACAACGTCTTACCTATGTTAGTCTGAGAGCTATGCGGAAGGACTGTCGTACATACTGCGAAGAAGGTCCCTGGTAAGAATATCATGCCAAGGAAAGCAAATAAACGCATATGGCTACTGTCTTTCTTCGACTCGACAGCGATAGAAATAGTTGCCCATGCGTCCTTACGTGTAAGATAATTCGACTCCTAGGTGTGACATTAGATAATGCTCTATCAGCAATCGTTTCAGGGATTGAAGAGAGCTTACCGTCTGTGTCGCCAATGACATACCTACAAGATGACCGCTGGTGCGTCTTGCAACGCTTTCAATCTCGACAATCATGTCGTTGACTCTGGTCTGAATGTTTTCGGACGTATGCTTCCGAATTTTGTCGTTTTGTTTATCATCATCATCACCAACTATGGCGTTTTCCAGTGGCTTCTTAGAGTTTTCGAGTATAGCGTTGAGCCCCGTCTTCAAGCTCTCCAGTCCATTTTTCAATGCACTTACCTCTACCCATACCTCCACAGCTTCACACTCTCGTTGCGTGATGTTTCGATTAGCTGAATCCTTCTCCGAATTACTGGACTGTACTAATTTTGTGGGTCGTTCTTCTCTCAGCCTATTCTCCATATCAATGATCCTCTTCCAAAGATATCCTCCCTTGGTATCCAATTTGTTGAGCAGGCGTTTTCTCTCGAGCTCTGAATGCATCATTGGGAGAAGAAGCGGGTCAAAAGCAGACGCTTTGATATGCGTAAACCATCCGCCAATGAAGTCGCGGGCTTCTTCTGTGCAACCGTACAAGACGGCGAATATCATTGGCTTCTTAGGGAAATGTGTTACGGATAGGACAGTGTCGTCACCTGTAGTTAGTGATTCCGTGTCTGATTTGCAATTATACACTAAGGATAGTAGTCAGAGCTATATCATGTGTCTCGAATAGCAAACTGATGACGCACCGACAGCTGGGCCCCATTCCGGTTTCGCCTTCCAGGGAGCTGTCGTCCGACTGCTAAAGGTTGCAGTGGATATCCTTCGAATTGCCTGTGCAACAGATCTATGTTGGAATAGCCGCTCGCAAGCTGTACGGAATGTCTGCTCTCCATACGGCAGGGATGTCGCCTTCGCGGAGCCTGTCTCGAGCCTTTGGTGCATCACAAGCACAACTGTTGGTTCGTCTAGGCATGATGATGCCTGCTATATTTAATTAGCTGTATTGTACGTTTCGGAAAAGTAAGTCGCTTGGGGGTTGAGCAGGGCCACCTGCCTGTTTGACCCATTCAAGATATGCAGACTCTGATGTATGGACTAGGTCCTCAACTAGGTGTACTCTTCCCTAGGAATAACTGTCAGTGCATGCAAGGGGAACACTATATTCTTATTGTTAGACTTACAGAGCCGTCTCGCTGTAACCTTATAGTCTGGATCAAACACGGGTAGCCCGAGTTGAAACCGAACTCCGCAAGGTCTGCGCTCTGGAGTTGTTTCTTCTGGCTGATCCATTCCATGCTTATACGATTTTTTCCGCCTGAAGCGTACAATGATGTTGATACAACAGTTGGGATGATGGGGCAATAATGATCATATCTGGAGGGACTCTTAAAAGAGGGGTTGCCGTAGTCTTCTGGTTTTCGTTCCGCATCGACTTTGGGGTAGCATAGCCATAGTCGCTTCCGACTGCCCGGTTGAAACGAAGAAAATGACAAGGGAGGTCAGCATGCCCTCGCTGTATCACGCAAACGCTCTTGATACAAGGCAGGCTGCCGGAACGTTCACTACTATTAACTTCTATTGGTGGCTACACCACGAGTGCCAGCTCAGCTGCATTTGGTATGCATCCCTTCCTTGTTATGATGCTGCTGTACAGCCACCTATTATTGAGCCATGGGTAGATGCATAAATAGAGGCTGACCAGTCGGCCTAATGTGCAATGCTGCAGGGAAAAAGCAAAAGCCGCTCAACCCACCGAAAACTTCCAGACGAGGCTCTGCTCCGTGTGAATCACTCAAGTACATTGAGTTCAACTAGTACACACTTCTCACCCCGACGTTAAATCATAGATAAGTTCTCGGACTCCCCGTAGAGAACTTCGCAATGGCTTCTACCATCAAGGAACAACTATCCAGAGTAGCCGATCATATACCAGGATTGCGACATCGCCGGAACGAAATGGATGAAGCATCAAAGCCCGTGCCGACTGACAACCTCAAACACCGCTATGCCAACCCGGCAGTGCTCCGCAAGACATTAATGGAGATGGGGTTCAAAGACAAGGATATCACCATTTTTGTATGTCATCACATGACCGTTGCAAAGATTCACATTGATCATCTGCTAATCAACCCTTAGGCATCAGAATCTTTTGGACTCTCCGTTAAACTTCCTCGATTGCTCACTAGTGTAAGTTGATCATGCAGTACTAAGGCCGAGGCTGACATTTTAACAGCAAGAGAAAGAGACTATCTTCAAGAAGTTCGAGGATGCTAAGAAAGATCAGCGAGCTCCGCCGAAGGGGCAGGCAGACGAGGATGATGATTGAAGTTGCTGATGTATGGTTGATGTCAAGTCATTCATTTCATTTAGATTGAACGTTCCTCAAGGGATGGTCATATGCTAGGAAAGCCAAATGGATTGATTTATGTCTGTGAGACAGTATTTTCTAATAGTACATCTCTTAAGCCTTCCCAACGCCTAAAAACAATGATCTACCTTGTAAACGGCTTAGAGCATCAAATAAACTCCCGCGTTCAGACTTCGTTGAGTTGTGCATTCATCATACCGCGAAGGAAAATCTCCACTTCTTTGCTGCTTGCTCGTGTACCTGCGTCGATGACCAACATCCTTGTCTCAATAAAGTTCAGAAACTTGCGAAACTCAGGGGTACACATCTCGTGGTTTCTTATCGTGTTACTATGCTGAGAGATATTTAGCACTCTGTAGGACGAATTAATAAAAAATTATGCTTACACTTTTAACCGAATCTTTGACTTCGCAACTAATCCGAGTCTTCCCTCGACCAAACCGAAACACGTGTTGGTTTATTGCGGTTTTTTTTGAAGTGATTTCTGTGCGTTTTTCGATTTTGGGCTTCAACCCCGATAGGTCATATAGCCGAGGTGCATGCGCCACCTTTCTGAAAAATGTATCTTCGATATCATAGCCTCTAACCGATGAGGTTCGTCGATCATTTGTCTCGCTCGTACGAATGTACCCAAAATTGTCTACTGCGGACCATCCGAGGACAGCCCATGTGATGAACTCAAGATATACACACCCGAGACACCAAACATCGTAGTTAAGATTAATAATGTCTTCTAGTTCGTACTCAGGAGGCCGATAGGTTTTGATATGGGTCACTTGATTTGCTTCTAACGTAGAATCCCCATTCACTCTACGTGAAAATCCAAAATCCGCGAGCTTGAGGGTGAACGACTGTTCCCCCCCTTCGATTCTTTCGAAGCAAAGTATGTTTCGAGGCTTGATATCTGCATGCAGTCGAGGAGCCAAGATATGCTGTGTTCCGGGCTCGATAGTTGCGGTGGGTTGGTGTGTGACAGCAAGGCTTTCAGCAATGCCCAGGCATTCGCCTAGCAACCACTGCGGAGAGTACCATGCGGTTGTACTTGAGGAGTAAGTCTCCCAGAGTTTCTTAAGGTCCCCACCATTTGCGTATGGGAAAATGAAATGAAATTCCTGTCGGTGCTTGAATGCAGCGAGAACAGGGACTATTCGATCGTGTTGTGGCGTTTGCTGATTCGCTATGAATTCTTCTCGGAAGATGTTCTTTTCCCCGCCCCCCGGCCGCCTCTTGAAAGTCTTCAACGCAAAATCATCACTAGCCTCACCCTGTTCAACGTCCATTAGTCTCGGGCCTAGGGGTGAGTGGTTAGGAACTATCCAACAGCTTACCAGATTATGATGGTCGACATCGATTCCAATACGTCTAATAATCGTAAAATCTTCGTCAACAGGGGTTTCCCATTTGTCGACAAGCAAGAAAGGAAGAGCAGCCTCCTCATCTAGTTCCTCTAATCTTTCAAAGGTCTGGATCCCTAAATCTACCTTTCTCAAATAGTGAGATCTTAGTTGCAATTGTGCATATTTGAAAAGCTGCCTTTCTTTCTCATCGAGGCTAGCAAGTGAATCTGGAAGTGGATTTTTGCCCGAAAATGGCAAGCTCTTGTCACACACTCTTGGATTGGATTCATTATGGAGATTCTCAACAAGGCCTTCTTTGCCAATTCGTATCAAGGAAGCAAGAATAATTCGGCTTCCAGTACAGAGGCTGTCTTGGCAATGGCAGGTTTCGCCTTGCCCTGGACTAATGTAGGTTGATAGCTCGTGTAGTAGCTTCTGATCTTCCAGTAGTGTAGCCAAGTGGTTTGTTACTCTCTCCTTATTCAAAATACGCAAGAGGTGTCGTCGTGGGACGAACCGGCAGTAACTGCCGAACAAGTCTGCCTCTGATTCGATCTGCAAATCCCGCAGAATTCGATACCGCGAAGCTTCGGTACGGCATTGGCAAGCAGGGAAAAGACTACAGCACATCGACAGCGAGATGCATTCAGCGGGCTGCAGGGTAGGGTTCGGGTTTCGATTGATGGTGCTCATCTGCGAGGGTCCGTGGTCAGCAGCTACTGCGTCATGCATGGCGTTGAAATGAAATGACATGAATGGCAGAGATCTAGTTAGCTTACCAGGAATATTTAAATGCCCGGTTACAATAAGGAGATGCCTGATTGAAAGAACATACTGAGTCATCATGCGAGTCATTTGGTCCTCTTTTTATTCATTCAAAGCAGGAGGCCTTCTTATTGCAGGATTACAGCCCCATTCATGGGCGTGATTCTATTCTCGGTATCTTCTCATCGAAACTTCAACATTCCACCTCTGTGGTAGGCATTACAATTGTCCGCCCATGGCTGATCCAGCCTCTCACTCCTGTCAGCATACCCCCACGGGATGCTTTATCATAGAAGAGTACCTAATTAATGTGATCCATAATTACAACGCCTGGGATGATGACAGCATACTCAGCCTTGGGCGGATGCATGGCAGCCTGCATCAGACCTACTTCGATTCGACCAGTTGTAACACTGCCCACACCGTTACAACTTAGAAACATATCCTAATAAAGCACAATCACCGAGCGACCAATAAGACGACTACGATCCCCGCAGATGAGTAGCATTCTTTTAACACGTACGTAAAGGAGGGTAGGAAGGAGGGTCTCATAGCATGATTTCGAGAGTAACTATCCGGGCACACTTAACATCGCTCAACCATTATGGGTTAAGATAACATAATCTGAATAAATGTCTCAATATGGAGTTCTGGGTGTTCACCATTTAGGGATACATTAAGATGAGCCCTTCTCCAAAATCATCTAGAGACAGCATGTCCATTTGCGCAATTGACATCTCGCGATGCGATTCACCGCTTCTATCTCTAGACTTTTCCCATTTTACAACAGGAGAGACCGTGAAAGCAATCGATCCTGGTCCGGGTTCAATTCAACTACATCCAGGTCAACAACTTCATCGCATCCGACCTGTCACAATGGACCGCCTCAGATTATTCATGGTTCATGGATTGATGGGGCGAAGTTGAGGAATTTGTTGAACGAGAAATTTGGCAGTGAATATACATTGGAAGTAAGCAAAGTCCTACTCTGGATGTAGGAATGCCCAACCTAACTGTCCTAGACAAGGTCCGACAACTACAGATTGTACGCAAATGGGAAGTTAACTAATGAGGAAATTATGTGGTGTGCGTCCTAGGTGGCTCCATGAGGCGTTTGGGATTTTGTTTCGCGGGCTGCCTATGCTTGTTCAATCGTTCGCAAACCAGCTTGGAGTTGGATGGTTATAAGAGGGGCACACAGCTGACCGCATGACGAATCGCTATGAGTGGAAGTGTAAATTGCACATTGTAACAATACGTAGGCTTCAACATTGGATGTGTTATGGACGGATAAATTGTTGACCTACTCATTATTCACTCGAATAATCTGAGCTATCATTTATCGACATTGAATGCATGTCACAGGTGAACATCCCGCTGCCGTCGTAGGATGATTCTCTGTATCACTGCAATGAAAGCGAATTTTGTGACTAGGCTATATGTATCAGGTATATCACATTGTGCACTGGTGACTGTTCCCTAACTTGCTCCACCCTTTCCCGGGTAGTTGTTACCGATCAGGGGCTTTTGATAGGTCCGCCAAGTGAGAAATCAAAGTATGTGAATACCTAATCAAAACGAAGATATGAGAAAACGTAGCATGAAGAAAATTGATTAACCTGTAAATGCAACGAAAACTGGTGAGTGATGTGTTGTTATATGCAACGTCTGCAAGTGTCCGAGACAAGCGCTTTGATACAATACCTGTGACAGAGCAGAGAGGTAAGAGCAATAACTGCTTCACATTTGCTGGTCACCTGGGTTTGACGTTGTGTGACGAAGTATGCCGGACTCTTCGTATCGGCTACAAGCAGAAAGCCTTGTGCCCGGTCGCGGAGCTTCCCCATCCTGTCCGGAATAAGTTGTCCTAAAGTCAAACCAGATATGCAGACAGCCGCCATCATAAACCTTACATCCTACGCAGCCAGTACTATATAAGAAATTTTAATGATGTGTTCCTTTGGCCTGGTTGGTACGGCCTAGCTGGTACGGCCTAGCTGGTACGGCCTAGCTGGTACGGCCTAGCTGGTACGGCCTAGCTGGTACGGCCTAGCTGGTACGGCCTAGCTGGTACGGCCTAGCTGGTACGGCCTAGCGATGCAATAGCGTTCACAGCGTTAATATACTTTACTCAACATACTTATTCTGCATTGTTAGGCACTGGGGGTTCGATTCCCCCATTGGCCATTCTTCACTTTTTCCCTCCCTCATTCAATTTGTTTATTTCCGCTCCATCTGTAAATTACCCAAGCATAGGGAAACATGAACTCAAAAGTATGACTGCAAAGAGCACCCGATTGTTGTCATTATCATTATTTTATTATCATTATTACTTTTCTGTGCTGTTCCCGAATACGGTATGTAATTCCAGTGCGCACAAATTCGTCTTAGTAGATGTGTCCATTATGGTCATTTAATCACCTCCTATGACGAAGGGAGCTCCTTTGAAACAACTATCATCATAGATACTCGGGCTAATAGCAGATATCTTTGAACTCTCCGCACTCAACATGTTTTACGCCATGCCCACAACCCAAGTAATCATGTCGCCAGCTTAAAAAAAATAAAAAATATTAATATCTTGAGTTGAATCTTAGGAATTAGGTAATAGGAAGAGGTGTAATGTCAGAGAATAGTACCCTTCATGCATCCAAAAGCCACCTACAATGCCCAGTAGACCTGTACCCGAACCTTTTGAACACTGTTTATCCATCCGGGGAATCTGGCATGCCCCCATACAGTTACCATATCTCCAACTTTCAGGGTCCTGAGAAAACTGCCGTCCCCAGTGGCGGGTCCGCGGCCATTTGCTTCTAGTTCTTCAGATACTCTGAGCTCGGGATCAGCTCTATCTGTCCATGACCACTCGATGTGGTGGTGTTGCCAATCGTGTTCCGCAACGCGATTACTCTGTATCATATGATCTGGTACTGGATGGAGGGCGTGATCGTACTCGGTTAAGCTCTCCTTTAGAGGTGGCCATACTGGACGTAAATCGTCTGTGGTTGGGCCTTTCGTAGAGCTGCTGGAGACTTCAGATTCGGATTCGACCCCGTCCTTTGAGGCTAATAGAAAGTAAGCATATGAGATACCGCAAAATGGCTATGCGTAACCTACGCTTGTGTCCCTTATCAAACCGGTCAATACCCGCCTCAAACCACGTCCAGGAGTGTCGGAACGTATGGTGGCTGTCGAGGTCATGGCTCCAACCTTGATCTCGACTAACAATGTCGAATATAATCTTTCTGGCCGGGTGCTCTAAAGTCGAGGGTGGTCCTTCAACGAAACCATCTAGTTCCTCTTGGGGGTAGTCCTTATTCAATTGACGTGTAGGTGCTGGTGCCTGCCAACGGTCTTGATCGTCCGAATGCCACGTAGTGAGGCCCAGTGGTTCAGTTCGAAGCTAAGATACAGTGTTAGCAGGAGTAGCACGTCAAACTCTCTCATCATCTGGGGAACCGACAAGAAGCTTATCTTCGCGCTCGCTTCCGCCATGGATGGCTAAATGTCCATTGGCGGTCACCGAGTAATCAACACTGGTCACCGAACAAGCCCAATATTCGGCGAAGTCCATAACAATATCGATGACTTCAGGTGGGAAATTGGCAGCCTTGCTTAGAATTCGCCTAACCTCGGCACAGTCTTTTGGCGTGCGCTCAAAGGTGTTGCTGAGCTCAGGCGGGCGCTCGGGGCCATTTGTCAAAGGGACCCTCCGGAAGGGGATTCTTGCTCTTCCTGGGCGATGTATCATAGTGGATGATTGATGGGAGCTGTGTCGAGTGAGTTTTTGGAGACTACCAAAGCTGAGGATGGTCGCTATTAGGCGGAAGAGGATGGCGAGAACAGCCTTAGATGCGCTGTAAGTAGATAGAAAGAATGACATTAGACTTGTGTGCTTGGCTGCTGCTTCTTCGCAATGGCAATGACAATGGCAATGGAATGTGAATATCTGTAACAGCCCTTTCACGTTTCTGTATTGTTGTTATTGTTGTTGCCTTTCAAAGAGGAAAAAAATAAATGTTGTAATGGCTATGAGGGCCATATAGAGCTGAACATATCAGTTCAGGGGATGACGACAGCTTCGTCTTGGCGGTTAACCCTGGCTTGTTGGATACCTAGCACTACCTACGCGCCATCCTGAGAGTGACATCATAGCAGACATGGCTCGTGCCGCGCAATAGTTAACGCGCTAAGGGACAGTCCCTGCTTGCCGATAAGAGGCACGTGCGATAAGAAAGTATTATTCCCCACAAAGAAACCTCCGATCGGCCGAACTGACTAGAAACGGTTCTTCTACCCTTGCATTTATTTTCTCGCTGTGGAGGGAGCTTCGCGGAGCTTTGCCTGCTGATTAATCCAAGCTATGGCAATAAAAGCTGCCTCAGAGAATCATAGTTCGTATCGAACGTGTGGTTCATTCCATTTGCAATCGGGATCAACATCAGTGTGATGGCTCAACGGCTTGGCATTTTGGCTCTTCGCCGGGCCTCTGCATCATTGCGAACGGCAACCGAGGCTGGCCCTTTTCGTCTCCCAGCAAGTCAAATATCACTGGTAGGGACATTCAACGGGACACGACTGTTACATACACAATCCCCTAAACGCTCAAATGCTAGCCAAGGCGAGGCCTCGAATCCCGCAATGGCGTTTCCTTGCCTCGACGCCCTCGAGACAAGGTCCGCAAACCTGGAAGCAAGGTCATTATCGAGCGGCCCAGAACCGGCGTACACTGTCGGTGTCACTGAAACATTCCATTGTACAGACCCCATTCTGCTTGACTGGGGCGGTGTTCTGCCTGAGTTTGATATAGCATATGAAACCTGGGGCCGGATGAACGCTGACAGGTCGAATGTCATCCTTTTGCACACGGGTCTCTCTGCTTCTTCCCATGCCCACTCAACTGAGAGCAACTCACAACCTGGGTGGTGGGAAAAATTCATTGGCCCCGGCGGATGCCTGGACACTGACAAATACTTCGTCATTTGCACCAATGTTATTGGAGGCTGTTTTGGATCAACCGGCCCGAGCAGTATCGATCCCGCAGATGGCCAGAAATATGCCACTCGTTTCCCCATTCTAACTATGGAGGATATGGTCAGGGCCCAGTTCAAACTGCTTGAGCATTTAGGCGTCGAAAAGCTGTATGCGAGCGTGGGATCAAGCATGGGAGGTATGCAATCGTTAGCAGCAGGCGTTCTCTTTCCTTCTAAAGTCGGCCGTATCATCTCGATTAGTGGATGTGCACGGAGTCATCCGTACAGTATTGCTATGCGTCACACGCAACGACAAGTTCTGATGATGGATCCCAACTGGAATCGTGGGTTTTATTATGGGAAAGTCCCACCACACGCCGGGATGAAACTGGCCAGAGAGATAGCTACAGTGACTTACAGGTCTGGCCCAGAGTGGGAACAGCGATTTGGCCGGAGGCGAGCTGACCCTAGCAAACCCCCCGCATTGTGCCCCGACTTTCTCATTGAGACCTATTTGGATCATGCTGGCGAGAAATTTTGTTTGACATACGATCCAAACAGTCTACTATACGTCAGCAAGGCTATGGACTTGTTTGATCTCGGCCATAAAAATCAACAAGTTGCTGCGCAAAGAAGAGCTGAACGTGAAGAGCTGATCCAGTCCGGTTCTCCACCTAGGGTAAGCGATGTATCTTGTAGTCTAACGTTGCCGGATTTGCCATACGTCGAACAAACAGATAGCGAATCGCAGATGGACGAGTCTATCAAGTCTTTGCCGGCCGACTCTCGACCACCGGCGGATCTCATTGCTGGATTGGCTCAGCTCAGAGATATTCCGACCTTGGTGATGGGTGTCGCGAGTGATATCCTATTCCCCGCTTGGCAACAGCGCGAGGTTGCCAATGCACTTCGGCTTGCTGGTAACAGAAACGTTAACCACGTGGAGCTAAGCGAAGAGCAGAGCATGTTTGGACACGACACTTTTCTACTCGATCTCAAGAATGTCGGGGGCAATGTCAAGAATTTCCTGGGGTAAAGCCGCGAACCCATCGACGGGTTGGTGGTGTGAAGCTGCCAAGAGGCAATATAACTGCTGTATCCCGGATTCTGATCTGTCATAATATCTATGTCGTCAGCAATAGTCTCATGATGAATCGAAGGGTACAAGGCACGACACCTCATATTTCACTTCAACCCAGCATTTGCTATTCGAATTCGGACCAGGGCCTCCGCGTTTCGTATTTGAAGACTTGGCATTGGACAGCAATTGCGGGTTCAAGGTATAGCAAGATCGTGTAGGCGTGATATCAGTCGAGCAGTTTTTGGGAGAGCATGAGCTCGATGATGAGTCTCCTGAAAAGTTTCGGCTCTTTCACGCAAGCCATACTGAGCTCAATCCTCTATTATTAACCGGCTGTGTTGTTGATAAATCACGTATGAGGTTGTTATTTAGGGTGGAGCCTTGCGGGTCCACAGAACTCCGCACAGCAATATGGCCTTTCTTGGCACTCCCGCGACTGAAATACATACATACATGTCACCAATGCACAAATGGCCAGGAATCTGCACACTTCTGTGCATCCCACTGGACTCTTCCTGACTGGAAAAAAGGACACCCGTTGTTGTTTATAAAGTGATCTTTAGGGCAAAAACGTCCTCGCCTTTGAAAGAAGATAGGGAATTTATTGAGGAAGGGGCCAGCCTGTCTACGGTTGGTGTGGTCTGTGCTACCTGCGTACCTACTACCTATCAAGTTGCCTGGTTCTCTAAGTATTTACCTTCGAACCTGCACCAAGTCACCACAAACATAACACTTTCCAAAGCTGCATTATACGCATTGTGTAGTGTTTCGGTCTCGGCATTGAGGGTGTCAACACAACACTGCTGATTCTTGGACCTTCCTGCAGATGCCCAATCCAGCAAGCACTCTCCATTTTAAACAATCTTCGTCTTCAACTCCATCACCTGCAACTTACTGGTCCTACCAACACCCCCTTTGCAACTCTGACTCTGACTACAGAGCACGCTGTGGCTCTTTGAATTTCGGGTACAGATTAAATAACATCATCCTTGTTCTACCTCTCAGAGCCCGATCCTATCCTAATCCAAATCTTCTCATCAGTCTATTGCGACTCCGGTTTCTTGACACGTTCGGTACGGTTGTTACTGCCGCCCCTGTTACATACACCACTCGCCTCCAGAACCAACCACACTACAATTCTCTAATCTCCAACTCACTACCTGTTCTCCGTCATACCTGATATCGTCAGTGTTTGGCTAGATCGGTGCTTTGCAGTATCCACCAACATTATTCCCAGCAAATTCCCTGCTTTTAAGCATACACTGAATTGAGTTGTCTTTGAACAAGACCTCCGGCTAGCAACATGAATTCTACCGCGGTCGTCACTGCCAATCCTATTGTCAACTTAGAGCCAGGTGTTGCTCAGAGTGAGGGCATCATCAATCTTCCTGTCACAGCACCTGGAACTATCGACAAGATGGAGACCAGCCGTGCTCAAAGTGTTCGAGTCCTCCATATGGGCGGCGCTCGGGATCAGAATAAGAAAATGGCAACACAAGGACGAAGCATTCTTACCCTATGCCGGCATAGCCACGATAGAATCGCGCCTGAGCGTGCGGAGGAAATGGGAAATCGCTTCGCAGACGCCGATTTGTATCTTGATTGGTTGGCGACCAACCTGGAAATGACGCCACTCATTAACTCTCTCGCAAAAGTCGAGCTCGTTCTCAAGACTTTAGTGGATCCAACGAACAATGTCCCGGACAACATGGTCACTAAGGCCCAAGCATTACTAGACAAGTATGAAGCCGATAACTGGGGACAAGATAATGTTGCCGACGAGCCCGATGAAATCCCCACTGCCCAACATCTCACAGCTGCGTCACCTACCCAAGTATCATCTACCGCAACGCCGACTATCGGTGTGATCCAACTTCCACCAGCCAACGATCCCACCTACGGAGTGAGCGGTATAATGTATGGTATCATTGTCGATACAAGTGGCAAGCGAAAGGACTATCGGCTTAGAGCAGATATTCCGCGCAAGTCAGCCAAGGTTTACGGCCACAACGACATCGCTCTAGGCACTTGGTACCCTTTCCAGATCAACGCTCTCTTCTGGGGTGCACACGGTGCTCGGATGGGCGGCATTGCAGGGAGTGTGACCTCTGGGGCCTGGTCAATCGTAGTGGCTGGCACTTATGAAGATCTTGATACGGATAACGGCGACACGCTTTATTATTCGGGTTCCAACAGCCACAATAATACGGACCCACAGCGCGCGGCACCTGCTAGCCAAGGCACGCGGGCTCTTCATGCTTCAATTGTAACCCAGAACCCTGTTCGGGTCCTTCGATCTGGAGGCGCATCCGGCACTCAAAACCAGAATCCCTACCTCCCGACTTGTGGCTTGCGATATGATGGTCTTTATCGTGTCGTGCATTACCAACAGCGTGTCAACCGAAAGGGTGGTCTTTATGACCAGTTCAAGCTGGCTCGACTTCCAGGCCAGACCCCACTGAACGAGCTGCGACGAAGCTCTCCCACTGCTGAGCAAGTATTCGCTCATGACCGCCTTCGCGGAAAGAACTGAGGGGTGAAATGGGATGTAGCTTGGATCTGGTCTCACGTTTGTAAATGAGCTCAAAGAAAATAGCTATAATTACGTGCTGCGTGGCTTGTAAAGCTACTTCAACGTTGCGGTGAATCATACGAGGGATTTCGAGAATGCTCTAGCTGGCATCTGACATGAGTCATACTCGTTGAGTTTAAAATCAAAGAAACGCAATTAAGATTTGTCGTCCATTCTTGCTCTGTGATGACTTTGTTTCTTTGTTCCTATGTGCTAGCACACTGCGTAAGCCAGCGTGACGAATGATTAACAACACATCCATCACTATACTAAGAACATGAGCTACCCAAACGTATTGAATTCCCTCAATCTCTATAGGGAAAAACCGCAAAAAACAAAACGTATAACACTGGAGATGCGCTCTCTTCTACCCTACAATACCAATCGCTACCTCTGCGTCTCTGAGAACAGGTACCTACCTACCCCAAGCTTCATTTCACCACCAACCCGACTCGCTGTCATACCGATAGCTGCCATACAAGCCCTATTATCACACCCGCCCGCCATGAAGTCGTGATCAATTGTCAATGCTGTTCACCACCATGGAACAGCCGTTTTCAACCTCCAAAGTTACAGGTATTGTCATTACCCCTTCTAACCGCTCACCTTTTCCCTATTCTTACTTGTCGCAGTCGAATTTTTCGACCCTCATGATGTTCTCAAACTCCTAGCGCCTGGTCTAGTGCCGCGCCTACCTTTGCGCAATCTCCACTGGTAATTATATGCTGGACCTTTATGTTTTATCGAAACCTTTTATGTTGAGTTGTTGGTTTTGGCTGATAAAAACCCACTCGCCTCTCCTATCACCTCCCCGCCGCCCTTTTCCTACCAGTAGCGCTACTCCGAGAGCTCCTACACATAGATCGGATCTGCCTTGACTGCCACCTAGTCAATAATACGATTGACCAGTTGTCCAACCGGAATAGCGTCCCTGCAAGGCCAGATTCCCGGTACCTAGATAATGAATCACGGCCTATGAATGTATAATGATGGACCCAGGACAGCAGCTCAAAGTCGAACTTCATCCAGGGTTGACGTGACTACGGCCTCGATAGGAAATTGAAATAAATAGTTGATAAGGCTTTGAGACTTAGTCTTAGGGAAAGGTAGTCCCGTAACAGTATTGGCAATAGGGGGTGCGTGACCACCATGACTCTTATTAACAAATGAAATCGTAGGGATGGATCGTCCCTTGCTAGAGCTTTGCGTTGCTGTTGATGCTGGATGGTCTGCAAGGATTTCTACGCCATCTCAAGCCCCCATGGTCTGACGAAAAATGTATGGCACGTTCGCACAAAATATGACGGGGGAGAAACGCCGCGATTAATCCTTCGGCGAGGTTTAACGGACTACCTTGGCCACCAAACAAAATACGTCAATCTTGGCGCCTTGCTGCTAATACAAGTAGCAGTGCCTGTCCTCGACATTCTCCAAACCAGCGCTGTCCGCGAATACCTTCTCCATTAGCTTTGGCTCAGGCCGGCATCTTCGTCTCTTATTCTAGCTCGTCTCCGATCATGACCCTCGGCTGTAAAAGGGCCTTGGGGACCCTTTGGACTTTATATCAGATAGCTGCTGCCGGTCCAGTGACTAAAGATAACGGGGCTGGATCTCTGAGATGTCGCTATATCCCCGGGGACGCAGTATGGCCCAAGCAGAGCCTCTGGAACCATTTGAACAGCATAGTAGGCGGCAGACTGATACAGGGCACGCCACTTGCTAAAAAAATGCTACGGGTCAGACCTAAGCGCTTCGGCTCAGGCTCAGTGTGCTACTCTTCAGGACGGGTGGACGTTTCCTGATACCTTGTTAGTAAGTTAAGAGAAAAAAGCCACAAATAACGCCAATGTAATGTGATGGAGTAGAGAAGGAACTAACTGAAAAACTCCAAACGGCCTTGTAGACCCCGTGGATTTCATGTCGCCGTACTGGATGAACAGGACATGCAGTCCCTTCGACGCTGCTAGCGGCGGCTCCTGCACGGTAGGAAACTTGCCCTCTTACGCCATCAACATTTCCAGCGCCGAGGATGTGGTCGCGGGTGTCCGGTTCGCCGAGTTGAACAACATCTGGCTCGTGATGAAGAACACGGGACACGGTTTTCTAGGACGATCCTCTTGGGGAGGGCGCGCTTTCGCTCTGGACGCACAATATGAAGCAGACGGCGTTCATCCCTAAATACAATGGCTCTACATATCGAGGCGCCGCCATGCGCATCGGCACCGGTATAACGAACATAGAAATGTACCAGGCAGCTGATAAACTTGGCTACCGTGCCGTAGGTGGCTGCACACAGGCAGGCGGTCACGGTCCGCTGGGCGCCAAGTACGGTCTCGGTTCTGATCAAGTATTAGAATACGAAGTCGTGACGGCCGACGGAACCCATACGACCGCCTCGCCAAGCAAGAATCCCGATTTATACTGGGCGATCGCCGGCGGCGGGTTCTCTTTCTCGAACACGAGCGACAACTACTGGGAGGCTATCTCGGCATGGCTGGAGCATCTCCTGGTGCTCAACAAACTCGAGGGTTTCGGGACGCTGTGGGCTTTCATGGCTCGAGGGTTCCAGCTAGAATACGCCTCTTATCCGGATCATACCGCGGGTGGAACTGAGAGCAGCTCTCCAATCTTTCTTCGATAAAGCCGCTACGCTTAATGTCACCCTTGTTAATAACCTCGCGAACGAACATCCGGGATTCCTAACGCATTTTGACGCCTGGGCCACGTAGTACTACGAGACGGATAACTCGATAGGCGGCCGCCTGATCCCGCGCGACACGGTGCAGAATAACTCGCTGGCGCTAGTAGCTGCCTTCGCGGATATCACTGCGAATAGCTCTGCCGTCGGCGGCAGTGCGATCAGCGGGATCTCAGCCGACGTATCCCATGCGCGCGTCGGCAACGCCGCATCCTCGAATTCGGTATTGCCAGCCTAGTGCAACGCCCTCTTCACTATAACCATCAGCATCCCGCTCACCGAGGACGCCGACTGGACGCAGATGAGTCGTGGGCAGGCGCAGCTCAGCACCTGGAAAGACGAGCTGCGCACCGTGACGCCTGATGGGGGCACATACCTCGACGAGGCTACGTATGATAATGCGAATTGGAAGACGGATTATTTCGGGGTAATTATGATAGGTTATTGAAGCTTAAGAATAAGTACGATCCCAAGTATCTCGTTTGGGCTAATACAGCTGTTGGTTCGGACTTGAATTGGAAACTTGCAGCAGATTGGAGGTTGTGTCGTTTACGGTAAATTGAATTTCTTTTCCTTTCATCAATGTAGATCAGTCAACTTATTAGATTAAATTTAAACAACAAGTCCCTATTCTTGCTCGTAATCTATAGTAATACTTCAACTTGATGTGTCTCCTTTTCTACAAGCAAGCTTCATTAGCAGCATTATCTACAGACTGCTCACAAGCATACTCACTATACCAAGCATAGAATTCCTAATCCCTATAGCCTATATATTACTACTGCATACGCTACTAAGAGTCACCATATACTTAAAAATGTACCAGATATCTCTATTATTACGTTAATTGTTTCTACCTCTCATCGCATTCTTAATACTTATATAAACTAAAAAACGTAGAAAAAATACATGTTAAAGAGCATAGCTGTATCTATTGATAGTTATTGCTTTAATAGTATAGCATTTTTAAAACATTCAATAGCTTAATAATTATATAAATTTATACGTTATACCACTAGGGCCGAAAGAGAGGACTAGACTTATGTGGCCTCCTTAACGCCTTAACTTAGTAGATTACTGCAATTCGAATATCCATCCATATCCTTAACTCTAAGTCCTTGTCACAATCGAAGCGGAAGGCCAGTGCTTTAAGATAGACCGACAAGTGCTTCTACCCAAGGGGACTCATGTCTTCTCAGATTGACTGATGAGAATCAGAAATGTATTCGTGGAGAAACAAGCTGCGATCCTTGTTTAACCGCGTAGGTCTCGAGTTCTTCCTGAGATACATTGTCTTTAGAGCGAGCCGTCCTGAGATGGACCTGGAAATTATCTCCCCGAGAATAAACCGTTCTACAAGTGTGAATTTGACGCATGTAGCGATTTAACTTAGAGTGCACAGATGCTGTGTGCCATCTAAGAGTTCACGGAGATGGAGACGCCGACTAGATGGTGAAGTCGGGGCTGTAGAGCTCGTCGTTGTATATGTCCATCATGGTGCGATCAAGCTTGGGCATCGTGGCGCCGGCGACAGAGGCTGTGTCGTCGTGACGAGAGTGTAAGTAATCATCAATGTACTATGGGTCCGAGTTGAGAGGGAATAGAAGGGGAGAATCGGGTTCCTCACCATTCTGCGCCCTCTGATGGTCGTCCCTGTGCTCCGCTTTACTAAAGCCTTCTATTTCTCGAGCATTTTTAACATCGTGTTCGAATGGCCCTCCGTGGGCGTGTTGTGGTCGAGGAGAAGAAGGACGAGAAGAAGGACGAGAAGAAGGACGAGAAGAGGTATTGGGTGGCGGTAATCGCATCGGTGTACCATCAGAATATGAAGGCTGAGGCTGATACTGGACTTGCAGCGGTTGCAGAAGAGGCGTCTGCTTCCCCCCGGCTTTCTTAGAGTCGGCTTCTTGCACGATAGTTTCCCAGTCCATGGAATCCTTTCTTCGGGTATAGTAGTTTTTCACCTGATGAAGTTAGCTCTGAATCAACTGTGACAGGCGCCTAGCTCGGTCTGTACCATTACTGCGGTCTTTGTCCGCATGTGGGCTGCGATGGCGTCCCAATCACTGCCGTAGGAACGAAGAAGATCAGGAAAATCTGCGGCGTCTTGTATACTCCAGTAACTTGACTTAGTATGCACATGAGCGAAGTGCCTCTCTAGATCGGCTTTCCGACGAAAGCTCTTCGGGCAACTTGGTTCTGTGCAGACAAATAGGTCCTCGTTTCTCTGGAGGTGTCTTTGCGAGAGTTAATTTGTGATTAAGTCAGAAATAATCTGGGTAAAGTAGGTATGCTTACTCTGTGGCGGGTTCATCCTCAAGGAGTCTTATCGCCGTCCACCCATCTGTAGGCTCAAGACCCGGCTTCAATTTCCAGTAGGGCTCCTGGCCCGGCTCCAAGTCAGTGATGAAGTCATAATGATTCCACCAAGAGTCTTGTGGTCCTGTGTCATAGCCGTTTATATTGCTGTCTATATAGTCACCTGCGTCTCGCGGGCTACAGGCTGCTGCTGCTGCCTCATCGGCACCTCCGGCACTTGCGCCGGTATCAGTCTTTTTCGTAAGCTCATCAAAGCGCTTTTGATCTTTGTTAGGCAACTTCTTCTTTTTGGCTTTCGTTTTCAGTGCTTCAAGTTCTGCTCCCTCTGCTTGTGCTTTAGCCTCGCGAGCAGCTAGCTCTTCAACCTCACGGGCTTGCTCTTCGGCCGCGTGCTTATTTTCCGTCCTGGGTGGTCCTCGCTGCTTATTGTATTGATAGCAGATAAACCCGCCACGAAGACAGTGCGTGCCTGGTCATAGTTAGCAAAACATGCTCGTTTGTTTGAGAGCTTGGTATTATGGCAACGCACATTCTGGTTTTAACTCATCACACTTCTTCTTACGCTTTCGACATGTCAAACAACCTCCAAGTTGTGAAAACAATGTTGTCAGTTGAACATTGTCCCATTTATGGAAATGCGTTAGGTGCATTACAAGTTGTTTCGGTCGTCTAAAACCGTTTTTGCCCTGATATATAGGGCATTCGGGGCATGGGTGCGCGTTCCCGCTTAAGCTTTTGTCATTAGATAGAATTGAATCGACATCCGAATCAGGATTAGATTCTTCATCTCCACTGTTAAGCAGAGCAGCAAGTGCAATGTCCTGCAAATGTTTCTCGAGGTGAATTGTTACGGCTGCCTCCCCTTGTCCTGTCTCCTCTAGACACAAGCTACATCGGAAGCTTTGCCATTGATCCCCGTAGCCGTGATGCGCCGCCAAGTGTTCGACCCAATTTTCACGGCTGCTGAGAGGGGTAATGATGTGTCGACATGAAGTTTCAAGACAATTGTATGGTTCAAGGTCTAAAAACAGATGGCGTCTAACACGTTAGAAGAAAAAGCAACGGGGGCTGGTTTAGAACCCTACTTACTTCCAGGCTCTATTAGAGCGAATCATCACCTTCCTCCCACATGCGATACATGAGAACGGCAGACCTTTCTTTCCATCCTCGGGAAGTGGAGGTATTCTAACAACTCTGCCGTTCTCGTGGTGGAAAGACATGACGGTCTCGGCATAATTACTTGTGTAGTGAGATGTTCCTATGCCGGAGTCGTGAA
The DNA here is from genome assembly GCA_007182795.1 of Xylaria flabelliformis. Taxonomy (NCBI): domain Eukaryota; kingdom Fungi; phylum Ascomycota; class Sordariomycetes; order Xylariales; family Xylariaceae; genus Xylaria; species Xylaria flabelliformis. The sequence continues at coordinate 515,861 of VFLP01000002.1, read as the reverse complement.
ATCTGCTTTCATCCACGGTAGTCGCATCGTGTTCCTTCGCCTCCGGATTGGCTTCAGCCAAACGCTCATTCTTTTCGCGCTGCTGTGAGCCTCTGACGAACCGATAGTAGTTGGCTCGGCCTATGTAGTCAAGGAGCTCATGGTTTGCCTCCGGAAACCTTATCTGGATCATCTCAGTGTAGACTCTAGCGGCCGAGCCGGGAGTCGACGCTAAGTCCGACACAGTCCTTGCTACCGGCTCTTTCTCATAGATATTGACATTCTCCTTTGCGGCGTCGTAGAGCGCATCAAGATCCATTAGATTTCCTACATCAGACGTCAGGTCCTCAGCGATTTCAGAAAGGGAATCAATCTCGAAGACTGATGAGGTGTCGCTATCGTCATCGTCAGATCTTTCATCAATATGTTCGGATTCCACATTGTCAGTAAGGAGAAATATGGCTTCTTCTCTAGCCTTCCGCAACAGAGCTATAGTCTTTTGCAGCTGTTCCGGAAGAGGTTGTTGAATACGAGGTGTCAAACCTATTACATAATTAGTATAATGGAAAACGTAGTCGGGATGAACAAAACAGACGATCTGTCAATGTTCGCCCTATACTGGTCAAGGTTCTCAAAACGGATCGTCGAAGACGCCACGACTGATCGATCAACTCATCTAGTTCTCCTACAGAAACTCCATACTGCTGTCCCCAAAGTCTAAGTGTCTCAAACGCTCGTTTGAGGCGTCGTTGGTTGATAGCGTGGTCCTTTTCAAAGCATAGAAGCTTGAGCACCGGCTTATAGAGTCGAATAATCAAATCATAACGTTGCGCAGCGAGAGGGGACTGATTTTCTGTTGAATCCTCGATGGAATTCGCCTGCCATTGATGGATTGAGCTCCATGGTCGCTCTGCGTTCTCTGGCGATCTCGTTATTGACATGTTCTCATAGGGAAAATGATTCGGAGGACAGCGTTTCCCTGTCTTGAGATTGTTACGGATTTGATGGGAGGTAGTACACCGAAATTTTTTGTGTTTTTGAATTTGGAAAGCCGTTTCGGAACGCACCATCGAGATATGCACTTCTAACACTGCCACCGACTGCGCATAGGCAGCGTCCAATTAAGAGCCACCATGTATGCTAGGCAGAATTGGGGATTGGGCTACATAAGAGCACGACACCCACCTAATTTGGGAATCCCAATCAAGCGCCTACACAGGCTGACAATGGCAGACCCTGCTTCGCTTGTTCTTGCTATCGCTCCCCTCGCTCTGGAGGCGTTCAAGGGTTTCCGCACGCTTAGCTCCAAATTGAGAATATTTAGTCATTACTCGCAGGAATTGAAGCGAATCCGAACACGGTTCGAGGCCCAGCAGGATTTTTTTCAGTCGGAATGTGAGATTCTACTCCGGAAGGTTACCGATAGTCAGTCGCAGGTCGAAGCGTTCTTGAGAGCGCGACAGTTTGATGATGATTGTTATGATACCCTCAAACGGCTTTGCACGTACTTGGGGCCACGACAGAAAGCTTTTGAAGGCACTTTTGAAGATATAAAAGCATCTCTCCAGGGCCTCGAAGCCGAGTTGCATGGTTTCGAGCGATTTGAGTCTGAACGCCAAGATGTCAGTTTGCAGTCACCATGGCGGGAGGCTAAACCAGGCCTTCACTATCTGCGGTTATCTAATATATGATAACAGGGCGAAAGTCTCAGAGATACTGTAAGGCGACTTAGATATCGCCTGAAGATTACGATCAACAAGACCAATTACGACGAAGCCTTGGAAAGACTAAAACAGTCTAACTATGACCTCAAAAGCATGAGGAAGCATGCGCAAGAACTAAGAAGAGACATCGCTTGCGCACAGGACGTCACCAAAGACATAAAGCCACTTCCATTAGAATGCAGGCATTTCGGAAGGGTTCGGTTAGCCGCTCTTGCTTTCCACGAGGCGATGGTGACACATTGGGTCTGCGAAGAGCGCAAACACCAACGTCATCTCCTTAGATTATTCACCAACGCCGAAGTTCAGCATGATGTAAGGATGAATTTCTTTCTGCTTGGAGAAAGGGAATTGCCTGAAGCCATGTAAGCCACCTTGTTGGGCGATGTCTCCTCTGGGACCTCCCGGGACGATGCTAACGGACGTCGTAGCTGTCCCAAGCGTTTGGACTTGATTTCTTTGGAAGTTCGGTCGACGATTGTTGAATGCTCTGAGCCATTAGACTCAGAAAATAGATCACGCAAGGCAACAACCATGGAATCGAGGGTAATTAAGCGGAGGCGAGTCAGATGGGCCGACGAGACCCCTGCTTCCACAATATCGTATAGCCATCTATTCTCAAACTTAGAGAAACACCGCTTGATCTCCCATCATGGCATAGATGCAGAATTGAAGGCCCAAGAATATCGATGCGCTAACATGCCTGGCTGCGCTATTGCGGCCCAACAGCTCATCGGCCCAGCATGTCTTGGGCATCTTGACGTAGAGATGCAGAAACCATTTCGACATTCATTCTACGCGTGGTCTGGCATCTGCAATAGAAGTATGACAGTGGCCAAGACATTTGCTGCGGCAGAACCGCTTACCAGCCTGTTCAATCAGCCCGTACACGAGAACTTCGATGTTCTTGATCAGTTGTTGTTGGCCAAAACTATGGTAGCCACCATCCTTAAGTTCCACTCGACCCCGTGGCTCGGGAGTTGGTGGACACTGAAGGACATCCATTACCTGGGCAATCACAATGAGATGGCGAGTGTCCTGAGCACCCTTCACCTTGGGTCTGTCATTGAAAGGAAGCAGAAACAAGTTTGTAAGCCACCTGAACTGTTACCCCTGACACGTGCAGTGGCGGGTGATAGCGGGCGCTCGCAGCGCATTCGCAACACCGTTCTTCACAATCTTGGCGTGGGTCTCCTTGAAATAGATCGCTGGACCAACTTGGACCCGAATGCTATTGATAACGTTGACAAGCTTGCTACACAGCGATCGAGGTTCGGACCAAAATACCGAGACCTCGTGCAGAAGTGCCTATATTGTGATTTTGGTGTTGGTACCGATCTCCTTAGGCCTCAATTACAGATTGCAATTCTGGATAAAGTTATGCGGGAACTGGAGTCTATGATCTCGGGACTAAAGATCAATGATGATGAGGAGGCGGAGATGCAGTAGGGGAGTCACCCAGTTATTTGACTGCCCGTCTTATATGCTCTTAAAACATTAAGGAGTTTAACTTTGAAATTGGGCAGTTGCTGGTCAAGCTGAATATTGAAAGCTCAAGCACCCTCAGCCGGGGTAGACTGGATATACAAGACCTATATCTACAAAAGCAGAGCGATTAAGCGACGCACAATAGATTGTGGTATCCGAATGAACTTTACTCGGTGTTATTAATATCTATATAGAGTATAATGGAAGAACGAGTTAACAATATGAGTGAATTGCGTGATACATGACGATGCTGCAGGTGAGAAGGATCTTAAAGATGCTGTATATGATAGCTCTAAGCTGCGCATCAGATACTATTATGTCGGAGACAACTCGCTCGACGAGTTGTCCTTACGTTTAAGTTTGCAATCCTAAAAATTTTGCATGCATATAAGCAGATGCTTAATAAGACGAGTGAAAGGTAGTTATTAGCAACTCGGACAGATTCCTGCACCGCAGAGGACCTGAAACTTGTTAGACTTATTCATCACCTATGAACAACATCAATACAAAGGCGCAGTCAAGTTAAACTAACTTCGCATTCCTGCTCCTAATAGACTTGCACTGGATGAATATGCGGAACTATAAAATCCCGACGGGCTGTTGACGGGACCGTCGACATGGTTCGGTGCTCAAGTGGTGTGTTCTCAATGTAATAGAGTTTAGTTACTACCCCACAGCATAACATATACAGCAGAGCATGAAGTATGATGCTTATTGATCCTCTTGCAGCTTGATGAGGTGAGCGGGGAGATAGAAAATCCGTGTTGTCGGACATAATAATTACTCAATGGGGAAATGATATCTATCCCCGCCACAGCATCATCTATCATGATGTCGACTTGGGTTCCTGACGCCATCGGGGTTACAGACGGCTGTAAGGATTCGAGCTCCGAGTTTGTGATGATTACAATGATGAGGTTGAAGTATAAATATAAGACACTGCCGGCGTAGTCACAGCGGAAAGGAAGCTGCATCATAGCACAAGTCCACATACATACCACACATATCACTCTTAACAGAGATTCATTCAGTTTAAGCTCAACGTGCAACAATGGCCAAGTACAACAAACTCGCAGGGAAGCATATCGTCGTCATCGGCGGCTCGAAGGGGATCGGGCGCGGCGTAGTCGAAGCGGCCATCGAATCCAACGCCCGCGTGACACTCGTCGGCTCCTCGCAGCAGAGCGCGGACTCTGCAGTGTCGTCCATCAAGGCAGAGTATCCGAGCGCGCAACTCGTGGGCTTGGGATGCGATCTTTCGCAGCCGACGATAGACAAGGACCTCGACGCCCTGCTCACGCGCGCGGCTGAGCTCACCGGTGAAATCGACCACATCGTCTTCACGGCCGCGGATAACCTTACGCTAGGCAAGCTAGAGGATATCACACCCGACGCTGCGTTGAAGGCCGCTCACATGCGATTCCTTGCGCCTGTCATGGTTGGCAAGGCCGCGCAGAAACACCTTGCCGGTGCGACGAGCGGAGCGCCTGGGAAGGGGAAGGATAAGAGCCTGGTTCTGACGACGGGCTCTATTGCTTCGAAGCCTAATCCTGGATGGAGCGTCATCGCATTTTTCGGCGCGGGACTATCGGGATGTTAGTATTCCTCTCCATCTTCATGTGATAATCCGAGAATTTCGATGCGATTTGCACCCTTTTTTTCCCGATTTATTTCCGTCTTAGACCAATTCGCCGTACTCCATTTTCCAAGCGCCCAAAAGCGGGTTTGGATACCTTTTGGTTTCCCTTGTTTCTTCCGAGAATAGATCAGATTTCAATGGCTAATTCATTTACCAGTGACCCGCAACCTGGCCCTGGACCTTTCACCCATCCGTGTAAACGCCGTCGAGCCGGGCGTTGTCAGCACAGGGCTTTGGGATTCAGGTTTCAAGAGCCTTGAGGAGCGTGAGGCTGGGCTCCAAAGGATGTTTGGTCACTTGCCCGTTGGCAAAGCCGGAACGGTAGAGGAGGTTGCCGAGGCATATATGTACCTTCTGCGCGACTCGAATGCGACTGGTGAAATTGTGCAGACGAGAGGCGGTCAGCTTCTGATCTAATTTGTAGGGGCTAAATAGTGAATCCTACAGCCATAGGAAATGTGAAGAGAGAAACGTGTAACTTCAGAATGCCCACATATAGACAGACAATTGAGTAGAAATATGAAAGACGATGACGAATTTCTTGGAAAGCCTCTAGTATACAGAATAACTGATGTCTGAAAGACCACGTGACGTGTAGAACAGTGACAATATCGAATTATACCGGCTCGCATGCTTGCCCCTTAGGCTATGCAGTAGTCCTAGTTCCAAAGAAACAGCATAATTCAAAGCCACAAAAAAGTAAAGCTCATCTCATGATATTCTCTGCTGACAAGAGTGGGACTTGAACCCACGCGGATTGCTCCATGAGGATATTGTGCTAAGGTGACCTTAACCTCACGCCATAACCAACTCGGCCATCTTGCCGCCTTGAATTGATGTTGTGTCGAGCGTTATTGGTAGTTGAGAGAACTTGAAAAATTTTGATGTGTCATTTCAATTTGACATCTGTGTGATGTAATGTGGGGCGTGCTAGTTCCAGAAGTTTTGCTGTCTGGCTTCCTGTGCGGCTACAGACCAAGAACACAAGTCGTATAACCATTAGGACGGAGTATCAGTCGATAAGAACACACCTAAATAGAGATAGGAAGAGACTTACTGCTTCGATGGCACAAACCCCTGGCATAGATGGCAAGGGGGGGATCATGAGAAGATCTTCGAATCGAACATTTCAAACTGTTTAGAGTACTGGTTCTCAACCATAGCGAGCATACTTTGGGGGCATAATACTTAGGCGGATGATAGTAGCTTCAGTATATTGATATTAACGACGAGACGGGCGCAGACATGCATCTGTTCTGGGGTTCTTATTAGCTCAGTGAACGACGAGCGTAATTGAAATTATATTTGGTATGTTCGTTGTAATGGTATATGCATAAGATTATGGTATGTACATAGGACTGCTATGCTCGGCTATTGTTGATTTGTGAGCAGGGCGATGTTTGAGGGTATCAGATCCGGATGTTTGAGGAGGAATCCGCTTCCATGAGATTCTCTAGTGCGTAGTATTTTCCCAATATAAAGTTTCAGGTCATAATTGCTCCCTAGCGCCGATAGGTTTGTTCTCCATTCCAAACGTAATATAAAGTTGGTACCAAGGCGCTATGCTATATCTTTCCATGTACAGGATATATGAGTATGAGACTAGACATTTAAGGTAAGCCCATTAAACATAACACAAAAGAAAATCGAGACACTCGATGTGATGTGGCGAACTATGAAGACTCGCCATAGGCAATGAGGCCTCACTCAAAAGTAACTCAGCCCGACCAGATTGGCACTCCTCGATAGGCGGGCGAGTTGTAGCTATGAAGCACGCGGTATGGGACAGGAGATCCATATTGATCGAGACTATGATGCCGAAGATGTCCGCGAGGGAGATATCGAGTATGCTGTTGATACTGTCCAGACTGTTGGAGTATGGACTGGTTGCCCAGGGTACTGTTCACATATACCTGCCCGGTCCCATGAGCCAGTGACGCATATGGCCCATTATCTTGCCCATAGCTCGGCTGTGTTTGAAATGAATATCCATCGTAGCTGGATCGATGTTTGAGGGCGGGAGTATCATAGGGCGGATAATGAGACCGGGGCTGCCCGTTACTCAGAGTACTTCGCTGGAGAGTACTTCGTTGGCTTGTTTGGCTGGCTAAAGAGTTATGTCTGCTATGGTCAAATGACGGCTCTCGGGAGGGTGCCGTACTGTGATTCTGAGTGAGAATACCATCTGGAGTCCAGGATCCATTTACGGGAGGCTGGACGCTTGAGGGGCGTATGGCGGTGATACCAGGCATTTGTGACTGTTGGTTCAGGAGTGTTTGAATTTGCGCCGCGGAGTAAGCATAAAAGTTTTCTCGACTCGATTGCTCGGATAAGCTAGCGCGGTTGGAGCTCATCGGATAATGGTAAGGAGGATAACTTTGGACGCCTTCTCGACTAGGCTTGCGCGATAGGACAGGCGGCCCTGGTTTAACAGGGGGCGTTGAACGCGGTCGGATTAGCGGTGGGACTCGAAGCGGCCCGATGCTTCGCGTTTTCATACTTATAGGAGGCGGCGTTCTGGAGGATAAATATTGCTCTGGATATGATGGCTTTAGAAAGACGTTGGCATAATGCTCGCTATGGCTAGCTAGGCTTCTATGTCGAGCGTCCTCGTGTATTCCGGAGCTGAGGTGGCCGATAGAAGCCGAAAGAGAGTTTGATCGACCCGTCGTTACGTCTGATGGGATTCTGTCCCTGCTTCCTAGAACCCTTGAATTCCACTGAGAGGTCTCACCAGATTGTTCCACGACTGTAGCAGGTTTAGACCCTAGATATGCCGCCTCCGGGTCGCTTGACTCTGTCCTAGCGAGCGTTGGTTTTCTGAGGATAGGGTTCTTCATGACCGATGATGCTGCACGAGTTATCGTAGAGCCCAATGAGTGAAGACTGAGACTTGATTTGAAACTACGAGATTTATCCCTGCCTGTTCGCGCACTAGAGCTGTTGTCCTGGGTCCCTAGTATTGTTGTGTAATGGTGATGATTCAAAGACGTTCTGCTTTCTACCGCAATTTTAGAATCGTCCTCCAAATCACCCAGTTTTTCGCGAGGGCCTTCGAAATCTGATGGCAATCTAGCGTGTTCATGCAGTCTTTCTTGTACTGCTTTAGGTACAGGGGGGACGCTAGCATTTCTGTCTTCAATGTGTGTGACGTGGACTGTCAATGGTGCACGAGCGCCACTTAAAAGCCGTTGGAATTTTCCTGGCTTTCGCGCGTTACTAATGGTGAGAATTGACGCTGGCGTAGAAGGACCGCTTGGGAGAAGAGTAGGATTGTGGGTTGACTTAGGAATCTCGCCTGTAGAGATCCTATCTGGTAGCGGTTTCCTAGGTGGGGGTCGGAAATCACTGGGTAGAGCACTCGTTTTTGTTCCCCTGATATTGTCTTTCTCGGGAACCAAAGGTGGCGGGCTACCGGGTGAAGGCGTTCGAGACTGTTGTTCTGAAGCACCAACAGTAACTGAACGTGTCCGCATTGAGGCATTGCTTGATAGCTTCGGATACTGGAAAGGAGCTTTGGGAGAAACCGCATCAAGACTGTGGAGATGCTCAACTTCTTGTTGCCCATTGCGTTTCGAGGATAACGAACGAATGGAGACACTAGAGCTGTAGCCAGAGTCTGCCTTAGAAAGCGATTTATGAGGAGCGCTGGAAAGCGGGCTGGCCACGATGCCACTATCGGATCGAGTGATCTCTTTCTGTTTTCCTCCCTCCGAAGATGTACTTGGCGAGGAAGACTGAAGTTTGGCGTCATGATCGAGACGCACATTCAGAACCTCTGTACCGTACTCAGGTGACCCTTCTTCGAACAGTTGATCTTCGATAGCTGTATGTTTACTAGTAGTTTGCAACTCAGGTGATCCCCGTTCGGCCTCACTTAACGAAAGTGGACTCATGGTAAGCGTAAGTTCAGGAAGAAATTTTATAGCGGCTTCTTGTTCGTTGGCTACGGTGATCGGGTCGTTCACCAAGTTGCCTAGTGACGGAGCGGCAAGATAGGGCGAAACAGAAGATTGTCTGACATTCTGTTTTTCTTGAATCTGACTGCCAGCGCCAAAATAGCTGCCCTGTCTCATACGAGTTGGCGAGCTGTTGGCGGACCGACAGTCGTCAGTAGTCTCTCGCGCTGGGGTCCTCGCAGGGCTGCCATTGGTTATTCTTAGAGTACCGTGTTTGAACGCACCCGTTTGTTTATAATCAGCCTCACAAGGCGTATGCGCACGGGGCATAATACTGGGATCAAACGTTGCATATCCAACGGAGAGAAACCCAATCCCAGTGGATTCCGGAGAGTCGTCGCGCGGTTTTTGAGACAGATTATGTCTGGTTTGTACGCTCGGCAACACATCAAGGTCTACTGGAGCGGGTCGTGTTGCCACCCCAGGTTTCATCAACGATCTTCTACGCATTGGTGTATATAACGAAGCATCCGAGTTAGTTCGAGGGAGAAGCGCAGTGGCATCCGGGTGAGCTGGGTTATAAGAGGGTGTATAACTTTGCCGTCTGGACAGTGACACTTGCAATAGACTCTCGGGGACTGCTGACTGATCTCCAAATGCGGGCTCTTCGGCTAGGTTTAACAGCCGCTTTGCTTCGTAGAAAGATAAATCATAATTCATTGAGGATTGTGACACATTCCTTGGTATGCTGCTGTTTTAGAGTTATTAGTTGCATTGACATGGTCTTGGTATGGGGTGACATACGCTGCGAGACCCAGTTGAGCTTGCTCATAACCTTCATCTATTCCCGTATAAGCCGAGTCCGTCCTACTTATGCGTCGGCCGCGGCTTGAGCTGGCCACAGCCCCGACATGTAACTTACCCTGAGGACCGGGTGGGAACAATGAATTGGATGAGCAATCTTCAACGAGCGCGGGATCTAGGTGAGAAACTACCAAGTCATCGTCCGCGGTGGTGTTTTCAGACTCGAGAAGGCGTGGTGAGGGGACGGGCGTAGAGTTGTAGGGTAGCGAAGGACGTCTCCCAGTGGTGGAGGGGGGCCGGCGGATTAAATCAGCGACGCTGCTTGGACTCAACAGACCAGCTGTTGCAGGATTCCCGGTGCGAGGTTTGGAGAGTTTTTGCGTAGCCCTGGAGCCCTTTCTCGGAGCCTCGACGGAGGGTGTATTTCCCATAATGTTGACGGAGGCTCATTGGCTCCAGCCGACAAGACGGCAGGTATATTGCTATACACAGATTGAGAGGTCCATGCCGCAGAGCTCCCCAAGCGGATGTCAGCGAATAATAAGCTGGCACGGCACGTAAATGAGGAGGTCAAGCAGCAAGGAGCAGGTAATAGAAATGGGGCACGGGAACAAGCGCAGGAGGGCTTAAAGCTCAATGTTAAGCAGCATGAGCTATACCCCAGGTAATAACCCCAAGGGAGCTACCTAGCGAGGCAAGACGAGGCTCAAAGAGGTTGGGGCGATCACACGGTAGCAAGCTGGACTGTTTGCGGCAAACGCCGAGACTGGTATGTGTGTTAGTTGCGATGTGCAGACGACCCAACCTTGTCTCGCACACGTAGAAAAGGGCAGATTAAGACGTTGAGACCTGTATTACGTACACGACAGACACGGGAACCAGCTTTGAAGGTAACAGAGATCCGACACAGAGGCAAAGAACGAGTGAGGGCGACTAGCAGCAGGGTAGCGTGCTGTTCTTTCTGTATTAAGGTACTGATTGGCACTGGGTTAAGTAACAATTGCGATGACCCCTTCTAAAGACAAGATGTTTTCGATCGTGAGACATTTACAAAGAGCCGGGGAGAGAGAGAGCGAGAGAGAGACACCACAGCGAGACAAGAGAAGAAACACAGAGGAGTGAGAGAGAAGCACGGTGATGACCTGATGACCAGCACCAGTGCCGACGCGAGCAAGGAGGCTCCAGCTTGTTTGTATCATGTATGATGCACATGGAGGAGCCAAGGAGCCAAGGAGATGAGTTGTGGCCGATGCGGTGGGGGCGCTAAGAGGCGGCAGAAACCTGTTCCGACCTGAATTGGAATCGGCGGCATGGAATTTACTGTCAGCCCGCTATCGAATAGTGGTTCGTGGTTCTGTAGTTGGTAAGGTGGACAGCCAAATCGCGATCTCGATAGGTGAGCTTGCGATACTGCTGTACTGGCAAGTGACGGTCCAGAACCTGTGCAGACCCCGCAGACCGCAGGTATATACCCGGTAGAGGTGCATCGATCCGTTTGATTGGTACAAGTCAGCCGCTGACAAGTTGCATTCACATCCCTGTGGCCGGCCACTGTTCTGCCCGAAACTTGGAGCTGAAGCGGTACACTAATCTAGCCTAGACATTGCGCCAAACAAGACCCAGTAGATTGGTGCCTCGTCATCAACATCAGTCTCGATTTTGGTGTTTTCACGCAGGAACCAGCACCCGCTTTACGATTTTTGACAGTTGCGCTGGCTCATCGGCCAATGATCCCAATGAGCCGGTAGTTGCCCAGTATAATAGGTACTGTACTCACTTACCAGTACGCTCAGATTCGTTACTAATAACCAACCAAAATCCGACCTCTTAGCTTAAGACGCGTTCCTAAGGTAATCAAGGTGCCTCAGAAATACGCTTTGGTAGTTACTGCGCTGCGTTCACTGCCAACTCTATAGATGCACAGTCGATCAATGTAGGTACTAGGTTCGTCAATTGGGATTGTGTAAGACCAATCATGTCCCAACCACAAATTCTGCAAAGCTTGAATAACCGGTACAGAATCGGTAGACTCGCTTCCTGCATCCTATCGCCGACTATTAGATCTGGTGTCATTCGAAGTGCTACAGGCAAAAGAGGAAGCTCGAGTGACAGATAGGTAGCTCGACAGTATTAGCTATAAATTGGAGAGCTTATAGGTTGCGTGATCTCGATGAGAAGAAACGCCTTGATTTTCACGAATCCTTCTCCGTTCCCTGAACATAACCCCGCCTATCTTTAATCAACTTAAACCTGGCAGCGCAACAACGGGACACCGCCTTTATACGTCAAGAATGCTGCACTACACCGAGCAATCCTGTGTCAGCTAAGATTAGGTATTACACTAACACTAGAGCCAGATCTGCCCCATGTCACTGTCCATATCGAGATGATAGGCAATCCAATAGCCCGCGATAGTGAACAAGGGGGGGTTCAGAATAGGACAAGGATGGTGGGTAATTGACGTTGTAAATGCTCCGGTCAACCCAGTCTTGTCTGTTTCAAGTCATCTCATGAAAAGGGAATGAAAAAGAAGCCTTCCAATTGCCGACCATTGCAGGGAGCTCAGGGGTCGCTTTTTGCGACTTGAAGAACTGATCATTCGACTTGAAGCTTAGCCTTTTTGAGCGACTTTTTAAGCAATCTGATTGGCTTAACAGCAGCTAACAGGCTTGCTAAGTCACTCTTTTAAGGTTATTTTTTAAAACAGCAATATTTATATAGAATTAAATGTTAAAATTATAAGCCTAGCTATATATAATAAAACTACTTTTAAATAAACATAATATTTTTTTTTAATATTTAAATTATTTATAGCTATTTAATAAGCTTATAAAAATATTGTGTATTTTTAAGAAGTACTTGCTAAATTGGGTTTTAGTGGATCTTAGTGGGCCTTTCAACTAGAAGTGGAGCAGGCGCTATATAACGAATCATTTAGCAGAACTTGATGGAAAGGTGGGGCAAACTACTAGAACTGGCTTAGTTTCAAGTCGAATGATCAGTTCTTCAAGTCGCAAAAACTGACCCCGGGAGCTCACGCAATGAACGGCGGCCAATGCAGGAAGGTCACCCGCCTTCGTTTCATCTTCCGTCTACAATACCTACCTAGGTAGATATCGTTCCATGTAGGCGAGGTAGGTACTTACATAGGTAACGCACACAACACACAAGCCCGCAGCCTGCAGCCTGTCTTTCATGCATCTTCCCTGGGGCTGCAGGTGCTTGTTCTACGGTATGAGCTCAGTGGCGGTCAAGGCCGCGTACGTCGCTGCTCGCCGAGAAGGAAGATTTGGAGATGCGGGGATGTCACAAAAATGCTAATGATGTTAAGCTCATCCCCCCAAAATTAAGGTTTAATTGTTTACATTACTTATAGTCACCGTGCGGGTCTGGAGATCATACAATTCAAACCGGCTAGTCAGGAACAGAGAGTTCTAAGTTTAGGCTTGCAACTTACTCGAGCAGAAACACTCTCATGCTCACCATGCACCGCTCAAAGGGACGGCAGGCCTTGCACTACCTACCTGTTAGAGACCGTAGAGACCGATCGACTCATAAGAACTTGTGGCCGGTTCCCGAGAGCCGAGAGAAAATGCGTGCAGTATACCCCAACCAGGAAATCGTAAAGGCCGCGTCAGTATCCTTGGCGTAGTTGGATGATGACCGTTAACTTCGACATTGGGACGCCCGTCAGATCTCTCTTTAATGCATACTATAGAGTTTCCCCCAGCGGCCTGTCTACATTGAACATGAGACGCTTATACCAACTCCACAAGTCTCATTTCAAATAGCCGCGGCGGCTGAAGACCCCCTGTGCCGCGGATAGACCTCCTCGTCTGACATCTTGCCATGGTGAGCCAGTATATATCTTGGATGCACGTGGTGGGTTCTGCTTGATATACAGTGTATCTCATGAACACGGGTTAAGAACCCGGCCAGAATGAAGTTCGGTAAATTCCTTCTTCAACAGCCAGTATCTGCTCATCTCCTAAGCAATGAATGATTACTCGTCTTCATCTGTAAGTTCGCGACCTGTACCGCTGCAAAGCCTAAGAACGATCATGGCATCTTCAATAAGTACCGGGAGCCAAACGACTCGAAGGAGTTGGGAATGTTGGTCATATTACTTATGTCGCGCGACTGAGATCGTAAGCTCTCTCTAACTAATGAGAGCGTAGTACAGCTTGCCATTAATCATAGTTGCGTGCACCATCGTCCTATTATCCTAGAAATGGGATTTCTTGCCCCTTCACGATAGTAAAAAAGGATCTTAGTCATTTTTAAGGTGCCATCACCAAATTATAGTATCTGCACTTATATAAATAAGTAATTATCGCTATGTAAGATGCGGCAGTGATAGCGAAAGTGACCGCGTCGAATAGGGAGAGCAGGTGGCTTTGCGGTAGAGGTAACTTCAAACTATAAGTAAGGATCTTTCACTCCTAGACTGCGATGAGCCGTTCCTCAGAATATCGTGAAACTTCTCTAAATCTCAATTATCAATTCCTTGATCTCTGTTAGCGGGATATATAAGCATGGGAGGAGTCTAGCATACCGGAGATGATCAAGTGCAATCAATGATTTCCTCATGGCTCAACCGTCCGTTGGCGTATACGTAGTAGATATCATCTATCGTCTAAAAGAATCAGACCAGAGGCTCTAAGATTTAAGGATGGCTATTCTTACTTCTAGTTGATATTCGCTACCGAATCTCTTATTCAGGAGATTCCTGAATTTGGCTCCGTCGATCCATGAGGCGCGAATAACCTGTGGTGCTACAACGAGGGCCGGGCCTTTTGGTTTTTTAGACTTGGAGCGATTGCTTTTCTTGCGGAAGAACATGTTTGAGATTAGAAAAGATATGGAGCTGGTACTTGTGACCTTGAGAATAGGTTATTGAATGGGCATGTTGTCTTTCGACTTGAGGGAGTAGAGCTGGTTTTATGTTGTCTAAGATTTTGGGGCATATGACCCCGGCACGACATCTGACGCCCTAATATCACATCCCTCAGTCTCGTAACGTTTCTCTCGTGCAATTGCATTTACAAGCAATACGTTAACAATATTACACGTGGTACCAGTCTCGGCTATTGGCGTCGCTAGGGAGGTAGTTTGAGAGCGAGTTCTCTTCCCGACAGCTCGGATTCAAGGGGAGCAATATTTCATTGTTATGGGCCTCTACGATTCTTGAAGCGTTATTGGTCTGTGAGGTAGGTTTGGGTTCATTTTCTGGTTTGTTTATTTGGTCAGAGGCGGGTTATACTCTAAATTAAGGCTATTAGAGGCTGAGTAAACACACCGAGTTTGTCATGCAATCAAACCAAGTCTCCATGATTGACACTCTTTCTATTCATACAATAGTGTGGCATGAAGTCCGGATATATGATGGTCGGAATGCTGTATCATCAACATTACATCTTCCAAAGCAACTTCCCCTCTCCAAATGCCATCCCTATATTGTTCAGACAGCCTAAGTACCTAGTTTTCGACAAGAAACGGCAGCAAGAACATGATCGACAATGAATATTAGTCTATAAGAAAAATTCATAGAACGAAACTAGATATGATACTTGTCTAAGTGTTCTCGATTGTGCCATGGCATGAATGGCTCTGCTCACTAGACGCATTCACCTAGATGGCAAGCAAATAATGTCCCAAGAGAGTTTCAGAATCACTCTTAATGTTGTAAAAAGACCAACAGCTAACAGCCGCCCGTTAAACGACGCACACAATGTGGTTACATAACCTAATGTTGACGGCAGCATTAGGTTCGTATGCAGCCGAGAGCAGCCGCATCTTAACCAGGAGACCCCAGACTCGAAGAAAACTTAAACTCTGGGCATGTTGATAAGATCAACCCAGGGCACAGTAAGCGCCGATAGTGCGCAGAACATTCCTCATGAGACGTGATTGAGCTTAAGTAATACAGATACCCAATACCGAGATCACACTAATACGCGATTTCGTCGCTGTGGTCTCTAGAGGGTAAAGCCAACACGAGCGTGGCGCCTACGGCTTTTTGAATTATTATCAACGCATGTTGGATCATACGACTTCGATGAAAAAGGAGGGAAGTAATAAAGTCGAGATTGAAGCTGACATGGTCATGATTCTGTATCGTGTGCGATATGACACCCATGAGACAGATGAGACACCAACATGGCCGATAAGAACTCATCAAGGAGTTCCACAATAGTAATGAATCTCGCTGGCTTCAACTTCTTCTCTTAAGTCATACATCATGACTTGTCGTCTAAGTTGATACTCTCTGCTACTTCACGTAATGCTTCAATAGCATCCAACTAAAGGACTAAATGTGTGACTGTTTGTTACCTTGCACGTTCAAGAATAGTAACTTGGATTGTTTAATTACGTATCCCAGTCACTTTTCTCAGTCTCCGTAGTCGGGATGAGACAACAGTATAGCATTTACTTAATAACTCTGCGGGTGATTCCATCTGAAACGCGAGTACACCGCTTACAGTTTCCACGTCTCTTGCTAACAATACAAATCTTCAGGATCACTTCAATGCTAGTTATAATATCATCTCCCTTTGAATATCATAGATAGTTGGTTGATCTACGCGGTATGAAAATTTGACAAGTTTGGTATCATCTAACTTTCATCTTACTAAGGTAATTAGGGAGCGATACAAGGCAGTGGAAAGACGCGCCTCTTCATACGGATATTTCATTAAAGTTTGATCGAGTAAAATAACCTTGTCTTGGATGAAATGAACATCAAGAGCGTTCGAAGCTCGAGCGAGATCCGTTCGGACATACGTAACACCGTAGTCTCGATATTCAAGGGTGTCGAGTTATACCAGCTTTTTTATTAGAGATTATGCAAAGTGCTTACATCCCTCCGCGTACTTGAAATGCACGTCGCGGGCGAGAGCTACCAACTCCTGCATGTCGATGAGCATATCCTTACTGACTCATAGCTTTGGACTAAGTCATGAGTCATCAATATTTGTCTCTATGACCAGTTGTCGAGAACAGCAGACGACGCCGCCGCCGCCGAGGTGATGCGGGGTGGGACCTAACGCTCGTCGGATGGAATGCCCGGTAGCTAAAGCAGCATGAGATGCCGGTTAGCTCGCGGGGTCCGTATTGCGGTGGTCTAGGCTCGCTTGTAGTTGGAACCGGATGCCGAGAGATGTGTAAGCCGTTCGTATGCGGCAAGAAGACCCGATAAGTCTAGACCGCCGGTTACTCCTCAATGGAGGGCGGCACCTAATGCGTCTCTAAGCCTAAGATTAGAACCTCTCCGCTTAGTATAGCTACCTACATGATTTGCGATGCAGGTGGTACTGTGTCGTCTGCCTTGAGCGATCCGCGTACATCTTACGCCATAGATTTTGGTGATCCCGACGTTCTCATATCCCGCAATTTGCACTGGAACTTGAGCCACGTCACTATACTGGCTACCTGAGTCCATTACAATAGCAAATTGCCTTGAGTTCTAATAGAAACGGAACCCATGGCTCTACCAATTCTCTCGGCAAAGCAGTATTTTAACAAGTTCGTTATTCACGAACTACAAGCTACTACGCTATCCACCCTCACACCCAAGAGCCGGCGGCCCCAGAGCTGCTCTTTACTTTAGGTCTCATCTGAGTTCGGCACAAATGTGACTGACTACCGTGACACTTGTCGGACCTTACCTACGTTACGATACCCGTCAGGCTGCGAAACCCCGCACATCTAAACGCCCAGCTCCCCAACGCGCGCTCTGCGCTGAGAAATTGCTCTGCTCAGCCGGAGCTAGTGCAGTGCTATACCTACGCTGGCTACGGGAGGACGTGCTATCGATGCGATACCAGGTACTCTGCACCACGACATACATGTAGGCAAAGTGGCTTAGGCCCTCTCCTTGGAACTAATGGTGGGGATGGTTAGCTTTTTGGTCTCACTGAGTTGTGATAGGTGACCTCGGCGGCTGGTATCCTCAGGCCGTATATGCCGAGATAATACGCCTTGGGTACTCACTCGATAGCTCAGGTGGGATGAAGCCCCCACAGGTACTTATGCGCTGATGCTCCGGACCGTCATTAGCTGCAGCTTCAGTTCAAATAACATGCTACTAGTAGTTGCTGAAGAGCTCGTTAGTTCATCATCTTCGGTCCAGTTAACGTTGATTAACTCACGTTATCGTATCATGATAGTGCGTTTGTAGTATAACTAAACTAGAGCCGGTAGGCGAAGCCGTCCCTAGCGTCAGCGTGTTGGAGTCAAGTCTTACGGGTGTCCGGATTATGGAGCTCAATTTGTTTATTACTCTCGGCACCATAATTGCACTTGCGGCTCTTAGTACTCCTGCATTTGATGTGACACGTGCGATATTGGACGTATTCCCTTCTTAAGAACCAGAAAAAAACTGTATATTTTCGCGACAGGAAAACCATTACAAGAGCGCTGATCTGATAGCCAGCGTGACTTAGGACGGTACTTCCTTTTACGTCTACGACAGACGCTGAGTCCGTTGGGTGCTTTAGATTAATCTGAACATATCTAATGATTGGCATTTGTGGCATTGTCGGTCATTGACCTAAAATTTCGAGACTTACATAGTAACTGTTTCTCGGCCTTACTCGCCTATGACCATAGTGCATCCTTGCGGCCCAACCCAGACCTCGTGAAGACGCCGGGCCTCAACATCAACGCGATCGCCCACCGAGTAGGTGGTCTTGCTCGGGCTGGCGTCTTTTGGGAAGGTGATGGTGAGTTGGCCGTCGACGATCAAATGAGTCGTCAGGCCATTGTGGCTGTGGATGAACGGTAAACATGTGTTCCTCAAGAAGCTATTCCTGAAGAAATGTACCTATGCGGGCTGTAGTATGCATTGCTGCGCAGCCACAAGCAGTCAGCAAGCCTCCTTTTTTTGCCTTCATTACCATCTCAACCAACCCCAGCGGGGTCATGTATGTGTGACGTACGGAGCATCTGTCCAGGTGAAAACGTTGGAGAACCCCCACGACCGCACCTCATTTTCGTAGTCTATGCGCGTCTTTGCTGGAGAGGCCATGCTGAAACCACGTCACGCTATTGGGAATTGAATTGTTGTTGTTCTTTAGTCGACAGGTGGGCGCAGTTTGCTGCCTGGCTGATTGTGGATTGCGGGGTTCGAGAAAATGAGAATCAATCAATCCAATCAGTGAAACAACCACTTGGGCGGTCGGTGAGACATTCAGGAACAGAGAATGTGCTATATGCAGGTCGCGGAATGCGGGTGTGGCTGTGAACGATGTCGATGCAACCCCTCCATCGTGCTGGTGACGTCGTTGAGTGGTGGAGGACGGACAGCCTCGCAGCTAGCTGAACTTGCAATGTGACCCAATACTGGCACTCCAGGCTGCTAGCGAGCCCGCCTAGCCTGCTGAAGCGAGACACCCCCCCGCGGCTTACGCGATCCAGTCCGGCACTCGCCAGCGTTCCATCCTCCAGCGCTACTGACAGCAGCAAGTGTGTGCTGGACGCTCTGATATCCATTGATCAGACCGACCCGGAGATGACGCTGGCAGTGCCTGCATCTCCTGCATTTCCCGCCCACGCCAATCCGCAGCGTTGCGACTGGCCATCCAGCTGTTCTTCATCAACAACCATCATAGCATGCGTCGGGACATATCGAACAATCACTTCGGCCATGACAATGATTGGCACGGTCTTCGCGAACAGACATTGCATCGCATTAACCAACTCCCTGGAACATTAATAATCATCTCTCAAGACGGGCTAGGTTCACTATTTTTATCCAGTTCAAGTTTTTACTGTAACTAAACAACTCACTACTAGGTAGTACCTATGCATGTATCTTTTCGGCCCCCGTCCAATCAAAGTCTTGCTGGCCGCTACGTCTCCCGGATCTGATTGGTAGATCATATCTTAGGGGGTACCAGGTTGGACTCAACCTGATCACCCTGACCCTTGCAAAGCTGGCTCAGCCCCAAAACCATTAAAACAGCATCTCTGCTCTACGAGTACCTATCTCTGTAGCCATGCAGACTGGGTATTGCTGTGTATGCAGAGCCCAATAACAAAACAGATAGAGGCTCAATGACTGTCGCTCAACATCGCCCTGCAGGTACCTAATGTTTGGGCACATACCTACCTGTAGGTACCTATTACGCCTTATGATCTAGATCTTCATTCCTTCGATCTGGTCTCATGTTTCGACGGGAAAAAGAACTAGTTCCCTGACAGATATTACACAGCCCCGCCTTATCGACTATACGTATGGATAGCAGGTATGTAAGTAGCAGACTTCGGGTGCTTGGTGCATGTGGTTTTTTATAGTACCTAAGTACTTACTTAGAGGTAGTCTGGCTCGGGTTGGTCCTTGTGGGTGCTGGAGCTTGCCTTTCGTAGTGGGGTAGGTACCCGTGGAGCTGGGCTGCCAGGCTCGCTAGCGCCGTGGAATGAGGCTAGCCCGCAGCTGAACTGCCCTAAGCCCCCTGTTTGGATGATATTCATGTCCTAAAGAGGCAGTGAACCTACTTTATCTCCATCGCATCATCACCTCCATACAAGTCCCCTGTTCTTGTCCATTCTTCTTTTCTCCCATTTCGCGTCAGCACAAGTTTTTATTACTGAGTTTCACATTGCCGAGTGTGCCAATTCCTATGCCTATACCCTTGATGTGCCGACAACCTCATCATTTACTATGACATTATTTGGGCAAGATTTACCCTCCGTCATTTGGCGCCTGTCTGACTCCCTTATGAGCGTGCTCTGCAGAGCGTAGTACGCACCGTATCCCTTGCTTCGTCCTCAGTATCAGCATTGCAAAGGGCAAGAATCATGTGTTTCCCTGTATGGTCTACTTAAATTCTATTAATTCTCCCTCCTTTTTACATCTTCACTCTGTTACCTGCTGGTTTCGCTAACTCTTGCGCTTCAAGATGCCGAAACGCCTGACTCGATCAGCCAATTCATCGCCGAATCGTCGCCTCACATTCAATGTCCATAGCACCGAAGCTATTTCCTCCCTCAAACGCGCGCTGAGCATTGGGCTGTTTCTTACCCCCCCTGCAAAGAGAGATCTCTACTTGAGTGCTACCATTCAGCGTTCCTTGCGAAAACTGTACCACGAATTGTGCCGAGGGGAACCAATACTAGCCCGTAAACGCTTGGAGGACTTCTTGGAGGTAGAGCAGGGAGAGTCACCAGACAAGGTTTCCACGGCGCTCACCGAAGACACCTATGGATTTGAGCAATTCCTTGAAGTATGGTGGATGCAATTCGGCCTCAGAATCGAAAAACCAGTCTCTATCGCCGACAAGGACCTGACAAAGCCTATTAGCAATTATTTTATCGACAGCAGTCATAACACGTACCTAACGGGCCACCAATTTAGCGGAAAAGCCACAACAGAGACGTATAGACGCGCTCTGCGCCAAGGATGCAGGTGTGTCGAAATAGATGTCTGGGACAACAATACCGCTCCGTCTCCCGATAAGTCGTTGGCAGGGTCCGTTAAGGGCATTCCGAGAGCAGAACATTCCCGAAAAATCTCAACGAATAGTTTGCACACAGCGGCAGCCCATGTCAAAGCAGCCGTAGATGAAAGAATTGAGCAAACGAGGCAGTTTCTTGGCGTCGAAAAAGTTCACAGCCACAGTCCAAGGTGTAGCAATTCCGATGTCTCAAGCCCTTCTCCCGGCCAGGAAAACGGGCTCACGCTTGGCCTCGCCGATGCTATTGTCGAGCAACCCTCAGGAAGATGGGAAGTGTTACCATACGATGAGCCGATCGTTATGCATGGATGGACGCTCAATCAGCCTATAGGATTCCGTCAGGTATGCAAAGCGATTCGTGAAGTTGCTTTCGAAACGACAAATTTACCCATAATTATAAGCCTGGAAGTACATGCTCTTGCCGAACAGCAGGAGAGCATGGTTAGGATCATGAAGGAGGAATGGGCTGGAGTGCTAATCGAGAAACCCCATACGGCATGTCCCCAAGATCGGATGCCAAGGCTTGAGGAATTACTCGGAAAGATTTTGGTAAAGGTGAAGAAGGGCTCTTTGAGCACAGAGAGTTCAATAGCAATGGACTCGTTGTCGCCGAGAGTCATGGTTGTGGATGATGATACTGCGTCCGGGTCCGAGGATGACCGATCAACCAAACGACCTCCACTAAAGGTGCCTATATGCGAAAACCTAAGCAATCTGGCGGTATACACCCATAGCGAGCACTTCATCAACTCTGAATCATTCACAGCCAACACTCCTTCTCATATCTTCTCCATAGCTGAGAACAAGATCTTAGATCTTTGGGAATCAAAGCGAGACGAGCTTTTCGCGCATAATCGGCATTTCTTCATGCGAGCTTATCCGAAGGTTACACGTATCAATTCATCCAACCCTGACCCTTCTTTATTCTGGCGCAAGGGTGTCCAAATGGTCGCAATGAATTGGCAAAAGTGGGATGAGGGAATGATGGTCAACAAAGCCATGTTTTCGGGTGAGCATGGCTGGGTTCTAAAGCCGACCGGTTATCGTAGTGATGACGGTGCACCTGACGGCCAGAATGCCCATCATTCTTACCACACGTTCGACCTCATCATCACGGTCTTAGCAGGCCAACACATTCCGCTTCCTGAGGGTATGCCACGTCAGAAGTCACATTCTTTTCGACCCTTAGTAAAATGTGAACTTCACGTTGAGAAAGCAGAAGAGCGGTTAGGGGCCCCTGGAGAAGGTGGCATTAAGCTACGTCCTATCGAATGGAAGAAACAGACGAGTAGCGGGAAGACCGATCATCCAGAGTATGGTATGGAACATCGGGAACTCTGCTTCAGGGGCATCCACAAGATCGAGGAGTCGCTCAGCTTTGTCAGGTAAGGAACATTCATTTGTGTTGTGCATCATTCTCTCCCTCTTCATTGTATTTCTGTCTTCATTTTTAAGCGTACTTCTCTGTCTGCCTTCTATTGCGCAGTATTCCTCCTATTCTTCCATCTACACTGGCCTTATCCCATTGCCGCCCTTTATAGCTGACAATATCTATGTATAGATTTCGAGTCGAACACGAAGAGTCTAGTTTCATATCTCTTAAAGAGAACTTCGCGGCGTGGGCATGCATTCGCCTCGACCGCCTAGCAACCGGCCATCGACTGATCCCCCTTCTGGATCCTGAAGGTAACGAGACTAAGGGCGTTCTATTGGTAAAGGTTCTAAAGAACTACCGATGATGTGGCAACTTGACAGAGTCGGAATTGTTGTTAAGCATTGAGAAAGAGCTATAGCTCGGGTTCATCCAACGAATCACCTGTATCGCATCGCTTGCATCACGCTTAACACGCGGAAACACCTACTCAGTGGCATGATGCCTTTTCTTCAAGACATAAACACATGGAGCGATTTGCCGGTAGACCTCGCGATGGTACTCCAAAACAGGTTCCATGTCACAGGGAGAGTTGTCATTTGGTTGGACACAGCCAGGAAACAGCGCATGCATATTTTCCTTTTGTCGGTTAGTAGTTCGGAGTCACTTGGCAGCATGGATGGTTAGGGATACCCCGAAAACGGCGATAAATTCATAACGCCGCTAGCATTTTGCGTCTTACCTGGACATATTTATTCTAAACTTAAGTATTGGGTAAATTGGATATGGCAATGAGGCATAGATATAGATATGGCCTGCGAAAGACATGATTATTATTTATAATATCTATTAACAATTCGAAAGTTGTGTGTATGTTATGATCGACCTATTCTCGACTCAGATCAGAAATGGCCATAGCGTACCAGCATCGACAAATCTCTTTCTGCATGTCATCTATTAGCGGATCCGGAAGAGACCCACTATCCCGGAATAAATATTCATCTGCACGCAACTTACGGGAGTCTCAATACAATGGGTAGAGACGAGCCGCTTAAATTGAACTGACACATGATTGAACCGTAAAACGCAGACTACGTAACTATTGTGCTGAGCATTTACTTACCAAGATTAGCAGGCGGATAACCAACCCACGAGCTCATTTGCCATTGCGAGAAGACATGGCATGGGTTCTGCTGCTTGGATCTCTAGGTTAAGTCGGCCAGACCCCGACAACCTGAACATAGCAATCTGGGCATGGCAATCTAGGCACACATCGCCATCGCTCGACGGTTGACGTCAGTGATGCGTAACGTCTCCCCGGCGTCGTAGTGAACGTCTTAATTTTCCTTTTTACTGATCCTTTTTACTAATAACGGCCCATTGGATTCTAGCCTCCTTTCGGCGTGCTGCTTCAACGTGGGCCAGGAAAGTATTCGGTACATCTAGTTCTAGTTTCTGATGTATGCTGCGTCAACCACCACGTTCGTGCGGCGCGGCAGTTTTCTCTTTCGACGGCCATGATGGGACGTGACACAGGAGAGGATAGATGAGTTGCTCGTGCAGGTAAGGGTAGCTGCGTTTTGTCATTCCTTCTGAACGAGTCGGTGTAAGTTACGTGTTTATGTGTTTGTGTAGCTCCCCCCTTTCAGCCCAGACCTATGCGGTTCGGTGACGGCCCGTAAGATAAACTCGTCGTACGACTTAGCTGGTACTTCAAGGATTGAATCATTGGAGCTGGATAAAAATGACGGCTGCTGTCTTTCGGCGAAGCTATGTTCGGCATCAGGACGAGAACGTCGGGAGGGGACAAAGGGACAAGGAGCACGAGAAAATGGGCCAGTAAATCGCAGTCGATGAGCCATATATCCATTGCTAGGATTCTAGGTGGAGTAAGGAAGTGCCACAGACCAGTCTGAGACCGAGGATTCACGGAGCACGCTCCGTCCCGTCAGGAAGAAGCATTGCAGCTGTCAGTTATACGTCATGTTACGGTCAATGAGAAGTCATGGGTAGGATTATGCAAGGTACTGAAG
This sequence comes from Xylaria flabelliformis, assembly GCA_007182795.1. NCBI lineage: Eukaryota > Fungi > Ascomycota > Sordariomycetes > Xylariales > Xylariaceae > Xylaria > Xylaria flabelliformis. The sequence goes on along the minus strand of VFLP01000002.1, from coordinate 491,470 downwards.
GCCGGGCACGAACAGCGTAGGATATTTCCCTAAGCGCACACCGGTATCCTAGACCGAAGACCCTTACGAATCGTAGACGAGATTAGCTCGCTCCGTTCGTATCGCTGAGGTTGGCGTATGAAAGCCCGGTGTAGCTTTTGTTAGCTCACCTGCGTCTGCCACCCTTTTGGGCTGGGGATGCCACCAATTTCCCGCTTGTACAGATGATATACAAACACGTAAGCAACCGAAGCAGCCAGCCCAAGCGCCTTCCTAAGTCCTATATTCTGTAGCATCAAGTTATACAACGTAGAAAACGTATGCATTTATAAATCCAAGTGAATAATTTAGTACTTGTAACGCCTTTAAACTACTAAGTAGCACACCACTTATGCCGATAATATAGTAAAAAGACAACACTGTTCATTTACTAGTTACTACATACAAGCAGCCAGATGCCCAAGCACCTAATTCACGTAGAGGTATAGCTCTTGCCGTGAATCTAACTGTAAACGGCTGAAGTAGCGTATGTTGACGTTCTATATAAATGGGAAATTGGTGGCATCCCCAGCCAAAAAAGGTGGCAGACCCAGGTGGGCTAGCTTTTGTGGTGCGCCTCTTAGGCATCAACGGAATGTATTAATTCATCTCTCACCGCTGGACAAAGCTATTTGCGCAGGTTCCTGAGAGGCATTATGGGATATTTTAGATTATAGTGTTACCTATGCCCACGCGACTACCCGAGGACTGGGCTTCAACGAGGTTATACATACCAATTTGATGGTTCATGCCTCGCCGGCAACTGTCTTCATGCGTCGGGATCAACCAGGTTGTAATACCTAGAAGATCCATCCTGGTTTGCTAACAACAGTTAACGTGGGTCAACTGCGCTGAACACCAACACACCTTGCAAACGATAACGCAGATTTGAGCAACTTGGGTGGGGAACTGACTGATCATTTTAGAAAAAGACCAAGGAGCGATGTCAGAAAGCTAAAACTACGCGAAAGAAAGCATCGCAATATTTATATGTATGTACACGGGTGGTAATACAGTAAGAAAATAATAAAAATCTTCTATGCATGATCAGTCGGGCCCTTGAAATCCCTAACGAAATACCTAGGGGCCTATGTCGCATCAGTTTCAATTGTAGGTCTCTTCAGTTCCCTCTCGACTACACATACCGTATTGTGTGGCGGTGATGTCGGTGTTCGCCTACTAGTTCCCAGCACCTCCTAAATCGGACCATCATCGATATGGTCTCGGTACACCCGACGGAGATACTGCAGCGTATTATTCAAATCAACAGCGAATCCAATAGAATCACTCCAAAGTGTAGCAAAGTCATAGCCATATGATTATGGTAGCAGCAGGTCCTGAGGGTTGGAACCGACGGCGTGATCATGTGACGGCGGCTGTGGCGGCTGTTCTACCCACCAAGTAAATAATCAAATCTATAGACCTACCCCATATTACAGTGAACTGACCAATGGTTTGAGCTGCCCTTGATGTTAGGCTATATGATATGGTGACATCCTGACAACGGCTCTTACCTAGGACTTGAGCTGGAGAAGCTGTTTGTGCGTGACCATGTTGTTCCTGGACGATGAGTAATTTGATATGAGACGCATCCATATCCGAGACCACTTTTACGTGACAAACATGTAGAAAATTACCCGACACATGGGTTAGGGGACCTTCAAAACGAAGGGACTGATCTCGGCAACGTAGATGCATTAGAGTAAGATCAGAGCGGCTGGGGCCGAGAAAGGGTCCCCCCACCAGCTAAGAAACTACACTACTTGCTAGCTAGCTTGGATAGACTAAAGCTTGACTTGGAAGAGCTAGACTTTTCTTCGTTTTTTCCTTTTCTTTGTTTTGGCAAGAGACCATTGTTGTACAGTCCTGAGCCCATCGTGGTATCTCGTATTTCAGTGTATCTTTTGCACGTGAAACTTAAGAAAAAAAACCCCAAACAATCCCTTATATAGCATCGCGTCCCTTCAATATATCTATTTATGAGAATTTTGTAGCATAAGAAGGTTAATAACTGCCTACTAGGCGACAACCTCCTGTAGGCCTGCTGATCCGACCTTTGGAAGAGAATCGAAGAATGAAAACCTAATCAGGGATAGGTTGCGTTTGCGTCTAACTCCTTGTGATCTTGGTAGTCTTAGAGTATCTATCGACATCCAACGGAAGAAAGCTAATGACAGACCATCGAGACATACCGCCCAGCAGCTACTTTGAATTCCATAGTGATAAAAAGGGGCAGTATTATTCTAGATTAAACCTGAGTTGTTCCAGTGATCTGTTGTTGCGCCCCACAGATTAGTAAGGGGGATTGTGTATTATTTCTTGTTTCACTAGAACTTCCTAAGCTGCTCCGTAAGACTTGACGATGATAGTAACCCCCGCGTATGTTGTGTGACGTAGCCGATGGATCAGAAGCAGAAAGTTGTGAACATCATCAAACAATTGCTAGTATACTGGTATGATTGGGTTTTAGGACCGCTGTCACAGCAATGTTTAGCATAACCCGACGCTTTGGTAACGTAGCTTGCGGGGGGCCATCTGTCTGGCGATTGTGTAAGTAGCTTTTCGCTTGACAAGGGAATGACAATAGGACTGACCTTTACGTCGTGTATGAGTGTACGGGAACTGCCCGCTGTTTGCCAACCAGCTACCAAGTGAGACCGCGTTAGTCAATTTTGTCTTCGCTCGATCCGAGGCCACCCTGCATTTCTGTCACTTCACAGATTATGAAGTTGTTGGCCTATCAGCGATGACGAGCGGAGTCTGCCCATCCCTGTGTAAGCCCGGCACGGCCACCAAAAACGCGGATTTCGGTTGCCAAGGATGTGATCTGTCATAAATCAGAATTCATCACCCCAGGTTGGAAATACCATCAAGATTATCTTAGTATTAGATGGCCGTCTATCCATAAAACGTGGACAACCAACCAATAGTACCTGCACATATCAGCCCCTGAGCACCACTAAACAGACCAGGCCATATCACTTGCTCGCATTTTGTAACCGAGTAGTAGCCCATGTTGGCTTATTAGCTGGATCACTTAAGATCCTGTGCCGATCGAGGGGTATTCTGATACCACAGGCTTCGGCCATGCACTGATATGATCGTCGGATCATATCGGAGAAAGGTTCTGAAGATCAAGATCACGAACACAGTCCAGTATAAAGCCGGCTTACTAAAGTATGGTTTACTAATATCCAGGTCTAAGACCAATTAAAGTAGTCGGGTGATTGGTTGGGAGAAAAAGAAGGGGGCCCTGGTCGAGTGTTTTGTTGTATGTCCTCTCAACGCACTTCAACGACGCCTCTTAGAACATAACGTGGGAGATGGACTTGAAAAAGTGCAGTGTAACGTTTGCGAGAGGATATACTATAGCACCCCACAGGATGCTTCAACCAATTGCGGGTCAGCCAATGCATTGTCAAATAAAAATGACGTAGGCCAGAATATGACAAACTCTCGATACGAGTTTACCTGGCCAGAGCCAGTCAACACAGCAGTTCTTTTTGTGATTATTTAGTGAGCTACCTTGGTATGGCGATTGGGGCCGGTAAAGAGATCGTAAATTGTATTTAAAAAAGCAGGAACTAGAGCCAGGTAGCCTGTAATAAACGCCTATGTAGTTTAAGAGAGCTAATAAAGTCAGAGGGTCTTGGAACGATTAAATACCGATTTCCGGGGACCCTTCGAAGACGGAAGAACCCTCAAATACGGTCATTATGATCTCAGATTGTCTATAACTTTTGACAATGCCTCTTTACCCACCTACATAGGTAGAAATGTAAGCTATGCATATATGTTTTTTTACACACACCAGGCGCCGTTAGCGAGAAATATTACATAGGTACTTTCGTTGGCTGAGCCCTTCACCATACAATGGCAGATTGACGAGATTTCATGCATATGCAGCTGCTACTTCAATTGGTTGATCGACTAGTCTCCGGTTCCTACCCGAGGTCTTTGATAACTATCTACATAGGGTGGATGATTGTGTATTTGAGGTTCGTACGTAGTTGTATTTCGAGCATGGATGTCGACGAAGCGGTTACGGAAATTTGTCTAAGCGTCTTAGGGAGACGGCGTGTATGGGCGTATTTTGCCCTTCCTATCATATCTCAATTTGTAAACTGTCGAAGCCCAAGCCCATACCCCTGCTCAACTTCCCTGTGATGCCCCGACCTCCAGGATTACTAGGATTGCAACATTTTCCTCATGGCATACATGACATCTTCGGTATTTATAGTATAGTTAGATAATCGGGTTATAATAAGCGTTAGGTGTCGATCATCAGTGCAGAAATATATCATTATACCGAAACCCTATGCGCTCTCACCCTCCCTCACCCCCATCACCCCCTCCCTCCTCCTACTCTTCCGCTTCCGCCGGTCAGAAGATGCTACGTACCGGATACTTCCCCTCTGTCTCGTTGTAGCACATGCCGGCATCATACCGGCCGTACCAAGGCTTACTAATTCTATTCCTGTTGCCACCCAGGCCAATCTAGCCCTGTGACAACTCCGCTAATAAGGAGCAAGGTGCTAGGTGGATGAAGAATTGTCAACAGACTTGCCACGTTATGTCCCCCCTGTTCTGTTCATCCTACATCATAACTTCATCATACACTTTGAAGGTGTCCTATAAGAGTCCCGCGTTTTCACGGCTCCAACCGGGACCGACGAATGTTGGGGGTAATTGAGGTCTTCTTGATAACAACGTATCACTTCTAGCTGTGCAATGGGTGGGTTTGAGCAAAGCACGCGAATATGCTATTCCAATGTTCAGGATTCCCGTTAACCGTCCTAGGCTGTGATGTGGTTATCTGGCTTCCCCGGTAATCTTCTCCTCCTTGATCGTAGCCGGATACGCGCAGGTCTGATCCGCATTGCTTCGTATCTATTGTCCCACCGCCTCCTTGACCCACTCGATGAGTGATGAGTTTTGGGATTGTGCCTAACTCGTACATTTGCCAAACATAGCATAGACTTAACCCATGCCAAAGTCTATATAAAGCCCCCAAACTCCCGTGAGTAAACTCAAACAATCTCCTTCAGTCACCAATTCTATAAGTTATTCCATTAACACTCCGATTTAGATATTTGATTCAGAGATTTACCATCTTCTCAACCCTCAGTCACAAGCTCACTTCAACACACAATGGCGACATCCTGCAAGTCGACCTCTCACTACTCATCTCCACTAGTGGACATGTCTGGTACTGTGCGTTAGTTTCCTTTCTTATTCCAGCGATGTCACTAACTTCATCATAGGCGCCAGGCAAGCGATGTCCCACGTGCCGAGACGCCGGGCGAGAGATTTGGGTCTTTGCTGGTAGAAGCTGCCCTATTTGCGCCACATATGTCTCTTAGATAGGTACAAGTGCCGTTCCTTTTCAGGAAGGAATGTTAGTTGATCTCGTATGATAGGTTCATCAGCGAGAGATAAAGCATCTTCTCGGTTCGATGTTGTTCTAATTGACATCAATTTATTAAGAACATTCGATTCCCTTTCAGAACAGAGGTTTTTCTTACATGAGGGTTTTATTCATCTTTTATTGGATGTGACCTTCTTGTTAAGGGTTTTGGGGCCATTGCAAAGAGATCTTGAGGGACTGCTTGCTTTTCTTGCGGAGTGACTTTATATCATGGTTATTTTTCCAACACTAGTCGACATACCTACGCTCTCTTGAGTCCAGAGTGTAAAAAAGGGGATAAATCTAGGAACTGTCTGTCAAAGCCCTCAAGCTAAAAAACAAAAAGAAGAAAAATGATGCTGGAAAGTCAAGATACGCAAAGTCGTTGTAATCATAGGCAAATTTCTAATACAGCTGCGGGTTTCAGATCAGTACTTTATCAAACTCGCTAATATAGTAGTTCCTTTTCTACAATTGAGCTGCTTTAATAGTACTCGAAACCAGGAAGCTAGGAGGGGAAATAGCTTAATCGAAGACAATAATACTCAATCTAATGCATGATTATTCAAGTAAACACTATGGAGCGGCCGCTAAGTTATATCCGAAAGCAATCCTTTCTATATTAACTGATCACAAGATAACCATGATATAGATTCACTCCGCAAGAAAAGCAAGCTGTCTAAAAAGGTATGAATCACAATTCGATCTTCGTGACCATCCAGCTTTTTCGCCACTCATTAATAAGACATACATTTTGTCTCAACGTTCCAAAAAGGCGTCCATGGCTGACGACACAATCACATGTTCAAACTTGAAATGGAGAGGTGTTGTGGGATATCACCTATAAAATGGGTAGTTACTTAAAGCTTTATGCAAGATTAAGTCTGAACCCCCGCATCCAACATCTTGGTCTCACGAGATAATTCTCCTACCGAGTAATACCCATAACAAGGGCCGACCCGCTACCTTCCTTGTTGAGACTTGACGTTACGTGGTATCGTGCACGAACCCCTATGATTGTCAAAACGGCCGAGCAATATAGGATCGACATCATATATGCCACCAACTCCGTTATTCTTCGTTACGAACTCAAATGTTGAGTCGGCGCCTTAATAACCTCCATTGGACGAGAGGATTACATCATCTCCTTCAAATATTTGCAGACTACGCAAGAAAATTTAGAGAACAATAGTCCGGATTTGTGTGCGTTTTAAGCCCGATGATTATTATTTACGTCACGCAGTATAATGGCTAGTCGATTAATGAAACTTATTTTTGGGTAACCACCGGGCTACATTGACCCAAGCAACACGGAGCCAAGACACTAATTCCTAGCTCTTGCATCAACTAAGCTGCATGAAACGCGTAGTAGCCTGTTCGTGAGACCATGCCATAGTTCCCATATAGCCTAAAATGTCTGGCTGGAGATCTTGTCACATGCTACAAGGCACCTCAGAAGGGACGAGAGCTACGATAAAGTGGGCATAGCCTCAATCAAGGGGTTTCTCATCCGGCCGAGGCGTTTCGAATCACATGCTGCCTAAGTAAGACGGAATAGCATGGAGCCATGTGATATGGACTGGATCGAGAATAAGCTGATGTTAGCTAAACGGTTGTACATGTAGAGGCCTCATTAGACATCAAAAAGAGGTAATTCAACGTGTTTTCAGTCTACGAGATTTGCGAGCCCTGTACTGTCAGTGCTAGCATCATACACAGTAGAGCACCTACCAAATCGCAGAAATTTCAATTTGTAGCAGCTGTCCAGATGCTAATTATTACATGCTCATACAGATACAGCAGAATTGGCCACAGACCTAACCCGTGGGCCTACGTGCCTAAATATTTTGCTGATTAAGCTTGATTCTACCTATCACGTGGACTTGTAGTAATAACTGAGAAATATGCAATTGTATCAAAGATTGTACCACGAGGCTTCAAAAATATCACGAATAAAAATAGGAGTTGACCTCTCCCCTCCCATGCTGACTAATTTTCACATATCTAGGTTAGACTTGTCACCAAATTGGCTGGCACTTTGTCTGTTCATGTTGGACTAGAACTGACAAGGTTAATAAACATAAGATGATGTAAAACCACACGAGGCAACGAAGCATTCCTTCGTGGCCACTCACAAAGAAAACCGGCAAGGTCTAAGAAAAAGGCAGAGACTTCGTTTACACTCTGGAACGCTACTACGAACGGCCACTGTCTCATTATACTGTCCAAACACTTTTGTCCTTTATACAGACAAGATTCTGTTCATTTTCCGACCCGTTTTGCAAAACCCCTAAGTTTCCCTTGGCCATAACCCATCCACAAGTACCTTCATCTTCATCATACAAACTCTTTGGAGATAGCATAGACCGACAAATTAAGCAAAACAAGAATTCCCGAAAGACAGAAAAAGAAATCGGACCAAGTACGTTTACATCGTAGCTCATTTTCATGAGAGTACAAGTTGGGGAATCGTTCAATCATGATACCCCAAATGCACGCGTAGACCAAGTCGTCCCAGTGGATATTTTATAGTTCGTCGCGTGCAGGCAAGAACGTCGGCTCACCGGGTACCCAGCTCTCTGTAGTCTCATAGCAGGGGACGTTGTCGGGCGCATAGCCTTCCTCGAAGATCCAATCCGCGTGTGGCAAGGTAGTGGACACACCACCAGTAGGAGTAGTGCTACCGCTAGTAGACCCCGAGCTTCCGCTGCCGCTTCCAGTCGAACCTCCGGTTGTGGAACCACTGGAGGAACCGGTGGAACTTCCACCGCTGGTGCTTCCACCTGAAGTGGAAGAGCCGGAGGAGGAGCTGGTAGAAGTCGTGCCAATGACTGATGTAGGTGTGCTACCAGAAGTAGTTGCAGTGATGCCGGATGTGGTTGTAGTGCTGGCTGATGTAGTCGTGCTAGCTGATGTTGTCGTGCTGCCGGACGTAGTTGAGGTACTAGCTGATGTGGTTGAAGTACTAGCCGATGTGGTTGAAGTACTAGCCGATGTAGTTGAGGTACTGGCTGATGTAGTCGTGCTGCCAGATGTAGTCGTACTGCTGGCTGGTGAAGTTGTAGTGCTAGTTGATGTGGTCGTGCTGCCGGATGTAGTTGTGGTACTAGCCGATGTTGTTGTAGTGCTGGCTGAGGTTGATGTAGTTGTGGTGCTAGCTGATGTAGTTGTTGTAGTTGTAGTACTAGGTGCTGTAGTTGTAGTGCCAGCTGATGTAGTCGTAGTACTAGCTGATGTAGTCGTGGTGGTTGTAGTACTAGGTGCCGTAGTTGTGGTGCTAGTCGATGTAGTTGTGGTAGTTGTAGTACTAAGTGATGTTGTAGTAGTGGTAGTGGTTGTAGTCGTTGCGCCTGATGCATAGTGTTAGTGTTAGGGACCGGCATAAGAGGGCTGGTGCTTGTGGGAATTCTTGATGCTTGATGAGACGATGTCTTCCATGGTAATCAAATTTTGAGGTACCATGATTGGATTGCGTTCACTTACCGACGTAAGTAGGAGTGCACGTATACTTGATAGTATTAGAATAGGACAAACTGTACTGGACAGCCCAAGGATTAAGAAGAGGATTAAGAAAACTAGACTTGGCATAGACGATGGGTCCGTTGTCGCCACCGCAGTTCTGTGTAGCTGATCCTGTGCACGGTTGGTTGCAGTCTTCCATCGCGCCGTCTGCGGTGACGGTAGGCAGGATCACATCTCCGCAAGCACACATGGTTTGCGGCGTGCCCCAGACAGCAGCAAAATTGTGATTGGCTCCGTCACAGAAGGCAACGCATTTATCAACATTGAGTTGGTTGTCCGCAAGGGTGTACGGGAAGACTACTGCAAATAGATTCGCAACTTGCGTGTTTTGATAGCAGCCGTAGTTGACGAAAGCATTAGCAGCTGGGCTAGCAGTGGCGATGAAGCTTGCTGAAGCTGACATGGTCCTGGTCCCGTAGCTTACAACGGTTGAGGAGGCTCGAGCTGAGATACTTTGCGGTGTCGGGAAGCAGTTGTACCCGTTGGGTAGAGGGAATTCTGTGTCAGGGTTCTCGGAACCGGGGATGACTGGGGTGAAGCATCCCATCAGGTTGGGGTTCGCGTAGACTGGGAATGGTCCATTTCCAGTACTACAGCAATCATGTCCTTCACACGCACTTTTTTTGAGAGTCAGTAAGGGTAACGGACAAATATTGACGACAGATATATCTTACGCTGTATCGGTAGAATTCGAGCATTTTATAGTGCAACGGTTGGTGTCAATGGTTGCTTGTGCGGAGCCTCTATTGAACTCAGTACCGCAGTTACATCTGATATCACTGTACAATTGTATTAGTATAGCTGTTTCGCGAGTGAATACCAGAACGTTAGTATACGTACGTGGAGGTAACTTCCATATAAAGATATGGCATTCCCAGATCCGCGCAGTACTCAAAACAAGTCTCAGTATTTTGTACGCTCACTGTTGTTATAGAATCGTCTCCAGAAGGGAACCTAGCATGCTTGAAGCATCCAAGGGGCCCATAACCTTGAGAAAGTGTTGCCAATGGGGGCAGCGTTCTCTCGTCCGGAAACGAAGGGTCAACGAAAATACGAGCGCCACCGTTCGAGCCGCAGTTTTCACGTCGGTCGCCACCACACGGTGGGTATGGGTTTCCATTTAATCCGTTAAGGCATTGAACATCAGAAGTAGCGTCGATTTGAATGTTAACATTTGTTCCTTGCAAGTTGTTGTAACTTAGTGAATTTCCACAATGGCATTGCTTGTCCCAAAGAGCAGTATACTTAAACCCATGTGACCGACAAAACTGAGCACAAAAGTACGGAGTACCGGTCATATTGACAAAATCTCCAGTGTCATAGTTGATAGAGCTTCTCGAAAGGTCCGCCGAAGGACCTGGCTCCCATCGGTAGGGGATGAAGGCGAATGGTTGAGTGGTTGTCGCTGCACATCCCAGGTATTGAAAGTTATACTGAGGACCACATTGCAGACGAGAATCCTGGTAGTAGAATCCTTGGGCATTAACCACAGAACTCAAGGCTACTAGGGAGGCGAGAGCCGTAGCCCGAGCTCGCAACGACAACACCATGCCGACAGGTTTACCCCCCAAAAGTTGGCGGGATAGGGGACTGAATTATTCAATGGCTATTAGTAAGCTGGAAAACTGCTTCGACATGCAGTAACGAAAGGGGATAATAGAGACAATGAACGTGTTGGCGAGATTGATGATAAAGAACAACATAAGGAATTTGTCCGGCGGACTGCGAGACGCTTGATATTTGAAGCACGGAGTCTATACGCGAAGGGACATGCCACCTGGCTAAAACACTTGAACATCGGGACAAATGTCTCGAAGTGGAATGCTTCGGAAAATGGCTGAAAAAGGAGCAATTATTGCCTACTAATGGCATCTCCCTCGCCTTGTTCGATCTATGATTAAGTATTATTCACGGGTTCTGTAGTGTTTTGATCCAAATTTGAAGGGTTACTTCCGCCCTTGGAATGAGGGCAGAGACTTCGTGTTGTTGCTGTGTCTTCTATCTAACATATGTGGCGGGATATTAGTTCCTGATCAGGGCTGGTGATCGCTCCTGATCTTTCCCAATATGTTTCTCCCTCGCTAATGTCGAAGTCACAATGGGTGAGGGGAGACCAGCTAGTCGAAATGCTTGCCCAGGGACACTGCTATCTTACCAAATTCCTAGTGCCGAAGCCATGTCTCATTACCGTCACGGTTAGGACTCGGTGGTTTTCATAATAGCTTGCGTGAGCAAAGCAATCATGTTTCGGACTAATACCTAACTCCTGCTATATGCTCTACATGCCCCCTTAACTCTCAAACTCTACAATCCTCTGCATCGAATTATTGGCTGCGCCTATCTGCCCTGGTTGCTCGTCATCGGCGTCAATTGGTGGGTGGGTGGCACTATGAATTTCTTTAGAGGCGCCGGCGTCCGCATCCGCACCGTCTAACAAGTCTCTGTCAGAAGAACGCACACTTCTTCTTTCCGCATCTCCACTGTAAGCATTTGAGGATTTGACGGGGCCCTGAAGATCTTCGTCGTCTTCGTCGTCTTCATCCCTCTGTCCTGGCAATGCATTCTTTTCTAATTCACGTTGTGCCTCTTCCATCCGTCGTCGTACTTCAGCCGCAACACGGGAGGCATCTGTTACTATGTTATCAAGCACTCCTCGTAACCCGCGGCCAGCGCCGGCTAGCCCTGGCTGTGTGCCTGGCGGGGGGATAACAGCTGGACGATTGAAATTCAAGCTAGAGAAAGTCGTGAGTGAGGAGGATTGACTAACAGTGTTAGGCAAACCATCAATAATGTGCAATGAAGTAGGGAAAGAGGACTCGAAAAATTGCTCCAGTAGTTCATCCGCTAAGACAACCATGCGGAATGTAGGTAGCGTAATGTGTAGAGGATTCGAGGGGTCTAGCGCAACATTGGCCTTTTCTGACTGGGCCTTTGATGACACAGCTCTTTTCCCAACATCTTCGACTGGTGGCTTGCCTAATGCTGCAGGTATTGAGCCTAGATCAAGCTTCTTCTTTTCTGTAATATTTGATTTAGTGGAAGGGCCGTCAAAAGCTAACAGGTCATCCTCCTCTTCATCTTCCTCATCGTCCCCGTCATCGCCTATAGTAAATGCGCTCTCATCAATTGGTGTATCCTCCTGAGATATAAATGGTGCGCCGGGACTTTTTGTCTGTGCAACTTCATCTTGGTTACCGGGACGATCTGGGTCTGCATACTCAAAACAGCGTCTTATGAATGCGCTGACGCTGCCAAGAAACCGCTCATTCACTGTGCCACCTATCGGCGGGCTCGACGTGGCAGCGCTATCTGCTTCCGACGCACCGTTAAGCATCGTATTTGAATCTGAAGTGCTGAGTACCCCTTCAAGCCCGCGCCTCGAAAGGAAGAGAAGCGCTTCTGATACCCGTAAGATGCCCTCACGATCCACTTTTCCATCACAATCATCATCGTAGAGCTCGAAAAAGTAGGTGATTGTGCCCATAATATCCCGTCCCCCCTTTATTTGTGCCAACCCCGTAACAACGTTTTGTAACGTGAGACTTGAGCTATTGGTCACGTCCCATTTACGGAACAGCCTCTGCATGAACTCATGATTGGCCGGTTCCGGACCAGTGCCCCATGGTGATAGCGAGACAGGGTCAGACCGTCTAAAGCTTCCAAAATAGGCATTGCGGTCGGATGATGGATCGCGTCGAGGAGAAGCCGGAGGCGCGTCGGAAATGGCCCATTTGGAGACACCAGCCAAGAACTCACGAAATGCATCGTAGTCCATCAGACTGGTGCTAGGGCCAAGACCAACTCGACCTTTTTCAACATGATCACGGTGTTCTGGGAACGCTTCACTGGCTCTTGTTTTGCTGGCTTTTGCACGACGGCGCTGCTCTTCTTGGATGATGTGATCGCGTTGCTGCCGCTCATATAGCACACCGTAGAATCGATCATACAGCGCCCCAAGTTCGTCTGGGCTTAGGAGCTTGCTATCGGGGCCCAGGTTACGGATAGCTGTTCTCTTAGCAAAGTTCTCAATGTTATTGAGCACTGCGTCTTTATTCTTCAGCCGTAGGTCTTGTATGGTACCATGCGTGATAGCAGAGAATTCCTTGAAAGCAACAACCATAAGCTCCTGAAAACGATTGATTGCGCGTAGCTTCGGGTTCTCGGACTTGGGATGCGCAGACTCATCTAGACGCGAGAAGTATGACTTTAGCACTGATATGAAAGCACCGTCATCTGCTGCATCGAGTAATTCTTCGCCGTTGATCCGCAGGATAGCCAAACCGACCTGAAAAAGAACCTTGGGTCCCTCAACAAAAAAGACGTCTAAAACTCTAAAGGCGAATACTAGGGGCATCGAGTTAATATAAAGAGACAGGAACCAAGGGAGAGACACGACGGAAAGCTGAACATCGCTTTTCACCAGATGCTCCCATAAAATGGGCATTGTCTTCTCCACCAGTGACTCGAACACTTTCTGATCCAGAAGTGTGCCGTACATGGTGGATGAATAATACCCGGGTACTAATCTATCGCACAGTGCTGAGAGCAGGAAAAATGCTTGCGTTTCCGACATGTAGATGAGAAGGGCAGCCACCACAATGTTCATGGCTTGGCAATAGCCGACGTCAGGGTTAATCCAACTGTAGGCGGTTAGAACGCGACGCAGCCGATTGATACCTTCTTCGCTTTGGAACCCGGGGTATTCAGGAAGACTGCGATTCAAGTCCTTCTCTATTTCATCAATAGCCAGAGACTCCCGGCCCGAGAATTTGTCAAGGGTGTCAATATAGAGTGTGGGGGTTTCAAGTCGAAGATATAATGAGCCGGAGGTTAATTCCCACATCTCACCTCTTAAGCGGTTGGGGAGACCAACTCTGATCAACTTGTGGAAGGTAGGTTGACGAATTATTGTTGCATTGCGGCCGTTATCACGTAGATACTCAGCCCATAACCTCATTTTTGCACGGTCCCTAAGTTTCTTTGGGTCGCCCGGGTATTTGAAGATCACACCGAGACCAGCGTCAGGGGACGCGGCGTTCTTCTTTTCTTCAGGCCGCAGCAGGTATTCCGAGTAGCATTCGGCGACCACCTTTTTCAGCTTGCCAACGCTGCCAACTGCCCCCCGCAGGCCCTTCTTGAGACCATCGCAAAATCTCTCGCAGGCTTGACGACTTCCTGCAAGCTGTATTGTGATTCTCTGTTCCCGGAAGTCCTTCCGATCTTTTAGAGCCTCCTTATCCTTGGCTTGCTCTTGGGTGATACCATTCCAGGTAGTGATGGCGAGGGAGAACTAAGCGGTGCGATGTGTCAGTTGCATGATGTCGCTACGGGAGAATGTTGGTCCTCACCTGAAAATTCTGGCTGTTCAGGCGCTCGACACGACGTATAGCACAAAGAGGAAAGGTGAAGCCGTTGCCACTAGGGCCAGCACCATGGGTTTGGCCGGTGAAAGCGGAAGAGGTGGAGGTGCTTGCGGTCTGGGCGAAGCTCGTAGGGGTGGTGGAGAAGCAGAGATAGGATTCCGAGAGATGTAGCCTTCCTGCATAATGCCAGCCTCGGTCGTGGTCCTTGCCGCCGTGGGTCACGTTCGACGGAGGGATGGTAAGCTCGGCGGGGATCTCAAAGAGCGGCGTTTGGGAGCTCGGGAGACGGAACTGGTTCTGAAAGAGTGAGCCCTTGGAGGGGTTCCGGTCCGAGTTGGTCAGGTTCAAGCCCTGCATAGGATCAATCAGCTGCTGGGCAGCCGATTGGGCCTTCTGGACAAGGCTGGAGATATTGAACATGATTGCCGCAGTCCGGTGCACTCGAGCACGTCGTCGACAATATCGGGGGGTGAAAGACTAATTCATAGCGGAAGAGCGTTGTGAATCGATGCACGGCGGCTAGCCCGTTGTTTGATAATGAGCGATAAAGGGTGGGATGAAGGAGTGCACGTGCCGAGCGTTGTCTAGATCAGATGCGTGGTTCGGTTGGTGGTCGGTGGTTGGTGATGCACGGTCGGGAGGTGGTGTCAGACGTGACCCTAGACGAAGATGGGATGGGGTGTTGAGCCGTCGTGGGGTTTGACTGTTCTCGACGCAGGCGGACAGGGAGGGTGCATCTCAGATTTGCTTGAAGAAGCAGCAGTGCTAACGACCAGCAAGAGGCCGCAGTGGATACGACGGCACGTCGGTAGGTACTGGTAGTTAACTACTAAGTACCTACACTACAGCTAACATTCTTTCCCCTGAATGTGCCAACTCAGCCCCAAGACTCGAGATTAGTTAGGAGATTAGTTAGGTAATCAGCATATGGAATGTGGCTGAAATTGACTATATACAAAATCGCGACACCCTAGATTCTAAAGGCATTTTAAAGCAGGACGAGAAAATAAGTCACAAGAGCTTGGTATAGATTCTAGAGCGGACTAATGACTACACCCCGCCCCATTGATGAGAGACAAAGCGGTTTATGAACCTAGGAACAGACATTAATTTGGACAGCTGTAGGAATAGCAGTGACTCTGAACGTGGTACTAACTTGAAACTATAACAATATACATGTAATTTGGGACCTGTTGTCATGTAGCCTTAAAATCAGGTGTTGGGAGCCAGCGTATATAACCTTGCGCTGAGAATGTTGATAGTTCCCGACTAGATTCATGTTAAGCCAACTACATACAGGCGCCTGTGTACTTGTGCTGCTATGACCTAATAGAGTGGAATGTAGACCTCCGCAACGAAGCCGCGACCAAAAGAACCCGAGTTTATGCAATCAGAATCTACAAAACCTTTACAAGTAGGTTCATACTATAATGGGTGTAGTCCAATAATGAGACACCTCAAAAGTAAGATGAACAGAGCAGATTGTGCCGTGCAAGCATGAGTAGGTACTATATGGTAGCTCGTACTCGCGACAACACAACAAAATAGATGTTGTTTGACAGTCCTGACATGACAACGAATGGCCTATACCTACATCGTGGGGAAACGGACAACCGACATTATTAATTGTCTGTACTATGCAATACCATCTGAACGTGACAGGATAGCATGCTTTCATGTATAGCAACGTCGATAAACAAAGTCTGCTAGGGTGTAGCACAAACTCTGAAGAAAGCAGGGAGGTAGCTCCTGAAATTTGCCAAAAGCGAGACTTGGAAACCTGGGCCAGCAGAGAGGTAGGGCTACGATCCACTACAGTATTAGCAAAGATTCCATTACCTATATCCTGAGAAGCAGCAAAGTCGGGACGCCTATGTCTTTTATTGTACTGTACTTCACGGCATTTCTATAATAGGACCTACCTACCTGGTAAGGGTAGATGTTCCCACATTCCCACGTTTTTTTTCCAGTTCGTACAGCATAAATGGGGGCCCCGCCCCACGCGGCCCCCCACCTTTCTCCAGTTTCCGGCTTCCAGGTCCCAGTCAGTATTTCCCGTATTTAGGTCGCAATACGTCATTGCCCATGCCAGTAACTATGCATCTACTATGACAAGCTCATCCCGACCTTGTAAATAATTAGTACACAAAAGACTCCTAGTGTATACCATATGGCGCTACTGAGGCCAATCTTCAACGCTGATATGTTTTACCAGAATAACGTCCGAGGTAGGTACCTGTGATGAGGGTTGCATCGCGGCGTAAATCTTATATTACTACTTCGTAGGTACACTTATCACGATTCCTGCTGGCGCTTCTTCAGTACCTACCTGGTGCTTGGATAACCCGCATATCAAATACCATTGAGCTGTGGCTGACACAATATCGAATCACTGACCCAGCATTAGGAAATTGACTCCGCAACGCGCAATCGGCCGCTCGCTAAACTTGCAGTGTTGTCATGCTGCGCCAGTAGCTGCACACTAAGAGTGGTTACATAGTCGGTCTAGTGTGGAATCGTCTGGGTGGGCTCGATTGCTTGCATGTGGATCTGACACACCCTTGACAACCCTGACATCCTCACTGATCAGCCTCCTCCTCTTATAATTAGTGTACCTAGCTATAAGCCTGCTCCTTTTACCAAGCCTACCTTACAGCAACCAGTCATCGATGCATTGCCATTGCGCTTCCCCCCAGCCTCCCAATGCTGACCCTCCGACAGCATAGGGTCAATCCGAGTCAACTACGCAGCTGCGAGGCACCGTTTTATGATTATGGCCGCAACAGTGGCCTCGAATCCGGGCCCAGTGCCAGTACCAGTGCAAGACCCCAATTCGGTCTCCATCACCGCCGCGACAGACACTGCTGGCGGGGCTTCGCAGCAGGATGCTCACGGTAGTGAGGATGCGGGGCCCAAGGTACCACCACAGCATCAGCGAGTGAAACTGAGCGACTTTGCTCTCGTCCGAACCCTCGGTACTGGTATGTCCTTTATTCTAGTTGCATCGCTTCTTTCATTGCTTTTCTTCTGTTATCATGCCATGTTTAATAGACTCGTCTTGCGCGCGCTGGTGCTGGGATTGGTGTTGATATTAGCGAGACGATAAATCACGGTCACTAACATGGAGACGGCCGTTCGCGCCGTTCATTAGGCACCTTCGCTCGAGTCTGTCTTGTCCGTCCAGCCGTTGGGAGTGATGAAAACAAAGAGCAAGTTTTTGCGCTCAAGATCCTACGAAAGACAGAGGTCATCAAGCTTAAGCAAATCGATCACGTCAGAGATGAGCGCCGGATTCTTAGCGACGTCGCCGGTCACCCCTTTATCACGAGGCTAATCACTACCTTTTCCGACTACGATTCCCTCTATATGCTCCTTGACTACATTCCCGGTGGTGAACTATTCAGTTATCTAAGGAGACACCGCCGGTTTCCGGAAGAGTGGGCGCAGTTCTACGCGGCTGAGATTGTTTTGGTACTCGAGTTTCTACACGAACAACAAGGCGGCGTGGCGTACAGAGACCTCAAGCCCGAAAATTTACTGTTGGATGGCCAAGGTCATGTCAAGCTCGTGGATTTCGGCTTCGCCAAGAGGTTAGGAAGTAAAGGGGATAGGCCAGTCGAAACCTATACTCTCTGCGGAACTCCTGAATATCTCGCGCCTGAGGTGATCCAGAACAAAGGTCATACCACTGCAGTTGACTGGTGGGCCTTGGGGATTCTAATAGTGCGTAATCTTCGGCTATTTCCTCACTAATTTGCTAGCTCTATGAGTCCAAATATCTCTTCTTCATACGAAAAATTCCTTCCGCGCATATAGTGGTTGCAGCATACTCCTCGATCGGCTGTGGCTAACTCGGAATGTTGTAGTACGAGTTTCTTACCGGGTACCCCCCATTTTGGCACCAAAACCCTATCGAAATTTATAAACAGTAGGTCCTCTCAATCGACCCATACGCCGTCCTCCTTACCAATTTCCTCCAGGATTATCGAGAAGCCGGTCCTTTTCCCTCAAGAGCCACCCATCTCCCCAAATGCGCAACATATCATTAGGTCATTTTGCACGGTGGATCGCTCAAGACGGCTAGGAAACATTAGTGGTGGCTCTCAACAAGTGAAATCCCATCCGTTCTTCCACGGCATCGACTGGCAAGCTCTCTATCGCCGCCAAATTCGCCCACCCATTCAGCCCAACGTCCGACACCCTGCCGACGCGCAATGTTTCGATGTATATCCGGAGGACGACGGCAAGAGAGACCCATATACCGAGTCAATGGTTCGTCAGTTCGACCACCTGTTTGATAATTTTTAAGATTCTATGACGAGACGATTTTGCGCCCGCTTTAACCGCAGAATTCCACGTTACTCGAGAGGGACGGTCAAAGCATCTTGCAAAAGACCACGGTGAGCTGAAGAGCGAGCTCTTTCATGATAACGTTCTCATTTCACTGCCATAGACAGTAATTGAGGGTCATTGTGTTGAAGATATGGTAAGCGTGATGCCCCTTCACACCCTTTTGCATCGTGGCCTAAGTCTGAATAGTATAAATTCATTCCTACGTGATCTTATCACTGTACTATAGGTATTTAGCCGATTTAGCGGTTTGGATTATGACGGCCATACATAATGGGCATCGCCGCCTCTACTTATGAATAGAAGAGGTGATCTCGAACCCGGTCCTGTTCATTGCGATAACAACTATGGAAATTTTGTCAAATGCAGTCGTTATGGCTTTGAATGGCGATCTTATACTATAAAAGAGTTAGGAGCGGATTATAATTAGCAGATCAGAAACTCAAATAACAGTAGGATCAGATCTACATAATATTGGAGTAGAAACATAGGCCAGTCTCCCATATTTTTCACTTACTCCTTCAGAGGTGCAATGAGATCTGATCCCGAAGTTAGATATGCTGCTGTGCCTCTGTAGATGATATCTTGACCATTTCGTGAATGATTTGCATAGAGCTTCGAGCCAGAATTATCTATTCAGCATGGGCCCGGACAGATTGATAATATAGGGCAAGGTTCTCCAAGCGGTTCTGAAGTTGGTAGTATAATGCAAATATTTTCATTTGAATCCAACTTCATAAGATACATGTCAACGACAAACACATGCCCCAGAGTAGCGTATTGAACATGACAAACATCCTCCAAGAAGGGTCTATTACACACCACCGCAATGCTCGTCACAGCACTAAGGCAGAAAGTATGACTACCTATAGTCGAGCACCCACGCATCCTTTTCATCTAGGAACACAAGTCCAAAGACATCAGAACCCACGGCAGTCTAGAGAGCCGTTTGCGAAAAGTTGTAACATGCATCCACGGGCTTGTGGTTTAGTGGTATAATACTCCCTTAGCATGGGAGTGGTCCGGGGTTCGATTCCCCGCGAGTCCAATGTTGGAGGTTCAATTCCTCCTGTATCACCTAATTTTTGTTGATGTTAGAAATCAGAACAAATTTTTTTATAGTCTTGCGAGCCTAGCTCTAGCCCTGCTTAGAGAGTATGCCTGTTTTAGATTAAAGTACTATATGTAGTAAGCTTGTATGCTTATCTTATTGGGAATTAACCTATGACGCTAGTAAACCTTGACCATGCACTCAAAAGTAACTGCGTAACTCCATCCTAACATTCTTGTATTTTGGCTCATACATATTCTGTTTCCCACTAAGAACAACACTTCATCCAACCCATCCAACCTAAACAAGATCTTCATAGTTCGCAAGACTTAAGATGTAGTGATTAAGGAGGAAGACCTAAGTTTAACTATTGAAATTCTAAACGGACAAAGACTGCCCTCTTCTATGACCCCTTTAAGACTAGTCTTTAAACGAGAGGATTTTCCCATTCCTAACACAAGGGACAACAACTAAAAGAGCCCCCATATCTATCACCTGAGGATGTTGGCCATATCATACTGATTTGACTCGAGGTTACCACCTGAGACCTTATGCTAGGCTAGAACCTGAATGTCAGTCCTCGCCCGAAGTAGTAAAACTGTGATCTAACTGATCCTCACCAACATTTACTTGGTAGTGTAAAGGGTCTGCTTCACATCTTGTGCCCTGACTAGTTCTATGCTCTGGAGCGTTTTCATAGCTTAAAATAGTCTAGTATATGTGACGGAGCACCTACAAAGCTCTGGTAAGCTCAAAAGCAGTATATTGGTCTGTACTACTCTCCAGGTCAAAGCGAGCATACTAGCCTACCTGACCTGATCTATTTGTATTGTAATGGCCTGGGCAGTTAGGCGACTTGGCTGCGGAAGATCTTCCGTACGGAGTGGTTACATCTCCCGCTTCGTATAATAGTTGCGGATAGCCTTGTCCCTGGTCCGTCATAGTGTACATATCTAAGGGCTTTAAGGACATCGATAATCGCATATGGCCTGCTATCATCAAGAACTGAAGGATGTTCGTAGGGCCGAGCCAGTCTTTGAGTTATCATCTTGGTCTCGCCTTTAAATTTGATAGCCTAATTCTTATATTTAACCAGGTGAAGAGCTTAGTGTTAAATCTATACGAGCTGGTTAGCCCTCTTGCTATCCAAGCCCAACTTCGATGTTTAAAAACCTAGAGTACTTAGTATTTAGTTATGGCTTTATATTTACTTGTCTTATACGGTACACAAACAAAGAGACCTCTGTTGTTTTATTGTTTCTTCTGCAACAATAAGTGTATTTGGATGTTGTACGACTGGCCCTGGGTAAGGGAATGCCACTGTCCGTATACCAGGGTCTGTCGGCGATATCATGTTATCAATCTGTGGTTTTTCGTATTCTCAGCTCCCCGTGCCTATTCTTGGATATCATGTTTGCTATTATCGCGGGCTTAAGAAACACGACAATAGCAATAGGGACCTAAGTTATCCGGGATGATCTGTGCTAGCAAGAGCGAAGCCGTTCGTGTATATAAACCCAGATTCGCCACTTGGGCTCGAAAGGGGAACTTAAACCTCTAGGTCTCCATAACACCCAAGAAGAGGAACACGACGTACAGTTAATAAGGGCTTAGCAAACTTATTTTAATAGCCATAATCCTTTATGACTTCAAGCCTGAAAGTGCTCTCTGCTCTTTTGTTAACTAAGAGATTTATACCCGAGCTTTGCATATCGTCGTTAACTCTTTGCTTATCATTGCTTCGTAGCAGAGATTAAAGCAAGACCTGGTAGAGGTCCAGTAGAAGAACCCTCACTTGCTACACCTATAGTATCCAGAAGAGAGACTGTCAGCTTCTTGAACAATACAAGAAGACAACATCTAGCTACAGTTATCAATATATAATCAGTTTGGAACAAATTCAACATCTCAATTGCTTAGGTAATCAAAATAGCCATTGCAGGTCTGGTGGTCTAGTGGTATGATTCTCGCTTAGGGTACACCCTACGCTCAGATATGCGAGAGGTCCCGGGTTCAATCCCCGGCCAGACCCTTTTGCTCCTCTTTCATACAACTCTTAGTCTGATTTGTAGACCCTGTCCGTCAATACAATACACATTACTGTTTATTAAACTTGCATGGGCAACTACTCGCTAAAGTCTTGTTAATAGATTTCGCAAGCAGAGTAAGCTGGCGGAATCTCACCTATTCAGCTTGAACACCTTGTTTATCTACACTTTTTACTTAATCACCTCTATGTACCTACTTGCTCTTATTCAACCTGGTAGTGAGTGAGCTTTGTACTTACCTCAGGTATGCCGAGACTTGGCGGCAACGGATGTCGGCTGATTAGAATGAAAGAAGCGCGTCGTGATCGCGCCATGAAGCCCGTTTTGTGCTAGCTTAATAGTAGCTATACTTGAAACAAGCGAAACGATACTGTGTCTATCAACCAGGTAGCCGCTATTTCTTGATAATATTAAATCCTTCCGCGTGTCCAGGGTTGCTACCTGTATAGTACCAGGTCGTATGTGGCTGTACAAGACGGCGAGCTAAATTTATGCACTCTTGGCAGCGTGACGTTATAGCATGTTCACAGTATGTGTTCTCCCGGCGACGATTCGTCTTACTCTTTCCCCCATTCCGAGGTTGTTCAATCAATGCAGTTGGTTATGAAGGCTTTCCATCAAACTTTGACATGCATTAAACGTTGCCCCACGGCTCGCACCATTGTTGTCTATCATGGCAGATGAAGGTAGTTGGTGGTCCTATCACCGAGGAAAGTGGAATGCGACCAAGCTCATCTTGCGATGCAGCAGTTTTGTTTTTGGCATTATCATAATCGGCCTTTCTGTGAATAATGGTGTTCGCGTTAGGAATTGGGTCGAATACGAGGATTACTTCCGAATTGACTGGTGGTTTACTCTCCCCGTGGTATGTCGCCATTTGCTTAACACGTCTCTGCTGCGCGCCCCGGGCTAATTTCTTAGACACTCCTCAGCATCGTCGTCGACTGCGCCGAATTGATATCCATCTTTCTCCGGAAACGGAACCCCGGAATACCACCCGGTTGGCATATCGGTATAGAACTTGTCCTTCTGGGTGGAAATATTGTCGCCCTCGTCTTCATCGCAAGCCTTATTCCCCCCGACGCCGGATTTGCATACGGAGCTCAGGCTCCTCTATCTCTCCGGCCATTTCAGATAGCGTCGGTATCCTTTCTAGGAATCTTCACGTGAGCAATGATAATCACCTACTCACATCGCGATACTAATACTGCGGAATAGTGTCGTACGATTCATTCTTTTTGTGATTGCTTGTGTAGACACACACAGATATCACACCGCGGCTCAGGTAGAAGCGATAGTACAAGCGCTGCGACGAACGAACATAGACGACGCCAGAACAGCCGCCATAATACACAATCTCTCCTATCCTACGAACCACATAGACTACCGACAGCCTGCCTCATCTAATGAATTCCCCTATACGATGCGGCCCACACAAGACCTTAGCGATGAGTCCACGCTTTATCGCGAATTACCTGACAACCAGAAATTTTTAGTCTCCGAACTACCTCCCAGGATGTATAAGCCAACGTGATGCCAAATTGTGTTGCGCTCTCAATCAGTCAAGATTCTCGAAGTTTGGGAATTTGACTGAAGTCGGCCTCGGATCTTTCAGGATGTCTTCGAATAGTTTCAGTCTAAGTTGGCCTCGGCAACCAACTTATAGCTAATAATAGCCGACGACACAAGAAATTCCAGTCACATCTCACCACAGCTGCCACAAAGCCAGTTATTGATGAGTTTCAAACGGTCGCGGGTCGCCCTTTAGTGCGGCGGAACCCGTAGATTTGTGTCGTAACCCACGCTCGCTTCAGTTTTGAACTATCCACTAAAAGGCGACCGGCGCGCTATGTTTCCGTAGGCCCAGGCCTTCGAACACAGTAGCAGAAAGTTGTGGAATCGCATATGAGCCCAGGTTCATTTGGCGCATGAGGATTACGAATGCAAGGATATCTGCCGCACAAACTGCTGTTACTGAGGCATCTACCAGGCCCCGGCGCTTTCTGGTTGGAAGGTTTGGCCCAACACTCATGGGCTAGTTATGTATGAGAAATGAAAATGAGGATTAGATAGGGACATTGGTTTGCAGAACCCACTTTTCAAGATACTTGAGGATGGTAAAAGAGTCGAGTCCTTCCCTACTTGAAGAGTTAGGTTAAAAAAACCATTTCAATAACTGTAGATGGCTTGGGCAGCCACGGCCAGGCAGACATATTAATACACTAATATTGGTATATATAATACCACAAGACTTCATTTCGAGACACAGGTCTTATCTTAGACGAAGTGAAAGGTGATAAATTGGAACGAGAGTTGGCAACTTCTAGGTACGCATACGAAAGATAAAACTTTGACACGTAATTATCAAGCACGCTTCTCTGGAAAGGAGCATATGTAGGTAGCCTTGCGAAATGGGCGACGAATAGGAAATCTTGGCACAGAATTATTTTCTCAATAGTAGGAATACATGACGCATCGCTACCATTGGGGGACCAAGGTACCAAGACCAATCTTAGAGACATTCACATATCCTAAATTCACAAAGGCTTCAAGAATGATTGGGGATCATTGCTCAATCAGCAATCATCACCCATAACAAGAAGTGATCGAGTAGCCTGCGATAGTTCGCAGAAATAGAGGGAAATTACCAAGATAATGCGAATGCAGTTCAATAGAACAACGTCGATTACATTTACGCACAAGTCCCGGTAACATTGATCGCCTCCGGCCTCATTAAGTGTTCAATGATCCCGTGCGGCTTCTTGCACTTGACGTCGTTAGATCGTGAACATTCTGCACGAACAGTTTCAGTCAAGCATGCGTGATTCCTACATCTGTGAAAGTAATCTATATATGATAGCTTTGCAGAGGGAGTCAATCACGAATAGGAAATCTGATTGGCGATGTGTCACAACTTTGGTCAATCAATAACGATCTAGAGCAATAAGCATATCAGTGCCGAAAAAACTATTGATTCATTCTCCCACGAAGTGTTGACTAGTCCCTAGCTACACGCATTGTTGAAATGTGTGCACATTATTGCCTGACAAGGTTTATCATGTCTTCCCCCATTTTTGCATTTCATGAGTTCTTGCTTTTAAACGCCGTCCAGCCAGATGTTGACAGTAACTTGAAACCGAAAGTGAACCTGAACTTCAACATGAACCTAACCTCAAACCTTTCCTGATCACTCCCGATCACTTGTAAATCCAATCTCCTTGACTATGGCCCTTGGAAAATTGGACAATCAACTCGTCCGTAAACTCCTCGATCTCGTCGTAGCCACGGCAGAACCACAGTCCTTCGAAGATGTCAGTGCCATGCTCGTTCATGAGACCTTCGTAAAGCAATTCGTAGCCGAAGTCGATGATGAATTCGCGAGATTCTTGGCAAACAGCACTGTAATACTTAGAGTCAGTAATGTCCAGTGCGTGTGACTCGAAAGGGATTTCAGAAGTGTGGAAGCCTATTGAAGACATGGGTGTAACCTGATGGCAGTTTTCTTGCTCTTGGTAGTATTTAGAATAGCAAGAAACTACGTTGGGGAAGTACTTACGCAAGAGGAAAGGTCCAGAATTTTTCCGGGTTGAGGATCTCGGGCGCGTAGGCAGAGGACGGCAAACCCCACTGGTCCTTCTGCGTGAATCTTCTCTCGTAGGGGTGAACGTACTCCTTCTCATCGTCATCGTCATCTTCATCTTCATCTTCGTCATCGGTTTCTGGCTTAGGACAGACTCGAAGGGTACGTGGTTCAGGCAAGGCGTATTCCCAGATGACAAGACGTAGCTCGATAGGGAGGAGCATGAACTTAGGGAAGCTGCTTGGCTTCACGACTTCCTCCTCGTCTTGAGCAGTGTCATCTTTGTCGATGTACTCCTCCTCACTGGATCCCACTTTGTTGTCAGAGGTCAACTCAACTTTGGTTTGATCCTCTTTCTCAGAGATCCGCTCTTCCTTGGCTTGATTGTCTTTGACTTGTTCCGCCATGGCTGCTGCAGGTATCCTTGCTACTTGAGTGTTTGGTTGCGTGGGTGGTTGGATTAGTGAAATTGTGTGCTTGGGGGCTTTGTGAGAAAGATGATCACGTTAGAGTGATCAAGTTACTGGAACGGGGATTTGACTGTGAGGTATCTTGAAAACCTTTGGTTAGGTTACTGATAGAAAATTAGATGAATTCAGGTGTCTTACCTTCCAAGATGTGTGCAACTGAAGACTACCAATAGGCTTGGTGGTTGTCTGGTGTTGGGGAGATGTGAGACTGGTATGGGAAGCGAGAGGAGAAGTGCGAGAGAAAAACGTGAGTTGTGGGCAGTAATTCCAGCCCTCATTGAATAACTTTCTTGTATCACAGGAACTTGCGCTAACACTCTACACGCGTTTGCAACGCGTTCGCGTGCTGAATGTCTTCATATAGGCGTCCAAGGTACACATGTACCGGTACGTACTCTCATAAGGATATTCAAAATGATTATAGCGAAAGTCACTAAGTGATATATGGGCTCAAGATCAAACTAAGCAAGAACATCACAACTGAATCAATCCCTTTATCATCAGGTTTTAACTTTATAATTTCTTTAAATATACTGTGCAAAGGCAACATTCTAATTAACAGAGCACCGGCATAAAGAAACACAGATCATAGTTATAATTGCAAAGGACGGTAATAAAACTTGTGTTTTAGCAGATAGATCATGTTGGATTGGTCGATAAGAAACTGTAATTATATGCTTGCGGTTTATTCGGATCCTGGTTGAGCTATGAAGTACAACTAGCGCTTGTTAATCTACCTGACCTACGTGGTTTCCCATCAAACACGCAAGAACTTGAACTCAGTGACTTGCAGTGGGTCGTTCTTCGGCCCTTCTATGCCATAGGATTCCTCAACAACAAGAAATAAACGTTTCTTGGAACACTTATTATATAGAAGCTCCTCTAGCTAAGTAGTGAGTAGATGGAGTTTACGCAATATTAGGAACTCGGTAAGTTTGCTGACTCATAGTGGCGGCTCTGCGCCTCCTGCTCCGAGCTATGTCGTGTCTATTTAGGCTATCCCCTTGCTCTACCCTCTCTTCCGCCATCTACTCTCCCCTCTCCCACTACCTCCGTCATACAAAATAGCACAGCCTTATGTTGAAGCAGTCTGGAATTATGGTGGTATTCAAGTCAGCAATGTTATTGCAGGGCCTGCAGCAGAGATTAGGTGGATAGAGGGTGATGCCGACCCCAGGAAGAGGACAGGGAGATAGATTAATTGACATAATCGTCTACCATACCAAGAACCGCTAGGTTCGATAAACTATTGTTGGATTCCAGGGCTTGACACCAGTAGCGAGCTCTCTGCAATAGCCAATCTGTAGATCGAAGGCGTCGTTGTATTAGGTCTGTTTCTGTACAGGCTGCCTACCGTGTTCATTCATCCCTCATACAAACTGCTGTCGGAGACCTCCCCTTCCAGTCATGGCCGTTGTAGTCCACCCCATTCCCCTTGAGCTTTATTAACACGCTTGTCTGGATTTCACGATCTTCTCCCATAATGTCACTTGATCAAACCCTCTTGGTCAATTCGTACAGTCTTGATCGCAAGCTTCGGTTTCTGCCAAATTGTTTGCATCAGAGAGTCCCGATGCCAGTCTACGGACGGGTTTAATAGCTCTAATTCGTACTTCCACACAAGCTTGGCGAGAGTTAACCGCAGCTCCAGCAACCCCAGACTAGCACAGCTCGAGAGTCAGAGTAGGCTTACGAGGGAGTATTAGCTATAGTGACGGAGTCAACTTACCTTCGTCCCATGCATGACCTAGTGCCGAGAGAGAAAGGCTGTGACGCATCGGACGCGTCCTGAGTATTCTCCCCGAGCCACCTCTCCGGAATGAAGCTTGCCGGCTCGTGAAAGTTGCGGTGATCTAGACAAGCTGCCAGCGGGTTGGTCGAGACGATTACCTGCGACACATCAGCTCTACCTTAGTTATCCCTATTGTTACCAACCCTACAATAGATGGTTGTATTTCCTTACATCGGCAGGCAAGAAGTGGCCATCCACTTCAGCACCACCCTTCGGCACCACGCGTGGGAGTGCGAAGGGCAAGGGCGGATAGATGCGCATGCTCTCCAGGATCACGGCCTTGAGATAAGGTAAGGCCTGAGTTGATCTTCCATTTATGTCTTCATAGCGCCTGAAATTGCTCCGAACTTCTTGTCGCAGTTTTCTTGCAATCTCGGGATTCTGCAGCATATAATATGTGATAGTCGAGAGAGCAGTCGCTGTGGTCTCGCTGCCAGCTATCACAAGATCTGATGCGTGAGCTGCGAGCTGCAAGGCTTCCACGCTCTTTTCACCGCCATTAGCCAAGAGTCGCGTCAAGAAGTCTTTTCTTGACGACTCTCGGCCAATCCGCCTGTTTCATTTTCAATTAATATACCGAAAATTATATTCAGAGGCAAGATCATCGAAAATCCCACTAACCGTTCAACTAAATCAATTGCCATGTCCTCAACCGTGGCCGTGTCCTTTGTGAGCTTCGCGATTTGGGGGCGCAACACAACCATTAGCACTTTTCCCAACATAGGGAAGCGCTTAAAAACGTCCGCCAGCGCGCCTTGCGTCAATGCGCCTAAGATGATGGAGATCCATGGGTGAGGTTCAGCTGCGTTAAATTCATTAGATCCACTCCCGCAGACATAGAGACGGGTAGAACAGCACAAATCATTTATATAGAGACTCGGGTTGCTTACCACTCTCAACCGCGCCAAATGATTCTCCAAATGCTAGGTCACCAATGATGTCGAATGTCAACATCTCATATCCCTTGCTTATATCGTACCCGTCTTTCTGTGTGGGCAGAAGGGTGAGGAACTTATCAATACTATGCGATATCAAGACTTCTTGCTCGCTCAGAGCGCGGTCGGAGAAAGCGGGTGCGAGATATTTGCGCATCTCAGCATGAGCGTCTACATCTCGCTCGGTTATGATCGAGTGAACTCCTCTGCTTGCGAAGATCCCGCCATCGTAAAAGTCACTCTTTACAAACGTCTTTTGGCCTTGTCGATTGCTATATATGTCCCTCCAGGAAGTTGGTGTATTGAAAGACAGCTCGTTGGGAGCCACACGCACGACAGGACCTAATACTTTTCTGAGCGAACGACTCATGTGAAGAAGAGCCGGCAGATACGCTACGAACCATACTTCATGTGAAGTTCCAGGACCTTGAAGGGCTGGCGACCGCCCAGAAACCAGTAGCTGTAAGGGATCTGCCGTTCGCTGCTGTTAACGTACTCTCATATTGTCGACAAAATCGGGTCAAGATGGCCTCACGTTACTGATCCCTGCTAATTTTGGACCGGGAAATCGAGCAAGCGGATGATAGAATAGGTTATGTACTGCGCTAGGTGTTATTCGAAGAAATATCTAGTTTATTATAGCCGTTAGTTTTTAAACTCGACAGTTTCGACAGAAAAGGGGCCTAACCACTCACTACGCACGTGATGAAGACGACCAGGTAGGTCCATATGTCGACAGTAGAAGACATCGATGACATCATTCTCTACCACGCTGGCAGCGATAAGTAGAGTTCAGAACTCTACGCAATTTACTGAAGACCTGAATTCCCTCTGCTGACTTTCTGGTAACGAATATACTATAACAACAACGTCGCAAGCTGTCAACTTCTTACGTACGGCACTAGAGTGATGGTTAAGTCAACGGCAGCTTCAAGCCCCGACCTGACAAATAATGATAATGTACCCGTGCGGCACATTGGAGTATCCAACCAGCCAGAACATATTGGTGCAGTGAGTCACTATGCCCGATAGAGCTGCGTTCTGAATGGCCAGCTTGCCCGTCAGCTGGTCCCCCCCTCATGATAAATCTCCAAGTCGGTAGATACCATAAGCCGTAAGTCCCGGACTTCACTTATGGCGTTGTCGCTTCGCCAAGCCGAGGGCCACCAGCCCGACATTCACGACTCAGACCAGACATACTCCGGGTAGGACGACAAGGGAAGAGAATACACATTATGGGTGATCCGAACATCAGCGCCGTAATAAAGCACGTGATCGGTCGTCATATCGATATTAGGTAAATAGCAAATAGTAATCGAGAGATCCGAAATAAATCTTCAGCTGTTATCCTCATATGTATACTTTGGAGGTTACCGAGAATGGTGACCGAGTGGTTTAAGGATTTAAGGATTGGAGGTTTCAAGCCCTATCCGCTCTCTCAAATCCTATTCCTAGACAGGTAGGTATACTTTTCTTCCAATGCTTAATGAGACCTTTTTTAATTAACTATGACCTAAAGGTGTGTGGAGATGCGTAGAAATGCCACTTACTAATATTGCTATGAATAGGATATTCAATAGTTTATTTCAGGTATAATGCAAGCCAAATGGGAGCAATTATACTATATCTAGCTTATATCGTTCGAAAACTTTTATTTAAAGCGACGTTTAGCTTGGTAGGATATGGAAGGGGAAGAGAATCCCGAGTATTAATATATATTAGAACAACGGTGCACAGTTAATGCCTATGTTGCTAAAATCATTGATAATAACCCTTTCCTCTTTAACAACGTCCTTAATGCTAGCTGTTTTGTTGATTTATGTTGCTATAGGGCTATTTTATAACACTTTCAAGTCAATCAACACTGGGATACCGCATACATTTACGTTGATACACGAACTCCAGACCTTGGGCCAATGGCACCGTCCCATCCTACGGCGTCTTTTCCGGAAACGATTTCCAAGAGGGTAAATCTGACCGAGATGGGCTCGTTTCATGGTAATTGACTGGCATTACGAGGATTAGTGTAGTGCTCACGATGAATTCGGCTCCATCTTATGCGCGAGAAGGGAAAGGCCCAGCTAATCCAAAGTGATGAGGCCCCCGATATAGCCGACCCCCGGCGGATCTCGCGAGCCCAATACATGCAAGAAGTCAAGGAGCTCATGCGAAACTACCGTGGTTGCGAGCTAGCGGATAATTACAATCCTCTTGTTGTTTCCGAAAATTTCACCAAGCAGTGTAGACCTTAGGAAGGCCTCATCCACAAGCTTGAAGGTACCGTGATGCTGCGTGTTGACAATGTAATTAATGAAGCTTTGCATTATGTTACAGATGATAATACGGCTAATGGAATATATCGCATCATTATTGGCCCTTATTTACAAGAATTAGGGGAGGCTCTGCGAAGCAACTTTGATGAGCTTCTCGAGCCACATCATCTGCGTCATCCGACCACTTATAACCGCCTTCTTACAGAACGTGTGCGAGATGCTCAGGCTGCTCGGGGAATCGTTTTAATATTGGGAATCTTTACGAGGGGAGGGGTAGGGCCATTGTATTTAATATGGGAGCTTTACTCGACTCTCTGGTTACTCAAAGGGAGCTAGATATGGACACATATCCTTATTACCATATGCCTTAATAATCGAAGGGGCGGGGATTATGTAGAAGCTCACTGTGCTCAAAGAGGGTTTAATAGATTTAGGTGATTTCTAGAGACGACTTATCTTGCCCAAATCTCTTAATATGAGTACATTGGGTATCTTCTTGGAAAGCCGTTCTGATCTGTCACCGTAGGGAAATTCAAGCAAGAGTCCAACTGGAACCACCAGCTCCAACACCCCATCTCAAACCTCTCTGGTGACGTAAAGTCAACCAACGGTACAGAGGAGGTGGGAAAACTCAAGCCATACGCTCCAGGTGTTGATAATAAGTTCTGGGAGAGCACTTGCTATCCCTTTAAAGGAAAGAAGCCCACACCGCGAAAAGGAAAACAATTATTATCAAAAAGGAAGAGGAGGCTAGCGATGAGAATGGGGAGTAGACGGGTGGGTGAGAACCAAGACCAAATCAACGTGTAGGATGTGATTGGATGGGACGCGGTAATGGTCTATTATAATTACAAGAAACATGTATCTGTTCCCGGGACGGGGTGTTCTGAATGATATATGATGGACATGGATGATGGTGTACGAGAAGAACTTCAGTATCTGCGCTACTGCTGTTGCTTAGGTACACTCTATGAGATTCAACTACCCTCTGAGTAGCTCTTCAACTATGAGGGCCAAGATAATGAAACGCGGTCAGCTTGTGGCTAAAAAGCTGCAGGTGATCAACGTCAGAGCACACGTGCCGAACACCCGTGAAAGGGTGACATTCCTGAGGCTGAAACTCGCACTAAAATGATTTAACAATCGCTGACGACGCGCCGTTCGGGGACATATAGTTGTCTGCGCTAAACCTCGACGGGGAATGACTTGGGGGGGATAGCTGTGCCGGGTTGTGGGGGAACTACTGATCAGGGGACCTACTAAGGTACCTAAACTCGCCTAATGCCCGACCAGGCCCTGTTACCGTTACCACTCTCGCCTCCGCATGCACCTCTCCACCACGGCCGACGGTTGGCGGTTGAACAGCGTCCATGAGCATCATCATGATCCACTTCTCTCCCCTTCCTCTACTTCGCATCACACCACCTAACTTTAGACGCCTCCGTTTCTCCTAGAGACTCCGGTCTACTAATCAGCTCAAACCTCAACTTCAACTTCCACATACATTCCTCTGGTTGGCCTTCTGTCTTTTCTCTGTTAGGGTTTTTTCCCCCCAACTTTTCGATTTCGCGCATATCGGTGCCTGAGTTAAGTAAAGTAGAGAGTAAGGAGGGACATCTTGAACCCACCAGCCCACAACCCACCTCTTTAGACTGGTTTCTACTACTGGCGTCGTCACCTCGTCCACATTATTCCCCCCTTTCGCCCTTGTGCTCTGTATTCCACGGTTTTGCCAGAGTAGCATCAACAATCTTTATCGGATGATCGTCACTACAGGTCCAAAGCTGAACTGCCAGCTTCGCCGGTGCCGCTCGTAACCTCGCAGCCCGCCGCCCGCCTGCCCGCCTCGCCTGTCTTTTTCTGGCAGTTTGTGATCGATATATCGTTCTATTTATTCACCTACCTACCAACCATGCGGCCCCCGAGGATCTTCATCCTGGCCCTTTTCTCCGCCGCGTGCTTTTTCCTCCTCTGTCGTGCGATAACGTCCGTTGCACAACCCGTGCCTTCTACGTCCTCCTCGCGAGCGACAAGTCCAAGATCGGCCTTCCGATCCTTCTTTTCCTTCACGACCCCCTTCACGCTATTCCCGCCAAATGCTATTATCACGATAGCCGACGACAATAGTACATCATTTGCCGCCCGGCCTGCCGCGTTTGGACCAGCTTTGCCGGTTAAGGGCTTGAATGGTCAGTTGTGGGTTGGGAGCGGATTTTCCGAAGAGACCACGGCCGAGGGCGACGGCGAGGGTGAACTAGGATGCAGCGATGTGCCCGGTTGGAATGACGGCAGTTCCATATCAGCCTTGAAACCTTTACGCAAGGAGGTTCAAGGCAAGTCCGCATCTACCGCCGAGTCCGTCCCATCCAAAAGATGGAAACGAGCCATCCCGAAGATGCCCGTGGCCGCTCGCGCCGCTGTTATCGAGCCCGAACCAAAAGCCAAGAAGAAGCCAGTTAATGATGGCACCGATGACTATCTTCACCAGCATCTAGACAAGTCACAAAAGCTAGCAAATGATGTGTCGGGTTCTTCTAGCTCCAACCATGCTGATATACAGTCAATTCAAGAAGGCGCTGAGATTGCTGGAAAGATTGTCCTACTCAGCCGAGGAGGGTGTGGCTTTCTCGAGAAAGTCAAGTGGGCACAGCGTCGGGGGGCTATTGGCTTGATCGTGGGAGACAATCAGAGGGGTGGCCCTTTGATCCAGATGTATGCACACGGGGACACATCAAACGTTACGATTCCATCTATTTTCACCTCAAGAACCACAGCCTATCTCCTTTCTCTGATGATGCAACCGGGAAGCTTCATAGAGGACATTATTGACGACAGCGGCAAACCTATACAAAAGGTTCAGCAGTACGACAAACCGAGTAGGAACAAGCGGTCCTATTCAACGACCCCTTCTTCCCAGAGCACAAAGCCACGAGCAGGCTCGCGTAGTGAGGGAGCAACGCAGCTCAGAGAGTCCCGGCCCGAATCATCGCCGGCAAAGCTCGGGTGGTTTTCGCGATTATTTGGTAGCTCTCCCCAGTCTAAAGTATCGGCGGAGTCAGGGGGTGCTACGAGAGGTAGCCAACTAGATTGGGTGCTGGTTGAGGATTTTCCAGACGAGAAGGAGAAGAGTATAAAAACCAATTTCGATCAAGCATCTAAGAACAAGGGGAGTGGTAGCTCAGCCTCGAACACACGACAACCTGCCGAAGATGACTTCCAAATCGGCGTAGAAGACTGGCGAGATCCCGACCTAGTCGGAGTCGACAAGTCAGAAAGCGCAACTCCGGACAACAGCAAAACCCCTCAGGGGCAACCGAAATCGGGGCATTCTACGGAAAAACAGGAGTTCAATGCACTGGGACATCCGGGAAACAACCCTAGCAATGTTGACTACGCCACGAGTCACTTGCCTGCTAAAGGCAAAGACGCCATAGGGCTTCCAAAAGGGAAAGCAGCCACGCCTGGAAGCCCTGGTCTTATCTCTAAAATTTTTGGCGATGATGAAGATGTTGAGACTATAAATGATGAGGACGCACGCAACCCAAGTGAACCGCCTTTCATTAGTAAACCAGGCGGAGTCGGTGAGCCACCTCCGCCCTCAGAGCGCGAGGGTCTTTGGGTTGTTGTCACACCTACGAGTGGAGCTAGTCCATTCTTTGATACGCTCTTAGTTTTGGTCATAAGTCCGCTGATTACGCTCACTGTGGTATACGCGTTATTAATCTTGCGTGCTCGGATTCGACGTCGCAGATGGCGGGCTCCCAAATCTGTTGTAGAGCGACTGCCTGTAAGGACCTACCATACCGTCGCATCTACACCTAGCCGCTCGCCAAGGTTGCCGTCTCCTACGAGTACGTCCCCCACAACGCCTTTGCTCCAAGAGCAGCATGGCCCATCAAGATCACGACCTCGTTCACGGACAACTACGGGTGTTCCTTCGGCCGGTGATCTACTTGATGTCAATACTACTCTGTCGATGCCAACACCACCACGCGCCGAGGAAAAACGTGTCGGCGCGAGTCAGTGGAAGAAATACATGGGAAGGCAAGTTGAATGCGTGGTATGCCTCGAAGAATATGTCGACGGCGTAAGCCGAGTTATGAGTCTGCCTTGTGGACATGAATTCCACGTAGATTGCATGTAAGTCCAACTACTACTCGTCTTGGAAAACTAAAGCTCACCAATTTCTTAGTACACCATGGCTTACGACTCGACGTCGAACTTGTCCAATATGCAAGGGAGATGTCGTGCGATCACTAGCTCGAGGTTCGCCATCCAGTCCCCGTTATGATTCGTATCGAGACGACACAGATGAGGAGGAAATGTTGGTCGGTGACTCTGGATCATCTGCTAGTAATTCACACGGCGATAACAATAGCGCCGAGTTAGAGCAAGGCCCTCCTTCACAGCATCCCGTGTTGCGCCAGCTGGGTTGGTTGAACATGCTCACAAGCAGTATGAGAGATCGCTTCTTCACTTCCCAGTCAGGGCGAGCTTCTGGCAACACTGAGAACCGCGATCGATGACCTGGCGCTTAATCACCACTTTTGCATAACGTATTCATGACTGAAATGATACAATAATGGCGTTCGGTCCTTTGATAGGAATATGGGTTCTCTCCAAAGCCTCCATCATACAGTTGGTCATTGTAGATGAGAAGAGAGTGTATTCTTCGTTGATGGGGCACTGGAAACCCTGATCTTCGCCGTGTGGTCTTACTTACCATACAGAAAATAAGGGAAAGCCCAGGTGAGGATATTGGTTTATATGGACATCTGCGACGTGTTGTTTTCGTTGGACTATGTGGTCGTGGGCGCTGAATGGCGACACTTCCTCGGCGCTGGAAGGCTTTTTTTTTGTGCGACAGAATTATTATACCCCGCTTAGTGAATGGCTCAAATGAACATATCGATATTATCATGTGTTAATTCTACATTCGATTCCCCTTTCTTAGTAAACTTGGTTACAGGATAAGGCTCGCTGCTAATCGCCTGGCTTTTGTAGATTTTCGGAATGGGCTTGTCAGTTGTGGTTCCTTGGTGAGTCGATACATGGAGTACTACATGTGGGTGGGTGCCTTTAGAGGTGACGATCTTGCATAGCTATCTAAGATGGTCGTTATCGTAGTATCGCGCCCGGTATACGAGTTTATAGCCAAGCAGCACTATCCAAGGCCTGCGTAATAGACGGTGGCCTCTTCCCATTCGCTCTTGTGAATGTAAGCAGATACCTTGGACGATAATTTCCTACATTTTATAGGATAGATTGAAATAAAATCTTCTCTTAAGCATCTCGGATACTATAACCGGCTCTCATTTAAGAAACTGAAGGGCACGAAAAATACTAAAAACTCCCGGGATAAGTTCTGAACTAGGCCAAGACAATAAAGCCTTAGTTGTCTTCAGGTAAAAGGAAGACGGAGAAAGTATAAATTCCGCGTTGTTTAGGTTCAACTTTGAGGGGTAGCTGGAATAGCTGTAAGGATATCTTTTCGCAATGAATACCACGGCAGTGACTTTGTAAGCAGGACAACACATATTGATGACATGATACAAAGAACATTATCGCAAGATTCAAAGATTCCGAGTAAACTCTGGTCTGGTCATATATCCCGGAGTTCTGGTTTCTGATAGTAGCTGGCCGCGCTATACAATCGATCGCGTTCTGTCTCAAGATTAATCACGTCTACTGTCGACGATGAGTAATCGTACAGATCCCGACTTGGCAGCTATCTTCATCGCCATAATTCGAAGAACGCCATCTTGCCTAAGCAGTCTTCACATTTCTCGCCTGACCCTGGCGTGACCTGAGCCAAGCTCGCAGCTTACTAGCGTTACTGATCAGTATACTTAGTCGTAATTTTAGCGCATTTGCGGCTGCATTAGCTCCGCAGTAGATTCTCTGCGGACATTTTACCTAGGGGTCTATCATTTTCTAGGATTTTGAATTGGTTTCTCAGCTAATCTGAGTCCTAACAGCATCAGTCAGAGGATATCACACAGTTTCTGGAGACGGGGGTAGGCGGGTGGCTGCTTTGCTCTGATAAAGCATATTCATGAAGTTGTGTTCAGTCAGTCTATGGAGTTTCGGAGAGATGAGTAAACATTAATTCAGATCTCGAAGACCATGAGTCGATGTTAGTAAGTGGCTACTTGCATCATATACAACAGACGAACGAGATAGAATTGTTTTCGGAGTTGCGGGGTTTCTGTGTTCAACCTTGGCAATTTTTAACAAAAAGCTGGTGATGCTGTATCGACAATAGTTTTTGGTCGGGATTTGGTTTCACGATCATCGGCAATAACCGTTGCGATTTATCAGCAATAACAACGACGCACCTATTCGTGAGAACTTCTAGGCGTTGGCGATCTACTCATAGCCCGGAAACATACAGGACAGGACGCTTTGCGCTGAATAATGGCCATCGTATCATGGCTTTGACAGCAGGAGAGGCATGGTAGTGGAAAACGATGGAAGGGGGAAGAGGCGAGACGTCGCCTTAGTAGCTCTCAATATTTAAAGGTACGCACCAGCAAGACCTTCAGAACTTTGGATTCAACAAAGCAAAAGCATCATCAGCAAAAGAAGCTGTGCTGGAACAAAATACTATTAGGTCGTATTCCCTATCACTGGAGTGTTCTCCCAACTCTCGATTGACCTCATATCACGATGGCTGGATTTACCAACGTCCTCCTCATTGGGGCTACTGGCTCTATCGGTAGCGTCGTGCTAGAGGCCTTTAAGAAAGACCCAAGCTTCAACTTGACGCTATTGCAAAGAGCATCATCCAAATCACGCCTACCCGATCACTTGAAGATAATCACTATCGCGGACTCCTACCCCACAGATGAGCTCATCGTGGCCTTTCAGGATCAGGATGTTGTCATCAACTGCATGACTACCTTCTCCGTAAAGGATCAATTCAGAATGGTAGACGCTGCCATTGCTGCCGGGGTTCGGCGTTACGTTCCGAGCGAATATGGGCTGAACAACATGAGACCGGAGGCTCAAGCTCTCAACTCTGTATTTGCAGAGAAGGGCAAGGTCCAGGCCTATTTGCGTGCGAAAGCCGAAGAGGGCAAGATCGAGTGGATGAGCGTCTCGTGTGGCATCTGGCTCAAATGGGGAGCAGCACATAACTTCGTTGGGCTGCATGCTCTTGAGCGACGATTTGTCTTCTGGGATGATGGAGCAGGTTACTTCTCTTGCACAACCGAAGAGAACACTGCTGCCGGTCTCTTGCAGGCACTCAAGATCCCAAAAGAGACCAAGAACATGAACGTATACCTCAGCGACTTCGCCATCACCCAAAGACAGCTACTTGATGCGGTCGAGAGAGTTCAGGGTGTCAAGTACACCACCGAAACCATCAACAGCGACGAATTGACCAAGGAAAAGCAGGAGGCAGCGAAACAGGGCGATGCACTCGCAACTATCGCGCTTATCGAGACGGGTTTTGCGACTGGGAAATATGGCGGTCACTTGGAGAAGGAAGGCGTGATTATGAACGAAAAACTTGGGCTTCCCAAGCATACGCTTGACGAGGTTGTTTCCGAGGCTTTGAAGTCAGTTGGAGCTTTGTAATGCGATGTGGCTGGCTGTGATTAGTAGGAGAAAATAGATTGACCAAGTGTATCGATGTTGTAGAAGAGACAGAGTCCACTATAGTACAGAATAGGTAACCTCTTCAATTAACGCGCCTCTTAACAACAAAAAGCCGGAGCGAGCCGAGGCGTATTCTCCACTTACTATAATAGGAAAGTGGGTCTATACTAGGTCATCTCCATGGCAGGATGACGACATGATTCGGCTCTTTGTGCAAGAACTTGTCATAAGGTATCTACATACAGAACTCATCTTTAGGTTTTCGCAAACTACTACAACAACTTCATAAGACGTCCAATATACAGAAATCTGACTTGAAGCTTCTCGTCACCATGTCTGACGGGAACAGCGTAATTAATCGCGTACAGGCAAAAGCCCAAGAGGTCGCGTAAGTTCTTTATTTGCCGCTGGCATCAAACTCGCAAGTTAATTCCATACCAGGAAAGAAGACTACGATAAGGCCAAAGTTCTCCTCTCTGCAGCAGCCAAGAGCGGTTCCTACTTATATCCCTTCAGGTATGGCAAGATACCCCTAGCTCTTTCCGCGTGTACTTGAAGCTAAGATCGGATCAGAGGAATTGTCTACTTCGTCACTCACAAGGCGCTATGGCAACCATTTCTATCCCGACTCTTACCCACGATTGGTTTGGCTGTAGGGGTTACGACGTCAAGTAGGTAATCATACCGTAACGGTTATGATCAAGCTCAAGATAAGGATAGCTAACTCTAAGCGCTACAGTGTTTTTCTTCACCTACCTTCCTCAACTTGCCATTCTTGTCTTTGTCAATGGCCCTCTGGCCGTTTTCACTACAGTACTCCTCATACTCAATGAAAGCTCTACCATCGTGAACATCCTTTCCCGCAACTTCCTTTTGCAAGACGCAATTCTGGACACTTTTGACGGAACGCTTGTTGCCAAGAACGCCACTGGTGTTGTCAGCGAAGGGCGTCAGCTAAAGCCGGGAAGCGACCCTATCTCAAGATTAGGAAAAATCTTAAAAAGCCCATTCAGTAAATTTACGCCGAAAGCTCTCGTCCGATATGTCATGTATCTACCACTCAACTTCATTCCAGGTACGAGTTATGATGTATATTATATTATGGGAGACTGTCTTTGCCGCTAACACCTTGCCTAATATTTAGTTGTGGGAACTGTCCTGTTTATTTTCATACAAGGTAATTGGCAAGCTCACTATTTATTAATGCAAATAAGCCTAACACATCTCAAAGGTCGAACAAGAGGCAAATCGGTCCACGGTCGAGTACGTGCTCCCATCCGATATTGAGACATGATCTAAATTGCTATCACAGTACTTCCAATTAAAAGGATGGTCTTCGTCGCAACAGCGAGACTGGCTTGAACAACATGTCGGCCCTTATACAACGTAAGTCACTAGGAATGAAAGGTGCCTGGTGTAGCTGACCCGAGCTTTAGGTTTGGAACGATTGCAACTCTGTTGGAGATGATTCCTGTAGCTTCTATGTTCTTTATGTTCACTAACACGGGTAAAGACCTCACCCTTGTATTATCTTGCAACACAGACTTGCGACTGACAACTGTCACTATAGTCGGCGCCGCGCTGTGGGCTGCTGATATTGAGCAGAAGAACTCAGATTTGAATACAAGCACGGCACCGAGCCTACGCGAGGCCGCTAAGAAGGCCGAATGAAGACTCTGGCCCGCGTCCGAACAAAATTGTGTATAGGTCCATGACGCGAGGCTTCTTTTGTAGCGAGTGATAGTCGTTTTTTCCGGGCTTGTCCGAGGTTCTTATGGTTCGATCACAAGCAAATCCAGTTCTTATCTACGGTAGATCTCAATACGTCACACAGAAAAATTGAATCACCCTTGACGTGCCACACATGTGAATCCAAATGCCACTCTGACTCAATTTCGCAACGAACTGTCTGATGAAGTATCCAGTGCCAGTATACGCCCCAATGGGCATTCAGAGCCTATGCGAGCCTTCGGGCTTTTGTCGGCATTATCGGTCAATTGGCGAGAGACCTATTTCATCATATGAGCCCATATCGGTGTATTGACAATGAACCAACATGGTCAACTCAGCCATAGAAGTCACTGAGTGTTTGCCACATCCTAGTTGGTAATACGCGAGTTCCAGCTAGGCTACTGATTGCAAGATTCCTGGCTTTTATACTGCTGTGATGAATGCTGATAAGGTAATTGTAGGCTCAGTACTGAATTCTGTGCCACTGTGTCCCCTGCCAAGACGTCGTGGGATCACGTTGATGGTGCCACATATTTTAAATTGGCCTGTGTAGAGAAAACGGGGTCTACCTCGGTATGAAGGAAAGGTCACTAAAGACCTCTTCTACACTATAAATCCAAGATATGGCAAGAAGTAAGGAGCATCTCCAAAGCTATTCATATAGAGCTTCGTTAAGTAGATCCGAAGAAACTTCTTCTATCGACTCGTATAGTCGGACCAGACCTCGCACAAGGGGCAGTGTTCTGTTATGGAAATAGTTTAATTTGCAGGCTGTGATACTTCACGCGTACAACAATATATCTTTCTAATCACGTCTGCCACGTACCCAGTCCTCTAAACTTGTACAACTTATACCTATCTGCAAAGTAAATATGGACCGACTAACGAAGAAAGACGGCGATCCATCAAAGATGGCTCTACGAAGTACGAAAACCACGGGAGCATCACCGGTCTCACTTCATACCTATTGGAGGAACAATTAGGCTTAATGAGGGCCTCAGAAAAGATTACAGTGTGATACGGACTCGTGCGAAGGCTGCCAACCGTTTCGCGTAACACGTGGGCTGGTTTACCTCTCCGTTCGGGGAAAGCTTCCGTATTCTTATCACTGCCTGGTCGAATTCTAGAACTCATCCGAAAAATGACTGACTCGATTTCGATAAGTTTGCCTACGATTAGGCTATTCTTACTAGATATAAATGATGGCGGCGATAGTTCTATTCGTCCCGGACGTATGCTACTAAGAGCGTCCTATTTGGCGAGAATGGGTACCTGCAGATGTCACTTGTTACAAGTGTGAATGTTGGCATTTTAAGAAATGCTATCACTGGTTTGGGTGTACTTACTTCGAAATATTGGTTCGGAA
Organism: Xylaria flabelliformis; assembly: GCA_007182795.1. Classification (NCBI taxonomy): domain Eukaryota; kingdom Fungi; phylum Ascomycota; class Sordariomycetes; order Xylariales; family Xylariaceae; genus Xylaria; species Xylaria flabelliformis. The sequence continues at coordinate 449,959 of VFLP01000002.1, read as the reverse complement.
ACCAGTTTCGTAGCTAGTTACTACTTTCGTAAAGGCTTCGGGGTATGAATGTTACCCATAGGTCGCGTGTCTCTAGCTGTATACGTGTGAAGTGGTTAACACCCCTCACATTATGGAAAATATCAAGACTATTTGGCAGATGATTCTACTATACAGCTCAGGGTATCTCTCCTGTGTCCCGAATGTAGCAATACCTTCGCGTTACGCGATTCAACGCGTGGTCTCTAATATCACCATGTTTCTAGGTACCAAAAGGATACATACATCTTCGATGAGGCAAATGTCTTGCTCTCTATGTAAGTAGAGTAATATTTAAGTGATATTTCTTTCTCTCGAACAGAGACCACCCCAAGATCTGCCTCTGTTTCTAGCCTTTTTTATTTCCGTGTTTTCATCCATCAGCCATATTACCCTCACCTACACTTTTTCTATCGCTAGTGACGGCCTCATCTTTCATTTCCACTGCCTAACTGCGCTTGTCGTGTTGTTACTCGTCCTTCACTCATTGTACCACACAATTCAATCCATTCGTTTCCGTCGCAACACTATCATCGCACCGTCTATCCCGCCTTCATTTCATTCTTCGTTACCATTTTCACGGCACCCTCTGCGTGATCGATCAGTTTTCTTTGTACGCGTTAGGATTGCCAGTCTCCCAATTGAACACGAATCATGAAAGTCTCGACTTTTGCTACCGGCCTTGTGTCGGTTGGCATCCTACTTGTATCTTTTCCAGGCATCCTCGCTCTTCCCGATTCAAACGAACCATCCAAGGAGAATAATCTCTTGGAGGAAAATGATGCTGAGCTCCCAGATTACAATTTCTATGGAGAGCGTCCTGCAAATCGCGATGATTATGTTACTGTCACTTATTATGGATACGGTCCGCCACCTCCACCCCCTTCATCGTCTGTGGCTTCTTCGGTCTCGTCATCTGGCTTCAATCAATCGATTCCAGGAACGGTTGCTTCGAGTATCTTGAGCAGCAGTCTTTCTTCAGGCGTAACTGCTAGTGTCCCATCAGGTGCGTCATTCTTCTACCAAGGATGCAGATGACACATTGTATACTCACCCTAATCCAGGCTCTTTTCTACAAAGTTCCTCCAGTTCGATTACAGCATCTACCTTAGTAACAACATCAGTAATATCGGCAATTCCATTCACAGGCACTACGGCTGGATCCGGCACTCTCCCTCTTACCGGTACTTCTCTCACAGAAGGCAATGGAAGTAGTGCAGTTTCCGTATCGCCACCATCTGGGGTTAGCCTGACAAATCCACTGAGCGGACCGTCTAGTATTTTGATCTCGACTGGAGGGCCAGCATCAAGCTCTGTAAGCGTAAGTTGTTCATCAGTACACCACATGTGTGTCATATACCGTCATCCATATATTTTCGCGCATTCTGGTTTGATAGAATTAATAACTCGACCTACCTGGGGAACTTGAGTTACGGTTTTGCTATTAACAAGCAACTTCACATTTGAGGGGCGGAGTGCTAAATATAGTATTTAGGCTACCTCCCTATTGACAAACCCAACATCGCCGATGATTACGACCATTACCTTATCAAGCGGAGTGTTCACCGAAACAATATTCCCTAGTGAGACTGTCGTGACATCCGGCGCAACCGGAGCAGTTACCGGCAGTAGTTCAGAATCATCATTGCTTAGCCAAAGTGCTTCAATCACGGGGACGGGACCCCTAAGCTCTATCGTCTCGGGTTCAGTATCTACACAGAAGAGTGCGGGAGCAGGAGCAGGCCCAATACCGATAAGTTTATCAGGTTCGACAATCATACCACCATCAACATTACCAGGCGGTTCGTTGACCAGCTATGAGACGTCGAGTCCACAGCCTTTCACGAGCTCGGTGTTTAATACCACCTCAATGGGAAGTATAATCACGAATAGCGAGGCTTCTTCTGTTCCCTCGGCGCCCACTAGCGGATTTCCGGGTACAGCAGCGACCGGAACCGCGCCCGGTCTTACAGGAAGCTCAGCTTCGCTGGGCGCGCCGTCAAGTGGTATTTTCAGCTCGATTTTAGGAGCTTCTCCGACTCTTTCCAATGTTTCCACCACTTCCGCAATGACGGTTGGCTCTTCTACGAGTAGGTTCCCCACAAGTGGGAGTTTTATTTCCGGGTCAGAGTCAGCGGGAGCATCGTCTAATGTGTCTCTTTCACCTGTGCCAGCAACAACTGTCCCAATGAGTCCCACTGGCCTGAGTGTTAGCTTAACTGCGTCCTCAGCTGAATCAACGATATTTCCAAATATTTCATCTAGTCCTACATTAACGAGTAGCGCTGGCGCGAGTGAGGGATCAAATACTCTTTCACAACCGGTGATCACGTCATCGAATACGACCGTGCCCTTGGAATCGACAACTAGCATGTCACTAAGCAGTGTTTCTGCCACGGGAAGTCTGACGTTCACGAACGTATCCATAGCCACAACGTCTCTACTCTCAGCTACCAACAGCGGTGGCAGCCTTTCTATCCCGACAAGTAGTATAGCTAGTTCATCTGGCATCTCTTCAGTCATAAACCCTGTACCGAGCCAGGGGAGTCAATCCGCCCAAATGACCAGTCCTGGTTCAAATTCGATTACACCATCTGCGCCCTTTCCTAACGGGACTATAACTGGCAGTGAAGGTACAGTATCAGAAACAGGTGTAACAACAAGCTCACTGTCTGGCCTTACACCCTCGCTAAGTCAGGACAACCAGTCAGCTACCATCACGCCAGCAAGTGGTTCAGCGACCATCTCAATCACAACATCTACAGCCAATCCAACAAGCAATGAGACTTCAGCGACAGGTCAAGGTGTTGCATCAAGCATGATCGGAACACTAGGTACATCTTCTTTCCCTGTAACTTCGACAAGCCAAGGAAACCAATCCTTCTCGAACAGCGCGGGAACGAGTTCAGCATACACATTGACAACGGGATTCACCCCTTTCCCTGTGAGCAACGCGACATTAACAGCAAGTCAAGGCACTGAGATCGGAACCATGTCCATAAGCACCCCAGTTGTTATCACATCCTCAACAAGTCAAGCAACTGAGTCACCTCCGCCTAGCTCTGTCTTAGGTTCAACATCGACGGCATATACTATGGGCAACTCGACTCGTCCTACTACTACGGGGACTGCACCAATCACTGAAAGTAGCAATATACCGCCAGAGGGTAGTGCGCTCAGTAGCAATGCATCAATCACTGCGACTGAAATTCCTTCTGCTGGAAGTATTACATCACCTCCGTTTCCCGCAAACTCAACAGGACCCAGTAGTTTTGGAACCAGCAGTCCTTTTACCATAACCTCACCCATTCCACTTACTACTGGCATTCCCGTCGAGGGCACTTCGTCTGCTCAGGGCAATTCGTCGATTACAGCTCTCTCTTCCATCATCGGCAATGCAACTAGTCTCTCGTTTAGTGGCCTAACATCTGGAGCGGAAACTATGTCGTCTTTTAGTCTATTCCCTTTCACAGATTCGACTGCTTTGCCAGCTTCCATTCCATCGATCCAATCCTCTGGGCTGGTTAATGTCACAACTGCTTCTCTCAGTGGCACTGCCTCTCCCCCGTTCCTGACTGGCAATTCTACAGTCCTGGGAACTCCCACGTCGGCTACTGGGTCTGTCAACAGCACTAGTTCAATCGCAACAGGGACCGAATCAAGTGCAACTTCTGGTATCACGTCACCACCCTTGACTACTGGCAATAGTGGTAATAGTCCGCAACCATCCGAATCCAGCTCGACAGCCCCATACCTGTTAACCAACTCAACTTTCGATACCAGCAGTTTGACACTACCATCTGCTGGTACTGGTGGCACTTTCAGTTTAACATCGTCAGGCCTGACCATCTCTAGCTCAGAGGTATCCCTAACAGCTACGAGTTCAGTCGCCAGTATCAGCGCTGACACTACGGGTAATTCTGTCTCCATCAGCGGCACTGGAGCAGGAGGACCTGGTAATGGTGCGATTAGTAGCACTGGATCTTCTGTGCCATACCCTCTTTCGAATACGACGATGACTGTTCCAGGACCGACTGGGCCTACCAATTCGATACCAGGGACGGGGTTCTTCTCCACAACACCGTTATTCACGGGCTTGCCAACTTCGATTCCAGTGACGACAGGCATCTCCCTCAGTGCTACTGAGACAACAATACTCCCTCTAACGAATTCGACTATTAATACTGCAGGACTCACGACCAGTTTGCTCAACGGCAGTGCTAGCCATACAGAGGCGCCAACGTTGCCCGCAGATCAAACCCCTACCAGTCCTTTTAGTTCTTCCAATGAAAGCCAAACAACGTTGTTCCCTTTCACAAACACATCAATTCCCACGATTAGCCTAACAGCCGTTGAATCAAATGCCACCGGCTCGTCAACCTCTAATACGGGATCCATATCGATTCCGACATCAGTTTTAACGAACATCACAGGTTCAATCAGCACTGGAATGATTCCACTACCGTTGACGAACTCGACTGCCCTTACTGCAAGCCCCACAAACAACTCGACGGGCGCTTTGAGTTCTTCTACGGTTTATGGCTCAGGATCGATCACGACAGCGCCATCAATGCCAACTGGCAATCCTAGTTCTGTTACTGCTAGTGAATCAGCACCATTCCCGTTGACGAATTCTTCGGCTTCTGTTATTAACCCAACAAGTGGCTCTGCCGGACCAACAGGCACTCTCGTGACATCGGGGCCGGGTCTGACTGGTAGTGGGATAATTTCGACAACCGGTCTCGCGGCAACGTCTTCCGGAGTGACTGAGATTACCCCTTTCCCAGCAACGGACTCGTCACTTTCGTCGGCTAGTACGACAAATGCCTCATCCAGTGGACCAAGCTCGTTCACACTTCCTGCTTCGGAGTCGCTTACCATCACATCGCTAACCAATACCAGTGCTTTCACTGGTAGTGAGGCAACCCCGTTCCCCGTAACCAACTCCTCAATTCTAACTGTGGGACCTACGGGAGGCTCGATAACTGGCACCGGTGGGCTCACGAGCCCTAGTGTACCATCTGCTTCGGCCACCGAGTCTGCAGCTGGAAATCCATCTGGACAATTCACGACTACCATTGGGACTTCGCAAAACAGCTCGCAGACAGTTCCATATCCCCTGAGCAACTCAACTTCACTGGGAGTGAGTGAAACGAGCAGTATCATAGGCACAGGACCCCTTTCAACTATTACTGGGTCCTTGATTAGTGCTTCGCTTCCGACTGCTCCAGGATCTACAGTATCACCGGGCACTTCTCAGCCTCTGGGCAACGCAACTACAGCAACGAATAGCGAGATGGGCAGTCTCTCCGGCACGGGGCCTCCTTTCACCATTACTCAGCTCCCAACTGGCTCCTCACTTGCGGTAACTAGCAGCTTAATGGCATTCTCCTCAGGCACAGCATTTTCGAGTACTCTGTCAACTGCCCCTTTCCCGCTGAGTAACTCGAGTGAAACCATGTCAGGAACCGGAGCACATCCTACGACAATCACTGGATCCGGAGCTACGCTGTCAAGTCAATCGGCTACCATATCTCCTTTCACATCATCAATCTTTTCTACAGGTGAATCAGGGGTCAGCTCGTCGACGCCGGCTGTGAATGTCACCGCTATAAGTAACCAGTCTAGTACTGCCATATCTGGAAGCCCTTCTCCAATCGAAACATCCAGCTTGGGCGGCTCATCGCCGACTTTGACATTGAGCTCACTCACGGCTAGCGGTTCACAAACTACGCCATTCCCGATCACCAACTCGACAGTCGCGACAGTTGGACCAACAGGATTCTCTAGCAGTCTTGGTTCCGGCATATTTTCATTCACATTCCCTTTGTCTTTATCAAGTCTGAGCTCCGTGAGCGCGAGTGGCAGCCTGATACTTGGGTTAAACTCCTCAACCGAAACTATCACTACGACTTCAGTCCCCGGCACTATCAGCGTGGGCGATTTAACGTCTGAAATCCCAGGGGGTCCAACCGTCGGTTCTCTTTCGGGTACTAGTCCACTACCGTCAACAGGTGCATCAGGGTCAATGAGTAGCATTTCAACTGGCCTCTTCCCGTTCCCTAACACGACAACGACAACAAGCGGTCCGACAGAGTCTGGCGGGTTACCATCTCAACCAAGTAGTGTTCTCACGCCACCGTCAGGCCTCCCAAGCAACTCGTCAGCTCAGATACCATCTCCCTCGGCCAGTCAGTCGTCGAACATCACTGCAACATCGATATCGGGAACAAACACTGGGCCGCCTTTCCTGACTTCGAGTTTCGGAACGAGCACAGGAACTAGTCCTACCGGGTCTCTATCTGGTATGCCTCCAGTCACGGCGACCAACTCGTCTAGCCCCATTAGCCCGACAACCGTGCCTAGCGGAGGGTCTATTACGTCTATGGTGACGGAAGCGTCACCGATCTCTTCTGGTACTCCCCCTATTTCTGAATCTACCTCTGGCGCGAGCCTGACGAGTGCCAGTGCCAGTGGCAGTTCCGGGGCCGTATCGGTACAGCCGTCGAGCTCGGCGCCATATCCTGTGACCAATTCGACTTCGACCAGTAACCTATCAGTCCCTGCCAACTCAGCCAATGCAAACGACACCGGCGCTTCATCCTCTATACTCACTTTGACTGTTACTCCTACTACTGTAACGGGAACCACGATCACGACTGCCATCGAATCCAGCATCGCTGAAATAACTACAGAAACAGTAGTCCCAACTACGATCATCGGAACAACTATCACGACAGATGTTCCGGTATCAAATGGGAGCGTGTTGCTGTCAGAGACGAGCTCAGGTTATAGTAACACTGTGTCAAATACGGCAGGGAACTCTGAAATACCTACCACCATTCTTTCGGCCATTCCACCTTCTTCTACTCTGGCCAATTCGACAGTGCCTCCTGGGACGAGTGGCACGACACCGTCGGGGTCAGAAACGGGATTGAGTTCTGGAAGTGTTCTCATTACTTCGACGAACCTACCTTTCACTATTCCCAACTCAACTATTACCTCCGAAGTTGTCTCATCCCTCAGCCCTGAGCTCACCTCTATAACTGGTTCTCCTCTCACTTCACAAGGCTCAATTTCAGCATCGGGTAGTGCCTCTTCGCTTTCATCCGGTTTCGTATCGGCGAATACCAGCTTGCTTCCTGCCTCGAGCGGATCAACCTTCGAAAGCAGTTCTGGATTTGGTACCGGTGCTTCGGCCATCCCGAGCCAGACTTTGACTTCCGGACTGCATCCTCCCACGAACCTGACAAGTGCCACCTCTTTCCCATCTGTTAGCATCACTAACCCAGGCACGGCGTCACAGCCCTTATCCACGATAATCACTGGCTCACCATCGTCGGGTCTATCGAACAATACCTCGGCCTCTGAGGTTATAACAACTCTGAGCGGTAGCCTTACCCTACCACAACCAACATTGTCGATCTCGACTACAGGCTCCGAGACGAGTCCCATACCATTATCGTCGGGGATCTCAGGTAACATGTCGTCCGCAGGGGCTACGAGTCCAGTTTCTAGTATTACCGCAACTCTCACAACAGGCAAGGGTCCATCTTCGGAGCTTACATTGACATCGACGAATACCGGAGCGGTAACGGTCAGTAGCCAGGAAGGTACCTCATCCACCGGGGTCGGAACAAGCTCGATCAATAACACCAATCCGAGTTCAGGGGCGCCAGAAATCTCTCTGACAGGTTCTGCGGTGGCACCATCCACGGGCCTACCAGGCACCAACGTCTCACCCTCGGCTTTGTCGACGTCGGGATTGTTCCCGCCATCCAATTCTTCAGAATCCGCGGGACCTACCAGCTCTTCCCCCAACTCATCACAATTCCCTTCGATATCGGCTGGGATATCCGGATCCTTTACAGTTACACAGCCTCCGTCGGTGCCGAGCATCAATAGTATGACTTCAATTGGTGCGACTTCCGAAGCGGAAAGCACCATCTTCATTTGGGAATCGACGTGTAGTGAGAGCACAATCACGCAATCTGGCACCATCACCATCGTCACGTTCACACCGACTCCATCAACACCACAGCCATCAATTGATACGACATGCAGTGAGACCACTCTCGTAGAGTCGGGGACGACGGCTGTTGTGACACTCCCGCCGACGGCCTCTTCGTCGATAGATACGACTTGTAGTGAGACGATTGTGACCGAGTCAGGCACGGCAGTGACTCTCACCTTTTCGTCTGGCGTATCGCTCACTCCATCTACCCAGGATCAAGCTGGAATTGCGCCAGGTAAGTTCCTACCCATGAACGCGTTGACGGCGCAACGCCACACAGCATACTAACGGCTCATGTAGCCAACTCCACATTAGCCGGTGCCACAAGCTTGCCCAGCACATTCATCACTTCAACCACGACGCTGGTTCCAGGCCAGGCCTTGAACAATACCGGATTGGCCAGCACGCCAGAGTCAATCCCTGGTTCCGGATCTGGCGTCCCATTTATTACCGGATTTGCGACCGTCCAAGATGACCAAAACCATCAGAACAATCCGACGACCGATGGTCCGACGGCAATCAACTATGGCCGTCGAGATCTGACGGATGAACTTTCGGGGGATTCCAGGACTATTACAGGTGTAAAGCCTAGTCTGCGAAATTGGCAACGGTTTGCTCGTCATTTAGTCGCGGGGCCCGATTGGTGATCTAAGAAGTTGGACGGCGTTGAGGATGGTGTTGGGAGTGTGTGAGGAGGTTGATCCATCCTGTGTACGATTGTAGAATGAAGACTTGCGGCAGCTATTTGTTTCTTGTTACTGTCACAGAAGTTTGTGGGACTTACCAACTTGCTGCTGTAGACCACCGTGCGGTACAGCAAATAATAATCGAGAACGCGTTTCATAGGATTCAGGTAATACCGTAATAAGACTTGATTCGCAATGACCCCTAAAGCTTTGATATTCGATATCATATGGTGGTTGGTTGAGGCTGTACACTCGTGGTATTTGTATTCTTCATACCGTAGCTACAACCGCGGCCAGGATTGAGCGCGTCGAGGATCTGGTGATTAGTAAAGAAAAGGAGGGAAGAAGTATTAGATGTACGTAAGGTTACACTAGAGTCGATCGGAAGCCAAACGCGGAATGCCCGAACGCCCAATATGCAGGTCCTATCTCAGCAGATTCACCGTGCATTGATGATCGACATGTAACATGACACCAGTTGGTCTGGGCTCGTCGTCGCCTGAGTCTATCACGAGTTCTTCGAAAGCGAGCGTGTGTAGTTGTGCAGTTGTCACGTCGTCGCATTCTGCTCTCTTTCTGGCGTGTTTCCGGATGCACATGGGGAGCTATGGGACCAAACTCCCACAATAAGGTTGATCACGTCGTAATGTACTGATTAAGGTACGCGTACTAATTTTGCTTGGTTTTGCTTGGTATAGCTCCAATCGGGCAGGTAATCGTCGAGCCGTTAGCAAACCCGGGGTCGAGGGCTCCACCGACACCCGTCGAGCCGCTTAACTGCCGGTCAGCCCCGGTTCTCGCTGTCGGCTGTCGGTGCGCTAGAATGCAACTATCTCCTGCCTGGTAGACTAATGTACGCATATTCAAGTTACTGATTATCGTAGATAGTGTTTCTGTACTGTAACAAGTCGTTCTAAATTGCCTCTTACATTGCGTGTTGGTGTGGCATACAACTTGCTTGTTATAGATGCTGCGCACGCATTACGTACACAGGCATTAGAAACCAATCAGGAAGCGGGAGGATTACTAGACGCAGTAAGATGAACCAGGGTTTCTGCTTAGTTTCCAGCCACTATTCCAGCCGTCTTTCCAAATTGACAAGTCCTTGGATCCTCCTAAAAATTTCCGTTGAAGAACCAGACTAAGCCCGAAATCTGATTCGGAGGGCCTAGGTTGAAACTCTTGTAGAGGGGCATATCGGCATACCGGACTATCGACATTGCCTCAGGTGAACTGCCCCGCAACCCCGATTCGTTTCTTGGTTCCTGAGCACGCCATCGAGGCTAAAGACGGCCGTGATGGCTGACGTAAATCGCATCTGTACCAAAATACTCTATTGCATGGTGAAAAAAAGTCACAATCGCACTTTGTACTACTCGCGTAACCAGAGGCGGCTGTGTATTGTCAAAACCTTTTGCTGATTATATATCTCACCGACCATCTCTTCCTTCTCCCCTTCCGAACTACTACTCTTTTCACGGAACTCATTGACCTCCGATCCCCGACAACAAGGGTTCCATTTCCGTACTCTCCGGGCTCGCAGAAAACGTACACATAATATACATCCTACGAGATCGTCCATCACCCCCGGTCACAACCCGCTGTTTCCAGTTATTTTCTTATTTATTTAAGCTTGTCTGGCTGGTATATTCGCTTCCTGTTGCTTCAACGATAATATTATTCTTGTCTCGTCTTAGATTCAATAATTCATCATGGCGAATCCACCTCATGGCGGTATCCTCAAGGATCTCATCGCGCGAGACTTCCCTAGACACGCCGAGCTTGCGGCTGAGGCCGAAACCCTCCCTGCTATTGTCCTAACTGAGAGACAGCTCTGTGACCTTGAGCTGATCCTCAATGGCGGTTTCTCACCTCTCGAAGGTTTGTTCTATCTCTTGGGAAACTTCTATCGTGTTTAGGGAACCCCTCCAAAGTATAGTGGGGTCAACACGACCGCCCGAGAATCGGCATCATGGGTTCAAACACCCTTATTTATGTGTTTACTAGCTTTCTTTCAAATTACCTACACATCATGGCCCGCCGACTCCGAAGAAGAATGTAGACTGACATAGTTGGCATTCAGGTTTTATGAATGAAGCCGATTACAATGGGTAAGCCTGATTGATTTCTAGCGGACATTATAGGGTTGACACACCCCCTATGCAAATTATTTGCTGACTTGCATCCCTGCAGCGTCGTCAAGGAAAACCGTCTCGCAGATGGTGTCCTCTTCAGTATGCCTATCACCCTTGATCTTTCCGAAGTCGCCATCAAAGAGATAGGGTTGAAGCCGGGTCAGCGCGTTACTCTTCGCGATCTGCGAGATGACCGCAACCTCGCTATCCTTACTGTAGATGATATCTACAAGCCTGATAAGTATGGATTTGCACCTAATCTTAGGGAACCACCCCTCAGTATCAACGCTAATTCCAATTCGCGTAACAGGGTGCTCGAGGCCAAAGAGGTTTTTGGCAGTGATGATGAGGCGCATCCCGCTGTCAAATATCTTTTCAGAACCGCCGGTGAATACTATGTCGGAGGCAAGATTGAGGCTATCAACCGCCTACAACACTACGATTTCGTGGATCTGCGATGTAAGATCAAGCCGTAGACTAGCTTCCTTGTGTTTCGAAGACTAACCAGTTGATCATGCAGATACCCCGGCCGAACTTCGACTGCATTTCGATAAACTTGGGTGGTCTCGAGTTGTTGCCTTCCAGACCCGAAACCCGATGCACCGTGCTCACAGAGAGCTGACCGTCCGCGCCGCACGCTCGCACCATGCCAACGTCCTGATTCATCCCGTTGTTGGCTTGACCAAGCCTGGTGATATCGACCATTTCACTCGTGTGCGCGTATACAAGGCCCTGCTGCCTCGATACCCCAATGGCATGGCTGTTTTAGGTCTTCTGCCCTTGGCCATGAGAATGGGTGGCCCTCGCGAGGCCATCTGGCACGCTATTATCCGTAAGAACCATGGCGCAACACACTTCATTGTCGGTCGTGACCATGCCGGCCCCGGTAAGAACAGCCAGGGTGTCGATTTCTATGGCCCATACGATGCTCAGTATGCGGTTGAGAAATACCGCGACGAGCTTGGTATTGAAGTGGTTCCCTTCCAGATGGTTACTTACCTCCCCGATAAGGATGAGTACGCACCGATTGACCAGATCCCCAAAGACACCCGCACTCTCAACATCTCTGGAACAGAGTTGCGCGCAAGGCTGCGAAGTGGTCGTGATATTCCTGAGTGGTTCTCGTACCCCGAGGTCGTCAAGGTTCTCCGTGAATCACACCCGCCACGAGCTGCTCAAGGCTTTACCATCTTCCTCACTGGATACCAGAATTCGGGCAAGGACCAGATTGCTCGCGCTCTGCAGGTTACCCTGAACCAACAAGGCGGCCGATCCGTTTCGATGCTGTTGGGCGAGACCGTCCGGTCTGAGCTGTCATCCGAGCTAGGTTTCAGCCGGGAAGACCGCAGCAAAAACATTGCGCGCATTGCATTCGTGGCTGGCGAGCTGACACGATCAGGCACAGCCGTTATTGCATCTCCTATTGCTCCCTTTGCGGCTGACCGTCAGGCCGCTAGAGAGGCCGTTGAGAAATTCGGCGATTTTTTCCTTGTGCACGTTGCTACACCTCTGGAGTACTGCGAAAAAACGGACAAGCGTGGCATCTACGCACGAGCCCGCAAGGGCGAGATCAAGGGCTTCACTGGTGTCGATGACCCCTATGAGCCCCCGGTTAAGCCTAATCTTATCGTCGACTGCGAAAAGCAGACGGTCCGCTCCATCGTCCACCAAATCGTTCTCATGCTCGAAGGTACGGGACTATTGGATCGCTTGTGAGGGGCCCATAGATAGCATGAAGTATTGGCATATACAGCGGTAGCTCCATTTTCGATACCCTTGGTCTTTAGAATCTATATAGACGAGAACCTAGAAGGATCTTGTAATAGATTTTCATTCAGCATAACAATCAATTCTTTACCGCTTAAACTCTCGAGGCGGTGACGTTTAGGCGCCACTTAGGGCGGGGAACGGTGCAGTAGAGTCGGTTTCTAAAACGAGGCGTAGGATCACGGGCGCTTAAACAATTGAAATGGACTTAGCTACGGAACCCAACAAGGACGAAGTGAATTACGATAGAATGAACCCGTCAACTATTTTCACACAGAGTCATGAGACGCTCGTGACCGTTTTAGACCTGTTTGTCGGGTCTTCCAATGTGCATGTGCCTGGGATGTGGAGCACTTGGTCATTATAGCAGGCCAATTATTGGAGATCTCGGATTCTAAATCTCAACACGCTAAAGCATGGAAGATCTGCTTGATGTTGGTGTTTCAAGACTCCCGGTTCTGGGAGGTGTATACACCATGTCTAATTTTATCCTTGCATTTTTTTGAGTAATTTCATCCGAGATACGTGTCGATGCCCAATTCAGGCTGTATAGATATATATGCATTGTACGTACTGTAGATAGGTAGTCTAAAGTTCTCAGGGCATTTGCCCAACTAAGAAGAATCAGTAAGCATTGAGACGGTGAGAAACAAAAACGGATATGGAGAAGAATTGGGTCCTCGCATACAGGGAGGATCGAGTGTGAAGAACTGGTACCTCCGTTTCCTGTGACGATGTACTAGATCAGGCTTCCGACATGTGCACATCAACTGGAAACATCCATTTCGTTATTAACATCGAGTTCGTACCTGATCTAGGACAAAAGAAGAGACGACACGTCTGAACCTTGAATTGGACCCCGCGTTTCTCAAGAGAGATGGGATGCAGGTGGTTCGACGAAGGAAGCTGCCCTGACAGTGCGGATTCTCCCGAGCCCGTAGCCCTAGGCCAATCAAATTAGCATTGACAGCAAGTCCATCCGGTGGCGAACATGCCTATTTTGTAGTGAGGGCTTTAGCAGCCTTTCTTGCGCTGCGCACTGTATGCTGCATGGCTCTAGAGGCACATGTACATGCAGCCGTACAGGCTTCACATCCAAGCTGTCCAATCACTGGCGGCTGCGTAGCTTTGACCCACACCCTCCAGCCGCCCAACAGCGTTGCTTGCACCAGTACGTACCATGCCGTATGGCTGCACCCTTAGGTACCTACTCTAAGAGGTACATGCACCCACGAAGTACGCCATCTCTTCTTCAACTTCCTACTGCACACAACACATGCATTTCTACCATCAACGACCTGCTAAAAGCAGCGAAATCCCCAATCACGACGACGATCTCATCAACAGAGGAACCATCACAACTACGTGGAGCGAACCTCAACCGTCAACGTCTCCCCTTTAAGCTCATAAGCTCAAACCTTAAAGAGCTGTCAAAGCCCGATTGGGCTGTAAGCTGCGCGACTATGGGTTCCAAGGACCCTGCCAGCGCTGCTGCACCCAGCGATATGAGCAATACCCGCGATGACCGCACACGAGAGCGCCGGAGCAAGAGCGAGCGCTCCAAGTCCGACAAGGATAAAGACTCCAAGGATGTCCACCGCCATAGATCGCACCGATCGTCCAAGTCCAAGACACCGATCGATGGCGAGTCGTCCGTCGCCTCCTCCAGTCACCATCGCCGACACCGCACCAGGGAAGAAAAAGAACGAGACCGAGAGAGGAAAGAGAAGGCTTCTTCGATGAATGACCTTGTGCCTGAGCTCACCAGGACCTCGACAATCACCGGCAGCAGAGTCAGCCTCCCGTACCCTTCGTTCAGCAAAGCGCACAGCAAGGAAGCCGTTCATAGCCGTGATGATCTGGGTGCCTCGGGTCTAAAAGATGAACTGTTGACCCCCGATCCGACAGATCTCGGCTCAGAAAACAGGCGGAGATCCAAGTCCTCCGACGGTTCGAAGGAAAGGAGAAAATCCTCCCGCAAAGATGACCGTCCACCTAGCCCACCTGAAACAGATTTGTCGAGCGAGAAGATACGACGCAGCAAGACGTCCGCCTCAAAGCTGCGGCCTGATAGTTTGGAACGATCTAACTCTAGGACATCAGGTATCTCTCGAACCAGCTCGCGCCACGAAGATAAGTCGAAGTTATCTATGAGGTCCAAGACATCAAGTCAAGCAACCTATGTGAAGTCGACCACACCGAAGCCACCGCCGGGCGTACAAATAATGGAAGAGACCGCTTCCAGTTTCAGTGACGACAGGACTGCCGGAGCCCAATCGTCCACAACTTCAGTCGCCCCCAAAAGATCAGCCTCCACCAAGTCATCGAGAATGCCCAGTCTAGAGGCCGACGACTCGCCTGAATCCGTGCAAGACTCTTCTCCCAAAACGCCTACTGCCACCACCCAGTTTCCACCAGCAGCCTTCATACATGAAAATCATAGTTCCGGTTCAAACTTTGCTTATGCAAAAAGTCGCCCCACACCTGTGGCAACTCCTGCAACCGACTTTGGCCCACCTCCACCTCCTCCGCCGCCGCCTCTAGATATTCAGGAAGTACCCAGGGTCGACTACTTACTGCAACATGGTGGCCTCCATTTTCCTGTTTCTAAGCATTTTCTCTCCGTATTACCTCGGCAGAATGGAACTCGGCCTTCAGACCCACCGTTAACTGGGTGCGAGACATTATTTGCTCCGTTCTTTAACCTCCTCAACCAATATCAGACTGTACTCCAGAAACAAGGTTCGATTGCAGTAGCTACAGGACATAGGTCAGTAGCGCGGAGGCTTCTCGACCGGCTCGAAGACGTCTTCTCACGAGACTTACCGGAAGAGGGATGCACGTGCGTTATGTGTGAGCAGACTCCAGAAGAGCACCGGGGGCTGGGATGGGGAGAAGTGCTTGAGCGAGTAGGCGGCAGGGTAGAAATGCCTTCCTGGCCGCCGTTTGATTTATCCAGTGTGGTAGCAACCGCTATCGAAAGCACTGCAGATTTACCCCCCCGACCAGCTTCACCAGTCAAGCTAGATCCCGATATCGCCGAGGAATTTCGGGACCACTATCTACGGCAAACCAAGAAAGTCAAGTCGTCGGTTGCCAAGTGGATGAATAACTGCGCAGAAACACCCGCGCCGCCTCCATCCGAGGTAGATGACGAGACATTAGCTTTCGCCATCCTTACAAGCATAGATCAGGAGGAACGGCCATACTTCAACGCTTTGATTTCTGGCTCAAAGGAAATACAACCTACCATGCGTGCACCAACTCCGATGCGAAAGGGATCCCGATTAGATTTCCTTGTGAAAACAGGACTACAGCTCCAGCGACTGTACCGTTTATCACAGGCGCCACGGGACGCGGAAACTGCCGTATACCTTGTGAAAAACCCTTTTCATCACGATCTCCTAGCTACCATGATCGACATCAGTCCGCAGGAATGGGAGATTTTAATATCAGGTCGATTCGATGGGTTTCTTTGGTCAGGGGCTGATGCCGACGATGGAACTACGCCCACAATGGAAAACCCGTTATCACGAGGCGCTACACCTGCGAGTAGTTTCTTCCCGCCGCCACCAACACGACCACCCCCTTTTCCTCCAGCTTCGGGAATGCGGCAGGCATCAGGTCTCGGCCCGTCCCGTAGCACGACCCCCTATTCGGGCGTATATTCGCGCGGTACGACACCGGCTTCTTTCGTGTCCCTTTCATCATCAGTAACGACTGGCCAAAATAAACAGCCAGTATCTTATGACGAGGAAGTTGAAATGGCTGTTCTGGCTGAAGTAGAGAGGGAGATCTACCAAGGCATGGAGGCGCTTGAGGATGCCTTCGAAAAATTGCACGAATATGCTGAAGTAGTACGAATTTCACTGCGCCAACGCAACAACGGCCTCCTTATGAGCCAGCAGCATCGCCGCGCCTCGCGCATTGATGTCCTGCCCCAACATTCCGGAGGCTCTATGGGTTACGAGAGGCCGCCGTGGGCCACGGGCGACGAGGATGGAGTCACGAGCGAGAGCGACTGGGGTGGTGATGATTATGACCTTGCCCCTGAGGACTCCGCCAGTAACATCTCCAGTTCGCGACACAGGAGACCAAAGCGGAGGCATGAGCGACGAACGCCAGCGCCTATCGAAGAGGACGACGAAGAGAATTGAGGAGGATTTGCTTGGTACAAAAAAACACGGCTCAATTAACAGTTTTTATTGCGAAATCTACGTGCTATGGGAATGCTATCATAATTGGAGATGAACGAACGAATATTGTTATGGGATGACGATTTTTGGGAGCGAACGAAAACGAGAACGACATATTTTCTCTTTCCAGATACCACGGCATGGCAAGTCTATTTAGTGCGTTTTGCTTTCCGGTTAGCTTTCCGCATCCTGCGTTGGGGGGAATGCGGTACGAGCATTTGAGCGATGTTCTTTCTCAGGTAGTCGCACTGGTTTGGTCAGGCATGTTTGGAGACACATCTCAAATTTGTTCAGGCGGTTTATTGCTTGCAATACTGCCTACCCAGGATGGACGGTCCTTGGAGAACGGCGGAAAAAGGGAGAATGTTTCGTCTCTCAAGGTCAAACTGAGGCTTTAATTGCTTAGGTACATATTTTTTCCCTTCGGTCACTTGGCCGATGCATGGTTATGGAGTTTCTGAGGACATAATGAATGAAAATCTGCTTTTTCTATTTCGTCTCACGGTCACTGTGCTCCTGCTATTCTGAATGTCGATTGTAGTTTCGTGTGCCTTTTACTAGTAAAAGCTTTCCTTCCATAGAATGTGAGGAATACGCCAAACGCTTTCTCGCCTCTACACAACAGCCGCACTCGTAGCACGCTATAATCCCCCTACGCTCAGGCGTTGATATCCTTTTGATAGAGATTTAGAGAGAACGTTCAAGCTTAAGCTGTACCCGGCTCATCTCATCTTCGCGATCTACTGTTTGAAATGTAGAAGGCCACTAGGTAGAGTACGGACGAGATTTAGATTGTCACACCGACTAGCCCTGGGTAGGGTGATGCAATTACCGGTATACCAGGGTCAGGTTGGCGATATCCTGTACTCAATCTGCAAGGCGTCTCTATTCTTGGATATCATGTTTACTACTATCGTGGACTTAAACAAACACGATAATTGCAATATGGACTTGAATGATCGGGATGATCTGGAGTAATTTGGGTTCGCAAAGAGCGAACCTATTCATGTATTAAAACCCTAGATTCCTCGCTGTGCTTGTGAGAGAAGCTTAGACCTCTATGCCTCCTTGATGCCCAATAAGATTATTGCAATATTGAATACCTTTCCGAGCCCTAGTATGCCAGCCCTTGTGACATAGATCCTGTTGATGAAAGTAACTTGGATGACATTTGGGTAGCCAATGCTCGAAAGTCGAAATCAGGAAATCAAAGTAGAATGCCGCAGGAGTCTTCATGCGCTCAAATGGATATCATCTCACATTAATCAACATAAAGTACGTGGAGCAAAGAAGTTGTACGATCACGGATCATACTTATACTTGACGACAATTTGGTAGCAGGCTGATATCTATCTAAGTGATTGTGAAGCCAGAAACTCCTCATATACCTCCTAGTCTATAGCATCTGAAATGCGGCGCTTAAGAATGACAAGAACTTCGACATTGACGCAAGTCCGTTGAGTGCCATCCTTGTCAGATATACTACCCAGTAATAGAAACGTCTGCTTCAGTGAATGGCCACTATCCATAACAACTGCTTACTCTGTTATGAAAGCCGGATCATCGCTCGCCATGAAAACAACACACTTCACGATCTTCGCCAGTGTCCACATCTGCCCCGACGGCATACGGGCGGCTGTCGCTTAATAATGATTTCCGAATTGCTTCATCACGATGGGCGCCGCGATGATCCCCGAAAGGATGCGTACACATGGATGACGTTGTCAGACGCATGCGTGACAGCCATGTTGGGAGTTAGCTGTGTTGCTGTATTACCGTCGCCTAAAAATTCAGCTTCCAATAAGGTTGCGTTATGCTTCCGGTAGACTAGGAGGTCTCTCGTCAGGCCTTATCTCTGAGACACCTAGCCCCGCTGAGGCGTCGTTTCTTTTTATGTAGGTAACACGAGGGAAGGTTTCGGGTAAGCATGTTAACCTGACTGGACAGAATCAGCCCAACGGGAATCAAAACGTTGGAGCTGGAGGTTTTGTGTGGCACCCTTAAGCCAGCCACATCCTTATCAAGAGTGTAATTTTGCTAACGGTGCGATACTGCTGACGCATCTGGCCCTAAATTCGAATCCGTACATCACAGTCTCCGACTCCGTTGGAAGACACAGTCGAGGTCCATAAGCGGCGGAAGGATAAAAGCAGATTACTTAGTGATGATGCGCTCACGATGTTCTACTACCCCAAATCGATCGGATTATTGTATCGCCGATTATCTATCTCAACAACGCATTGCACCCGCAACTGAAAATTATGTTGGGACCGCTATGAGATGTCCTTTCATGAATGCTGAGACTAACTGCTTCAGGGATCATAAAATCAAATCATCAAAGATGGCGAAGTGAGTTAGACGGGCTAACTATTGGATGGCAATGTCATATTAGGACCAGATGGTTGAAGGCGACACATGACCATGCATGATTATTTGAGGGAGCAAACTGGTAGCATAGACCGCGGGAGGCGAATCTTCCAAATCATGACTGCGCTCTTCCACAGATGATTTGAAAGAACAGCAAGTTCTAGGCTCACAAGTTACGCGATCTAGCAAGTGATCGCAATAGCTGGCTGCATGCAGTGACTCTTCTCGCAATGGTTCCTACGCCTCGTGTTATTTAGAAAGCGACGTTGGGCCAAGCGTCGCAGTAGACTGATAACTAATGACAAGACTAGACAACTATCAGTCTAAGTCCGTACACGGCTCAGCTCCAGCGGCTATTCAACTCGGCCCGGCGGTAAGTCTCCATGCCTTTCTTAATCCGGGTAGCCCAAGGAGTTAGGGGACGGCAATAAATCATCTACATCTCTGGGGAGCCAGAAAAGTGTAGACTACGGAAATAAGATAGAGTAACCATCTAAATGATCACGGCTCAAAAGAGATAAAGCAGCTTGTTCGCGATAGCTGAGACGAATTTTTTAAGATTACGTGTACGTCATTGTACAGTTGGCTTAGTAGTAGCTTCGCGTTTTATTATTTTCTCTTCTTTTCTTTTTTTTTCTTGACGCTATTAACCAGACCCTGCTCGCGCCGGTAGTGCACGTAGATCAGCGGGTACGGCCGTAGATCCGGATCGACAATGCAGGGGTGTGTTCAGCAGACGCAGGAACGCCGCAATGAGATAGAGGATATCTCTACAACGCTTGTAAGTACATGTGCGTGCTTGCGTATCATATGATTGTACTTACGCCAATTCCAGACAAGATAAGGGGTGAGCACAGCCTATATGTCTGGACAACTACGTAGGCAGTATATGAGATTTAAGATAATACACGTGAGTACGTACCTTGGCAGGTAGTTGGGGAAGATCCAGGACAGGTAAAGCCGGGGTTAAAGTTTCTGAGGGGTCCTAATCAAGGTTAAACTCATTAGAGAAAGCCTGTGCTGCATCGATCTATTGGATAACTCGATTCCGAGATGAACAGTAGTGTTACACTAAACTAGTGATCTCGTCAACAAACTAACTGATTAAGGAGTAGTTATAGCATACCAGGGTAAAATTGTTCATGGCTGGCTGGGGACGTATTCTCTATTCTCGCTATTGTAACCTCCAAGCTTTCATGACATGATGCAGGTCAGCCACTACACGTGAACTGCAACCCCGTTTAGTAACTAACGCGAATATTGGACCAAAGCTATCGGATTAAGATGCTTATCCTTGGCTACTTGTCTACTCCACATTGGGCTCCATCATCATATCCTGCAGGGTCTAGATGTTTATAGTAGAATAGGAGTAGCTGTATCCATTCTTGGACTCGGCCTTCGAGGTGTTCTGACGAATCAGTTCCTCTCTATGCCACTTCAGTTGCTCAAGTAGGTCAATGATTCACGTGTCACCGGACTCAGAGCAGAGTCTTGTTGGATTCAACAGTTAAAGTGTACATCAATAGTTAATCTTGAGTCTAGAAATGTAAGCAGCCCGTCAGAATATGATCTCACAAGACGGTAGAGCGATGTGGTTATTACATGATTTTGTAAACTGCAGTTGTGCTTCTTAGAGATAGCTTGAGTCTGCCTCCCTTAACATCGTATTAGTCAGTGATATAGCTGCTCATGATGTGCCTAGTCAAGTAGTATGAACAAGCTTGTACAACATATGAAATAGCGCAAAACAGTTATTTGATAAATATGTAGAGCCCTGCAATGTACATCTCCCGGTAAGTAGACTACAGACTGGCTAACTAGCAAGGGTGGTTCCCGATGCGTATTCGCTCGAGCCCATATTGCTGCCCGTACCTGGGGAGAACCAGGGTGGTTAGTATGGATTCCATTATGATGCGACGGTAAACCCACCGACTATTGTGTTGGGGACCCGATTAAGGTTGACCTATCATCCTAAAGCGGTCTCGTCACACTTGAGAATGCTCTTAGTATCAAGCTGAACATGCATTGGCAGGCAACTCGACCCAGATAGGAGACACTACAGGACAATATTCGTGATATTCACCTCATCTGCGAGCTTTGACGCCATAAACTACCAAGGAGAAGGACTTATGATAGGCATCTAGACGAATATAAAAGCTTGACAACTCCCACTCTGACAAAAGGTTTATTCTCACCATCATCGACCACAACAACCAACAGCATCAAAGCATTTCTACCATCTTCCACCGCTTCTATCTCAAATCTCTAGCACAACTTCCTTTAAGTAAACAAATCCACCCATCAAGATGCTTTTCTCTAAGATCTTCGCTGCCGGCGCCGTCATGGCTGCCTCTGCCATGGCCGCTCTCACTCCCTCCCAGATTGCCGACAGCCTGAAGACGATCACGGTCCAGTCTCAGAACATCCAGGTCCAGGCTCAGAGCATTACCATCGTGAACGCTCCCCTCATCGTCATCGGACAGGGCCCCTTCCCTAAGATCATCGCTGGGTTCTCTCAGATCGTCACCACTGCTACCGTGAGCATCAACTCATGGGATGGAACCGCTCCCATTACCACTGATGCCGATGCGCAGCTCGTCTTCAGCGCTTTCCGTACCGTAAGAGCGATCCCATCATACCTTCACAACCTAGAGTATTTAGTCTTGTAGTGGGACGCTAACAAATGATTTATAGTTCGTCCGTGTGCACCAGGAGCTTCTCAACATCTTGATTGGAAAGGCTGGTATTCTCGAGCAGCTTCCCTTCGTTGGACCCCCCGTCGCTGCCATTCTGCGCCAAATCGAGAGCGTCGTTGATGTAAGTAAAGCATTCATGACAACTTAAGACAGCAAGACTAACTGCTATCGAAGACTATTGCCATCGATCTGATCAACACTGTCCAAGTCATAACCACCTCCAAGGACATTGAGAGCGATGCCAACAGCCTCGGCGGAACTCTCGATGTCTGCATCCAGAAGTACTCAGGTCTCGGCAGCGGTATCTAAATTATTTCTATACAATAGAAATAAACTTGAATCGGAATGCAGCTTCCACAATCAACAGCCGATGGCAAACGCAACTTAACTTCTTGGTGCTGGATATGGCTTGGTGAAGAAGTGGAACGAGGATGGATTAATGTTTCATGAGGAGATGGGATATTAGTGGATGTTTATACACATTAATTTCTAATTTCATAGTAATAGTAGCTCAGCTGTTGCTCGATACTTTGTGCCCCTTTTGATTTCGAAGCGAATTTGTCAGATGATCCTCACATTGATAGGTGTGACATTTGGTTCGTGCTCATGAAACAAAAAAGAACTCAGCATCTAACTGCAGTAATCAACTATACCAACTATTATACTTGAGGGGATTAGCTAACTTCGAGATAAGATACTGCTTAATTATTCATATTAATTAAGCCTCTAAAGGTTTTGAATATCGCTCTATGCATTTATCAGTTTCTTTGACGATTCAGAATACAGTTGTAACATGGGCTTGGAATAACAGATTCAACTTAGCGAATAATTCTCTTTGAGTCTAAATGAGTTCGAAATATGTAGATTTTGAGTCACCAATCTGCTCCCTCTCCCTTATAATTTCAGCTGAGGCCTCGCGATATCATTAGCCAACAACCGCTATGCCCTCTATCTATATGTCTTGACAGGGTGTGTCGGGCTCTGGCGAGTTTTTAGCAGTCCGGCTGAGGAGGCTACCTGTCTCTTAAGGTCTGTACAATAGCTCTTCGCCACCGCTCACTTTTATCCCTGATCACATTAAGCTTACAGACATGACTGTGGTGGGCTTGTTGTGGTCACCTATTACGATCCCACATTCCGCAACAAAGGGCATGTTGCATACAGTCAGGGATTATTA
Organism: Xylaria flabelliformis; assembly: GCA_007182795.1. NCBI lineage: Eukaryota > Fungi > Ascomycota > Sordariomycetes > Xylariales > Xylariaceae > Xylaria > Xylaria flabelliformis. The sequence goes on along the minus strand of VFLP01000002.1, from coordinate 426,903 downwards.
GTCCACTGAGAGTTCATATGTCCTCCATTAACCCTACCAAGGATGAAGTTACGGAGATATTCTTTTCTAAAGTCGATATCCGCTCAGGTACTAGGTGCCCTCCAGTGATAACAATAGTGAACTGAGAAAAAACACAACTTTATACTCAGCGCGGGCGTATATACTGATCCCGTATAGTGGTGTGTAGGTATTAAACGAGATCAGGCCTTTGTTGTCACTCTACTGCACGCATATAAACACGCAGTGTCATGCATGCCTTCTTCATCCTGTTATTGAAGTAACGGCGCCATAAGGAGAAGAGTTTATTCTGACTAGGACTCTAACTATAACTATATATATGTATAATGTATGAATGTATCCCGTTACGTATATAATACAGTCCTCCCTCCATTCCACGTGGTTTCGAAATCGGCTCATCCGCCAGCTTCTAAAATCTTGCATGCTTGAGCGGCTTAAAGAACCCTGATTCGATTCCCATGGGAAGATGGTATATCCAAAATTAACGAAGAGGGCCGGCGCTAAGATGTTTTCAAAATGCTGTCAGTGGCGCTCTTACCAGGAAAAGAAGCGACACTTCTTTCAGTTTCTGTAACGAGCGCTTGACATCGAGGGCTTGAAAGCACCTCGAATTGCAATAATCATACAGGGCTTCAAGAGGGCCATGAGGGTACAGTATTCCCCTTTAGATAGAACTCGGCCTAAGGTCTATTCGCGTGAAAGTTCTCTCATTATATATAGGCAGCGGAATCCTGACACAGATTCAATATGGAAAGATCTGGGTGGAGGAGCACACACGAATCTGCTTGATCCTGTGCCGAGTCAAAGTCTGGCTTAAACGCTAGCGAACACAAGTAGCAGTAGGACGGACTGCCGGAACTGGGTTCAGGTGCATGACTGTGACTAAACGAGCCAAACAATTTAACCAAACCATGAGAGTTATGCACTGTGACAAAAAAATGCCCCGTTTTAGACATTTAAATGTTGTATGTTGAGAGGTATTCGCTCGCACCAAGGTTCAATGGTCCTCTTTCCTTCGCAATATCCGTAATAGCAACGTACTGAAGATCCATCTTATGATTTACACTCACGGCACGAAGAACACATCCAGGAACTGCAACACGCCCAAGATCGCTGCTTATGGCGACGGGAAACTCAAAAGAATGATTTTCTGGCCCTATGACGTCTCCCTGCTCTGGGATTCGGCCGTTGTAGCTTGGAAGAAACGGGGCTAGCTGGCTCCGAGATATGGAGATGGATATTTTATGGCATTTCATCTTGGAATCAACTACCCATTGCTCAAAATATACTTCGGTCTGACTTAAGTCCATCGGTTTCATGTTTCCGCGTTCAGAATCGATGTTGGAAGAACAAATAGTGAGTGGCATCACTTATTGTCTGTCAAGATATAGTCGCACGATTGCGAGGTGATTTCCGTCCAAGGATAGTTAAGATTTAACACAGACAGAAGCCAGACCTGGACCTTTGTTATTGTTAAACATGCTTACTTTGCTCCCATTTACTTGCCAGAAAGAAGAAGTGTTGAATGCCGATACGCTGGGCTCCCATATTTCATTCGGTTCATTAATGAGAATGTGATCCCAGGATGAGTTTAGTTTTCCCATATCCCGAGAAAGCGTAGCAAGACTGCGATAGGCCATATCTAAAATAGAGATATGAGTACCCGCAGAAAAAGGGGTGTCAATGTACTTCTGGAGCGATCGATCAGATTGCCCATTACGGATCTGAGGTGCACGCTTGAACATCCAGGACGCCTCAATCCAAGTCATGACAGATGCCTTCTGCGATAAAAAGTTCGATGGTAGCTGGATCAGTACCTCGTCTTCCCTGTCGTTTGGAAAACTCTCCGCTTGATCCAAATAGTCAAGCACATGGCAGCTCCATGATTTTACAGCATAAGGGGAATCGCCTTGCCTCAGATCTGACATCTGGGACGACTTACCTCGAGCCAGAAAGTAGGGAGAGCGGCAGAGATAATGAAAAGAGATGAGGGCTAGGGTACATGGGCATCATTATTGTATTTTTGGCCCCCACGGGAACAAGCTTAAAGAGTCTTGGAAGGGTACGCTGACTAATGTCCGCTAAGTAAATCTATATGCGAAGTACTCATGGCTGTCTTTCGTGCGATCTTATCACCGTATAGCCAGGCACAGCTTCGATTGTTATAGGGTTGGAACATTATAAGTCATAATTGTGTCTACTGTTAACCGCGAACCTGAACTGTACATAGGCTAATGTAGAGGCCGCCGAAGAATATGTTCGACCCTTTTTTCATTTACACAGCCGGGATCATGGTTTAGAACCCCGAACAGCGGACAAGTGTATGTCTTGATCTAAGTTCCTGAATTTAGAGTGCCTACATATACACGTCTGATGGCGAGGGCAATACGTTCTACCTTAAATCCAGGTCTCTTCATCCTAGTGGGTATGCTTTACTTTCCGTTCACGTGGGATTGATGATTTGACTTTCTCAATGGTATCGTTTACCAGGTTGATAGGCTTGTGGTAGCCGGAGTGATACTTTAATTGTGGCTCCCCCTTGCCGTTTAAATGGTTTGGTGAAATTTCGCTTTCTAGGTACTCATGATGAATACCACGATGGAGAAGTTCTAATCCGTGGGCCAAGCTAGTTTAGGCTGACAACTATCATCCCGAGTCCATGTAGACGAAAGGAAACTTAAGTAGGAAGCGGTTGGGCGGTCTTATGCCAATTGGCTTCGAATCGGCAATCTCTTTATAAACGCTATGATTTTCAAATGTGCCATTATAGCCATATCCGCCCGAATTTTCGAGTCGCTTTCCTAACGCCATCACATCATGCATCGTGGTAATTCTCGGTAAAGCTGCACACATGCCCTCCTTAATCGAACTGCGAAATAGTTTAGCATGATAGCTATAAAGCAACTTGGAAATACGTACTGGTGTCAAGAACGATTCAGCAACGAAACGTGCTCTTGCGTTTAGCTATAGGGTGTTAGAAGGCATCGCTTTGGGGTTATGCAAGTGATGTGCGAGGACGAACAAATAACTTCATCTCGGAAATCTCCTTGTCAACCTCCTCCATGAACTGGATGATAAAGTCCACCAGCTTATGCTTTAGCATCTCCTCGGTGTGGAAGTTCGTTATCAAGAAGGAGATATCGTAGCCCTAGCGATAATGGTCAGCCTACGTGCTCGAAGGAAGGTATAATATCCCAAAACTGAATCTATTATTATACCTTGATCGGTTTCCGCCTCAGGATAAAGAAGGCCTCTGCTCTTTGTGTCAAAAAGCGCGTGAACTTGTGGACCAAGATATTTTCAATCTCGTCGGCCTGCTTGATCTTGATGCTGATGCGCACACTGTTCACGCTCGGCTCTATAAGGACTTTCTCGTTCTCGTTGCGGGCAATGACTAGGGGTGTTAAGAGGACCTCGGGAGACGTCTGGGCCTCAATCTCGGGGACATTGTGCCGTTCCGACGTCTGGGAGGCGAAGTTGGAGAGGCAGAGGGCGGCTGTTACGGAGCTCCTCACGCACTGGAGGTAGGGGCGGAGGGATTGAGACTGCGAGGCGGGTTAGGAGACGATTTGTCGTAGGATTGGAATATGTTGGCTGACCATGGCGCGGAGAATTGGTCTTGAAGACCGTGCTATAGGAAGGGGAAGGCCGTATCACTGATGTCGCTAGATAAGGTTGGAGGGTGACCTGGGCCAGGCGAGGCGATTCGGACGCCTTGTAAGTACGACGACGTTGGTTGATGCGTGGGGCAGCGGGAGAACAGTGCGGCTAGGTACCTAGTACACTGCTGTGCCTAATGATAGGTAGCTGGGAAATACCTAAGCCACATTCATCGGGGTGGTTGCACGTGACGTCAGTCTGTGGCTTGAGACGTCAACCCCTCGGCCCCTCACTAGCCGCCCCAAGTTTAGCCCCACACTCTACATTAAGCTCTACCCGAAACTCAACTTGTGGTTAATGTGTTTTTGGTGGTGGGCGTGGAAACAGATAGATACTTATGTAAGTAACTTAATTAGGGTGACGCACGTTCAGTTTGCCTGGCGTCGTACGTGCTTTACCCGATTTAGCAACTTTACTGTGACGCCTCCGACCTCGACGAAGGTTTATTTATTCTCTGTAAACCAAACCACAACACAATTCCTGTCACCGGATACACCATTTGATATCTTCCACATTCTTTGCCTACTGGCTGTACTGATTAGTGCCTACAGCTTTGTATAAAGCTACAACAGTGATACAAGATGGCGCCGATACCAGGTAGGTATCCCCGCAGCACTCGCTCTCTCATGCTTTTGCTTCCATTTCCAATTCCTGTGCCTGGCCGTGACCCCGTGCTGATGAATGATTACCTCCGAATAGTTGTTGTAAAACACCAAGGCACGAAATACAATGTGGAAGTCGACCCCGAAACGACCGGCGAGGTCTTCAAGTTCCAGCTCTACAGTCTCACTGGCGTCGAGCCCGAGCGTCAAAAGGTTATGCTTAGGAGCATGCTCAAGGATGACGTACCAATGAGCAACTATAATCTCAGACCCGGCCAGCAAATACTGATGATTGGCACGCCGAGCAGTGAGGGCAAAGATCTGGTGCGGCCATCCGAGAAGGTCAAGTTTGTCGAAGACATGACTGAAGCCGAAGCCGCGCAACAAGAAGGTGCTATTCCAGCCGGCTTGAGTAACTTGGGTAACACCTGTTACCTGAACTCGACACTGCAGACATTGCGCGCGATACCGGAGCTGCAGGATGCCCTGATAAAGTACGAGCCGCAGAGCGCTGACGCCACCGGTACACTGCCTCAGCTCGATCTGACAAGACAGCTGCGAGATACGTACAAGTCCATGTCCCAGACTCAGGACGCCTATGTGCCGCATTCATTCCTCACGTCTCTCCGCAATCTGTATCCGCAGTTCGGTGAACGCTCTCGCACTGGTTCTGGTTTCGCTCAACAAGACGCTGAAGAAGCCTGGTCCCAAATCTTGGCCCAAGTTCGCCAGAAGCTGCGTATCAAAGACGCAACTGACGCGACAAGCAATGTATCCTTTATTGAAAAGTATATGTCAGGAGAGCTGACATCGGAGCTCGTCTGCGATGAAGAAGGAGGAGAGCAGCCTGTTGTCGGGAAAGACGCCTTCTTGAAACTCAACTGCCACATTGACGCAACCACAAACCATCTACGAGACGGTATCGTAAATGGACTGAAAGAGAAACTAGAGAAGAGGTCGGAAGTTCTTGGTCGCGATGCTACCTATACCAAGACCTCAAAAATCTCACGCTTGCCCAAGTATCTGACTGTCCATTTCGTCCGCTTTTTCTGGAAACGCGAGACGCAGAAGAAGGCCAAGATCATGCGCAAAGTCACTTTCCCTCACGAACTAGATGTGGTAGAGTTTTGCGATGACAACCTAAAGAAGCTACTCATCCCCGTCCGAGACAAGGTACGAGAGGTTCGCAAGGAAGAGGAGGATGTGGAGCGAGCACGCAAGAGACGCAAGCGGAATGGAGACAGCGGCGATGATGTACCTGAGGTTACCAACCCTAAGAAAAAGGACGACAAGAAAGAGGCCGGTACATCTACAGACGGCGACGTGGAAATGGCGGAGACCTACAAGACCGACGCCGAGATCGATGCCGAACGTGCAGCCCAGGTGCTTGCGATGAAGAAGGAGCTCAACGCTCTGATTGACCCGGAGTTGGCCAAGGACGATGGTGCGAACCAGTCGGGACTTTATGAGCTACGCGGCGTGGTTACACATCAGGGAGCCAGTGCCGACAGCGGCCACTACACGGCATATGTCAAGAAAACGGCGCCAGTCGATCCCAAGACTGGCAAAAGAAAGGAAGAGGACGGCAAATGGTGGTGGTTCAATGATGACAAGGTCTCCGAGGTCACGGCGGACAAGATCGAAGGACTGGCTGGAGGTGGAGAATCTCACTCCGCCCTCATCCTGCTGTATAAGGCCATTCCACTGCCAACGGCCGAAGGCACCATGGAGTAAGAATTGCTATTTTAATAGAGGAACGGGAAAACAAGACAAGAAGAATGCCGGTGGACTACAATGGCATCGCGTCTGGCGTTATGAAACTCTGGTCGATGGAGTCACAAGAATTGGCGCTGGCGATCAAAACCGACTGGCATTAGAGTCGAGATTCACTTACTAGCCGTCGATCAATTCAAGAAAAAGGATATTCAATCTCGTAGAATACATTTCACTATTGCTACATGTGCTAATACATTCATTTCTATACTATTATTACAGTGCCTGTTTTATAGCTCCATCTCCCTACCTCCAGGGGACGACTATGGCCAAAGTATTCAGCGTGTGATCAGAGCCGCAGCTCAAGCCCTTAGTGACCTAGATCTTATGTCCATATAGTCGAGACCGCACGGCTGTATTAAGCAGCTGCCCGATAATTTAAGGACGCCGAACCCAACGTAGCTCATCCAACGGTGCATAATAGTGGCAGTCAAATACACGAGAGCTGGGCGAACCTCCTCATAACAAGCTGTATGGCAAGTGAGTTTGTTCCTTGAGTCTCACCATAGCCTCAGGGCTCTTCTGGGCGAGTGCTCCTCTGAAAGACGGGTGTCTCGCTGCCCATCGCCATTGGTGCGAAAGGGGGAATTAGATCAGGCTTCACATATCTTTCTTCTACGTGACTTAATGAGACCCTTAGACCTGTTTCTTTTATGTCCGCCTCGTGGGAATTTCAAAGGACGCGCGACGACCTACGTGCTCATGAACTACCATCTGTCGTGTTTGACGTCTTGTCCTCCTTCTGCACGCGCAGCCGCAGCTCCTCTAGCTTTCTCTCGAGGGGACGTCTCTGGCTGACGAGTTGGGCGCGACGGGCTTCTAGTGTGCGGATCCGGTCTTCGATGGGGGCTTCGAGAACCTGTTTCTTCTCCTATTTCGTCACGGGCGATTGTAAGTTATAGTTCTTTCTTCATCGCGAAGGAAACGAAAAAAAAAAAAAGGATTAAAGGAAGGAGGCAACGAAAAGCTTGAACAACTTACAGTATGATACTCCTGCTGCGTCTTCAGCCCCGCGCCGTAGATGGTCCCCACGATAGTCACGGCCGCGAATGCGCCGGTCCATATCATGCGCTTGGGTGTCGTCCACGAGGCTCGCGCGCTCGGACGCCTCGAAGGCGCTGCGCCGCGGTAGATCTGTCGCGGAGGCCGGTATGTTGCCAATGGTGATGGGGGAGGGCGAGAAGACATGTTGTTCTGTGTCTACTGCTCTTGAAGAGGTCGGGTCGTGTATGGCGCCCGCACGGAACGAGATGGCCGAATCAATCCCAGTAGCCCCTCCAGAAAAGCTCGTCCGCTTCGTCACCGCTCTTCTTTACACCTGGTTTTGTAGTGTTGTTTCCGGTTCGCTGGTGTCTAGTTGCAGCTTTCTCGCTCCAAACTACAATTGGGGAGGCGTCGGTAGTGGGCACTAATCTGTTGTTAACAGTTCCCTCGTTGCCGTCGCTAGTACAATCCACGTCTAGGACTACGGTGCTAGCGCTATCGGAAGAGTCGGTGGGCGAAAGAAAACAGGCGTGTGAAGTCCGGAGCGACGGAATCGTCTCAGGTTTCTCGAGTATAGACTTGCGGGACAGTGGCGTGTCGATGCATAGGCGAGCAGCGTTTCTCAGTTCGCTCGTCTCCCCGCCGGGTTCGGAATGATATTGGCCGTTACGGAGACCGTTGTCTTGCCGGTCGGCGGAGGGTGAAATTGAAATCGAGGACGAATAGTGAAGTGAAAGACGCCGAGAATTGGCACTCTGGGATGGCCAAAGCTCGAGCTCGAAGCAGCTGCTAGTGGAGCTGCTGTCGGTGCCGGCACCGTCGACAGCAGCGCACCACGACCGCCCATCTGCAGCGGGGCCACCACCTCGCCCGTCCCGCTGTAAGTCCGTCATCACAGTGGGCTGCGACAGCGATAGTGTCCTTAGTAATCGGCGTGCAGCACTCGTCACAGACATCATCGCTCATTCGGCCCAGGTCTTTTAGTAATTCTCTTAGGTAGTTAGTCTGGCATAGTAGGTGGAAACAGGGAAACCATATGCTTAGATTAGAGCGGGAATGACGGATAATATAGTATATGTCGTAAGGGCTAATCTGAGTCGTCAATTTAAATATTTAGGTAACTCTCTCTCTCTCTGTGTTCTGTGTTTCGTGTTTTCGTGGTTTCTTTTGTGACGAATAAATCGACTTACCAGGTCACTACCGCGAATAGACACCATCGTAAGTGGAAAGCAAATAGTTCGCCTATTTTTGCCCAGCTTATCGAACTCCAGAAGACGAAGAAGAATTGAGCTATCACAGAACCTAGCTATCTACAATTATCACTGGCAACCTGTTCGCTTTTTAATCTCTCTCGCGTGTCTCATATCGTTCTCACAAAGGTGGAGATTCGAGGTTGTATCACCATCACGAAACCCCTCAAACCAAACCACTGTTTCAAGTGCCAAGCCATCTACCTATCTGTATCCAGTCCCGGCCACCGTTACCGTAGCGCCGGTACCACAGCGCTTTGCCGAGCAGAGCACTGGCCAATTGTGACCAAAATTGCTTTTGGGAAATGACGACGCCCCGAGTTTTCATCGTCCGCCACGGCGAGACGGAGTGGTCGCTGGATGGACGCCACACCGGCCGGACCGATATCCCTCTCACGGCGAATGGCGAGAAGCGAGTCAAGGCTACCGGCAAGGCCCTCGTTGGCAATGATCGATTGATTGTACCGAAGCAGCTTACCCATATGTAAGTTTTGGTCTATCTCACACTTTCCCACCTCGCCGTTTCGTACAATTTGATTCGTGATAAAAGAAGTTTGAAACTATTCAAAGAGACCTTTCCCCTTGGGATATTCCATTTTGTCGGTTCCAGAGGTCATATAATCTTAGGATACGAGGCTTCATCCTCTCAATTTAGTTGGGCGGCATTCAAAAGTTGTACCTTCAATGACATGAAAAAGCTTGGAAATTACGCGCGCAAGGTAGAAAACCAATCACTGACACCAACGAGCCAAACAGCTACGTATCACCGCGTAAGCGTGCCCAGCGGACCTTTGAGCTGCTCAACCTGGGCATCAAAGACCCGCTGCCATGGCATGAGCACGGCGAGAAGCCCACGGATAAGCCAGCCACCGATGACTGCCGCGCTCGCGTCGAGGTCACCGAGGATATTCGCGAGTGGGACTACGGCGACTACGAGGGCATCACAAGCCCACAGATCCGCGATCTGCGCGAGAAGAAAGGTCTGAACCGTAATTGGGATATCTGGAGTGATGGGTGTGAAGGCGGGGAGTAAGTTTCGTTCTGTTACCTTGTTCTCAACTTTTGCTGGTCTTCATTCACGTCTTGAAAATACCTGGGTCATTTCTTGGTGCGGACTGGACAGAGATTTGAACCAGAGAAGCCATGAATTATCACTTGAAGTCATCTGTGAACTAGCTTCCTCGCGATCAATCTCGATCATCACTCACTCACGCACAATGTCATCCTAAATTCTTTCTCAATGACTTTCCAGGGGCCGACCAAAATCGAGTCGATTCTCTATTCACCCTAAGGGCAAAGGGCCAATAATAGAGCTAACACTTACGCCTTAGGAGTCCTAAAGACGTGACAAAACGTGTCGATGAGTTGATCGATGAGATACGGACTAAGTACCACGCACCCGTCATCGGGAAGCCAAAGGGTACCGTGCCTTCGGGCGACATCCTGATCGTAGCCCACGGGCACATACTGCGTGCCTTTGCTATGCGCTGGGTTGGAAAGACGTTGCCCGAGGGACCAACATTCTTGCTGGAGGCGGGTGGTATCGGGACATTGAGGTGAGCTTGATTGACCCTATTTTTCTTTATCTTCTCTCCGTCTTACCGATTAATCTTTCCTGATTATCCCTCTGCTTCTCTGGTACAATATAGCCCATCCAGAAAACCAAAAGCTCGGAGAAGGTTTCAAACGTACATTACGGTACTAACATCTTCCTTCTTAGTTATGAACATCATAATATCAATGAGCCTGCGATCCTGTTGGGTAGTGCTTTCATCATTGGATAGATATATACTCTGCTCCTAGACTTGTTTTGGATACGGGCTTAGATGGTAAATATATGGGAATTTTCTTTGTCGGATACGGAAACCATCATTGTAGAAGAATCTGTGTGTAAACCCGCACAACTAAATTTCGTAGTTTCAAAACACGTTAGCGTAGAGATATTGAAATGAAAGACGTATTATGAGCTATCTGTTCGTTCTAACCACTTAGTTAGGAAAGCACATCCTCTCCACATTCTAACATCATTTGCGGATTACATCTTTATGATGATCTCAGCTTATAATCTCACAAATCCTTCGTTCCACGCGCAAAGAATACCTGGCGACGGAAAGCCTCCTTATCCTTCGCGACATCTCCTTCTGCCCAATCCCCACTCGATGCAATATTCTTATTCTCATCCTGTTGGTGTCCATGACCGAGCACGAACCCGCCTCCGATGACCTCGAGTTGGAAGTCTGTGCCGGCGCCAGCGGCCGTGAAGATCTCCTTCATCTGCGACTCGCTAAATCCGTGATGCATTACCGAATGAAGCACGTTAGGGCTTGTCTGCTTGTCGCCATTGTCTGCATGGCCGTGACCGTAGTCCTCGCCTTTGCCATGGCCATGGTCATGGTGATGTTGACCGTGTCGATGTAATGGGCCATGGGGTAGGAAATCCCAGATCAGCAATACACCACCGGGTTTCAAGCGTTCGACCACTATTCTCATATCGACCCAGTTAGCAAATATCCGCTTGGTTTTTTGAAGGATTAGGACATAAGTGTAAGTAAAGGTAGGTTTTGGTAGGATTGACACCGGTTTTTAGGGTACACGGGGAGTGGAATACATGGCAAATATATGACGCCGGAGGGACTGGTCAGGATTAAGAGTTTATGAAGACGAATTGGGGCCAAAAACACGTTAGAAATGTGGGATATGACAAATATACTCACGTCTCTTTGCTGCGAGCCCCGGATCCCCAAAGTGATGGAAACCGCCGCCTACAACTGCAATATCGAAATTGAAGAGTTCTGGCGACAAGAGGGCATCGCCAGGGGTGTGGGAGATGAGATCTCCGAGCACAGCATGCATCTCCTCTGGAGAAAGGCCCTACGATATATATTAGTATGGCAGATAGACCAGACAGGTTTCGTCCATTTGGAGGGAACGTTTGGTCCTTGGAAAGAAAGGCTAGACTGGCAGTCTTGTTGTAAGAGAGTTTCAATTTCCCTGTTTCTCTCTTTGGAGTATAGCGGAGGCTGAAGGAAGAATCCGTACCTGGTTTTCTGCTCGTGTATTATATGCGGCCACCATATTTTCTGATATATCCATGCCGACACATTGTGTTGTGTAAGGTGCAAAGGTCTATCATCCGAATTAGAAGCCGAGTAGTACTTTGGGATTTCCGTTTCAAGGTAAATGGTGTGGCCTCGTTTCTTCTAGAGACTCTTTCCTTCCGCAAAGCTCAAGCCTCCAAAATTGACAATCGACGCCTCTTGCTCGCCGCTGTTATTATTTGCAGCTTTGCTTATGATAGAACACGCAGCAAATGCCTATTACCCCAAGACAATAAGAAAGGAAACAGAGAAACTCACCCGCGACATCATGCCCGTACCACAAGCATAGTCAAGTAGCCTAACTTCTCGTCTGGGCTTCTTTTTGTTATCATCTTCGCCCTCCTTGTCGCTATCTTCGTCGTCAGAAGCCCAGTCGGCACCAATAAAATCCAGTCGTGTCTGGAGCTCGCGTGCAAGCCGTTCGCTGAGCTTTTTATGCTTTTCGTCATAGCTGGCAGCCTCTTCACTGTTACCAAAATGTCAGTCTCTATTCCTCTTCCTATAGATATATGCGTGAATATCTTGTTGTGTTTTGGATACTGAGATGAATCATAAGGTGTTTGGCCAGGACCAAGTTCTTCCCATGGGCAGAGAGGTAGGAATCGGAAGGCTTAGACAAGTAGGCGAGTTCCGTATTGGTACCAATGTTTCATATAAGTTGCTATGTTGAGTATTTCCCCCATGGATTTGACCACGCAGTGAAGCTTCTGGGATTAAATGTCTCGCCAAGGCTCCTCTTATGTTGCCCATTTTCCATTCACCATCAAAAATGGTCTGAATATTAGATAGGGCTTAACAAGCACCTAGCTCGTTATATTTATCAGTCGGTCCGGGGCCCTCTGCAGTCGCATATTTATATCGAGTTAAGATGCAGATATCCAGAGGTTGATAAAAGGCCGCAAAGTATATCAAATCAAAGCGGGGAAAGCTGACGCAGGTACGATGCTGAACGTAGATGAGTAGACACTTACTTGAAGATTGACCTGTTGATATCTGCCGCTCCTTTAGCTGCCATTGTGCGCTTTAAAAGTATCTATTTTGCGGAGAGGCTCGCGATTATATCTTGGTGTAGATTTTAAGATGTTGACTGATGGCCAGGATGGGGCTGGGTCGTCTTGCGCTGTTCAATCAGAAGATGTAGTCTTTCAATGGCTTTAGTGGAAACTCTCTCTTGCGCGAAAGCTCCTCCGTTGATTCCCAGTTCCTTTTATATTTTGCTTAGACGGCGAATAATTCTCGCTGACTTCTCGCATACATCTCGTACACATTTACGTTTTGAGGACCCAGCACAGTAGCGCCCGGCTACTTTCCGGACACTTTCACTGTGTTGATATCATCGTTTCAACAGTACTTGTCTATAAGCAGTATTCGATTGTTGAAAAACATGAAAATAAGGTTATATATCTCTGAACGTCAACATCGAAGCTGCCTTTTGATGGATGTCAGGTCCGTCAATGTGATATAATCTCTGCATGTGCAGGTTGTACCTGGCTTAAGTACCAGGTACCTAACCTGGTACTTGACTCCATTAGCAGCAGGGTTGCCTCGTCTTTCGCCTGCATACATGTAGGTATTCAAAAAGAAAGACACTTAAAGTCTAGTTGATTGATTGCATGAATATATCATGGATTGGAAAGGGTTAATTATCCAAGGAAATTCGAATTTATTTTCTAGACAGCCCTGGAGCTTTGAGGTGCGTCGTGCAGAATCTTAATAAGCGCAGTACACCATTACGTAGTTGATCAAATGAATTCACGGTTCAGCTCTTATATTCTACCCAGTAATACGGTAAAGACCCCTACTAGGTCACGCTGTGAGCATGGATGCTATAACCGTCACGTTATCCGTCGAATATTCAGAGGATCTCGCATTGCTAAGTCCAGGCACAGTAGATAGTTCCCACCTTTTCAGGCAATACGTTGTTACTTTGTGAGTGGTGTTTGAAAGAGGAAGAAACGGCACGCCTTAAATTTGGTACTAAACGGAATTGTTGTCATTTTCATAGTAGTTTGGATTAGGGAGCAAGAAAATCAGCCAAGCCGCTGCTGTAGGATTGTAGCACAATGCGTCAAATAGACCTCTAAAGTTTCGGACGAACACAACGCGTTACTGAGAGGGTTCTAGGCAGGAAATAAAGAGGACAATGTATACAAGTATCCTCCTATTCCTATGGTTTCTGTTTCATTCTTTTTAATCCCGAATCCCCCCCAGGATTCAAAGGTATGTGACATGAGTGCGCTTATGTGTTTCATGCGAGTCAGCGATCGAGTGTGTGTGTGTGGGTGCATAGAACCTACCAAGCTTCTTACATTGGCTTAAGATAGACCTCAGTTGGTTGGGCACGGAGCGGCACGGAGTGGCGCGGCCATGCCTCCCACAAACAGATGCTAGGGACGTAGCATCCCAGCATCTAACAGAGGCATCCCGAGCCGCCGGGCTACTCACCGCTTTTGCGGTTCCGGGCCACGAGGAATGGATAACAGTTCCAGGTCTCCCCTCTAGCATTAGGTACCTATCCATCTCCCCAGCTGATGTTGTAATCACCTGGTTGCATTTGTATGTATTGTACTTACTCGTATGCACCTCCACAACGGTGCGCGCATGCACGGTCGCATTGCATTTGATTCCAGTGCCGTGATTGATTGTATTTAATTCGTCCGGGGCTCTTTTCTTAGTCAGTAAGGCAGAAATATCGGTTGGGTCCAGGGGCGCGTATCTGGAAACAAAGTTCGGACAATTAGCAAGCCAACTAAGGACCGATATTTCGGCCAGCACACTTTTGCGTTGCCCCAGGCCAGGTACGAGGGAGGACAGGTATACTCCAATGCACAAACAAAGGTGGTCAGTCGTATAACCTTCTTCCAGTGATCGTGGTATTGTGACACTACTGTTAGCTACATTTCAAAGGATTATTTCATCACATGTGCGGCTAGCGTCTTTATTCTGTTGGTGGACCGTTGGGTTCACGACATACCTTAGCCCCCGTCTTGATAAGTTGGTCGCTTCGTGGTTGGTGAGATGGCCGGCCTCGTTCGTCCCTTGACAATCCTAAGACCTTGTCTGGTTGGGATGGGACGATTACACGTAAGGGTAGCTACGGGTAGGGAAACATTATCGTCCCATTAGGGTGAGTAACATAGCGCCAAGGCAACTAGGACGAGAGGCCAGGCAAAACGGCTATCGTGTAATGTTGATGGTCATGCATGGCGTCGCAGCTCGTCGTGGCCACAAGACGCGCTCACTGCTGCGGCAAGCATGTTCCTTTGCATAGTCAATGCATGCATGACACCCAATATCACCGCAAGCCTTGGAGAATATCGGGGACTTGGCTGTACCGCTGGGCAGGATGCGCCTGGCATTGGCCGCTAGAGTCCGAGGATGGTAAGACGAAAGCTGCAGGGCGAACAAAACGGAAACAACATGGACCCGGATGCGGAGGCAGACGGCTTTGCCAAACGGCGGAACACCGCTATCCGCGGAAGCTTCGTCCTACACATGCTTGTTGGGTACCAACGCGGATATTGGGGCTTGTCACCATGCACGCACTTCATAAAGTAGTTGGACTTTGTCCTTGTACCAGGTGGTTTATTGAAGACCCTCGACGAACCGGGTGAGCCATAGGGTCACCGACGGCGAGGAAGGTTTAGACAAGGTGTTCAGCTTGACAGGCACCTGTGTTCAGTAAGATGGGGTAGACAGGTCTGTCTCAGCGTCAACATAGCATGTAACCTGCAGCGAGAGATAAGTGTCTACAGGTAACACCGCAGAACCGTTGGTAGAGCCACAGTCTTATAAGCCTTCCCCCCCTTGTGTAACCATATACCTTACATGAGGTCATCGCTACGTATAGGTACAGTAGTTCTATGCCCAAATGCAAGTACGTAGTTACTGTTACTTCACAGCTTACCATTCGGCGGCAAAGAAGTCGTTGGATCTGAAGTTTCAAGCCAGTTAATCCAGTGAACAACTGGCCCCCCTTTACTGCCAGTGCCCAACATGGAGAAATAATGGAACGTCCGGCACGGCTGGCGCCCCATTCTAGGGGATGGGGGATGGGGGATAGGTGTCTGGTGTCTTGGTCACTTTTAGAAGACCTTATTAACGGTTGGCGCTACCAAATCCCCAAGTCCCCAAGTCCCATGCTGCCAAGTGGGCTGGCCAACTGGAATCCACCCACCAGGTTACGCAGTTCAGTGGTTCTGGTAACGCGCTCTCCATAATATACTTTCTTGGCTTTCTTTTTCCACGCTCCCCCGCTTGTCCAGTCCAGACAACGGGGGCTCTTGCCCGAGGAGCTCTCTTCGCTGTAAGTAGCTGCATAAGGGTGGATTTCGGGCCGGCCGTCACCATACCAGATGATCCTAATTTGAAAAGCTTCAAGATTTGAGTGATTGAAACTGCTGTCGACTTGAGCGTTGTAGGACTGTAGGTCTATGGCTATTGTGTAGATGTTTTATCGGGAAATCTTCAAGGGGGCATCTTTATGCTTCCCTCTGTTGACTAGGTAGTTAGCTATATAATAATGATAATGCTATGGTCTCTTAGTGGCGATGCGCCGTATTGATCAAATCAATCCCTTGTTTGCGATTACCAGCCATTTCTACGTGGCACGTAGTGCAATAGATCCCTGTACCATCATCGCGACATTTTTAGTACATCCTAGTCTTAAAAGTCGTATCGCACAACAACTTCAATGGCTGCCTCGTGATAAGCGAACTGGTCGTGGCCAACTGAAAACTGTGTCACTTAAGTATACATACGTAGTAGTGCTGGCTCCCTAGGCCACACATTATTTGGGAGGTTGGTTAGTGAAAAGTAATCGGCAAATTAGGAAGAAGACCGCTGGGTTCTTAATAGGTGAGATATGCTACTATGTACAAGACTAGCCACCCTGTATGTACAATCGCTTAGAAAGTAATGGTAAAGGGGCATCGCTTCACCCGGGGATACCGGTTGCATGGTCTTGTGCGTATATCTTCGCATCCCAATGAGACGGCGTACTCCCTGGCCAAGCTCTCTCTGCCTACAAATGCTTGCCGGCCGGGTATGACTGAGATGAGTACTTAAAAGCAACTTTTTAGCAAGTATGCTAACAGCCGGTTGCAGTCTTCCGTGTAGGGATTAACGCGAAAGGGGTCTGGTAACCTACCGTTATGAAGCCCAGCGGGCCCTTGAACCCAGTGTGGTTTAAAAGATACAATGGTTGAGCCTACATAACCCTTGCTTGTCGACAGCAGAAATCCAGTAGGAACTCGTAATCTATACCAACAGTACTAACAAATCACTTCGAAATTGATTATCAACAAACCTGGGATATGCGGCGGTTAGATGCTGCATAGGCTATGCTCTACGCGGAGGTTGGAAATTATAAGAGCTCGCCCGCACGGCTCTCACAGACTCGCTTATGCCCATAAGATTTTAGTAGTTCCAAGGTGAACAACGAGCTATAAACTATCCCAGAGCTCGGGCACTACACAACACTACAAAGAAGGATAAAAACGGGGTCTTCGGGAGCGGCTCGCTGCATGCATATGCTGTTGGTCATGTGATCTCGGCGCGGTGGTATTTTGTACATTCAGAGCAATTCATTGGTACAAATCTGGCCCATTGGCGGACTCGTTTAATTGGTGGCTTAGCACGTCGTAGTCTGTTGCTTGGAGTCTTGGAAGTTGGTTCCGTAGAAGACCGTGTTTGTTGGACCACGCCCCCACAAGGTAAGAGTCGGTGTGCCAGCCTGGGAAAGACATTAAAAGGGAGCGTGTTCTTGGCAGCCCCAATCACGCCAGAGACGCGATCCAGCCTCCACTTACACTGCACATATGTACATAGTAATGTAGTGCAGACAAGTGATATTTCCGCGAAGGAATGCTGATGTGAGCTGCAATGTAAAAAGCTTGCTCGGGTATCTGGCGTCGCGTTGTATAGGACTCATTAGAAACACTGTATGTGGTCTTAGTGATAGGACTGTTAGATGTAATAAACCAATCCTTCAACAAGTGTATATGCTGATATATAATTCAAAACGGTACAGTCAATTTACAGTATATCATTCAGTACTTTACGAATACTCTAATGTGTGTAACGCCATTCCAGTATAGACTTTTGGGCTAATAAATCATGTACTTGTGTTAAGAGTACCCAAGAACCAAAAGTACGTTGCATAGACTGCAGTATACTCCACTAGCCAACAGCGAGAGAAAGGAATTCACTGAGGATTATCCAGATAGTAGATACTGACCCACGACCACTAGTAGGTTATAGGGTTGGCGTTGTGCGAGACTCCAATGCATGTCAATCCTGTAGTCTCACTTCTGACGCAACTGTGGATATGATCGAGCCCTATTACGTGCTGGCGTGTCGATTAGGATGATTCTCGCGTCTAGGGTACTGACACTATCGTAGCTGTATCCTGTGTCTCGGTGTCCGCTGCCTAGCTTCGGGGGGACAGAACAGACTATTGAATGGATCAGAGCTGGACGCTGTATTGCCTTCACCTGACCCAAGACCCTGCAATCTGCTCTTCTAAGAACCAGCAACACATAATCGGTAGCTATAACAAGGAAGGCAAGGAGTTCCAACCGGGGAGATAACGATACGATTCCGTCTTGTCATTAGCTCGGAGCCTGTAACAACAAAATATCAACCAACACAAAATAGCGCCAACTCCTGCGCTAGATTCGTGCAATATGGGGGACTACTGCCAACGGTCCAAAACCTTAACGCCACAAAATCCCGGGTTAACAAGATAGGTATAGGTATCTCCACAGCTTTGTTACAACGGCGTTTACTGGAGAGCGCGGTTGCGGCGTTAGCTCTTGGCTGAGATGCAATGATTTTGTTAACTCCGTTGACTCTTCTCAGTCGATCGGGGAGATCGGGGAGCGACGAGAACGAGGCCAAAAAAACACAGAAGGACCAGGATATTTGGTCGCTTTGACTAATTTCAATAGGATGTCACTTTGTCAACGCAGATATACATCACTTCAGGCCACAGCCCTGTTCCTTTGAGGTATATGTCAGTAAAATATAGTTATCCTGCTTTAACAGATCGCGTAATTAACAGAGGCCATGTGGACTGAAGATGTAAATATATTGTAGTGATTAATAATCGTTGGAAATTATACATAAATCAATGAATGATTTCCGTGCTTAAAAAGCGTAGCAGTAAATTTGCAGCCTTGTGCCTATCTTCAGCCTGGTTCGGACAGGCAGTCAGTGTCGTTTTTGATGCCTTATTTCTTTATGTTAGTTATCAGAACAATAAATTTGCGAATATCTTCTGGCTGGACCGATTAAATATTATGAAAAACATCCGAATCAGGAAGATGTATGGTGCTGTTGTCCCAATATGACTATTGAGTGAGAAACTGATGGATTATTTGACGCGCCGTCGGATGCTAGCTTTCCCTGTCGTTGAAATTTATTTATTATTTTAAGGCCAATTTAAAAAATCACCTTTAATTTGGAACTGTATGCTTGGGTAACACTCTACGCATTTGGCTTATGCATTATTGAAAGGCTACTCATATAGAATCCTAAGCAGCCAGGGCGACAGTGATCATTCACAATTCTCAAATTATCGAAGTCTTTCGTTTGTGGTACCTTGCCCATCTTTTCTATCCTTCGTCTCTTAACAAAGGACTGGTATACATTGATCTGCGACATTGTCTAGAGTTCAGGGTGATGTCATATGTCTTGACTGCAAAGTTTGTTACCGTTGTTTCCTCACCGCGACTGTGTTTTTAGTTGGTGCCTTCTGCAGCCAGTAGAAGACAGTGTTTCTGTAGGAATAGTGGATGGCGTGTTCCCTGTACAGAAGCTGGTAACCCGAGCCTAGCGCAATTTGTAACTCAATTTCTCTGTGAATTTGCGTAATAGCACAATCCCAGGGGGTAGGAGGAAGTCCTAAACATGTCAGTTTCGCTCGGAAATTTTCCGAAGAAGACAGCCTCACTCATAGGACGTTACTGAGGGATGAACTGACAAGATGCATCTCGTGGTGCATCACAGGCGGTAGAGCTGCTGTACCTTGTTGAAACATGCAGGTTGTTCGAGTACTGACGAGAGGAAGGACATAGTGACAGAACTTCCGCTTGCAAATAATAAGCCTGCTGAAAAATTGAATACGTATATCCCTGGATTGATCAGGTAGCGCCAGAATAATACCACTGTAGGCATTCTTTCAGCCTTGTAACGATCTCTATCAGGAGCTACATCTCGAATGACTGGCGGCTAAACTAGACTAGAAGCACATTGAGGTGTTTGTCAAATAATCTTGTTGGCTGCAAAGCTTGTGGCAAGAACCATAACATGGTAAACGCATTTCGCCCTGGTTCTAAAAGTTTGGATTGGGGCTCCCGAGTGACTAGAAAGCTAGGGGATAACTAACTATGGGGTTTGTAACACATTTGATGATCCCACAACTGTATAGGGTATGTTTATGTCATTGTAGCTCGGTATACACATCTAACTTCTGATCTTTTGTGTTACACCGTTAGATATGAGCCCACTGGTATGAGGACGGGCTCCAAGGAAGAATTTGGAAGTCGATTAGTAAATTTTGTTTTATCCAGAGCAAACCACGTCCCCGCTTCACCCTGACCTACTCTGTAGAAGTTAAAAATATCTATTGTACATTTTACCCTCTATTGCCTTGGGTTGGTTGCTTTACGAGGGCGATGAATCGAATTTTCAATTATTTGATACGCCCTTTCCGCTTCAACAAGTGACCTTTGGTTCGTTTGAAGCAAGCATACATACCTATCCCTTCCAAGGTTATGATAATCTAGGTTGTTCGTGTGATGAGTTGCTACCGTTTTGTGCGAATAGTTCCATGCCCCTAATAAGACTGTGAGTTTGCCAAGACGTGATTCTCTCCGTAACCTGGATCTTGGAGATAGCTGCAAGTCGAAAAGATTTGAAGTGAGACTTGGGTTGCAGTGCATGTATAATCGAGCCATTGTCTGCCTTATAGTCAGTCTAGATTGTGCCTGGTTTCTCGTATCCACCGTGCGGCTTGATGCCAAGCACGGTTGCATTGATTGAGGGGATGCAAGCTTTTAGTTTTATGTTCAAGATCGAAATAGTCTACACTACCTGCATTATGCCTTACCGTAGTGTACGTCGAATGGAATGCAATAAGGGCGGGGAAGCAATAGTTTCACTCTTCGATGGCTGCTTCGCTTAAGAGTTAGCCACCTAAGCGTCGCCTCGCTGCCTTCTAACTTAAAAATTGAATACGGACAAGAAGCCCAACCTAATGAGAAAATGCTCCCCAAAGACAGCTATATAATGTGACCCCTTTTTGTTCAGTCAGTCATTGATATCGTTTGTTCATTCATTAGTGCATTTAACGTTTAGGGTCTGTCCTTACCCGTCGCCAGAAAGTTGGGGTAGGATGCGGGAAGGCAGCCAGATGGAACAATGCATGGTGGACCAGAAAAACACCTGTGGTGGATAGGATCTGCGGTGGGAAAGGAACGGATATGTACGGGCACGCGCGGGAAGAGCCTAATGAGGTCAACGGATGCATACGTCCATGTGTGAAACCGAGATCTTTGAACGGCAACAGCCGGCAACGAGGATTTGGGGGCCACGCGGGAGCGAGCTAGCCAGCCAGTGATCATCAACTCGGCGTCAGCGGCAATAATGCAGCAGCGCCGGTGGGCTAGGATTAATGCTGCTTATTACCCTGGCGCGTGCGTATACCCGACACCGGATTCATAATCTCGATTGCATGTAGTCAGTCTGACAGTCCAGTTGGGGTCCGTATGGGATCGTGCTGTGATGGGATAATGCTCCGCGTTTTTGTTGGCATGAATCTGTAGCTCGGTGGAATGTCCCGCATGGCATCGGGTTTGCGTATGTTTTGGAGGCCTGGTAGGCGATCAGCTCAAAGGGGGATTACACATGTCAAAATGGGTGATTGATGCCCTTGGCATGCATCCTGGGCTGTTTGTGATAAGTCACGAGGGAGACGAAGAAGGGAATCGATAGATGGATGGACGATGAACGATGCGATGACGGGCATCTCATGCGACGACATGTACCAGTACACGAAGCACAGCCCGAGTCAGCGCAACGCAGCGCAACGTGCCGGCTGGGAAAGGGATTTCGAGATAGCGTCGCGGATATGCAAGGACATCCTGCACCTCGGTCACACAGAGCGCGCAGTCACTTTCAATTCTTTCCCGGCATTATGGGTAGGGATAAGCGATGAATGATGGTGTGATGAAGAGGGGTTCAAGGGGTGTGTGATGCAAAGTTGCGATGCTGGGTGCCAACACACCTACCGCGAGCTTGTCTTCCCTGATACGAGGCCCATTCCTGACGTATTGGACAGATCCAGGTGAACTATTTCGACAATTTGTAGAGCCTCTCCGTTGCTTACCACACACACATGGGCATCGTGTGTTTTGTATGCAGGGTGAATTCCAAGAGGAAAGGAAGTACCTAGTGCGCGCTGCACATCGTATGATACTTCCTGTCGCCAAGGTATAGATACCAGTGTATGTGACTTGGTATTCCCGACGAAGGACTTCTCACTTATTATTACCTACCCAGGTCATTGTTACGTGTGTGATATGTAGCAGATATTTCATGTAGAGAGAGTGTGAGAAAGAGAACTGAGGTATTTCTGCTGGCTAACCATGTGTGTGTGTGTATCTATTTTAGTCCGGGATGACACACGCCATGATTTACCGAGCAAAGATATATGTACGTATGTAAGTAAGCAAGCGAGAAGCCATCGCGCCTCTCTGAGGCCCTTCTGGATGGATCATCATCAGCGCCATCCAACCGGCCCGCGAAAAGATGCTTGTCATGTGCGCCCGAACGCGGGCGGCCCTGGGGATTTCGGTAGCTGAGCTGCGAAGGATGGCAAATGGGAATGCCACACGCAGCGAATGTACCGTTGTCTTCATCCTGCAGCACGAGTCCTGCTTTGGCCTAACCATGTTCGACGCAACAAGCATTTGGTGGGACCAATCATCGGCCTTCATATGTTACCAGCCAAGCGGGATGTGCTCGCCTAGTGCAGGAGACCTGGCGCAAAAGCGCCCGTAGTTTTGTGTCAAGAGTGACGCTATTCACCTACCTACAGTAGCTACACGCCGACGCCGCGCGACGTGCGCAGTTGGAGCGTGCCTATACTACTATCGTATGTTGGTCCGAGATCATGCCCACGCAACGGCGCTTTTCGGGATTGATTGGGCCTCTTGAAGGAAGCTTCGCATACAGCCAGCTGCACATCTCATCTCCCATCGAGGAATTGTGCAGGGCACGGGATACTGCATTGGCGCTTCAATGTCGACGTGAACATGGATGGATCCTCAGACCGCGTGGGGAAACAAACTGGGAATGGATATCAAGATATACGTACTTTGTCATGCTTATGACTATGGGGTGGATGGGCTGCTTTCCATGGACAGCCAACGAAACTTAGCTGGCATAAGCATACGATATATATCGCTGCGCCGTGGTGGGTATGTTTATTATGCACCAGTACACGTGAGGCGCCGACATCTCACATCTGAGGTTTCGTATCATGGCCCAATGAAACCCGTTGCCCGTATGCACGCTGCATTCTGTCGAGCTCGGGGATTTTGCGATATTAGGTGTTGTCTGTATAGTATGCTGTGCAAGTGCACTGACGCTACTGTCATCTCGCCTGTGTTTGTCCCGTGCGAATGGATCCTCTAATATCCCCCTGTTCAGCTCACTACAGCCCAACAGTTGTTGCACCTCCAGTTCATGCGACGACGATCGTTCTGGTTCATCTCCGGTTCTACTCTATTTTCCCGCTTGCCCGCGTCTTCACTTAGATAGTCCATATCCATGATAGTGGCCAATCCGATGATTTGGTGTGTGAATTGGGGTTTACGATGACTTTGTGACGGCCAGTCGACAACCCCAGGATTTGGACTGAGTGAAGGGATTCAGAACCATGTCAGCCCACGCTGCTCAGTTTGCGGTTCTGAACATCTACTAGTGGCCCGACCTGTGGTATTATTGCTTATGCACCTCGATAGCGTGCATTGTTGGGTTTGTTAACCTTGGTTAGCTATGCCGCACAGACTGAAGGCATCATGCAGACATACGATGAAGAGATGCGGATTGTGGCGTCTGGTTGTCAGCAAAAGCCGCATACTGCTTATTCGTAAAATGTGTTTCTTATCCTTGTTCCCGCCAGAAAGGATGGAGGCCTGTAAAATAGCAGCCAAGGCGTGGTAGCGAATATAGGTAAAGTACCCTATGTTCAAAGTAGCATTTATAGGCTTAGAAGCATATAACCGAGCCTGCCGCGTTGTCCCGATGAGGTAGTCTGTCAAAATCTATGACCGTTGTGTGGAGTTTCCTCAGGCATCGAAACCTTGAGCACACTAAGCTAAAACACTGCACATGTGGATTTTTTATGAACGCCAGTAGTAGACACCTGGTATAACGTCAACCTTTTTATCATTGTAGTTAAAAATGAGGCTTCGATTGAGGCGGCTTGTAAGTTTTTCATCCGCCTTGTCTAAGTTTGGGGTCTTTCTGGTATAAGAGGTAATTTATAGCTTCGTTGCACCATAACACTATGGATATTCAAGCTTAGCCTAGAACGGTACCCTTTTACATGTGTAGTCTGATATCGATATCTCCTATTTCCCGTGTAGTGCTAGGCTATTCAAGTCGGTATAACATGTGTGGGATTTTTATATCCTTGTGTTGTTGTGTCGAAGTAGAATAGATTTGTTCATCAGAACCGACTATTCTCTGTGTGAATCCCATCCTTGGCAGCACCGATGGCTAACAAAACGACCCAACAACCAACCCACCTGAACAGCATCCTTTACATCCTGGCACCAACGTCAAGGGAACGGGCCTCGCCCCATGTCCCTGCAGACTTGTGACAACACCTCGCTAACCGAGCGAATACTCCATAGAGCTGTGTTGGGGCGCCATTAATGCGCAATATCTTAAGCCATGTTTGCTCGTTCGAGGTCAATAACAAATAAGCGGATATTCGTAAAAAGCAATGTGTCTAATCAACTTATGCGTGATCAGGCATTCGGGGGAAAAGGACAGGAGGCTCGGCTCTTGTCTCGTCAGCCAGCCGTCTATTTGGCCCGTCAACAGTATGTACCTGAATCTCGCTTCTCGGCTCATTGGTCCGAATAACTTAAGACATATGACTAATAAGTACCTATGATGCATTCGTCACTCATATAAAATGAGAGGAAACTTATGCGAGCTTCTTTGGTCACATTTAGCCAGTGCGCCAGGAAACAGTCACGACGCTCGGGATGCGCTTCTGCAGCCTTGATCAGAGTTTCGGGCCACCCCGTGCGAGCCATCAGGCTGGGATCTATCCGTCCGCCGCCATTCCTTGCTTGCCGCATTCCCTGTTACTTTCTAGGGAAGCCCGCTAGTGCGGAACAGTGTTTGGAGCTGTCGGCGCCCACACCTTCTAGACGCATTGGGAAAATTGCGCAGGATGAGCAGGGTTCAAGGGACCCAGGCCAACCGTCCAGGCCAACCAGCAAGCTCACCACGCCTGCAACCAGCGGTAATCCACTGTTGTAGTAACAGCATGACTTGAAGCAATCAGTTAAGCGGCGGTGTGTCCGCGGAGTAAATGGAACCACGAGACAGGGAATATCGTATGCATCCACTAGCCTAGAGCTCGCCGAACAAGCACTCAAGAACAAACAACAATCCAGGGATCCGTCGAAGTCGTATATATAGATGTTTGGACGTTGAAACCCGTGACCCTGGTTTCGAAGGAAGCGAGGCGTGTGTGGCTTAAGGGCGAGGGAGAAAAAGCAACTTGGGAGCCAGAGCACCGGGACGATCCACCTCTCATGTCATTTGTCGAACAAAAGATAGCACCGAAAAAGAGCACACCCGTGACGTCTAGTGTTGCGTGCATCGGGTTACTAACCTCAGCTAGGTAGGTCGTGCGATCATTCCCCGTTTCTACCGTTTCTACCCAGGGGCAGAGGGAATCATCGCTTGTTGATCACCGACTTAATTAACATGTATTTCAAGGGTTCAAGTGGGTTACCGCGTGATATTTTGATATGCCTGCCGGTCCGGCATTGCATCTTAACTATTATTACTACAGTAGTCTGGGTTAGTCACTTGACCGACTAAAAAATAGACCTCATATCCACCCCCATAAGCTACCCATAAGCTCTGCAGCTTGGTGTCTTGCTGATTACCTGCAGTACGCACACTTATCATTGCGGACGCCCGAATCATAGCAACTAGGTTAAGGGTGTCTTCGCATTGAGACCATTTGTCTTGTTGGGAATTTTATGTCAACACTCGAGCATAAATGGACATAGAGGAAACTATTAACAATGAACAGACAACACACTGTACTCAGTCCTATGCCGTCTAACCAAATAGACTTATGAGCCCGCCCATAATAACCATAAGTCATCGCAGCTAAACAACGTTCTAACTTTGTCTTAGTATTCCGTTCTTGGAGTCAAATACTAGCTATGGCAACTATATGCGGCGTGTCTCACGTACATATTAACCATTTCACATGATCGCTATTGATTGTAAAATACGAACCAAAACACCATCTGGACCTCGAATCCCGTATACTATTGAACACAACTTGATTTGACTGCATAGTTATTCATGAATGTTACGCGGGCTGAGGTAAGTGGGATACATGAGGCACAACATAATGTTAATCATTAGATGGCAACGGTCTCGGCTTTTATTGGTACGCTCTCAAACCTTCTTATTACGAGGCTCTGTTTCATAATAGGGTACCAGTTCAAGCATAGGAAGAAAGCACATCTTATCGGAACAAAATTTAGGAGACCACCTACAATAAATACAAGGTACGTACTAACACGAGTGTTTTCAAATACCCCGAGATTGATATTATCGGCCGACTGCGCCGTTCATCGGCCTTATTAGCTTCCTGTGAGGCTAACTTTCTAATTAAATCACAACGGCTGCTTGCATGTCGTATTGGGTAAAACAAGAAAATGCCTTATATTGAGCAACGTGCAACTTAATATACGTCACGACTTGGGCAGTAGTAAAAACACGGTGACATACAGTATGCACTGTAAGTATCTACAGTATTTCGACCTTAGTCAGTCACGCAGCGAATGAAAGAGAGAAGAGCCATGCCTGGTCCTAAACGAACGGAGAACCCCGAAATTGACAAGACCGTTCTCCACAGCATACCTGGACATACACGTGTACGTTCAAGAGCGTTGTTGTCTATAACTTACGTAGGTAATAGGCACGGGTATCTTTTGTAACCACGGAATGACGCTTTGCGTAATGTCGCAGGTAGTTTGTAACGGTCGAGAAGCGCAACATCGATAGTATGGCCTATAAAGCGCATAGCAGCATAACTACCGCCGCTGGTACCTGCCTCGTAGGTTTAGTGTAGCGAAGGCCGTCCCCTGCTCTGGAAGGAAGGAATCAGCGTAACCATGTAGCTAAGGCTGGGGTGGTGATAGCCCGTGGGTATAACGGGGACTAGCGGGGCCTAGATCATCCCAAGCCTCAGTTCTGCGGCCAATCCTGCGACCCGTACCAGCCAGACGGTTTGTCCGTGATTAGGCGCGAATAAGTAAGAGGTACGCAAGTACCTACGCGCCCCAGCGCCCGAGCAGCAAAACGCTCGCACCTCCAACAGTCCCAAGAATGGAAAAAAGGAAAAAAAAAAAAAAAAAAAAAAAAACCCCCCCCAAAAAAACCAATTCGACATATTAGGTACAAGCCATCCAATTCGCTCGCCTCACCCTGTCTCCATCACTCCATCATCCCATCACCATTCATCCAATCCATCCAATCCATCCAATCTCTCCCGCCTTCCTCTGCTCAACCATCGTCGCATGTAGTTTCCATCACGCGCATGGCGACGCACTCAGAGCAGGGGTTTTGGAGAGAAAGAATCGGCTCTGGCTGCAGTAGTGCGCTCGTATCATCAGCACTTCGCTTTAATCTATCCGCCATCCACATAATGACGTGCCGCTACGGCTCGGCCGCCTTGCGTAATTGTGGTCTGTGGTCCGTGGTCCGTGATCCGTGGTCAATGCCCCCGGAAAACAATCAAACGCTGTTCGCATGTTGCAATCCCAGTCTAATTGACCATCCTTAATTACGAGTTAGTGCTGTATCAGCATCTATACTACCTAGGCAGGTATTGTATGGCCCTGCTTGACTGGCATAATACGGCAAACGACTCTGTTTCATTCCGTTGGTCTGTCCACCCACCAACTTCGTGTCGTCCTCTGTGCGACCAAGCATGATGTAGTGGCCGGCCGAGCGAACCACACCATCCATCCATCGATTAACACGACGGCACCCCGATATAATCAGCCAATCATCACCTCTACCAGTACCTCGGGCAGAGCAATACTTTCCCTGAACCAGCGCACGCCACCCCTCGGCTGGCAGCGCTTCGGGAGAACATTCGGAGGAGAAAATGTTGAACAAGCAGAAAAACTCCCTCCTCGTGGCCACCCGGTCCTACTTACATGGGTTAGACAACTGACACACTGGTTCCGATCGTAAATTACGATAAATTTACTCGATTAGTGGCGGACTAACGCCTCCAAATCTGTCCCAGCAAACTGTCTAGCGTCAAGCCAAGCCGGCTAGGATGTCCACCCCGTCCACCGCAAACAGCAGCAGTCAACCACGAGCTGATCTACCACGGGATGATGGGTCCCGCCCTCGACCAATGCAACCGACCCTCTCCATCTCAGCTCACCCCAGGAAATTCGACATTGTTACTAGCTCGTGACAGGCTACACTAGCTATCCAACGACGATGTAAGTAGCCGTCTCTATCTAGCTATGACCTAATTTTTGCCTACGTATATTTCTCTAGCTATCCAGTACAAGCGAACATCATCATCAAGAGGTTCCTCTCTCCGCCCAAAAACGCTCTAAGTCCTAATAATTTGATATACTGGGTACGTCTATCTACAGTAGGTAGCTCTATTGCGTTTCCCAGCCAGCCAGGCACGTCGGCTAAATTATGTTCATTTGCTTGCTACTTGATCACACTCGGCTTGTCTTCAGTCGAGGAATTTTCGCTGGGGGCTATGTGCTCAGCCTTATGATCCACTGCGGCTATTCTCTCATGTCCCATTCCTCTTGACGCAAACGGTGTGCTATGGATAGGTATTGGGTTCCTTCACATTCCTGTATTTGCCCCTTACCCAGGTCCTTGGTACGCACCTAACGGCACATCATCATGCCTAACCGTGTTGGCATCATCTCCCTGCTAGAGCCGGGCCGTGCCCCATTAGCAGATGTCTGTCCTTTTCCGTTTACTTTCCTGCCGAGTCGTCAAATGTCTTACCGTGATAGCCAATTGCCTGTGCTCTGTTGGCCAATTCTGATACCGTCACCGTACTAGTTTCCTCGGCCATCAAAATAAATCTAAATGAAACTCAAGCGTGTGCAATGTACTCTACCATTTACAAAAGCAGAACACGAGAACGGATGCGCCTGGCTTGCTGTCCTTTCCTGTTTTTTTATCTGTTGTTATGCCGTATTCCTCATGCTTCGCATTTCTATTGTACCTTATTCCCAGTGCAGCTCTTCCTGTTTGGGAGTGATCCGGTATTTGTTGCGCTTAAGAGCCTCATCGTTTATTTCTATTACCAACTACACTCCCCTGGCGCAGCGGGACGTCTTATTTTCCTCCCGGGATCTGTCTCAGCCAACCGCACACCCGCAGCCTCTTTCAATTACACAGGTGTCTCTTCGGTGTGACCCTAGTTAGCGAACTACTTAGTATCAGAGCGTTCCCGCAATCCGCTTCGAGGAAAAGGGAAAGTATCGGGCAACTTCGTTACCAGCGCCACAGGGATTTGTGAGGTATGTACTGTACAACATGCATAACCAGTGCAGTCTGTACCCCTGTCAAGCGGCACCCCCCCTCTCTTCCCGAGCCCCAGGAGTTGCAAGCTCCCTCCAAGCAGCAGGGGCAAGTACGAATGTACTTCAGGGGCACAAGGTACCTGCGAGCTCCGTAGGCTTGTACCCACTACCTCAGTACTTCGAAGACGTGTACATGACACTCCCGGCATCCATACCAATGGGGCCATAGATACCTCGCTTTAAGCCACCAACCCAGCAAGCACTCCACACCCTGGATCTAATTTTTGCAGTCATAACTTACCGGGTTGAACTGATTATCTTATTATTACAGTCTGCGTCCATCCAAACTTCCAACTTTTTCATTCCTTCTTGCTCTTCTTCGCTCTCTCCACACTTATCGGTTGTCATAATAACAATAAACCTATATTCTGTCAACATCATTACATACTCCCACGCCACTCTGCGTGTTTGTCACCACAATTTATTATTCTCTTGCATCACATCGCGTCGCCATTAACCCAGCGCATTAACATATTCACGCTACTAGTACGGAGCTAAAGAAGGTCGACGTAAATAAGCATCACAGACTAGAGATATTTCTGTCTCTGTTCTCTCATGCAGTAGAACTCTGTGCCTGTCTCTCGCTAGACTGACCACGTCATGATTGCCGGCCATTGCTGGATTTGGTTGGGAAAATCTCTGTATCTGCCACGGAAAAGTAAAGTCGCAGTATCACGTACTTGAATATTAGTCTACGTCACATCAGGCGCCATCACAAACCGCGATCAGAGGCTGTCTGGTTCGTCGTCAACAGGCTTCGAACTGGCGGCTCCCTTGGCGTAGTATGGCAGGAGACCATCCGGGCAAGGGACATACACCTAGACACGATCGTTACGACGACTCTCAGTATCCGCCCATTCCTGGTGAAGAGGACGAACGCTCAAGGACTATTCCACACCACTCTCGACCACAAATGGCGTCCAGCATATTAACCCTACCAGCGATCCAAGATCGATCTACATTATACAGTCTCACGGGTGCCAGATCTTGGGATCCCAGAGCCTCGGGCTACGGCCCGTCGCCCAGTTCTACCAACGGGTATGCACCCCCTCCTAGCAGTGTTCCTGTGCCCCCTGGAACATCTTACTCTCCTACGGTTGGCGGTAGTGCCTACCCTCCTCCAGGTGGTCCTCATCAATCGTACTCTCTTCCGCCGGTTCAACCACATGCTCAGGACCCCAGAGGTAGCTATCCGCCAGATCCTCGTGCTCCGGCTTATTATGCCGCCCAGCCCCCAGGGGCTTTCAGTGGGGGAGGAAATGTGTACGATTATGGCTATCGTCAAGATCATGGCCCTCCTGGCTCCTATCCTCCGGAATATGCAAGAGGCAGCCCAGCAGGTAGTGCAGTTATCACCCATGGGCAATCTGCTCCCAGACAGCGAACTTCTATAGCTTGCAAATACTGCAGGAGGAGAAAGGTAAGAAGTTACCAGACGTGGTTGCAGCGGGAACCTGATTTAGGCGGATTCAACTGACAGAAACTTAGATTCGTTGCAGTGGTTATGCTAACTCCCCGGGAGGAAAATGTACGAATTGTATTAAAATGAACCAAGAATGTGTTTTTCAGCCGGTTTCGTCGACATCGTCTACTGCATTTGTTCCAGTATCGGCATTACCAAATGGTGTCCCACCAGGTGTGCAGTTATTTGGAGCCTATGGCCAGCCATTGGCAGCGCCGTCTAATTATCCTCCTGGGGCCAATTATCAGGCTAGCACGCCGCTTTATGATCAACCACTTCCCTCTCCAACTGGTTCAAATAGTTCATATTGGGAGGATAGGCCGGAAAACGCCAGGAGGCGACATAGGATGTCAGACGATCACGGAGTTCGCCTGCCACCTCCTAGCACGTTTCCTGATGACAACTCACGACGTCGATCCCCGTCGAGCAGCAGTCCAAAGCATTTGCAGCCGTTTCAAACCAGTCAACCGCAACCCATGCCCCATCAGGGCCTAGATAATCGAACGCCTCCACCCAAGGGTAGCCCGTCCGGGGCTCCAGCCAGCAGTGCCTCAGGGAGCTCGGTGATGAATCTGGAGAACATCATGAGTTCAAATTCATCGAATAACGACATTGATCGGGGCATGTTGGGTCGGCTAAATCGCCGCACGAAGTAACCCTCGCCTACGTATTCCAAACGAAAATCATGCCGCGAAAACTTCTCGACACATTTCTTAGGTAGAAAAATGCATAGACATATCGTCAGTTGGCTGGCCGGCTGTTTGCGGCAAGAATCCGCTACAAATCATCGCATGTACGATGATTACGAGACGATGGCTTTTGGCGACACAGTTCAATTAGCCCATGCATGATTATTCATCGGGCGATTCACGCTTTTTACTGAACATTTTTACGGACAGGGGGCGGTCGCGGATGAGGAATAAGATTGGCTTGCCTCACGGCACAGTATTTAAACGACTATTTTCTTAATTCTATACTCTCGAATTTCCGCGTGGCTGATGAAAGTGTTTTTTTTTTCTTCTATATATTTAGTACATTTAGGTCGAGTTTCTCAAGAGCGAGAACTGCACGAAGGAAATACCCTCATCATTAAATTTCTAACCACGAAGCGGACGCGATTTATGTCCTAGGAATGAAAATAATACAAACCATATGCACATCATTTCTGTACTTGGATCCATCATGCTATCCTGTGATAAAACCGAAACCTACTTCAAATTACTTGGATGTACTTGTAGGTAGGATTTGTTAGATTACTTGGAGGTATATTACAAACATAGCTCAGCAGGCTCGTGTCTAAGGGATGTTTGCAGGTACATGCCATCAACATAAATGCCCTCGAAGCGCTAGTATCTTTGGTAACTTGAAGTTCGCAACGGTATCCTGGCCCTCCGAACCTAGCGTTGAAAGCGGCTCACAAGTCATAGATAGATAAGGTATCAAAAATGCCGTCGGCGTTCATGGTAATAAGACACAACTAGAATCGAGTATGCCAAAGCGAGAAGCCAGTCAATCCACTATTCTAGTCAGTCACGTACGAATTCTGTGTCAGTACAAAAGTGGAGTGAGTGATGAACATGACGCCGTATCCGGAGGCCCGGTTCGAAGCGCTCTGGATCATTCTAATGTGTTCTCCTCTTACACATTGCAGTCCGTCATGGCCCCGGCCAATCGATAGTAAGCTGCAAGTCACTCCTTTACTCCCTTAGCTCGCTTCATGTTATCAAGAGCCAGAGTGTCAGCCACAAAACACAAGTTCCCGGCCCATCCAATACCCTTTGCCGCCATCTCACCCACCACGTTGTCAGTAGACTCCTCCTTCGTAAGCTAAGCTTATCCAACACCTAGACGAGGACATAATCAATGATTAAACCGTCAATACCCTCCCTAGTGAAGGACTATTTCCAGCACTGCCAAAGGCTACTCATGATTCAGCTTAGATAGGGTACGAGGCCAAGCCCCTTTTCCTCTCCATACCTCGGTCATGATTATCCTTTGGGAATCTTTGCGCGTCGTGGGTCTTGTGCGTCAGATGAAGTTGTCACCTTCTTCTTCCTCTCTTCGTTTGATTGACTTTGAAATATGTGCTTTATTATGTATCGAGGAACTTTATCAGATAATACGAACTGGTCCATGTGCTGGATCGTTAAAGTGTGTTTACTCAATTGTTTGCTAAGCTATCAGAACTTCACAGAACAACATCACCATGACCCGACCCATCGCGACTCATGTCTGCTATTCCCGAGGGATATGATTTGCTCCATCGTTCTGCAAGGGCGAACAACGCAAACAATCAGCAGCGGATACCGCTACGTACCGTACCGCACCGCACCACCGCACCACACTACAACGCACTACAAAACGAACCGCACCGTATGGCACAGCGCAAAAACTTTGATCTAGTGGTTTCCTTGTTTTGGGAACTCCTCCCTTCATCTGTTCGCTGGCGCGCCGGAACGACCCTCTCTGGAACCCTGGTGGGGAAGTCTAGAATTAGGGAGGCTTGGGAGAAGCGGCGAAAGGGACTGACTCGGGTCGAGCGACTGATTCAGAGAAACGATGTAGTTCGTCCGCGGGACTAAAAGTACCTCGCTTGTCGTTGTGACTTTGGCCGCACTTTGACTAAGTACAAGACTTTTGTAGGCAGGGAGTTACCGTTCCCGTAATAAGACAAGACACTAAGCGTGTCTTCGTTTCATTCCCCAGAATTCGTTACGAGTAACAGTTTGGGGCTGCACCAACTAGTAGACTAGTCTTACGGGACTCCGGGTCAAACTGTTGAATTGGTTTGCTTCTGCATGCCGTACGTATATTACGGTCATTGACCTGATGTTGCTGTGTCTCTCTCCTACAATCTAAATCTCTAATCACGATTCACCCGTGTTCCCGCGAGCTTTACATAGGTACTAGGTAGAAATCCTTCAAAACTCGAAGTGCGTATCCATCAAAACTAATGTCCAACCTCGGGTTGAGGTTGTCTCGCTTACTGTTTACTATATGCAGGTCTCATTTTACGGAAAGTGATACGATGCCGCCTTTAGGTTACAAGCTTCCAACCCTACGTGTCTCGGCTGCTGTCTGAGTAATGTTCAAAGTTCCATTCGCCGTCTCCTAGGCTGATAAACTTTGACATTTTTTACTTCACCTACCCTGGCTCTGGGCCGGAATAATTAGTTTAGGGTTTCTTTCATGGCTTTACGTTACTGCCCACTCCGCCGGGTAGGCGGGAATGCCTGTGATCAAGAACTTAGCTGGCATCGGGACATTTTCTTATTCGCGGTCGGAACGGAGCGCTTTTTGCCACGAAACTCTATTGAATGTAGAGTGACGCCCGATCGCCCGTGTTTTACCTTGTTTCTCCCGCCCGTCTGTGGTATGACAGTAAGGCTAGACGAGTACAATTCACGTTTGAGTAGTACGTGTCTAACTGAATATTAGGTGTTGATACATGTACTGAGTATTTTATGCTGGGTGTTTATATATCGAGTGACCGGACCTTTCTCGGTCATGTGACACACTCTCTTTCCCAATATGCTTCCACTATTCGATCCCTAACCTTAGAAATGACAATGAGATAAGTAAGCTGCGGCGATTAGGCGCACTGCCGGAGTTTCGGGGGTTGGATGCGCGGTTTTAAGTGATGACGATTGATAGACGATCACCACGCCAGGGAGAAATACCTATTCTCGAAGTATCCCATCCTATATACTGATTTAAAGGTAAAAGGTGTACATCTATGGAAAATACGGAACATCAATGACGACGCTATTAGTTTCCTCGCTATTTGCTTCATTCTTACACAAACTTTACCAATATATAACAAGATAGAATCCTGAAATGTGCAAGCGGATTATAAGTGCTTGAGCTGAAATTTAATAGTATATATAAAACCATTTACCCACTGTGAGAATCTCGTATGCTAAGCATAGGGGTATATATAGTTTCTTCTTATCGTGCGAAAGAGCTGGCCACATGGTGAGCTGGTCCTGAACTATACGCACTTTGCTCTTCTCTTGTGGAAGGTTATTGTCGCCCAACTCTATTTCAAATACGTGGCAAGAAGCCGTCTGTGGAATCGATAAAGGCAAAACGTCCTCAATTATCTTTTCACTGTATTGTCTACAGGAGAATGGTAAGCGTTCAAGACAGGGAGCCACCGTTGTTTGGTTTGATCACAAACAAGAAAATGTAAATAGCGGCCCGAGAACATTAGGTCAGATCCGCGACGCGGGAATCTGAAACTAGTTATGAATCGACGTACTATAAAAAAGAAGTGGATAAAAGATAGCAACATCTAGTTCGAGACTTATATCCCATGATAGATGGTATAACATCCTCTATAACAGTTCCCAGGTCGTTATTTTCCATCAATACGAGGCTATGGTTCTCTCGTATATCACGAATCTCGCGAATACGAGGCCTAGACTAGCAATGAACCTTACAAGTTTCCATTACAACCATACTGAGTCGACAAATTCTCATCAGGTAAAAAGTAACTCTTGTTAGTGATCTTTCGGGGCCAATCTACGGGTTTCAGCAAACGATGTAGCGCTTCTTTTCCGCAGCATACTTCATTATTATCTCTGTTTCACTCCTATCTCTTGGTAGCGTATAGTCTTCGAGCTAATAACTCAGCTCTTGGCATTTGAGGTACGGATTTTTAGGATCTCCCTAGATGTCATGTACCTAATACAGCTATTTTTTATCTAGCAACAAGGCATGTTTCTAAACTATTTGTCATTGGACATAAACAGAAATGTTTAATTAGCAAAGAGATCGTCGGCATGACATTGCATTTTCATCATTGGCTCTATCCTAACATGAAATTATCTTACCCATTATTGATATATACAGTGGGGATCAAAAAGAAACGGGACACCCCCCATTTTACACCAAAACTCACCTATTTTACAGCTCAATATTTCCACACTTTTATATGGAGATAAATTATTAAAAATATAATATTATTAGTTTTAATAAAAAATTTAATCTTACTAACTTAGTTTTTTATATAAGCGTTTTATAATTTTTATATAATTATTTTTATAAAAGCTTAAAAATGTTAAAAGTTTAACTTTTATTTTTAAAAATAATAAAAAATAGTTTTAAACTTTTTTTAAGCTTTTTTTAAATAAAACTAATAAAAGCTTAAAAAAAATCATAATAGTTTTTAAATAAACAATTTCTTTATTTAATTATTTAACTTTTAATTTTTTAAAAATTTTAAAGTTTTTTTAAAATATTTATATAAAAATAACAAAAATAATACTTAAAACAACAGTTTAAAAAACCAAAATCTTTTATTAAAATTAATAACAAAACGATTTTTAATAATTTATTTCTATATAAAAGTGTAGAAATATTAAGCTGTAAAATAGGTAAGTTTTGGTGTAAAATGGGGGTGTCCCGTTTCTTTTTGACACCGACTGTACATCCGTAGTCTTTAGCGGGGTTATTAATCCAGCCAATTGTCGGGGCTTCGACACTTAGCCACAGCTTTTAGTGTCGATGATCCTTCTACCTCAGCTCTCTCAAAACAATGACTTATCGATTAAATAGGGAAGTGGCACAGTGTGCGTAGGTATATGCGCGCGTATATGCGGGTAGACGGGCGTAATCTGTGTGAAGTTCCAGATCGGAAGTAGCGCACATTGGTGGTGTTGGAGGTTGGTAAGTTTAAGATCTTTTACGGAATGGGATGGGTGGAAATGTGGCACCAAGGGATAAATAGTTTTGACTGGTGAGTAGATAAGGTGATGCTATCCTGAGTTACTAACTAAACACCCCTCCATATTATATTCTACCTTGAAGAATAGAGTAGGCCCTCAAGTATCATCATGAATATGAAACTCCAGCACTGAGACTGCATTGATCACTTATTCACTTTTGTTATTTTGATGAGTAGGTGAGGCCTTGCCTGCTCACGATGCCCTTATCGGTGGCTCCTCGCGCACCGCAAGCGCGCCGTTTTCTTGCTTTTCCATAATGAAGCACCTCTCGGCGTATAAGCCACGGCTATGTAGCTCCCGCCATGGAACGGACATGCGACGCATCATGATAGGCTTCCAGCCCCCAACGTTGATAGTAACAGAACGCCACAACGCAGTTTGTTTGCCCTGAACCAACAACGATAGAATGTATATTGCTCTTTCGCAATCGGGATCTATAGTTGTGTCAATATCCTTGAGCGGATCCAGAGCAGTCTGTATATGAATTGTAAGGGTATTAAGTTGACGGAAGCTACATAAAGTATGGAGGAAGTGATGTGGCTCGCAACATCTCTCGTCCATGTCGAGCTCAAGGGTGTGAAGGTTGACTAGTTCATGCGACATAATGTACAGGTCTTCGATTTTTACAGTTGGGCAAGGACGATGCTCATCGGCAAAGCCGGTATAATCGCGAAAACGGAGGCTCTTGAGGGATGTTGCGTGTTGCAATATTCCATCAATAGGGAACGAGCGAATGTGGCATGTAATTTGCAGATCGATGAGCGCTCGGATCTGTTTGATAAGGAGGTATTGAGCCCTGGTAGTGTCGGGTCGCCTGCTAACCTGGTGCGCGCTGAAGTCCTCGAAATGTAAAGTATGCAAATGCTGAAAGTCCTCAAAACACACTGAATTGAGGAAGGGCCCAAGAGGCACGTCAATCATCTCAAGATGCCGGATCTCGGAAAAGTCCCAATGTTGTCGGACTGTGGTTAAGTTGTGTTTCCAATAATAGGAACGTAAGGAGAGCTCCTTAAAAGCTGGCAACCGCTCGTTGCCTCCAAATTCGAATTGCGTACCTTGACCCCTGTCGTTGTACCGAAATGTCTCTAGCCGTGGTGAGTCAAGCAGCAGGCCTTTCAAGCTCTCAACACGGGCGGTAAGCGGTAGTGTGGGGGTCGCCATTATCAAGGATGTGAGATTTCCCGTTGGTATTGCCCTCAGATAAGGATTATACCGTTCAGTTCGGAAATCCTGTAGCGGTAGATTCTCGATGTGTAGTTTGACCTTGTTGGATTGAAAACATCCCAGGGGAAGAATATCAGAAGGTACCCAGAAATCTCCCCTGTAAAGTTCATCTTGCACATAACGCCAGCTACATTGGAACTTTAGCATGTTGATCAATAGGTCTGTGAGGGAAAACAATACCTTATGGACAAAAGTCTCTCAATCTTTTTCAAAAATCTTCTGACATGCTCAGCATTGAGATCACTGTCAACTCTTATATGTCTGGTGTGAGCGCAGATATTGGCAATGCCACTGGGGAAGTAGGTCTCTGCTCGAGGGTCTATGATATATGGAGTCATTCGAATCGTGTGATACTTTATGGGCGTCACAATAGCATTGAACCTCGCTGAGACCAATCGAGCAACGCTTAGTAACCTGGGGTCAACATCCTTCAACTACGAAGGGTATCATAAGCTTTGAGTTTCTTCGTCGTGGATCAATGATTTTGGAAGGCGTACTTGTTTCAAGATTAAAACGAGGAGTTCGGTACTCAACTCATTGAGAGACCATCTCTGATTGGGATGATGGATGCCTGTGACTGTCGCCATACGCCTACCGTTGCTCGTTCTACTTTTTGCAGGCTCACGAAGAGAATGGATAGTGAGAAACAATGGGAATAAATTAATGTCACCCATATCGTAAGAATTAACTCGGAAAAATTGTCGACGACTACATCTTCAATCAAAGATAACATGTTCCGCAAGGACTAACGAGTGCGTT
The DNA here is from genome assembly GCA_007182795.1 of Xylaria flabelliformis. Classification (NCBI taxonomy): domain Eukaryota; kingdom Fungi; phylum Ascomycota; class Sordariomycetes; order Xylariales; family Xylariaceae; genus Xylaria; species Xylaria flabelliformis. The sequence continues at coordinate 388,426 of VFLP01000002.1, read as the reverse complement.
GCTCTGGTGTAATAGGAAATCCGGTCATCCCGTACGGCGGGATCGCTAACCATGGCACCACAACCGTTGGACACGGATGTACCCGGCTGATGACTGCATACCCTCTCGACGACTGGAAGATCAAGACGGCAACTATATAACATGTCAAAGAGATCAATTTTACATGGTAATGATAACGAGTAAGTTCGCTAAATTTACAGCCAGACACGGATTCGAGGCGAATACAACCAACTTCCTAGCCACGTTGATAGATCAGCTAGACCATTTCTAGTCAAAATACCGAGCCACTTCCAGGCGAGCGGTAGTCATAAGTAAGGATCTAGATCTGCATCAAAAGAACGCTTGGATAGAGATGGTCCAGTTAGGTAGGTATAGGCGTCCCCGAGCCTAAGAGGCTACAAGCATTGTCCCTTAGTCTATAACCACCACGTTGAAGCGACCAAGTGCTTCAAGACTTTTTAGTGTGCACGGATCGGGATCTAGTTTCGAGATTTATGTGACGCGGGCGGTAGAGATGAACATGAAGGAGAGACAAGGGTCGAGGAGAAATGGAAAAGGCTCGCTTAAGCAACTACCCAACCACGGTGGCTTCGCTAAGAATACCACACGTTCGGTATCGCGTACCCGGAAAATCTACGACAATGAGACTAGGGGCCGTTAAAGGGCGATACTATACTTGGAAAGAAGACCAATAGTATCGGGCTTCGTCGACAGCACTTGATCGGAGTGCCACGAGCTTATCCTCGCTAGTCTAGTATGATCGCCAAATATGACAGATAATTGCAGATGCAGGGAAGAGAGCAAAATAAGATGACAGGACAATACTTGTCGTCGGGGCATGGGGATCGCACGTCGCCGAGGTAGATCATGGGGGACGGGGAGCATTTTAGAGCATTTTAACGAAGTTGAGGACTACTGTAATGCACACGTAATTCGGCCATTCGCAAGAATGTCCCAAAACGGATCAAGGTCGCTCGCTGAATGCATAATCGTTTCCAATCCCACGGCCAAGAGACGTTAGTTAGTTGGCCTACCCTTACTTACTTAGACCTACTATAGACAGGGCAAATTTCCCCCGGAAAGATGAAATGAACAGCCCCGCCATGTTTGTTTCAATTTGTAAAATAGCTTCACATGTTGTCTAGTCGTTTCCATCGTACAAGGCTTGTCTCATGTCAATTGTCACAGCCGTTCCCGCCGTTCCCCGAGCACGGACCGCAAAAACCTGGTCTGACGCCGGTGGGTCGTACGTAGCCCAGACTAAATAAAGACCTTCATAATAGCGGATGGCTTTCTGCTCCACCCTTACATCAATACTTCACATGTAAACCAGCCACTTAATCCATTCGTTGTACAAAATCGCCATGTCACTAAGTGTTGTACGGATCCGTACATTAGCATATAACGCCTTGATAAAATGAAATAAAAATTGTGCTGTACTAACATGTCACCCACTCTAGGTTAGAGAATCACACAAGAACCAATCCCTCGCTGACTGACGTACATCCTAACTATCTTGTCTATTTTCTGTTGCATGGTGTGGTGTTTGTGCCCTTATTATTAGCAGGGCATAATTCTAGCCAATCTTATGGTCACATTGTATTACGCACTCATACAATCACGACCAAGGCACCTAAATTCAGACACGAGCTGGTAGATTTATATATAGCCAACATGAACAGTCTGTCGGTACCGAGGCTCGGAACGTTAACCACATTAACATGTCCCGGTATCCGTGGGGAGATTTAGTCACTGCAAATATCTCTAGATATCCTTAGAAAAATGTAGCAAATGCCCCTTAAGTATCACATGAAAACAAAAAAACAAGTAGGACAGTCACTTAGCCTCCAACAAGAGACTAGGAAGAATCCGCTTCTATTAGGTTACAGGCCTAGGAATGCTTACTGATAACTTAGATCTCCAATGACTTCCCTAAGTTGGTGCATTACACGAGTTGGGCGTGATTCTAGTGCCACGTAACCATAATGGCCGACTCGAGAGGGGGTTTCATTTGATTATCTTGCAATGTATAGTACCCCAAAGCGAGCGTCCCTAATAAGAGGTATACGTCCAGAAGGAGCTTTTCATCCAATGTATGATGCTCTCTGCAAGGGAGTGGACCGTTTGCAGTGACCCCTGTCCCGCTGTGATTTGCTGTCATCCAATCGTATCAATCCCTTCCATCTCAGCGCATTTACTCACACCCCTACATCTCTCTGCCGCTGCACGTACCTATAATCAAGGCCGCATCGGCAGCTAAGGGAGACTTCGGCTCTCGATCGTCCAATGATGGCCGTGGATTTCGCGATGCCTTGACTTGGGCTGGATTACCTGAAGTTTTCACACCTGTGGCTTGCTTTTTTTCTCAGCTGAGGCTCTTGTGCCGCCCTCTTCTTAACACGCCTGAGAGCCCATCCTCCTCCCGCACGTGGGGGTCATTATACAACAGACACTACAGGACCCGGACGGCCAGGAAACCGGAAGGCGTGAACTAGTTTATTTCTTTTCAGAATGTCTGAGTCTAGACCGTCGAGCTAAAGACAGGCTACATGAGGCTTGGCAATATACTTTCGTATCTGAATCTTCCCGAGCAATCTCTTCTCGTAACGCAAGGAGCTAGAATTTGAGACAAATACCTCAAAGCTGCAGCCGGGTTTCTACTGTCTCAATCGCACAATACGGTATCTTCGACATGGTCACTCTCCCTCTTCCCGCTTCCGTTCTATTCGCCGATATAGGATGCTGGTATAAGACCGTGGATTCCATAGGTTAGAGAAGTATACTGTACACAAGTGCCGGATATCTATGTATTCGAGCAGTCTAACTGTACTTCTTTTGGTGAACTGAGTGACGAAACCGGAATAGGTAGCTGATTCCATCCCAGCCTTAGACATAAGATAGCACAGTCGTGGGTCAGGTAAACACAACGGTCGGGAGTTACCGATACTAGTTGCCATATGTATTTTGACATCTGATTAAGTACAAGATTCTCGCGTACCTCTAGTTGCACACCCGAATAATTACTTAGACCCCCGTTTCTTGTAAACCACGCCTCTGGTGTTAGATACATCAATTCCTATCTGTAAGATTACATGTAGTTTTCAAATTATATTATTCTAGTCTATACCACCGACTAAACTCGAACGACGTTAGACCTAACTCCAATCCACGTATATATTGGATATTCGATTTGACTATCCTGTTCCCTAAGATAGCAATATTCTCAACATAGGTTAAATGAGCATGCCTGAGGCGGTAGCTGATCGTGTCATACATAGATATGTCACTACTGACCTTTTAAACAAGACTTATCTATCAATAGGCAAACTTCATATACATAACAGACTTAGATACTTGTCGTACACAGTTTGACCTCCACAAGTTCCGCAATCTAAGTCAAACGATCACATGTCCCTCATGACGGCAACGCCCCACTGATCCCCTTCATCACGTACCGGACCCTGACATTTGTCCCCTCATATACTACTAAGTAAACCAGAAGTCTCGCTTCATATTTCCTGTTCTTGCGATCAGGTAAATACGGGTAGCTGCAGCTCAAATGATTATTCACAAGATATCGAAAGGACCGACCCGCGGGTCTCGGATATGTAATACTGTTCCAGTCTTTTGGGATGTTACACCAGTCTCCTTCGTCTTTGGCATTGTAGCAGTGATCTCCAAAGGCTCCCAGTTACTTTGTTTTGGATATCATGTGATCAAGTATCTGGTGAGCACTACGAAACTATGCGACATAAAGATGATTTTTTAATTCGAATACAAGAGCCTTTATATAAGGCCATGTTACTATTGTACGCACGATCCATGCTTTTCTCCGGGCGAAATCCAACATGTGAAATAAGCGTATCATCTAGACAACGTATGTCAAGCCCGATATTCCACTAGGATGTCAATGCATAAGGCAGCTGGTTATTCTTTCAACCTATAATTGGAGATATATGTTGGAACTCCTCCTATAGACCAGCTTATTCAACCTACCAAATAGCCGAGGGCATATGTCTCATATGCTTTCACATAGAGTAATCCATGTGGAGGAATTTTGCCCTTTATCAACCTGACATGCGAAGAGAGCACTTGAAATAGCAAGACGCTACCGTGACGCGGCAGAGTTGAGGATCAGATGGTTTCAGAAACTGGGCGACAAGACAGTATAACCATGCCTTCGTAAATATCGAGCATGGTTTAATGGCTTATGTTTTCAAAGGGGAGTTATTGAATACTTTTACTATATCCCCTGAGTTAATTTAAGGATCTGGGTGAATAATTGACGCACGATAGTTTCCAGTCATATGGGAAACAGTTACAGCTACTGACCACGATATAAGGCCTGTTACCTATCGAAGCCACGACAACGTCCAAAATACTTTCAAAGACAAGACTGTTGGGAAACTTATCATAATGCAACAGATCATTAACCCTGTAATTGGAACGACTTGCCTATAAGAACTGAGAGCTCAGTTCGCGTCTGTCCTGCACGCAATCGTTCGAAGTAAAAAAATATCAGTGATTTTGATCTGTGTATGTAACAAGGGGCAGTAGTCTGGGGCTTGGAAGGATACTCGATATTGCAATAATCAATCCCCAAGGCCGTCCTCTCTTTCAGCCCCGGTGGTGATTCAGGTTTGAATATACGAAAGCAAAGCTTTCGCTCGCCTGTTCAGCTCCGTTATGCCCGTTCTCGTGATCGGGCAAACACAAAAGGGAGCACGGGTAGCTGAACATGAAATTTGCCGTTCACAAAATTATTGACATAGTACTGACAGCCCTGATCCTCGGTTTCCGATATACAATGTAATCCGAGTCTCTTAGGTTAATCCGTGTGACAGTACTATCTGGTCCCAGCATGTGACGTTTCCTACTCGACACGTATCCGCTCAGTTGCCAACATGTCATCTGCCTATTGTTCCCATTACATACAACAATACAACAGCTGAAATTGTGAGAATGTCTCAACTTCATCGTAGACACTCTCACAACGCCGCCTAAAAGATTTAACTCATCGCGATTTTCCTTGTTGCCCGGGAACTAGTTCACAACTACCCTAGGGTGCAGAACCAGCAAATTATGTGTGTATAAGTGACTGAACCCCCCTGATTTGGGTGATTCAGGAATTGATTGATCGCTCTACTGAGCCCTAACTGCGACTCTCTGGCTGCAAGCAGGTCTCTCTATTCATCACGTGGCACCATTAACTCTGACACCTGTAACTCTGACACCTGTTTGTTCCGAGTCTCCATGAGGGTTTCCGGGGGACATGTTATGTAATAGTAACATGTCATGATTTCAACCAGTTCAAAATAAGCACCTCCGAACCAAAAGAAACCTCAATCATTCAAATAGGAAAACTAACAACTATATGGCCCACAGCGGCCATATTACCCGTCCTCTTAAAGAGAACTTCCTAAACATAGTTAGGTAAGGGGTCCCTATCACGTCTCCGGCGCAGTGTTTGGGAGTCTTTATCTGTTGTGCGAGCAGGGAAAATGACTCTGGGCTAGATGGATTAAGGCTCTTACTGCCGACTCGGTTATCCTGGTTGCTTATTACGCCTGAAGAAACTGAGAGAATGTGAAGAGGTAGTGTCATTCAAAATTACCGGACAGGTAGCAGAAAGATCTCTATACGGGATTACTCTTAGACCATCAGCACTTATACAACGTCAGAACATCACCTTTAGTCGTTTTGGATACTGGGTCCTTCAACTCCGGGTAAGTTTCTAATCGCATATATAACAAATATCGCGTCACCATTACTCGACTAGTGGCCTTTTGCATCATTCTCATTTACCTATTCTGCACCGGAACTCACACTACCGTAGTTGGACATGCATCTTTAGAAACACTGGGCGACCAGTTAGATACCACCATCTAGCAAAGCCATCGTATCTAAACTCAACTATGGACCTTTCTTAAGCAACTCGGGGTCTCCGGGAAACTGCTCGGTCACTTATACCTCCAGTGTATGGTAACATCTCGGAGACTAAAATCACTAAGCACCAGATGAACGACACTATCGAGACCCGGTACGGAAAACTCCCGATAACAAAGGAACAGTCAAAATGTGTTTTAGTAATGAATGATCGTCCTTCTGAGCTAGCTGTAATAGGAGTGAGTGATCTTGGGTTCGTAAAGATATTTAATATTTTTAAATTTTATTAGGGCGTCAAGGAAACCACATACGGTCAGTCTAGTCCTCCTTTCTAGTCCTGGAGGTGATTTAGGTTTCAATATTAAAGCTTGGGTTTTGCTTGTTTTGCATTGCCTATTTAGGTCCGTATTAATACTATTACCGTGATCGGCCAAACACGACAAAGAACAAAAAGGAATACGGGTAACTGAATATGCGAAGCGCCACTTCGTAGGATATCCCCCGATACTAAGAATAACTACATGTCTCCCCACTAGCTGACTCTTTCCCTGTATTCTGGGAGAATGGGTAAGGCTGATGGTTATCTGGGTACTAGGCATAGTATACAGTTCTCAGTTTACTCAGGCTACTATGCCGCGACACCTTGCGCCAGGCTCAAGAATGAGATACCGCGACAATAAACTTGCAGTTTCAGGGGAGTAATATCCAGTGTCATACCGAGTTCAACAAGTATCTTACATGGAATGGGAAGTAAAACAATCAGGCTTTTACCCGTGATGATCGTCAGCCGTGATTTATAATTAAATATAGGGTCAACAGTCATCAGTCAATATAATAAATGAGGTTCGACAATCCCGAAAGAAGCCCCAATCAGGGTGGTATTAACCTAACTTATACACGCATCCCATGCTGGCAGATATCAATTAATCAGAAAGGGGATTATTCGGTCAAATAGAAAATAGATTAATGGACTGAATAAAATCGAAAACCGATGAAAATGGGAAATGTGTACCTGAGCGTGTGTTACTAAGCAAGATGCCAGATCTCTCTCCTACCTACTCCTTTACATTAAAAACAGCTTGCTATGGACTGATTCTTGTAGTTAGCTACTTACACTATCTAACTTCAGCATCAGTCACTAAAACAAAAAGTCCGTTCATTCATTTCCTTTACTCTCTGGTGTAATAATTGCTTCCCACAACCCTCCGGATCAGCCTACAAGTATTATGCCGAAGTACGGTAACATTAGGCAGAATGAGCGAAATCAACGAATAGCTCCAAGCGAAATTGTGAGGAGAATTGGCATCATCCGAAGAAGAAAAAAAAAAAACGAGAAAATTTGACATGCCGTAAGACAGACAAGGCTGAGCGAGATCTACAGTAAATAATAGTACGTACGACCGACAGAATCTGTGGGACAGATCAGATCGTCACACCACAATCCAAATATTCCGCTATAGATAGACAGACATATATACACTGTGCTAATCTCTCATTTGACATTGTCGTATGAAAAAAGGTCGTTTTCGTCATTCATGTAACCAAGCTTCAGACGTACGTTGTCTCGCCAGTCAAAAAAACCAAAAAAAGCCAGCCTCCATACATACCTACATACATATGCAATGCACGTCGCCCAAAGAAGCGCCAGCCACAATGCAGGCACTGATGGGGAACTTCTCACGAAAAAGGCAATTGAGCGACAAGGAACAGGCTACCGAAATGATTGGCCCCACGTCTGCCAGAAATCCGAGGCCGGCCTCACGGTAACCAATCATCACGGGAAGTGGTCAACCTCTCAATTACAGAAACAAAAGCAGCCAATTCATCCATTTGTACAATGCGATCAATGCACACATTTCGCTTCGCTATGTTGGTTGTTCCTACAGGGAATTTTCTTTCCCCCTCTTTAAAAATTGCGACAACAGGTATCTCTCTCTTCTCATCATCGCTGTTCTTAAACATAGATAGACATTACTAAAACATAAGAGGGAGAAAAAAGGTATTAAATGCTTCCCAGCTTCAGTCGGTCGTCTCTGCTCGCTTCATAGCATGCATGCCCTTTCTATCTCTCAGAGCAACAAATCTGCAACAGCTAGCCAATAAATCTAGTACCGGTAGATAGGCTCCTTCTGATTCGGCGGCGGCGCGTCGTACAAACTGTCGTTATCACTGACGTCGTCGTGTCGCGCGGCCGGCGCTACATTAGTAGCTTTCCCAGACGAAGAATTGTCAACGGCACCGTGCACTAGTAAAATCTCAAGTTAGCCATCATCTTCTCGCGGTAAGTTTTCTGGACCGGGCAAATTTTTTCAAAAAAGCTATGATTCTACTCACTGGCTTCCTTGCCTATTGCGCTCTCTTGCCTACCAGCGTAGCTGGGCGTAGAACCGAAGCCAGGGTGAAAGGGCTCAAAAGCAAGCGCAGGTTCCTGATCCAGATAGCGGTTCGAAGACCCTCCCGCTGCATTTGAGCCTGCTGGCTCGTCCGGGTCTCGGAAAGGATCATCCTCGGTGGCGGGAGTACGCGATCGTGACGGACCGGCAGATGATCCCGCATATGACAGCGGTTCGTACTCGCGCCCTTTGCCCTTTCCGTTCGTTTCCCGTGGTGGTGCGGCAGGCTGCCTTGATCCGGAGCCCGATGAAGTGTTTATACCCAAGCCGGTGTCTGTGGGCGACTGTCGTCTGGAAATTCCACGTTCACTTTCATTGGTCTGCCTCTCGTCCAAGCTCACTAGATCGTTGCTGTTGTTCGCCAGAGCCTCGACATGTTTCCGTGCATTGAGCGTAGCGCGCTGGTGCAGGTTCAAGGCAGTCTGCAGTTGTTCATTCGTATCGATGAGTGACTCCATCGTCTCGTTGTCGGGGGCCGGATTCTCCGAGGTCATGTACCCCTGTACGCTGCGGCTGGCGCTTTGGCAACGCTCTGCGAACTCCTTGATGAGGTCGTTCCCGAGGATTTCCCCGGGTGGCGTGTTAGTTACGACTTGCTGTAGAAGTTTTGCAGACGTGCGGGCTTCTTCTAAACGACCAGCCAATTCGACAGGGTCGGGAAGGCGACGACTGTTGTGATTGCGGGCGAAGTAATTTTGTGAGTGACGGTCAAGTGGAGGTGCCGTCATTTGCATTGTCTGGGGTGGCGGCTGTCGTGATTGCTGGTGTAGATAGGATTGGATGGGCGCCTATAGCAAGATGGTTAGCCTTATTCTTTTGGATAGTATCTGCGACACAGAATCTATGTGAGTAGGAATCGTCGACGTACTCCATGCGATGACTTCTGTGCCTTCTCCTTCTCCTTCTTCCACATCTCGATGAGGGGCATCAACCCTTCGTCGTAGAACTTGGTTGTCTCAAAGGAGGTCAACGTTTCCATCAGCATGTGACGCACCCTGTCGTTCCGGGTATACTTCAGCAGCTCTTTGGCGGTCTTGGCGAAGTCCTGATCGAGGTTCCGAGTAAAGGTCGGACCAGGGTTATCGGCGAGGATGCGCACAAGCATGAGGGCATTGTACTGGTAATCGGGTCTTGTGAGGTAATCCTTCTTCAGATAGTCGCGGATCATGTCGGCGCACTGTTTGGCAGCGGCAGGCGAGGACTCGGCGGCGTCGACGATGGGCGGCAGGTGAATGACCTCATCTTCGGCGTTGTTGGGACCACTCGTCTCGCAAAAATATCTCTAGTCGGGAACAGTCAGGAGAAATGCCTTCGCTGGCCGTGTGGTAGATAGAACGAGAGGGTAAAAGGCGTTCGGAGGTTTCTGAGACTAGACTAGACTACGCACCACACTGCGGCCCGCGACGGCTTCGGGTCTACTATCATCGGGGTCGACGGAGACGTGAAGGACTATAAGACGCGAATACAAGGACCCGGGGTCAGTGAACAGTCGCGTCGGAGCATTCAGAGTTGCCGTTTGAGTGTTGACATACCGCTGCTGTTCTTCCTCTTGATGGTGCTGAACACCTTACTCATTTTAAGTGACTTCATTGTCCCGGTGTCCGGGTGTCCACGCGCTGAAGGGCGCTGTCTAGCGACCCTGTTCAGCAGCAGACGGAAAAGACGCGGTGGCGGTATGCGTGCAAGTCAGACGCTCTTTTGTTCTCTCTGGACCAATAATGAATAGATAATGCCGGTGCACGGAACAGGAGGCGTTCGGCGGTGGGGAGGAGTTGTCGCGGAGATGTCGCAGAATTGTCTCTGAGGCAGGGCAGCGTGTATATGTAGAAGCAGCTAACTAAAGCTAAAGCTCAGCGATCGCGACGCGACCAACAGGTGAGGATTTGGAGACGATGAATGCGACTCGGCAATATTTCGTCTGGCTTGTCAACCAGGAAATTGCATTCAGGGATGAATTTGTTGGAGTGCAGGGTAAGGCTGGCTGTATAGTGTGCCGTGGAATATAGTTACCTACTGCGGGTTGATGTCGGGTCCCCTTCACTTGCCTACAACTAACTACCTATCTATACTCGTACCACCAGGATCCTGCCAACCCGATCTAGGCAGGAGGCGGCGGGAAGGCAGCAGCAGGCAGGTAGGTACATATACACTTACAGTAGCACGACGGGCGGTCTACAGAATGCCAGGGCCTGCCTAGAAACAGGTGGATCAAGGCAACAAGTCCCCTACGTCTAATACCCCATGCAGCGGCCGAAATTGGTTCGTCGCTTGGATGCTGGGGAGGTCCCTTCAAAAATAAAACGCGTTTGCCCGTTGACCATTCCCTTTTCGCCCCTATCATGTAAAATAAGACCGTTTTGGAGAGGTATTATTGGCGCGTTGGTTGCGCACACATATGCAGTCCCAGGCCAAATCCAGGCTTCTCATGCAACCGATAACTTCTCGAATCCACATTTTAGGATGGATGGGGGCATATTGGGCGGTAAGTGCAGATTATATTCTTAGGTATTATACGTACAAGCACCTGTTTAGGTAACTTGCTACGCCGCATGTCTGCAGATTGCCCATTGATTAGCTACATGATCCGTACATACTGTAGTTCTTCGACGTCTTGGACTACTTACTTACTTACCTACCTATGTAGTTATAAACCCATGTGACGCATAAACAGACACACACTTATCCATGGCATCGCACGCGATTACGCACACATAAACATATCATCAGCAAATCAACACCCGACGGCGTCATTCGCCCTCGACACAGCCTCGATGTAATACGCAATCGTAGCGTGGGGTCTCGAAGGCCTCTCGTTGAATTGGGCTGTTATCTGGGTTGCCCCGTTTTCTCGGCGCCAAGCCGCGCGACGTTTTATCGCCGGCTACGTCCGCCCGGACTCGGTGGGCTCGACACCGCCCACCAGGGCCATCCGAGAACGCCGGCCGCCCTCCCCTCTAACTAAGTACTTAGGTTAAGTAGTTAACTTGCCAGTCAAGTCATCTGGGGGGTTCCGCTCATCATCTGCACGGCACTGATTCGTCATCAGGTGGCACTTGGATGCCATTAAATTCTTTGGCTTCAAGTCCAGTCTGTCGGTTCTTTCATTTTCGGGTAAAACATTATTAAGAATTATCACATCGACGCGTTTTCATTGGGGCTTAGCCGATTTCTTGCTCTTCCCAAGCACTAACTAACTATATCATCACAATTATCGGAGACATCAGCTGTCCCCATTGACATCTCGGCATATCCATATCTCACGATGTTCGCCGCTTTAACGCTCTTATAGTTCACCCAAACCCATGACATAGGTTTCAGTCCGGGCCAGACAAGCAATCAACCACGCACGTCAGGACTTAAACATGAGCATCCAGAGCACAGAAGCTCATTAGTAAGATACGATAGCATGGTTCTTATTGCCTACGGGCATATAGTCAATTCGAAAAGAAAACCAGAGATGATCAGTATGGCCCCTGCACAAGGATGACAACAGCTCAATTAGAGGGTTCGAATCTGGTTTCTTTTCTTTTGCACTTATTTTTTATATTCTTCCTCCTTCCCCCTCATTCTCCTATATTGTATGTCTCATATGAAGCCACGGTTGCGACGATAATGATCAATCAGGTTAAGTGATTCTTCGATTTCAAGCACGTAGGCTTCTACTGTAGATGCACAAATAGGAGCATCCTGGAAAATTATCGCGAACGAGATCTTGAACTAAAGGGACTAAATTCCGCAGAAGTGTCCGTTTCTTTACCTCGCCTAGTTTAGTATGCCTTGGTGCACATAGCACATGTCCATACAACGTAGGTTGTCATCTATATCATTATCATCTACGTGCCCCCTTTTTGATGAGGTATATAGCACTCCCCAAGGTAAGCAGAGAAGAAAGAGTAGTATTCACGACACGCCTACTACAAGCTGCCGAGAACAATACATTAGCACGAACCCCTATCTCAGGATAGCCACCATCCAGCATTGTCGTCGCCCTTAACAGGGATCTCCTTGGTAAGTTAACTAAAACTACTTCTAGGACTACAGCAACCATGATACCACAGAGTATCGACATCACGTTACAAAATAGCGAATAAAGTTAAATCAACTTTAATAGTGATTCCTAAGTCAGATGAATTCCTAAATTATCAACCTTGAAGAAACGCCTTGGACACCTGTACAATCCGTATTTCCTTAGCCCCCTGCTTGACCTAATCCCCTCTACCCTATTCTTCCCCTACTGTCGAAAACCTGGGCTTTCCCCGCGCCGTGGCATCTGTTGAAAGGGATGAGGGTTCAGTCGACGGCCGAGAAAGAAATAATGAAATATAGCCTGGTTATTGTACATGTCCATGAAGACGGAGGCACAGGCATCTGTTACTACTGCTAGCCGCCTCCGTCCTTAAGCATTTGAAGCGGAATGAATGCAATGGCCTCTCGGCTCTGATTGTGACAAAACTTGCCATGTGTGTGGTGCTTCGTTGGTCAATGTAAAGTCAATGTTAGCAGAAGAACTTGGTGCAATAGTAGCCTCTCAGGATTCCTAGCTGCCTGGCCATTGTCTAGCCTGATAAATCGTGAGAGGCTGTCGAATCTCAAACTGAGTGCTGGATGTGAGCCCTTCCTCTCGCCTTGGCAAGTGCTCGGCGAATTCTAGAAGACGGAGCAAGATCTGGAGCAAATTTGGCGGTGAAGCCAGAATGTTCTGACTCTAGTATTAGATGGTCTCGGTTGAAGGTGACCATTCATACATGATATAGTACATGCTCTTGGGCAACGGCAACCCAAGCAATATTAATGGGTTAAAGAGTCTCTTCCGCCGGATATCAGCGAGTCTAAGCCGCAACCGGCGAGTTCACTAATCGTATCCCGGGCACCTCAACCGCTTTTCTAGGCGAAGGCGATGCAACAACGCTATTCCGCCTGCTCCTCGCTTTAGTCGGTGTTGTTGCTTTTGGAGTGCTAGTCTTGCTAGACTTCGCGTTTTCAATATTTGCCGGGACAAAATTGAGTTTTGTTTGACGTGGCGAGCTCTTCTTAGGCGTGGTGCGCTCAGTCTTGGCGACCGTCTTGGTTGGCGATTTAGTCTTGCCATAAGACCTGATCACCTGAGACTTCGTTTTCGTTACCTTGGAGATCTTTTTGACCGGCGCTTTACCCTTCTTGCCTAGAGCAGCCTTGGTATTTACCGAGATGGTTGACACACTACGCTTGATCACCGTTGCTGCATTCTTAGTTGCTGTTTTGAGACTGGTAGTGCGCTTAACTCCCGTAGCCAAGGCCTTGATACCCGCCGAAGTCTTGATCTTCCGCTTCTTCGTGCTCGCCTCAAGCTCCTCTAGCTCACCGAGAGCCTCCTTTAGTTTTCGTTTGCCTCCTTTGGCACTCTCCTTTGCTGCCTTGGCGAGCTCCTCTTTCGAGGGTTTTGGCGGCTTGACTTCCTTGGGCTTGGGACCAAGAACACCTCGGCAGTTCGGGCTACCACAAAGACACTTCTGCACGTTCTTAGCTGAGAAGGGGTCAAAATTGTAGTCGTATGTGAGTTCATCGCCGGTCATGATGTCTTGGTCGCCTGCAAACAAGGCCATCCGTGGCTGTCCGGAAACAATCCACTTGACCATACGGCAATTTGGCTGACATGAGTGATTGACGAAACGAGCGATACTACCTGTCGTCGCGTCGATAATCATGTTCTGGTCAAACGACATCAAATAATAACACTAGTACAGTTAGTTTCGTCTTCCCAAGAACACTAAGTCTAAAAAAAAAAAAACTCACTTGATTGTCCTTATACTTCTCATTCATACGCCGATCACACTCGTCTTCAGTGATGATCTCACCCGTATACTCCATGATGATCTGATTTGCTTGAAAGCAACGGTTTGCACGGATACCGTAGCCTCGATCCGATGTTTTGATGACCTCAACTCCAACTCGGAACTTGCCACCAGCCCTAGTTCTCTCTTGTAGCCGAGCGAAAGCCCGATTTTGGCAGAGTTTTTCACCGACATTACAGTTTGTTGAATCACACTCATAAAGCATGATTCTGTTTTGGCAAGTTTCGCCGCAACCGTCTTCCGGAGTACATACGCACTTTGATTGATAATCCTTGAAGTGAGGCGTTTTCTTCCAGTAAGCGGCTGCATCACCTACAAATCGATCTGCAGCCGAGTTAGTCGTCCATAGCGGTTTTAGCGAATTTTCACGATCTCGACTTACTCTTCGTCATCTTTCTCCACTCGTCAGGTTTCGGTTGTCCCGGTGGAAGCGGATTACACACGTCAAAGGGAAGCTTGAAATCTCTTCCATCCATCAACATGCGGAGCCCAGAAAACATAGGTGGCGGCAATGTCGTATTGACCTTGGCGCTCTGTGTCAATTCCGGCATTTGTGACAACGTCTTCTTCTCAGCAGCTGAGAGGCCCTTGAACATATCCGTAGGCGGTTCTTGACCAGCGAAAAGACCACGATCCAGCCACTTCTTCACGCGCCGTTTCTTCGGCGCAGGCTCTTCTGCAGCAGCTTCTTCATCCATTTCTGGCACATCATACGCGGAATCGTCCTGCACCTTAACCTTCTTGCTGGGGGGTTCTCGGGGCGCCGATGGATCAACATATTTGCCATTTGCCCAAGTCGTGTATAAAACCGGTCGCGTGTCGATTTTTGAGTACTCGTTGGTGTCTTGCAATCTCCTCAACTCCCTTGACATTTTGGAAATGCCTTTTTCGAAAGTCTTCCTCCCCCTCTTACCCAAGCTCGAAAGCTTGTGAGCTAGAGTCTCGACTTGAAGGCCAGATGCCCGCGTTGCGATTCGTTTAGCGGAAATTTCCTCATATTTCTTTGACACCTTTGAACTTGTCGCTTTTGTGCTACGGATTGAAGGGTGCGAATCAGACGCGTGTATAGTGTCCTTGATAGGTGTTGTTGGGGGCTCGGTGCCCTGGTTGCCCTCTATGCTTCGCTCCAGTGCAGCACTAAAGCTTGTACGTCTCTTGCGGTCGGCGACCTCATCCCCCTTAGCCCGCCGCTTACCGTGCCCGGCAGTACCAGTTAGTTTAGCCAGGTTGTATACAGGAGTGCCAAGACGCGGTCGTCGCGAACGTTCGGACGCGGGTGTGCTGGCTGCGCTTTCAGTTGTTTCTGCGCGCGTAATTTGAGGAGATTCGGTGAATTCGGTAGAGGTAGTGAGGACTTCTTCTGTTGTTGTTGTAGTGGTGGTGATTACAATAGAGTCGGCGACTACGGACTGCTCGTCCAGGATGGAGGACTCGGCAACATCGTCTAGAGTGCCAATTGGTATAGCACCATCAGTCTTCGGGGTGTCCGAGGCGAGGCTCGCGTCGTCGGCGACTGTGGTGGGAGGCGTCGAGCTGAGAGACGCGACATTGGAGAAAGTATCCGCAGGAGCACCAAAGCTGGCCTCGGAGGAGAGATCGCGCGGCGGCGACAAAGCCGCAAGAGATTGCATCGTGAGCGACGCGCCGATGGGCGGGTTGTGCCTGTTGGTGGTGGTGGTGGACGATAGATGTCGTGATAGGGGGGCACGAGGGACGCGTTGATGGTAGTGTTGTTTTTAAGAGGTACGAGCAGGAGACATGCAGGCCGGGGGGGGGGGGCCAAGAGCGGGAGGTATTGGCCGATGCGTGGCAGGATGGGGTGGTATGGGTGGTATGGGTGGTATGGGCGGGTGGAGAAAATGGACTTAGGAGGTATGATGGCGAGGAACGGGAATTTTATCTTATAAATCGCCGGGCAGCCCAGTTTTCTATAGCAAACCGACTAGGACTTCACCCTGCTGGTTGAGCTTATCCGTTTGGCTTCCGGCCCTCTCTCCCTGGATGCAGCCGTTGCACAAGTTGCAGTAGTTGCTGGCTAAGCCAAACGAGGAAGAAGACGAACAAGAAGAAGAAAAAGGAAGAAAGGAAATAACACAACGACTTAGACTTGTCGGTCAATGACGGTCCGTCTGTCCTACCAACGCGACCGTGCGATGAACGGGCTACCTATTGCAACGGTATGAGGTGAGCCTTGGTAAAGTAGAGGGGAGGTCACAGATGGATCGAATCTATCTGATGCCCCCTGAGTGCATTGACACTGAATTTATACGAGACGTGTTATAAACCTGAGTGCACCTTACTCGACAGTCTAGTGGCGGTCAGTGAGAATCTGATGTCAGCTGGTCCTCCCTCTATGCTGGGTGATGATGGGAATGTGGTGTTGGCGGCTTTCCCCTTGTTCGATACCAACTAACATTTCCGGGGTGCGGACAAGAACTTAAATAAATGGTGAATGTGTGTGTACGTGTGAGGGGGAACGAGGTTGAGTTGCCGGTCTATATCCCTTATCTAATAAATCGACAAAATGCAGTGAAAAATGAGTCTAGCTTTTGCTTCAACTTACAGTCATGTCTCTTCAGAGCCGAGGTCAGTAGTTAAAAAGGAGGCGGGCGGTCCTTTCAAGAAGATGACAGCTCTTGGCTGATTACGATGCCGGTTAACCGATCAGAATTGAGGGTCGAGGATGTGATGGTGAAAGTTGCCTGACGTGAGGGGAATGTTTGGGGTTATGTTTGTGAATGGCGAAAAAAGGTTGGTGAGAAGGTTTGGTCCAACCCCAAGAGGTGAGGTGAAGGAGTGCCGTCTCGGGCCCTCAATATCACCTTGCGGGTTTAGAAACACTCCTTGCGGGCGGGCACAGGAGTCAGGGCAAAGCCGCAAATATATGAGGAAACGTGAGCGTGTAAATTGATACTCCGCAGTGGTAGTTTAGGTTTGTTTTGTGAAGGTCAAGGTGTTAATGCTGACCGAGGCTGAAGTTGAGGACAAATCGGCATTGGCGTTGGGCAAACGCCGTTGCGGGGATGGGATTGGCCGCCAGAAGCGTAAAGGCGCAGAGAGAGAAGAATGCCTGCTGCTTGTGCCTCGAGTATGGCCTAGCTGATCTGGGCAGGAGACGAGATGAGGATGATGGCAGGATGATGATGGTGCTCCCAGGGTTTGTGTAGATGTAATAATAAGTAAAGAGAGAGAAAAGATGGAGAACCCGAATTTGGGAGGGAAATGGATATGGATATGTAATGGATTTGCTGGGACCGCAGATGGCTCAATTTCGGGAATCGGGCACAAGAAAGAGGGAGGGATGGGCAGGCCGAGAAGGTTGAAAGTGCCACTTCTTATTTCTTATCATCCTCCCTCTAATATCGGCGCCGTGCTGTGCTGTGCTGCGTGCTTGTGCTGCCTCTTGCGTCTGTCTGTCTGTCTGTCTAATCACCTTGCGACTACGCTACGAATGAATGTACTTGCCCGTTATCGAAGTATCAGGGGTGGCTTGGTTAGTCTTGAGGCGCGTACGTGACAAAACACCACACGGCGACCATTCATGTCTCTCGGATTATTCTTGATAAATACTCCGATGCCTCCGACCTCTTGTCGAGTGTAGCCATGTACACCCAATCCTGCTCTAGCTCCATTATCCAAATAGCCAACAATCCAACAACCCCTGGGCTGTGTTGATGTCTGTTCGGCCACCACTCTCCTGACTACCTGGTCAACATCGTCTCAAGATGGGCGAGTACCCCTGATCATCGGCCTGGTTGCCTTGACTTCCGTTTTCTTTGGAATGCATTATGTTGGCTTCACATATACTTATCTATATTGCACATGCAGTTGTACTACGTCCCCAGTTGTCGACTGTTCGCATCGGCTCTACCAACCTCTACCCGGTTCCTCGTTCATGGTTCAGGAGTAGCGCGTGCAAATAATTCAGAGTTCTTAGCTAGCCAAGAGGTCTCTATCTTCAATGTACTGCTGTCCTAGAATAGTATAAGGACAACATCTTGATAGTCACTCTTACAATTCGGACTGAGCAAAGCCAGTGATCCTCTGATTGAAAGACAGCAGTGACTCGCCTTTGAGATGGTGTAAGTATCTGGGCCATCTTCTATTGCCCCTTGGTCGCATTAGAGTGGGGAGTGGAGGATTTAAGAAAACGCCTCATCATTCACCGCGATATGCAGTTTTACCACTTGAGCGTTATGAATGGCTCAGTGCAAGTACACGTCCCCTCCGAAGTCTCAACCACAATGTCATGATTCATATATCATTATTTGCTTTGGACGACACGAGATCGAGGCGCGCTCGCCCGTTATTGTTGAGTGTTCTTGTTGGTACACTCCTTGTGCAGGGTTTGGTGAGGTGACGACATTAAAGGTCCTGAAGCTAAACATATGATGCCGGTCCTCCGCCATGACAGCAGTGTACCCACCATACAGTAAGACGAGCTAGAATATGTCCAGTCAGATCTATACCGTGGTGCGTTGGTGAACGAGTAACACACGTAGAACTGTGATGTACGCTCTGCTAAACATATGGCACACTGAGATTTGACTACATTAAAGATGTGCGAAAGGGGCTTTAAGAGGAGGATAGCCTGTAGATCTACAATATTACTCCGCGGCACACTTACGGATCAACTCCGGTGTAAGATATTTCGTCCACTAAATAGCCAGCTCTGGACGATATAGAGCTGAATGGTTCAAATATTGAACCGACAAAAGAAAAGATGAACCGACTGGTTCAGTGCAACGCTGGAAATGCTAGGCTCTTCTTCCCTCGGGCATAGAGGCAACGCTGAGTCGAGAGGAAGGAGACAACTAAGATCAACACCTACCTACTTATCAAGTATTTGAACATCATCGCGCAGGGTGAGAATGTAACAGATTGAACACGATCCTGAGCCCCCTTTTATTCTATTTCCCCTCGACTGGCGGCCGTAGTGATGCGCAACTTGTATCCGTCACGATGCTGACGGCAAGCCGGTACGAACCTTGATCGCATCGTGCCCTCCTCTAAATTGGCCTATGCTTAAGGGTAGGGTAAGAAGATAGTGGGGTAGAAGAACTGACAACTCCGGGAATTAGGACATTGGATTTCCCTTTCTGGACAATCGCTTTGCCCGTTGGGCTGTTAGTCAATGTCTTCACATATTGTGTGCCAGCTCTCGCCTGGGCTACTTTGGGTAAGTCTGTGACGCCTCCACCTACAAGTGTACTCACGTACTATTCCCCCAAGCTGGCAGCGGGAAGAAACAATCGCAGTTTCTTGTCCTCTCTTATAAATTAGAACGTTTCCCACGACTATCTCATAGTTGACATGTGAAACGTCTAGATAGCAGTATCGAGTGCTGTGTGGTTCGTTATCTAGGTTTATCGTGGGCGAGCATCGAGTAGAGGCACGTCCTGCTATTGCAACTACCATATCAGAGAATCAATAGAAGAGTCAACGAAGAAGTTCGTTCAATAATAGCGTATATACACAATTTCACGAATTAAATAAGAAGCTAGGTCATTCTCTTGGTATAGATACTCATATTAGATTTCCATCAACAGCAGTCCCCACGCGCAGACACTTCGAGTTCAAACGTCAGTCTTGAGTTCGAAGGCATCAAATCATCCGTTGAGTCCTTCCAAACTCTAATGAGATTAAAGAGACATCAGCAGTATACGCGGACACTAAAAAGTATTCTCGTTGCATTTAGCCATACCAGAAACAGCTTATACCTAAGACAATACTTAATGCTGAAGTGTACCAATTAGCCAAGCTTATACACACAATGTCGAAGAAAAGGTTGATATTGTTCAGTGACAGGCAAGACCTCTTCGTTTCCGAATAACGGAGTTCATTGGACACTACCTTGGCACAGGTTTCGAAGCCTACGATAAGCTAGAGTACGCGAAAACCACCACTCCGAAATGTCCGATAGCAAGCTATAAATCTCTCACTTTCCATCATAATCGACCTGGGTACGGAACGTGTAGGCATCAGCGGTATGACTAAGCCCCTCTCCCGCTGCAGCTCATCTGCTAGACACCTCACAGGCATTGACACTGGTGATCGGAGTTGATATTAGAGCCTTAGCTATACATAGAGCTGATTATCTTTTCAACATCTTGTCATAGCTAGACTTTAGTCCTCTAACAGGTAACCATAGTAGACCGTTTGATGAAATGTTGACACTGATGTTGTCAGCAACTTGCGTACGTGAAATGGTGAGCACAAGCAATAGCAACATAATGTATCGCATTCGATATTCGCCGCGAAACATCTATGGGAAGGAATAGTATCTGCCTCTCCCCTGAAAACCACCCTGTATCATGTAATCTATTTCGATGATTGGTATTCCTCTTTTGAAAGCAACCCGGGACTCCAGAAGCTACTTCACCCCTCATGCAATCGTGAGCATCAATGCATATCTAAAACATAATTGTACAATTTTGATTTGTTCGACACGGCACCGCTGATAATGCGAACCAGTGAACACGCAGCCAATGATTTCAGACATATGCAATATTGATAGCTGAATCCGCTTTACCGCCTATTACCAGGGGTGGTGCGTCAGCTTCAACGGGCGTCTCAGGGGTATTATCAGAAAGATCAGATGCGTTGACGGTTTTGCCTTGGTTTTCCATAGTTGCATATAGTCGAGCTGCTCTACCTTCCTTTTTGCGAGGTTGCGGTGCTAGCAGAGGCTAAGGTTAGCTTCGGATTAATAGTGTTAAGTTTAGTACTGTGTACTTACCTCGACCATTCTCCTGAACGTAAAAGCGTCGTAGCAGCGAGACTGCGTCATCGCGAAGATAGCCACCCTCTACGGGGTATCCGGGTTCCACATTGCCACCATCACCTTCATCATCCTCACGGGGTAGGGCCACAGCTCTGCCCTTAGAGATAAGATTGAGGTCCTGAGGGCCGTACCCCTGCTGATAAGGACGGTCTTTGGGGATGGGCACTGGTTTTGAATTCATGTGTACACGGAACACACCTCCTGTTCCTCCGAACTTGTCATTCACAGCGCCAAAATAGACCTTCTTGATGCCTAGCTGACGAAGAAGGGATGCACACATAACACAAGGCTCAACGGTCACGTATAGCACACATTCAGAGATGATGGCACGGTCGACGATAGGTGCAGGATGAAGCTTCTGGCCGTAAGGGTAGATATGACCGTCCTTGGGGTTAACGTCGCCCCAGCTGGCATCATCCAAACTTGCATCGGCGTCGGCCATTGTGACATCGCTTGATTCTCGGCGAGAGAGCAACGCCGATAATGCCATGAACTCGGCATGTCGGGTCCCATTACGAGTAACATTTGTCGCATTCATTCCTTTAGCGATGATTCTCCCTCTATATACGAGAACGCAGCCGACAGGAGTCTCATTAGTTTTGAGAGCCAAATCGCCCTGTTGTTTCAATCAGCTCCATGCATCTCAGAATAGCGGCTTACAACGCCACAGCGTCACAGCAAAGTCTCACGTGATGCAAACATATGACACAAAGCAATCATGCTAGAACAGACGATGATAGTGATCATGACTGGAGAGTGGCTTACCATATCGAGGGCCTCTCGCATAAATTTGAGATGGTATTCGCGCTCTGCTCGTTCTTCATCTGTTTTTGGCTCAATCAACCCGGGTAAGCTGGGAGCTGGTGGCGTTTCAGATTCGGGTTGGACAGCTTGGAGCTGGGGTAGGACTGGGACCGCGACAACAAGAGGGACAGGAAGTGCCGAAGCCTCTGCTGCTGTGGTGGCTTCGTTCAAAGTTTGCTGGACAGGTTGCTGGGAGAGCGATGCATCGTCCAGAGTGAGGCGATCAGCGACAACATGGAGTTGATCGGCCTCGTCACGAGACGTATAGCGCCCGTCACACATAGTATTGATTGCAGAGGCGGTTCTAGCAGAGTTGACTGCGGGGTGGCTGTGGGTAGCCGGTTTCTGAAACTCGCCTGTTTCGTTCGTGGTAGCAAGGTGCGTTGACGCTGAGGATTCTGAGATAGCAGTCCGCAACGTGGTGTCATTATCTCTGGAGGGAACAGTGTTCTCTTTCTTGCTATCGATGGGCTGAGGGATTGGCGACTTGCAATTGTTGACCTGGCTACCTCCTCGTGTAAACAAAGTAGACTTAGTGCTGTAAGGGTTGTTTGAGGTGAGGCTCGTGTCACCCGAAGCACTAATATCTGACTGGCCAACAGAAGCGGGCCAGGTTTTGACAGTATCAGCAGCAGCAGCCGTCACGGAATTCGCCCTACCACCACCCCGTCCCCGGTCATTGCTTCGCCTTTTCGTCATGTCTCCTGATTGATGTTTCTGGTGGCCCTGGGGCAATAAATCGAGATCTGCGCTGTCGTCCTCGCTGTTGTTGAGGTTGTCGGCGACAGTGTAGTCCAGCTGGTCTTCGCCGGTAATCGAGTGTGACGAGCACTGATCATGCAGACAAGGAGGCGATGCAGATGATGCAGAAGACAGAGTTGTGGCTGTTGTTACGGGAGCATCTGGAATAGATGTAGGCGGAGTGAATAGAGAAGAGCGTGATGGAGGCTTTGTTAATGCCTTTTTGGTTGCCTGGGTGAAGAAAGACCGGATGTGGGCGAAGAGGAAGTTGAAGGGTGCAAACAGTGCCGACCAGAGGTTCAGCATGTAACCCGAGAAATTGCGGCCCGCCATTGTGTCTTGTTTCTGCCTGGATGCAACTTCTGTGT
The DNA here is from genome assembly GCA_007182795.1 of Xylaria flabelliformis. NCBI lineage: Eukaryota > Fungi > Ascomycota > Sordariomycetes > Xylariales > Xylariaceae > Xylaria > Xylaria flabelliformis. The sequence goes on along the minus strand of VFLP01000002.1, from coordinate 365,619 downwards.
TCTGTGTCTTGCTCAACTCCTCACCTGCTTCCTTTTTGGTTCTGTTATCGCTGCTCTTTCTTTCAACCGCAACAACGCTTGACAACAGCGCAGCAGTACATCTAGCGCTCTTATATAGCAGTTGGAGGGCTACTTTTAGCAACTAGAATTCACTGGCGCCAATATCATGAATGGCTATCTGAGAATCGGCTTAAGGCTATGATCAAAATATCTAGCAAGCCGCTATCGTTAACGAACCGGTATGTGGATCGAAGCGCCATGTAATATGATTTGTTAGGTAAGGTTTTAATGGTACGAAGGCCGAGGTGGCTTGAGCTACCCAGTAGGTATTTGATAAAAAAAAAGAATTGAATGAATAGTTGAAGGGCTAGCTGTATAGACTCACGAAGATAGGGGTAAGCTTAAGCAATAAAATTTTATTATACATGAAATATGAGGTATGTGATATTGGACACTGGGCTTAGCACGTGAGAGGGAAAAGGTGAGATGAGTAATTATAAAAGAGTTAACGAAAATGTGAGCCAACTCTTCAAGTTAAGGAGAATTAATGTGCCATAGTATTTCGCCCATCACTGCGCTGGAGAAGGAGGGGTGGAGGACATGTGGGGTGATAAGCTGATAGGCAAGAAGTAAAATGAGTATATTTGCCAAGCCTGGATTATGCATTAGACGGATGTAGTTAGTGAACCTGTTTACAAGCAATTCAAACAGACCCACTTCATAATAGCATCCGAACGACCCTCATCATTACCGCGATGTGTAAAAGTAGCGAGAGTTCTGAACCCACATCTTGCGTAGAATGAAACAGCATCCCGATCTGCGCAAACAACAATCGGCGACTTTTCAGCCTTCGCTTGTTCCTTTACCTTTTCGATCATCTGTCTCCCAACACTCTTGCCGCGCTCACTTTCCACTACACCCATCGTGTCTATCGCTAGAGTGATGTCAGCAGTCTGATCCTAAGCAGCCGTTTCCAGGCAGGCAAATCTCACTCCAGAACTCCTTGATGCCCCTCGTGTGTTTGACCAACGCTGCATCGTACGCTAAATTCATGGCGGATAGTTGAGCCACGTTGGTACCCCAGCATAAGAGCTTATAAGTATAGTCGTCACCAGTTGCATTCCGTATTTCCTCTTCCAACACTCTCGGCATCTCCGAGGCAGGCGAGATGGAACCCTGCAAGGCCGAAATGTCTTCTTCTAGCTTTTCCATGTCTGCCCTTGTCCTCTTGGTTGCAACTAAGACCCCCACGATTGGACTGGCCGTGGTGTTCTTCAGTCTTCCTTTAACTACCATACTCCGGCTCCTATCCCCAAGCGCCTCCTTCAGTTGCTCGGTCTGACCTTTGTACAATATGCTTTCAAGGTCCGTCCAATGCTGAGACTTCAGTTTTCTCGCTCGTACAGCCTCTGGTGTCAACCAGCGTTCCATGATTTTTTCGCTAGATTTCGTAAGGATGTCATTTAGTGTACGGAATTCTTCCATTGCTTCAGGGACAGCCTCGAGGAATTTATCGGCACAGTATCCAGTCAAGTTACTGATCGGTGATGAACCTAACCCTTGACCGTGGAACTTCCTACTACTGAGTGTGCGCGCCAAAAAAAGCATCTCGGTCTGCTTATGGGTAAGATCGTCACAGATATTGATGTTATCCCCCATAACTAAGGCTGATTGATTAGTTGAGTAGAAGATGCTAATAATTAGAACCATTTTATGACATACCTGAAGATGAAGGAATGAATAGCAGGTACGTGTTTTATTAATGCGGCCTACTATTGTCGTTGGTTTCCTTTTGACATATACCAGGCTGGAACGAAGAGATTCGCGAATAGAAAGTGCCGTTGGCGGCACAGGAGGTATGAAATGTATGTGATGGTGAAGTTTGAGCATCTCATCTGTTTTATGACAAAAACCGCGAGCTGTCGACGGGCTATCACAATGAAGCATATTCAGGAGAAGCCACAGTATAAGCGCAGCTGCCACATAACGCCAATTTCTATCTAGGTAGAGACTAGGCTCTATAATTGCGCTTTAAGTTTCCGCTTCTTGTTTAATATGCTAGGCGTCACATTTTCACGCTGCGGGAGGAACGCTGATGCTGCCACTAGCTGAACTTCCCTCCAAGTCTATCGTTTTGCTGATGGATTTTACTAGTAACCCGATAATCACGTTCGCATATCACAACGCCCGAGACCCGTGACAACTTTTCTTATTCCGTAATTACAAAATACAAAAGGATGACCCGAATGTACTGGTTAAAGCTTCACATTGAACCTCGAACTCTGAATCTGAACTGCTCCCCGCGTTCTAGATAAATGACCCTGTCCCTCCAGCCGTCCCCCATTTTCCCAACCTCGGCCTTAAAGTCGCTCAAGGGCGACAGCATGACACTATAATCGTCAAAGTGAACTGGGATCGTCAAATCCGGATTCAGTAGCCTCATGAGCTCAACACCCTGCCTCGCATCCATCGTGACCATAAGCAGCGGCATCATGGGACCCGGAATCGTCGTTCCGCCTAGGTGAACGATCATGAGGTCGATCTCTGTACCGGGAGCGTCCTTGCTACGGGAAGAGGATGAAAATTGGGGGTGTTGTACAAGCTGCTGCTCTCGGATATACTTTGGTATCTCTCTTAGTTCGTCCACGAATAACGTATCGCCTGAGATGTAGATCCTGTATCCCGTATCGATCGACTGCGAGTCCGTCCTGGTCATACGTCCGCCACTGCCAGTAGTAGCGGAAAGTGTAGATGGCGTGGCGACTGACCACCCCATTTCCAGCAACCATCCATTCGTAGGTGGCACGGCGCCAAGCAGGTCGTTCGCGACACTCAGCGCCCCAGGCGGGACGTGTTTCCCCGGCATAGCTGTGATTTTCATGACGGGCACCATTCCGTATCCGCCCTTGTGAAGTTGCCCATGTTTTGGGTCGTCGATGTGCAGCATTATACTCTCAAAGGTATCGAGATCGTGCACAGCGCGGAAGGGACCTTCGCTGTCTTCTCTTTCCTCTCTCTCTTTCTTCTCACTCCCATGACCAAGACTCCAATTGCCACCAACGGCATATCGAGCCTCAGAAGTCAGACAGCCCTTAGCATGGGGCGTTGTAATGATGTCAAAATCACGATTCAGCTTGTCCTCCACGAAACGGTCAAAGTGGTCCTCATGATAGTGACTCAGCAGCACGAGATCGATGGGTGGCAGCTCATGGAGGTCCACAGCCGGGTTCTTCAGGCGCTGCGCCGTGACTCCGGGGCCTAGATGCACGTGGTCTCCCGCGTGCAGGAAGTTGGGGTCCGTCAGGATGCGTAGGCCCTGCCATTCGATGATCGTCGTCGCGTTACCGATGAAGTACACGCTTGCATCCTCGGGTTTCGTAGATGACGATTGACTGCTCCTCTGCAGAGTGGATGAGAGAGCTGTATGTGTCTTGCTCACCTGCAGACTCTCCGGTGCGTCGTCCGGACCCTTCATGTCGCGGAGCAATGGGATGCGCTTCGAAGGGTCGAGGTGGAGATAGCGGATTGAATGCATTTTTGATCACCTAGAATCCTAGCAAACAAATAATTAAGATTAAATTACTTCAATTAACTGGCGATTGCAATTTTATATATCTCAGACGCTCTCTATATATGTGTGTTTCTTGTTATGACGTAGCCTATGTTTTCATGGTGATGATGTATTCAATCCGTCATTTATAACCCTCCATTTTAAAACAGCTGGGAATCCATCTGCTTAGAGAGACACTTGATATTGTAGGAGAGAATGAGTAAATTGCAGCCACTTGTGGAGGGGGTACTTGCATGTATCTACTGTGGTGTCACTTAAGCACAGAGCACCTCAGTAATTGTTGTGTCACAATCGCAATGTTTAGAATGTTACCTATGGAGTAGTACTAGAGTAGTTTCTTCTTCCCTCCCTCTTCAATCAGGTCACCTTTACACATATTCCTTCAGGCCGATTACCCCAACGATGACGAGGAAGAAGAAAGGCAACATGAGTTCCATGAAGACCAGCGATGCTCAGAAAGGCAGTATACTGTTCCAAATCCCTCAAGAACCTTTCCGTATTGAGAACTTGTCGTCGCGCAAGAGCTGAGATCGGAGATAGCTGGCTTGGCCAGGTTTTATTTCACTTCAACGATATCGAGACCATGTTGACGAAGCTGGGTGCTCTCCCCATGGTAACATTGTCCAAGATTCGCCATATGCGCATTGTAGGGGGAGACTTTGAAGTTCGACTTTGGCTATTACGACAGCCGTTATTATGGCATAGTACATCTTCTTAAGCTCCTGCCGGGTTTACGCCTTGATACGCTGACAGTTATTGGCACATACAGCGCCCGACGCAGCTATCATATGTTGAACTTGCTCATAAGATATGGCCAGGGGTGGAAAGAGTTACGATTCATCTCGAGATTCTCATCACTACTCGGATTCCCCTTAGAAGAAGATCGCATTATTCGAAAGGGTGTCGCAATATCACTGACAATATCAGCGCAAGCCTCAGCCAGCGGACTGGATTCACGTCATGAACAGGAGCCCCCCAGACCAGGAACAGGAGATGAGTCCTTCAAACAGAAATATTGCGACCTCATGTCATTTAATGAGAGACTTATGGAGCTAAAGTCGGTTATTAGCTTTGCCTCGACAGGCTAATACTCTATTACACATAGATCTCCTTCAACCCTACTGACTCTCGTCAGAATTGATGCAATGATTTTTGAGATGGCTATGACATACTTACAGGAGCAATCGGTACCTATACTTTCCCGGGATTACTGTATTGTATTCAGGCTACTACATGCCGCAAACCAGTCCCATCTTGTTCTTCACACTTCGATAGTCGTCATCTTGCTAAATGCCCCACGGACCAGCCCTAGGCAGGGGTATGCAACTACCTGTGTACCAGGGTCTGGTCGGCGATATCATGTAACCAATTTGCAGAGCGGTGTTTGGTATATTCAGCTACCTGTGCCTATTTTGGATACCATGATTGCTATTATCGTAGGCTTGAGTAAACACAATAATCATAGCGACACAGACCTGAACTATCTGGGCCAGAAAGAGTGAGGCTATTCGTGTATAGAAACCCAGATTCGCCGCTTAGGTTCGAGAGAGGAACTTAGACCTCTAGGCATCCTTGACGCCCAAGAAGATTATTGCATACTTAATACCCCTCCAAGCTCTGGTACTCTAGCCCTTGTGACACTAAGTTCCAGTAGTGTTATCCCTATAGTAGAAGAACCAACAACAGCTCAATGGTAAGGTAGGGCGGGTGGCAAACCGACTTAACAAAATTCAATAGGGGCTTATTTTCATGTATCCAACATAACGAGGAGAGTAAAGGGCCTCACGGGGAAGATTCAAGCAACTTAGCTATACCTACAGCTCAACTAGATCACCACATGAGTTTTCACTCATTATCTATTGAAACGGTCACGGGTGACTCGTATGGATACCCGCGAGAAGCAATCTAAATATTACGTACGCATCTCAGGCTAGCAAAAACCATTAAAATCAATGGGGAATCGCGCGATCACGTAAAGTAGTAACCATTAAAGTAATTTTTGAATGAAAATCAACAATAATTCAACGATTGACAAAGTGGTGCGCGCCAAAAAAACCGAAGTTGCAAATGTACAATGATTTGTAAGTGATTTATGTAAGCAAACCTGGAATCCACCGGCACTGCTTCCCTAGGTATTCAATTGAGACGTGTTCTATTCGATGAAGCAGTTCCCCCATCAGACTGCCTCTTTAGCTAAGGCTTGAGGGGTAGGTAAGTCCACCTGGGACCATTCGAATAGGCTGGAGTTTAATTTCTCAACACCACATTGAATAGTAGTTATAATGGACAACAGATTACTCTACGTCAATCATATCTGGCAAATTGGAATTAGTGAGCATGATTTATAGAAGCAGTTGGGAATCCGTATTGCTGTAATCTAAATAGAGATCTAGAAACAAGGTGGCCTGATGATGTCGGCCTTCCAGTATCATCACTGATGAAAGAACAGTAACGTCGTGTTGCGACGTCGAAGTCAGACCGGATTCCCCAACAACCCTTGATCTCCTCCACTACCTCGTCACTATCACCAATGTAAATCGGGTATCATCTGACAAAAGAGAAACAAATCTGTAGAATGGAAGGTAACGCTAAATTCAAGTCTTCTTAGAAATACAGAAGTTGGAGTGAAACGGTAGCAATCAGTCAAGCCTCATTTTGCAGTCCAGCCTTGTTGTCCAGCACAGATGGCATCGCAGCCAATGGTCGACCAGACCGGGACAAGCACTGAACACAGACTTCTCCGCAAGGTCGCATTATACCAGGCCAGTAACCTGAGCATATACAGCCTTGAATTTGTTCGTGGAATTGAGGAGTTTCTTCGTAAAGGCAAGCTTGTGTGAGGCAGTGAAGTCTGATGACTGAGTGTCGGTATCAAAGGCAGATTTGTATCGTAGAAGTTGTAGAAGACCCCCAAAGATTGACAGTACGCTCATTGAGAGGATGGGACTGAGTGATGAGGGTGTAGAGAATAAGAGAGAGAATATAAGCATAGCAGTGATGTATCTGCTCAGGTTGCTTGATGCAGTTGACTGCACGTCCTGGGCATGACCATTGCCCTTCGCAATTGTTGATAGCGTCATTATCACCGATAGTACACCAAGGCTCGCAATCACTGATGCGGCTGGTGTGATATCAGATGACGTCAACTGGCTATGCGTAGTGGTGAGGTTCTGAATCGCACTCGTAGGCGATACGCTTCCGGAACTCCACGTTACAGCCGATGTACTGTTCTGTTTGGCGCGGAAGTCCCCAGAGACAACGGCGACTGTGTGTTCAATCGTCTGCTTATCCGTCTTTGAGGCACCCCAAGACAACGTGTCACTCAGTGACGATCTAGCAATCGGGGAGTCCGGTATGGTCACAACTAGAGGGCGTCGTGATGGATATGATGACGGAAGGGCTCGTATCGAAACCTGAGGTGTTTCGCCATGTGGCGCCTCGGTGGACTGGAGGTTGCGTACATTGCCCTGCGAAACGTTTAGTTCAGTTGCAACTGTAGAGATTTGGTCATTCCTTACGAATGCATCGCCTTGTGGAGGTGGTTGGCTGTCTGTTGTCCGCGTCGCAAAAGCGGGCGCGGTCATCGAACTCGTCATAGTATGTTCGACCTTATTCAGGCCATCCTGGCCACATGATCGATCTAGGTACGGTTGCGGCGACGAGGACTGGGCGCTAGTATCGGCTGGGCGGTAGTCGAGTCTACCTTGTAGTAATACTTGTCGTTCTTGTGGCTCTAGAATAGCATCTGCTGCGCAGTCCCGTACAGGTGATGATTGTAACCTGAGCCCGCCGCGATTAGATAGTAGCCTTGACGACGTCTGCTCATGTATTGTCTCGCGTCCATAGAGGCCTTCGGATGTTACGCCTTCAAATACAGAGCTAGCACTTGGTAGCTCTGTAGGCACCGCATTCACTAGGGCGTGGCTTGTCATCGTTTGTCCATCAGAAGATAGGATCGCATGCGGAAGGCTGCTGGATACGGCCTGGCTAGTAGTCTGGCCTGACATGCTGCCTCCTGACCACTCGTGCATGTAGTTGGACGTGTCATGTAGAAGGCCATTTCCAACGTTGGCCATTACGTCTCGTTGTTGATGCAAGTCTGTAAGCTCACTGCTGGCCGCATTCTGAATAGACTGGAACCCTGCCGCATTTCCTACAGCTTCTTCGGGGGCGTTCAAGCGCCTGCGGCGATGGCGATCTAGTGGTTGTGACTGAATCGGTGATGCGGCAACTTCCTTGGAAAAGCCTAGCTCTTCGTCCAAGAATGATGATTCTGGAGAATATAGGTTGAAGTCCACGTAATTGTCCCCAGCCTCTAGTAATCCCGGGTTTAGGTATGGTAGAATCGGCCTGTGGTCATGGCCTACAGCGGTGTCGTCGGTAATGTGTACATCTCGGTCAATAGGAGTAATGGGTAGTTGTGATGGTGAAGTAGAAGATGATGAGAATGACGCGGTCGTGGCGGGTGAGAAGTATCCAGCCGGGTCTAGTAAGAAGTTGTAGTCGTATGGAATTACTTCTGATGGCTCCTCGTCGTATTGGATGAACTGATCCCACTCCATGGAGAAGCCATCTGTGGGGAGGCTCAGGGAATCTGTGAAAAAGGAGTCAAGTGATGTAGATGGGTCGAACAGCAACTGGTCGAATTCGGTAGTCGTCGAGGTATGCTTAGCGGCTATTTGCGGCGGTGCCGCCGCTGGACGAGGATTTTTACTCGTCTTCTTGGTCACCTTTCCGGATGCACCAGCAGCGGGCCTCTTATGGCTAGGGTCGCACTTTGTCTTCTTTCTCCTGCAAGAGTCACAGGCCTTGATTATCCTCATTAGGTGAGCGTGGTCTCTCTGCTCCTTTGTTTTGCAACCACGCGACGCAGAGTTTGTCACATCTCGGCCGTCCTTCGTCATTATCTTCATACCAGGCAAATTGGAAAAGTCATTCGCAGAAGTCGATTTTCTAGAAGATGAGGGAGATACCATGCGAGATGACGTGCTGCTAGCCCATTGGGCCTCAGACATAACGGGGGACGTAGTGAAACCAGAGTGGTACCCGGAATCCATCGCGGGGGACGTGTTGGCAGATCCGAGGGTTGGGTAAACCATGAAGAATTTGAACAAGTCGCCCGTAGCCATACTATACTCAAAGAATTCCATCGAGACGGCGGCCCTTTTATCGAGTATTGAGGCGCCTCCAGGGACATAGGCGTTGATCATCTCATCCAGTTGCTTGGAACCCATTGCCGGAAAGAATTGTAAAGGGGCACCGATGGCGGGCTGGTGGACCGAAAATCCCATGAGGGAGTTGTTGGCAGAGTTGTTGCTGGACATGGACGACATGATGATATTTGCGTTGTTTCTCGCGTGGGAAATGTTGTTAGGATACACCTTGGATCACAGTTTTGCGAATAGCTCCAGCAGGTCGGAAAAACCTATCACCACACACCAGCGAACACCGACACGTACTAAGGGAGTTAAGTGTCGCCAACTCTGAAATCTCGACAACGTGAGATATATGCAGAGTCCGAATTGGATATCAAATTACAAGATATGCAGCCAACTGATTATTTTTAGCTGGTGATCACTTATTTCAAAATAGGGAATCATACCGGAAGTGGCTGTCAGGTTGGGGTTAGTTAAGTGTACTAATGTAACGAGATCTCGTGATAGATGGTTAAAATTGTCAGCTTCTTGGGGTTAATTGGCAGGCAATATGCAACGGCCACCGGTATAGACGAGGTCAGGGATGGGGGGCAGCAGAATGGTTCTGTAAGAGAGTGTTGGGTCTGTAAGTGAAGGCTAAGGGGGCATCTAGCTGTGATAGCGATCACTGGGTGTCGCTGCCTTGCTTCCGAAGCGGGAAGATGGAGGAGCTCCGTAGTTCGTGATGGGATGGGTTAGGAAAAAGAGAGAAACAGGAGGAAAAGTCTTGAGGTCGGGGAGGGAGTCACAAGCCGATATTTCAGTGTTGACTGAGGCCGGATTTTGGTGACTTCGAGGCACTGCAATTCATGAATCTGGGCGGAGCAGCGGCGCCATCTGCAAGTGAAATTCCTGGTGGGCCACGGCGAGACGAAACAGGCCTAGCGTCGACTGCCTTGATTGGTACGACGAGCCAATGAGAAGGTTAAGTAGGTGGGGGTTCCTTGTCTCTCGTGGAACAAGCACGGGGAGTACCTCGTTTTCGGTGCTGTTAATGTCCCCCGCTAAATCTCGCCGTGTCCACTAACAATGCTAAGCCTCGATTGCACCGGACAGAGCTGAATTCTGGCTGAACACTGGCCGTCAGCAAGGGCTGCCTGAGGCATCCATGCTTCGGCGAGCTTAAAACTTGAGGATGACTCAAGGAGGAGACCCACCTTGACGTCCAATATCCTCTCCAAATGCAAGACGGAAACGCGCACTCCCTCACAGCGGCAGCCTTTGGGATTCTTGAACCCTGCGAGGTCTGGGACTTGGAGACCATGTGCGAAACAACAGGTACTACGAATTTCTGAAAGAATCCTATACAGTACCTTTGGCCTCTCTTCGCTATTACAATTAAGTCGAGTCTTACGGCCCCTTCATATTGCGTAAGACTACTTAATTGATGTACGCTGAGTGAGACTGCATTAACTGACCGCTCGACGTATGTACATACGCAGTCAGGATACATCTAAATACCATTGTCTGTAGCTGTAGGTAAGTGGTAAGGGCTGTAAGAAGCTACACATAATTATAGTATAAGTACACCATGGGTGCCGAGGTGTGGGTATAAATCGCGAGGCCGTTAATAGTTCTGGTATCCATGCGCATTTCTTCGGCTCAACCATTTGTCTCGTCTAAAACAGATCAAGTATAATTCAAGTTACCCCAGACCATACCTAACCGGGCGAAGGAAGGTGTATAGTCACAATCTCAGATAATACGCACCTTAGAGATCTCGATATTTTCTACTGCGCATCGGCGCATTCGACGGCCATTTTCCGACCTATCATCATTTTTACCCCACACCAAGCCAACGCGAGTTCTCAACGAGTCTGAATCTCGGGGATTTTATAGGGCAGCAGAGCAAGGTAAGGAGGGGTATAGCGCATGCAAGCTAGGCCATGGTTTACACAATTGCGCACAGGGCTGACTCATATCTCGTCTATTGCTGCCATTGAGATTGCTGATAATGTCGTCTAGGCCTCCATACCTATGACTCGACAAAGCAATTACCAAAATACTACCAAACGGTGCACCTATCTGATGTTGGACGCCTTCCCACATACGGTAGGTAGCCCTTCGCACGGTTGCATGAACCACGCGCCGCAGCTTTCGGAGCGAGGCAGATCGTGAGTGACATGATGGCAAAATCCCAATTAGATACCAGTTCTATGCAAACGGTATTTAAGGAGCAACGAAGTGCCCTCCAATCAAACAAACTACACACTATACATGTAATGTTTTCGTCGCCTGGATCCAGATGCGCTAGGTGGTTCCACCGTTTCTATACTATATGATTCTGAGGCTGCCCTCATAGGTATGGCTGTAGAGCATGCATAGGATAGATCGTGGTGGGGTAGATAGGCTAGGCCGTTGCTGACCTCGGTACTGTTCTCCCTTTATATTTCGTGCGAAAGCCACAATACAGTAATAACTGAACACAGGCTATCGTCAGGCCGCGGATGCTAAAGCGTGTATACCGTTCTAACAAAGGTTAGTGAGTGATGCATCCCCAGGGTAAGGTGTTCCTACATCTATATATGCAGTAGTCCCAAAACCGCCGACCGCAATCCAGGTCACCAATGATCCGACGATGGTTAATGCGAGATACCATTCTAGGCAACATGTGCTCCTAGAAAACGCCGCTAAAATACCCTTTAGATAAAAGAGGAAATTCTTTCCCAGAACATGAAAGACAATCAGTGGTGCCAGTAAGGAGAGGACCAAATGCCGGTCAGGTCTCAAGTGAGACGGTAGACTCCTTTTCCATATCGAGAATGGAAGTCGGCTTTTAATGCAACTGTGATGGATGGTATTGGTCGTATCAAACCAACATCTGCAGTGATTTTGCAATTCTTCACATACACGATATGCTTCATCATGCTCCCCGCCGTTATCAGCTTCGCTGCTCTCATATTCGCTACCCATGTGTCCATAGAAACCCGAATTACCAGTGTATGATCCGTAAGGAAGATTAGAGTGTTCCGTATTGCTTGAGCCCGGTGAAGTCATGTTCCACGCTGGATTGAGCCATGAAGATTTGCTGCCAGATGCTTCTGACAGCGTCACTCTCGACGGCAAAGTCCTTGACTGGTATACTGGAGTACCAAAGAGCCAATTTTGCCAATTATCGGGGGGGCATTTGTCTGGCTCTAAGCATGCACGTTCATCGACCCATTCGGGGCTTTCTGCTTCACATCTCGAACAGATGGAACGGCGAGGCTGGTTGGCGTAATTGAAGGGACGGTGTTCACTAGTGAAATGATCTTGAAGTTGCTTTAATGAGCCGCTCCACGTACAAGGGCTTATTGAAGCCAATGACCTGGTCTCTTCTGTCGTGTTTTCGTACCGGCATTCCCACCGATTAGGGTAAAATCGCATCGAGCTGCCTATTGCAAATTCTTTAACGTGTGTAGACACGGGTGCTGGGATACCTGCATAGAACGGCGCTTCGTGGGGAGCCGTGACGATTGCATTTACCGATGCCTTTGACTGAATGTCAAAGTCGAGCGCTGGACGAAGGCTCGCATGCACCTGTGGGGCCAAGTCGTGACCGGTGGGCAAATCACCCAAGTCAAAAATCTGGTAGCGGGGGATAGTAGCCGGAGCAACACCACCGGCACCGAAGGTCCCAAGATCGCCGAATGGCCTCACTGACTGAGCCCGAGAAGCTTTCGTCTTCTGCCTTTCATCTGCTAGAGATTGAAGATAGCCCTCTTCTAATTTAGAAAAGTCATGGCAATTACACTGTGACTTGTTAACAATAAAATCTCCGTAGACGATTTTCGATACGTTTCAAGACTTACGGATGTCTTTTTTGTTCGGTGGAATGTGCAGGTAAGCTTAAACTTTCTTTTGAACGCAGTTTTAGTTCGTGTGTCCATATCCAGCGGACCTGTCCTTTTACCACGAGGCGGTTTCGATTTTGCCGCTTCGATAGTGTGATCAGAAGAAAATAAAGTATTGTCATCGCCACCATGCGAGCATACTGTGCTAGGGCTTGGATGACTATCACTCGTGGTACTTCGAGACATAGAATGTGCCTTGGGTGGTTCGAGATTGTTCTCTTCTGTGACATGAAACTCGAGGCGTTGCCTGTCCATTTCACGCCGATTTGCATTGTAAAACTGCTGGTACTCAAGCGTAGGCTCGATCACAATAGTGGTCTGAGTGCCATTCTGAGTCTGAGAGTTGCGTATAGGCGGTTTGGTGATGGGAGGCGGGGCCGGAAAACAGCCCTTCCAGTTTGGCGAAGACATGTTCTCCTAGAACAAAGCGAGACAGGTTATAAAGGCTTTGTTGAGTGTGCAGCGGGCTTGGAGCTTGGAGCTTGGAGCTGGGAGGCTGAAGCCTAGAACCCAGAACCCAAAACCTGCCACACAGCCTTACCCGTAGGACTTGCTCAGGGATGATCCAAAACCTCAATAAAGGCAGAGAGAAGGGATTTAAGCTAATTAATATTGGAACAATCTAGGCTAAGGGGTACGCAGAATTAAAGGTAATCTGGCACACTATTCGAATGCGAGAAAAAGAATGAGTGATGGGGGCGAAACAATAAGGAAACGAAACGTCTGAGGAGCAGAATGCCGAGGAATGACTGCGCCCAGTGATTGAGGCTGACAAGGCGGCATTATGCAAGATGGCTTGCCTCGTCTAGTAGAGCGCGGGCGCACGTGTGGACACATGATGAGTGTGTTCGTTCTGCAGCGAAGGAGCCTGCTTATTAGCCACGGTCATCAGTCTACACCTGGGCATACATACGTCACCTCAAAATGGCAGAGTCGCACAGCTGGCTTACTTGGCTCCAGCGAAGAGCAGCTCTCTAAGGTACTTGTGCTTTCGAAGAGGGTGGGGCGGTTATAATGACTTTTCTAGATGGTGAACCGACTGTAGAGCTTCCCTAGGCAAAGCACTAACAGGTAGTGAGATAGGTTGGAGAAAATATTGCTCCCCTGTTTTGGCATTTTGTTTGGTAGGGTTACGAAGATAGTGCCGCGGCATGTAACTAAGTGTTGCCCGACATTCGCGTCATAGCGATCTGAGGCCGTATGTGGCGTATCACCGTTTCGCTCGCTCTATCTATATACACTATAGGCAGTTTGAGTATAGCCCGAGGGTAGAAGTGCGTCGTACCGTTGCCTATAGTCGTGTAGGTATGCTGGGGAAGCATCGAAGAAAAGAAAAACTTCCGAATTAGGATTCGTCCAAGGAAATAGGCCTCGGACGTGTCATTGGAGGTTACTTGGCCCCCAATCCAATCCAATCCCACTGTCTGTAGTATCTTAGTGCTCGGCAAAGCCGACCCATAGCTACATACCTGTTCTTGCGTATGTGGGCAGTCTATGAAGAATTGAATCTGCACAATATAATTAATTCATAGTTGATTTTATTTTCCAATGCATGGAACTAATGGTGGACTGTGTTGCAGCAACTAAGGTGACGTTACGCCAGCTGAAAGTGCGGTGCGCAGAACGCCGTAGCCGATATACATTGCATAGCGGAGGTAGGCGAAAAGCCGATAACAGAGTTTTTCTAGGTAGCATCTAATGCATTTGATTCTATGACGGCCGCTTAAAGTCAAACAAGTCGTGCGCCTCTCTGCTCCATGGTCCTCCATTTGCTCTAGAGAACCCAGGCATTGGGCTCGCGGTCCTCTGTTCCAATTTTCCTTGTGCATTCATCCTTCGAGATACTTGTTGCAGTGATGAGCTGCTCGCTAGTTCTACCGACAGCGGGCATGCAGGCATTTGGCCTGCCGCATCAGAGGGTTTCGCAGCTTTTTTACCTCGCGTTGCGGGGTTGATGATTTGACGGACTGGCTGCTTCGTAATAGTGACTGTAGCCGTTGACGGAGTATCTTCGGGTTGAACGATTGGGCATGCTTCATTATTGTGAGGGTTGAGTTTCCCGTTATTCTGTTTTTGTACCACAGTGGACTCCTTGCCCGCAAATAAGGTCCCTTTTCGGGGTTGGGATTCAACACCCGGTCGCGCTTCGGTAGGCGCGAGTTCATCACCGATCTTGCCCTCTGTTTCGTGCTGTGAGTTATCGATAGTTCGGTCTGGAGAAGGATTGAGTGCGGGCTCTTGTTGGGTTTTATGGTTTTTTTCGACATTAAGAGTTGGGTCTGATTCTTCATCAAAAATAAAGCCGATGATTTCTCGGCTCTTAACGCTTTTACGTCCTAGCAAAGCTAGACGAGGGGCAGGTATTTCGTCTACCACCGCGTTATCTTCTCCCCGGTCCTCGTCAACAGCACTCGGGAAACTATCATCCTCTGTCAAAGGGCGTTTTCTCGGCCTCAGGCGTCTCCCTGTTTCAATAGCGCACGTTTCAGCCGTTTGGATGTCAGGTTGCTCAGTCGCGGACCTTGGTTTAGTATTCTTCCCAGGATTCGATCTGGAATGACCGAGGCATTGCATTTCATCATATTCACCCTCCTCAGCTGGATGTTGAGTATCGTCTATGCGATGTAATTCATGGCAGCCTTCATCGTCACTGTGGTCGTCATTACCGCATTTATTCGTTCTATTTCGATGCAACGTGGATGTTTGCTTCTCTCTCGACAATTTTATCCGCTTGTGTTGCGTGCCAGTAGACTCGACTTTCTTGCCTCCTCTATCAGTGGGCGTGTGAATAGACTGGACTTCTGATGGTAAAGGTAGAATGTGGGCATCAGGCCATGTCTTAACTGGCTCTGACTCGGATGAGGGAGTGCGTTTAGGGTGTCGCTCAGAGATCATCAACAGTCCTCTTTTCTTCCTAGGTTTGATTCTCAATTCTGTCTTGGGTTGATCAAGAACAGGCTGATTTTGAGGGGTTTCGGCTAGATCTCTGGTGAGGTCAATTGTTTTTGGATGTTGAGGCCTATGTCCTGAAATATCGCTATTGCCGGCCCCTAGCCTTTCCTCGTTATGTATTTTCTTCGAGGCCCTTATTGTTGGCAGCTCATCCGGCCGATCAATATTTGAATTTATTTGCTCGTTAGCTTCGTCAGGTCTTGATTTGTCTAAGTTATAATTCGTAGAAAGAGGACCAAGAACAGAGAGTCGACGTGCTGTTCTCTTCTTCTGGTTGTCTACTAATTTCGATCGCCTTTTCTGAGGGGCAGGTGTTTCCCCTGACCCCTCTATTACATCTGGGTTAGTATGTGGGGGGAGCACTGGTCTTATGGGACTGTGAAATTGTGCGTCGTCGGTTTGCGGAGGTATCTGTCTTGAGGAGTGGCTTTGCACATTCCTTGATACCTGTGCTTTATCGGTGGCGATGCTCAGGGAATCATTATGGTTACTCGTATTAGACGATACCGGCGAGGAAGTTTCTTCCTGGGTTTGGGACACTTTGTATTGATGGTGGCGTGCGGGAACTTGACTCAATGGTCGTCCTGAGAGTGTCAAAGTTGCGCCAAAGAGATTTTGAGCATATCCATTCTTGCTTAGGGGGGGGATTTCTCTCCTTTGTCGTTTAGCTGGGCGGGTGTCGCCTTGGAGAGGTGTCTGTCTCTGCTGGCGCTCTTCGTAAGGTGATTCCCTAGGGACTACGGCGCGGCCATGATGGCCAGATGGCGTCCCGATCACATCGTGGAGATGTTTTTGCAATTGAGGTTGTGGTCTGACCATATGTAGTGATGCCACAGGAGTGGTGGGTGGGCGTCGCGCAGCAGCAGCTGCCTGGCGCTGAGCTTTTTCTTGGGCTCTCTTGTCTACGAGTTCCGATAGATCCTGGTCACGGCTTCCAACGCACTCGCCAACTTGGACTATGATACCGCCCCTCTCCAGCTCAAGATCATCGCCATCAGCTAGGTCGTAGTCTTCGCGCCAATGTGCATCGCCTACGAAGTTACCCCGCTCATCGTAGACCATAACACGCCTATTGAAGGTGTGGTACTTGAGACGTCCATCTTGCCAACGTTTTTGCTTCCTTCGAAGATCATGGGTAAATAAGCAGGTGTGTTCGCGGACTGCAGCAGTGGTAGCCGAAGAGTGAGGGTGAGTCAGGGTTGTCAAAGTAGAGCTTTGCATGATCTGAACGGTCGTGGTCATGGTTCCTAGGCTGAATTCAGAATGACCGTGGACCAGAACATTGAGACCAAGGATGGATCATGGAGGACGCGTTAGACGTGTCTCTCGGAGGCTTGCCCCGCTATGACCGGGTATCATTAACACGCGACCGCACGTGCTTCCCAGTTCGGCTCAATTTACGCTATAGTGCCAAAGATCACATATACTGTACACATTTTACTGTAATGATGCACTAATGAGCTGCATAGGGCTGGGGTCCCGCCCTGCCTCACTAGGTATCTGTAAATAGTTGAGCGGCGTTTGCTCTACATCGGCCCAGCCAAGCGGACAGAATGTTTACTACGGTCCATATAAATCAAGTGATCAGAAGAAGCATTTCAGGAGGCTACAGTTTCTACTACTATTACGTCTAAGTACTATTGCAAGGAGCAAGGGCCAAACCTTGCTCAACTCGCTTCCAATTTCAAGTTTCACCATCTTGTGGAGCTTCTTGCCGAATATAGTAATAATTCGTTCTAGTATTGTATTTAACTGTCCATGCCTCGGATCTGTAAGATTTTGAGATATTCTTAGACTCGGCGAGAAAATAACAGCACATAACCGATATTTGATAGGACCACTGCTTGCTGGCGAGTGGCTCACTGATGTTGTTCATAGCCTACGCAGTACTACCTAGTACAACCTTGGTCCCGGTCCTGAAGAGCTCGTATTCATGGTTCTCGACATGAGAGATCGAATCATAAATAGGGCCAACCAATTATAGTTGCATTTTATTTATTCTTCGATATACTTATGCATTCATCGTTTGATCATTATTTCTACCCAGTAGGGCTACCTCAAGTTATTTAACCTGCATTCTTCCCTGTTTCAATGTTGTCGGTAATGCAACAAACGGGCAGGTAAGCATCCAAATTAGATACCTATACGTGAGGTATCAGGTTAGTTATCAGGTTATATGCCATGCGCGCTGTGTATGAATACAAAAATACAGAGGTCTAGCCCCCCCGCATCAGCTCGCCTACGTCCACCTATGTCCCATCTACGTATGTACCCCGAGTGCCTTATTTAGGTGGGTAGGTAAGATACCTGCCTTATGTATGTCTAGTTCCGTAGCTCTTGCACCGCGCCGCACATCTACAGTACGCCGCACCGCATGGGGGCCAAATGTTCCCCCCTCTGACGCAAAATGTTTAGGCCGTGGAACAACCACCTGGGCAGCTTGCTTAACCTTTACTTACGTACGGCCCTTTTTGCGTCTGATCCTGCCCCCGGCTGCTATCATCCGCGCAACCCCATTTCCTTCTCAGGCGCCCTGTTCCCCCTCCTCGTCCGGACTGGCAAGTAGGTACTTACCTGAGGTTAGGTAGTCCGTTTAATTTCCTCAGAATTCGCGCGCCGGAGAATCCTTCCAAACAAACCTTGTTGACCAAGCAAAGTCATCGACGTCCCTCGTTACATTCGTGCCCATGGCCCCAACTATCTGATTGACCAAAATTACCTGTCAACTTTCCTTTTTCTCTCGTTCTGCAGTTGCGTTCAGCTGTGGCTAGTGCCCTGCTGCCTGACCATTCGCTGTCTGCTCTCCAGCTGTTCCACCATTCCGCCCTTCCACCCGTCCACTCTTCCATTCATACTTGCATAGTTCAAAGCGCCTCGATGAGCTGGCGAAAGCTGAGTCAGACAGGGCAAAAGAATAATAAAAATGCAGTCAATGCAGAGGCAATTCGGTCGCATGCTCCATAAGAGCCCGGGCGATAATGCAAAAGTGGCAGTGCTACTCTCCGACGTGAGTTACAGTGTCCTTCTCGTCATTCTTAGAGAGTGGGAGACTATTAGAATTATGTCTTAGAGACCACGCAAACTTTTAAGCCACAGATACCTGTAGTTACTGACCGTGAATAGTATGAAGATGTCGATAGAGTCCTTGCTAAGGTACATCTCTCCAACCTTGCCACCTTTTCTCAGATGCCTTCTCTTGAAGTTCCTATCTTGTCGCAACTAACAGCCTTTACCCCATAGATCATTGACGCGGCAAAATCATGGCGTGAGTCGTGGATCAACATCTCTTCGACTCAATTGGGTGTTGCTACCGAGTATGACGGGCTATGGGATCCCATTGTCGGTGCGTCTGAGGGTTTGGGCAAACCAGCGGCTCCCACCCCAGAGCTCCAACTGGAACAAGCTTTGCGCCTGAAAGAGGCATATACTGAATTGAAGGCGGAACTATTGGAGGAATTGCTGCTCATTGAGGCGAGGGTTGTCAAGCCCGCTACTTGTGCCCGCGAGTATATCGACCCAATGCGGAAAACCATTAAGAAGAGAGAGAATAAGCGACTGGACTTCGAAAAGGTCCAAGACAAAACCACTAAGCTGCAAAGGAAATCTGGCAAGACACCCAAAGAAGAAGCGTCGCTTGCCAAACTAGAGGCTGAACTGGCGCGGGTATCTGAAGACTTTCATGCTGCCGATGCGCATCTAAGAGAAACTCTACCCCCCATTGTAACAGCGGCTTTCAACATTATACCACTACTCATAGATTCAGTAGTGGCACTACAAAACCGCTTTCTTGGGTTATACTACACGACCTTGCACACCTACTGCGAAACACATGGGTTTCCTTCTCCGCCACCGCCAATGGATGAAGTGATAGCTGTCTGGTCAGCCGGGTACGAGCCCGTCAAGAGGGAATTCGAGTCCATTGCCTGCATCGCTACAGGCAAAGCCGTACGCCTATCCATGAAGCTCCCTGATGATCCAAGCCTTCAGGATCCATCAAACTCTACTCTCATGGTGAACAGCCCCCGGCGCTCATCTTCCGGACTCATACCAACCAACGGGAGTTTTAAGCCGGCGCGGCCCAATCGCATGTCCTCGATGACTTCATTATCGTCGCAAACGAGTCCCGCACCCGTACCACGGCCGTTCATAGGAAACAACCTAACGCCTACGGATTTCACTACAGCGTCCAAGCTGGGACAACAGCTTACCCCATCTGTATCACCTAACTCACTGCGGCCTTCTGACTACTTTGGTAACCGTCCTCCGTCGACAGCATCTACAACTGCATCGACGACGTCAATAAACACATCGGCCAGCGGATCCTCTGTCGCATTCGCAAAGAAGAAGCCGCCTCCTCCGCCACCCAAACGAATCTCATCAAGACAGCTCGAAGAATTTGTCGTAGCCCAGTATGCCTATAGCGGACAGGGAACGGGCGATCTCTCGTTTCGCGAAGGCGACAGGATCAAGATAGTCAAGAAGACCGATACCCTAGACGACTGGTGGGTAGGAGAGCTAGGAGGCGTCAAAGGGAATTTCCCCGCGAATTATTGTAAGGCGGGCTGAGAGCTCTATTTCCCGACTTATCCGTAGAGTCATTCTTGAAAAGCGGGTGAAAATAAGAACTGGGTTTCCGAGGCACATTATATCAATCATAACGTGGGATTTTTTTTGGGTTGGGCATGAATTAATCTCTGTCTTTATTCTTACGGGTGCCAGTGATTACACTCTCAGACATGTTGTAGAGAAGGTTGTAACTATGCTAACCATACCTAAAAGGAGTTATCAGTACACATCTCTTTAGCGGCTAATGGGCTGGCTGAGGGGGAGGGAGAAAAAGAGGCCATATGTCAGTTAGTGTTTCTCTCTCAGTTAGATAGGTATATGATGAGCTTGCATGATCGGATTCTACTCCGACACCCTCATTTACGACGAAAGGGCCCAATAAAACTCGAATCTTTTCTATGGGGGTCCGCACGTATCTTATTTTACTGCCATAGATTCTATCAAACCGGCTTGTGAGTTCACTTAGGTATCTCATCACATCAGCTCAAAAAGGCGTGCAGGCGCGGGGTTGAGAGATCCCACTAATCCTCTCAACCGTGAAAAGTCAATCTCCTTGTCTCATTCACTATTTTCTGTTGCGGAGTGAGTCTATCTCCGTCTTCGACTTGTCTTTTCGTGAGAATTGCCGCAAAAACTCCTGTCTACTATGATAACATGAGATCCATACCAAGCTTTTTGCCTCAAATCCACTAAATATTAATAACACAGCCAACAGTGAGAAAAGAATGAGAAGCGAATATCAAACCCGGGCGGAGGTCATGGGTTCCGAGTCTTGCAATGATCGGTCTCTTCATCCTCCAGACGACCCACGTCCAGATGGCGTTTCTCGTTCAAGGAAGAGTAGGGAATCAACAGGAATATATCAGGAGACCAAAATAAAACAAAAAGCCCATTATTACGCAACGATCATTCACCATCATCGACGTCGGTCTATCCTTTGTTTCGCAAGCAGCCACGAAATGAAATTTCAATATCCATCTTTACAGACGGAGTGGGGTATCATCAATGGGACAAAAGAGATTTGGCGGCTCTGTGCGCCTGTGTGTAAATATGGCGGCGTATCGGTCCCAGGAATCTCAATAGCGGGCAAACTATTCGACATCACACAGGAAGTATTCGATAGCGGTTGGAATGCTCCTCCCGTCCTGATGATGATGTACGCCATTGCCGGGAGTTCGCCATGTTAGAGGGAACCTATTATCGGAATTCCCTCGGCATTAATGCGTGGTGGCCGAATGTTCATGACGACTCATAATGTACTGCGTCCGAATTCCAGCGAAGGAGAAGCGCTTCCCTCATGTCGTAACGGTACCTCTTCGGGACTTTCTGCAGGGCTCAGCTCAGCCTCAACTCGTACTCCTCCATGCACTTCAAGGTATCCAGTTTCAGAACCTTCCAACTCCATAGGTGTGACGGGGCCTGGACTGCCCAACGGGACTAATCGTGGTTTGTTTGGCTTGATCAGATGATTAAACCCATATTGTCGGATGGAGCCTAGGGTCGCTTCATTGGGATTACCACGCCCGAGAGCTATCGAGGCCTGTGCAATCATATCGCGTTGATACTGCTGGAGTCTGGCCTTTGCGTCGGACTCATTCCGTGAGTGACCTATGGAAGAGCTTTGGTTCACAGTCGGCACTTGTGACTCTGATTTGGTCGAGCCGGACATTGTTGGTGCAGATGTCGTAGGCCGATGCTTCTTGGCTTTCTTCTCGTCTTTCCTCCTCTCGTAATTAGAAGGGTAGTATTTGCCCATTGGCAAAGGACTACTCCGGTCTCCAAGCGGCATATAAGAAGCTACAGGAGTGGTTGAAGTAGACGTTGAATCGGCTTGTTTGAGGCTTTTTAAGCTCAACTGCGGCATCTCCATAGTCCGGTCGACCTGGGCGGGGAGAAGGTTCGGGGTGGCCGGACCAATGTCTCCTTCTATGACAGCGCGGCCGGAGGTTTGGATGTTAGCAGGGCTATCCTTGGATGCGCGTTGTATCGATTTTAGGCGAGCCTTTGTCGCGTCGAGCTGGAAAGGATGAGGGCGATAGAGGCGGTTTTGCTCCTCATGGAGAGGGAAATAACCGCTAAAACGGTCAGTAAATAAAGACTTAAAGGGCCGCGCCAATATGAATTTGGCGGGAACGAATAGGTAGCGACATACCCAGGCAAGTCTCCCCGCGCAGACAAAGGTGCGGGGGGAGTATATACCGGGGCACTGTTGACCTTTCTGGGCGCAGGCAGTTCAATTGCAATTGGCTGGCTTCGGGCAGAAATTGACTTCGCAGGGCCTGACACCAACGTTTCGTCGGCGTTGGTAGTACTGGTAGATCGCGGAGACGAGCGAGTGCCTGGATCGATTGACCAACTCATTAGCATGCTGCTATGACGCAGGAAGCAAGCTTCGGGGGCATGAAAAGGTAAATGAAGGGTTCAAGACCAGACACTATCCCTAGCTAGCCCTAGTGGCTTATTATCATGTGTATACTAGTTAGAAGGGGACCTGAATGCAACCCCGCATAGAACTTTAGGTAGCGGTGCACCGGCGAATGTTAGTGCATAGCTGCCCACTGTAACCCGGATATTAAGCCACTGTTGTAGCCAACCACAGGCAGCTGTGCACCACCATCCATATAAAGCGATATAATTAAACCAAAGGGACTGCAAGCGAGCACCGCCAACAAGTGGGAGGTGTAGTCATCTGCATGGCGTCGCTGAGGGCGTAGTAGGTAACAAATTCACAGACGCGCTATAAGGTTTCCTGGCACAAGCTGGTGTTGGGATGCTCTGAAGATATTGAAAGACATTGACATGGTAGAGAAAAGGAATGTGTTTGGGAGCGAGGGCTTCAACACCGAATAACGAAATGGCTACGTACTACTTCTCAAGTAACGCTGTGGAGATCGGGGCGATTGTGGGTTGTCGATACCTGCCAGTACTGGCGACGGTCTTGTCGAGAACACGATATCGTCTGACCGAATATCTGGCGAGCAGAGCGGTGACACGTCCGATGAGTTCGACATGTTGGATAAGCTTCTCGTGGGCCCTGCCGGTCGTCTCGACGCCGAAGAAAAGTATGTAGAGGGCTTGAATGACCGTCCCAGACTTGCCATCATTGAATCTTCTATGCGACCAGAAGGTATTCAAAAAGCCGCACTGTACGTCGTCGCAACCGATAGCCCGAAAGGAGTGCAGGCCAGAAGAGTAGACAAAGGTCTCGACACGGATGGTCTGATGGCCAGGGATGACTTGCTCGTACTACCTTAATGCACAGCCTTCTTGAAATACGGTAGGTCCCGATGGATCCAAGGCTGCGACTTTCGGCTTGCCTATGCGTAAGAATCCAAACGTTGTCTAAGCACTGTCTTGGCTCCTAATTTAGTCCTGGGTCAGCAACTAGACCGCCGCTTCGGATTTTCAGAGAGAAAGATGATATCAGTGCCTGTCCTCAGAAGAAGATAAGAAGTTGGGGGAGACAGGGAAACGAAGCGTCCCACATATACAATCTTCCTCACGACGGTTGTTCGGTCGAAGCTGGGAGAAAAAGCGTAAAATGCCAACGTCTCTCCTTACCTCTTCTTACACATTAGCTGTCGGTGCAGCGTTTATTATATACTGCGCGTAATAGCTGTGAAATTGTCTTCTCGGGCAATATGGTGACCAGAGAATGAAACAAATATGACAGATTCTTGGTGAGTGGTGCTACAGATCTGCCAACAAGTTATTATTCAGAGCTGCGCACAACTTTCGTATCCGCCGCCAGTCTCAAGGCAATTTAAACCAGTAGCGCTCAGAGGCAAAGGATACTGTCATGAACGGCGTGCAAGGAACTGACTGGGGCTCGTCACGCCGCGGCTCCACCCGGCGCTTCCACTTTCTTGCTACCTAAACCCTCTTTATCTGGAGCCGGTGATGGATAATCACAGCCAGCGCAACTGGTAAATGGTGTGAAGGTGGAGGTCCAGGTGGAGGTGAAAGCTGTCAAGTTGCCCAACTTCCCTGTAGTCGATGGAGGGCCACGGGGTGCTTTGGGTCATAAATGGAGCGACGGTTGTGAAAGACAAGTCAAGTGTGTCTGGTGGGTGTCGTTGTGGTGGTGTGGACAAAATGCTGGGGGAAGGGATGTTGTAGGCGTCAAGATAAAAAACAAGCCGATCCAAAGAAAACAAAGTGCAAGTTACGAGTCTTACTAATAATAATCAGGAAGTAGGTATAAGTACCTGGGTAGCTACTTCTCTTACCTACATGTAGAATAAATAGTCTACTTTTGCTTGTTATGACTGCTAGCTTTGTTATTTCCTGCCTGGTCTTACCTCCCAAAGAAGGCACCTAATACTAACATGCATTTATAGGTATGTAGGTAATTAGTATTCTATAGGCATGCTACCTGCCAAATGTAATTGCTTGGCTATAACCTGAACTGCATACTATCGACTACTTTCTACACACCTACGAGGCACTTGCCTTTAGGTGCTTGTTTACATTGAGAACGATGAACATCACTAAACCAAAATCCTGGCTGGACTGGGCTTGGCTCGATACTTGCCTGCGATGTTGGTTTCAAATTCGATGTTCCGACAGCGAAGACGCCGCCAGTAGTGTATATGCGTCGTGAGAGAAATACTATTCTAAAATTATTTTTTTTTAAATAAAATTGTTCATCAACGGTGGCGTGATTGCGTGGACCTTCAGTCGGTGATCGTCCTCGAGCCTGCCCATCTTGGAGTATCTAGCGCCCGCGATGTTGGGCCTCCCAATCCCACAAGCAGCCCTCAATACACGCGCTGTAGTGTATATCATATCGGTGTAAGCCCTCATCTCTACAACTATGCTATCTATATAGTCCTACATAAAGTCTACGTGGAGATCCATTTTGTTGTTGAACTTGCCGGATACGATGAGTCTTCCCTGCGAATGCGTCTTTCTTCACATCACAATGATCCCCCCAGGTTCACTTCAAGCCTTTTCCCTAGAGCCTGCAGTTATCCTACCTTATAGATATTGTAATTCTTCCCCATTTGCGCTAAATGCGGTGAGCCGCTTTTAATAGTACACCTTGGCGGATATACAACTAGAAATGGCCATTGCACATCGCCGGGAGATCAACCTTTGTGTGGGATGACACCTTACTCTTCAAATACGGAATCTAACGCCTCAGCAGATCTCTTGACTCCATGCCTTTGAGTTTGTGATGCAGTGTCAAGTACCGCCTCAACTGTGGTCAAAACACTCTCCAACTTTCGGCGCGATACAAGGACGCGACAACATTTCGCAGAGATATGTCATTTCATGCGCCATGCCACGCTCGTGTTAATCCGGAACAGCTCATTATGATGCACAAGAAGCTGAGGAGGTATCCGGATGGCTCGCCAAGCGAATGCGGATCAGCGCGATCAGCGCTGCACATCTTCACCCAAGTTGCACCCCGACGTGGGAAGTACCGCCGCACCTTGAGATAGACGAGAAACTGTAGGTAGACCTGTCCAGTAACCTGTCCAGACTGAATCGTTGATTGGAATCTGAGTTTTATTCCCGAAAGTTACTGCACTCCACCTCGACACCCTAAAATGATCGTAGCAAGAATAGGGGACCAACATCTCAGGGTCCTTCCATCTTCAGTAATTCAGAGGCAGTCGGACCTAAACGATCGAAGTTGCCGCCTCAGCTTTCGTAAGCGAGAGGCGCGCTGAGCCGCGACCGAATCGAAGGCGCAACACATAAGGACTTCCCCTTCCCTCTTGAACCCAACCCACACTTCGCCATGGCCACAAATGGTGGGAAACACCACTATGCAGTTGTCTACCATAGACAACAATATACCCATTATCTAGATGACGTTAGGAACGTAGCCACTAAACCTATTTGAATGGACTAGGCTGGGTAGCCTCAACACTGCATACGCCTGGAGAAATATTCAAATGCTACTGGTTATCGGGACCTCCACAGCTGCAGCCACGTTGCTTGCTCCTGTGTTGGACCGTGCAAGGGGTTGCCATCGTTAGCCCGTTCTGCGTATGTGCTTGCATACCTCGCTGTCGTGTAGAGGTAGGTAGACATCGACATTCAAACTATGTATGGCACACCAATTCTTAACGTGATGAATATGAAACCAAGAGGCTAGCGTTGTGCTACACCATGTACATCATAGCGATGAGTTAGCCAAGCTGATCTACCAAGTAGCAGATCGCTGTTTCAACACGAACCCAGAAAAATCTTCCCAACCCTAGCAAACGGCGAAGCTCTTAATAAAGAAATAGTGTCGACGATCAACGACAAATCGAAGGGTTCGGGCTGCATATGCTAGAACAAAGTCAGAACAAAGTCAATTTTCTTCCCTTCTCCTAAGCGAGCTGGTTACGTACTAGGTAACTTTTGTCGGTTCGAGATTCAGCCGGGGTGATGGCATTCGATGCGCCTTTTCCAATACGCATGTGCTCGGCTATGACGGCCAAGCTGGTACACCATCTTGGGTAAGGTCAAAACACTAGAATCGAGTGGCGGGCGGGATGGCAGGTAGGGGTCTGAGCAAGGGTCGTCTATCGATTTCCCTGTAAATACAATCGCAGGGCCCACTTGATAACAGGGGAATGAAGGGCAATGACGTAGTTTATCCAGGTACTTGAGTAGGGTTTTGGGTGGTAAGTTAATAAAGAGCAGCAGTCGCCATGTACGGTATAATAACCATGTGTAATCCATCTAATGGTGTGAACCAATGAACCAATGAGCAGCATGCATACCCGCGCATGCCGCCAAATCTTTCTCATAAGAGGTCAATAAGAAATATTTTTCTTGGTGTATTAGCAGTTCGTGGTTTGAAGGATGATGTCGATAGGAATGAATTTGGTGATCTCTGATTCGATAAACAAGTATTAGATTGCACCTCCACCCTATTGGAATTATCATATCATGAACTTAGCTACTCCACGTTCAGAAATACTTCCCTGATCGTCCGGAGCGGTACCCCGGGCATCAAATCCTGATGTGGCACTGCTATCCAGAACGTGACGGGTTGTTCCGATATACTTCTGAAGTGTCTGGACAGAACATGCATCTTGGCTATTTGACTCACTTGAGATTCAGCTGAATTCGTCTAGTTTGCCTCATATTATATAAACTCAGTTTGGTCTCTTCGTTATCGCATCTAAACTCTACCAATAGGTCAAACCTGTAACAATAACTAGTCACGATCCGAACTTTGGGTGTAGACAATGAAATATTTTGATTATAATTACTGTAAACTATATTAAACTCGCGCCTTTTGCTCCTATAATCCTGTATTGGTATCATTCGAAAGCCCATTCATCTCAAAAACCTCATTTTCATTTCCACGCCGCCAGATAACACCTTTTTCTGCAAAATATCTATGACGAGTCATACAAATAATGACAAAGTCCGTTATAGTTTAGCTCTGCCAGTGAAGCGACTGTTGCGTTCCCTGTGAAGCCACCAATAGGCACCACTTGCGACCGTACCGATGAGCCAGAGCAGTGCGTTGGTCAGGTCGACCCAAACCGAATTCTTCACTAAAACACTCCGGAGTCAGTTATCGCCATTTTGGGTGTGATTTGCAAAGGGATTCAGAGGCCTCTAGAAACTGTCCTGGCCTAAAACGGAAAGGAAGTGGTTTCGAAAAGCACTTACGGCGTATAATGTCGCCGTTTCCCTCAGGGTCTTCGTGGATGTATAAGCTGGCAAATATGCCGAAGAGCACGATCCAAAGTGTGAACAGGATAAAGCTCCATATCGGCACGACGGCGAACCGGAGGAGGAAGGGGACGAAGTAGAGAATGGCGGTCACGGCCGAGAGACTAGCAACGACAACGGCGTAAACCTATAAGTCGCGTAAACAGTTAGTTGATGTATAGGTAGAGAGATATCGCATCTCAAGCAGGTAGCTGAGACCTCGCAATCCACATACCCATTTTCCGTCTATGTAAACACCCGCTTGTCGTGCGCGGTCGAGATCGGTGCCGTACAGCCCGATGACAACAATGGCGAGAACGAATTGGACAAAGTGCAATATGCTAAAGAGCAAATAGCTCAGTGTCATATCGCGGATACCCATCCTGAATTGCAGTATACGAGCGCGTGCCGGCGACAGACAAGGGCTCGGGGTATAAGCAGGGATGCGATTGTTTACGTCTTGTGGGGTGGAGGAGATAAGAGGGGAGATTGAATGGTTCTTCTTATAGAAGCTCACTGCGAGGAATGAGAAGACAGATGCTGGCTCATTAAAAATTATCGGAATTCCCCAACCAAAATAAAGTTTTTAAGAGCAAAGAATCGCTCGCGAAATAATGTTGGGTAAATGACAACGACAACGACATTAACACGTAGTATGCATTAATTATATGCGATTTGATAGACTTGAGATCGTGACGTAACTAATTTGAGCTAAACTTTAAACCAAGCTCGTTGCTCTTTAGCGTGGTGTAGCCCTGAATGAGCTACCTAACTACTGGAAACTACTGGGATCTGGCACTAGACTACATTTGGTGCCCAGCCAGCTGTTCGGTTCCCCTATGCTTTTTCCAGATATTGGTACCTAGGTAGGGGCAAATTAGGCACAAAAACTTATGGTATTAGGTAGTATAGTTTCCAGAACCACATCATTACTTTGGTTAGGTAGTAAACAAAACTAACCTTACCCTGGAGTTTGAGATAAGATACTCGAAGCATCCATGAGTCCTTGGAGAACCGAAGCCTTATGCAACTCAAGACGTAGCTTCGATACTCCATCCCGAACCCAAATTCCCATACATGTTCATGCTACCTACCTCATCCGGATCCATGTAGCGCCCGGCTGCTGTTGGAGAGTTTGCACTTCTCATTAGAAGTAATGCGGGGGAGGGGGGTTCGCGTGTCGTGTCGAAGTGCAGAACCCAGCATGATAAAGAAGGCATCGGCTCCCAGGCTCTCCAAGTCCTTTCGTAGTCTATAAGTTGGAAGTTCTGCAGCCTCCGTTCTCAACGATAGGTCTCATCGCCCAAAGCATAGACAGTAACCCAGAGTTAAATATTTTGCCATAATCTCGGTATCGCTTTCGCTGTGCCGCAGTGTCTTCTTAAGAAATGGAGATAATATCGGTATCTGCGGCTTTCGTTTCGACTCGTATTGATCGAAATACGATACTAGGACTAAAGTCAGCCGCAATCGAACTCTCACCTCCAACCGAAAAACTCGCCTTAACAAAACCGATCCCCTAAGCGTCGTGCCACGAGTTTGGGAATTTAGAATTCAGCCGTACGTACTATGGAACCGGTGCTAATGGCTATGGCTCTGCGTCTAACAGTCCGTCAGCACTATCGAAACCAAGGGCTTTATGGACCTTTACAGCATCCGGTATGACCGGTGATGTCGAGGGATGAAGGAATTGTCATAAATATGAGGAGGGCTGTGGCCGTCTTACTTAGTCGTGCCTGTTTGGTAGTACTATTTAATCACGGCCATTCTCGTCTTTGGTTAACTGATGGAATCAGTGCCTGTTTCCTAGTCTCAACGATGTCTCCTACAACATTAACTCACTGCGCTGCAATAGTCTGTACACGTCTCGGTCTTGCAAACGCCATTGAATGTCTTTTTCGTCGTGGCAGGTGTTTGCAGAACGAAAAATCAAACTCCTAGAGAACAAAATCTGGACTTGTGTACGTGGCATTATGGAAATGTCATGGAGCATCGACCTGTCGCGAAACTGTCTATCCTTTGGCATCTTCGAAATTCAAGTTGGGCTATAACCCTCTTCGACTCTAGGCTCTCTCTTTGGGACAGTGTGCACTGCTTTGGGGGGAAAAGGGGAGCGAGAGGGAACGGGAACGTGGGCTTGTGAGTCCTACAGTCACCGAAAAGGGGTTCGGTCCCGTTTACGAGCGGCCCCCGTCCGCAACGATCCTGTCAAGGCATACAACGAGATCACTGTCCTAGTACACTGGTACCTGGTCTCCTAAATCAATGCCGCGAAAAAGGGCACACCGAGTCCAGACGTCTCTCGCACAGCTCGACAAGTAGTACTCGGGTTAGCGCGATGGCTATGCTACCGAACGGAGATGAAGTGTCAGAGACCAGGCAGCAACTAGTAGTCACCTGGGCGGGATTTTCCCCTTCTCGAGTTGCGGTCAAGAATATCAGAATATCAGCCCTCGGCCTTGAAAATTCGGCGCTATTATCATACATGTTCCACTGACTTTCCCAAGAGTCTGGGACGGAATATCGGCTGGGCATGCACTGACGCATGCAATATGCATGTATATCCGGCGCACGTTACTTGCAGGATAATCTGTCCAATACAAGGCGGTTCCAGCTATTCGGTTGACTGGTTTTTCAGGCCCCCTAATGTGTCTACGTAAATTTAGATACTCTTTAGGGTGGATCTGGCAGTGCTTCGCTTCTCAAAGGTTTCTGAGTTCCACAACTCTACACCGAATCTTACGTAGAAGAATGTTTCCTAACTGGCTACAAGTCCGAAGCATCGCAATCACGACTCTTGTTGCCCTTGTTGCTCTGGTCAACCGAGTCATCACGCGGCCATCTCCTGGTTACACCGGCTATCGCCACCACGTTTTATTACTACGTCGCAGGGCAACCGCCGGGTTTTCTTTACTATGTCATGCTGCAAATTCCAGGGGCACAGTGTGGGACTTACCAATTTGCTTTCTGAAGACCCGTACAAGGTCACAGTTGACATAGAACTTCCACCGAAAATTAGGCCTCTACAAGACTGCTTAGCCATAGGCAGAATCTTCGGGATAAGGGTATCAAAATGACGGTACCTGACCATCTTCTGAGTATATATTTCGAGGCGCCTCCTCGTGATTCACCTTCCTCTCTCCAAACGTCATCACCAACATTTCGTTTATCAGCAGACTCTGTCAACGTCGATATTCACAAATATATACACGTACAAGTCCTTCCCTTAAGATGCCTCGAGGAGAGTATCAAAGTTCTTACCGTCGTCGGGATCACGGGTGCTCTGGTCACTCATCAACATCATCGTCTCGATCTGGGATGAGTGGACGCCCCTCAGGAGGCCAGCAAACTGATCCGGCTAAGTGGCGGTGGAATTGCGTCAGTTTTCGTGCCTCCTCTCGCATTCTTTCGACTAATAAGCAAACAGTGCAACTGCAACTTCCAAAACTTGTCCTACAACTATGATATTAGCTGCCCGGGTTGCAGCCATCCACGAGACGCGAGCTGCGGTGTTTGGGCGTTACCATAAAGCCTAAACGTATGATGAAAGAAGGGCGAAAAGTCCCATTGGTCGCCATCTTTCTCATACACGATAGGGTTCGATACGATAGTGGAGCAAAAGGGGTGCTGCTGACGAAGCTGGCCGCGAGTTTGTCAACAGAAGGATTCAATGTGGCGAACTGGGGACAGATGATGAGGGCACAAGACACCAAGGGGTGGCAGGTCATTCTTTTTGGGTGCAACGCGGGGACTGGAAAGAACACTAGACGGCTCAGGCCTGGTTGGAGCTTGGGGTATTTGATTGTTTAATATTTTGGATTTTTTCGCCAGTATACGACGGCCTGCGACTAGACGACGTTGGATAGCCTATAGACTTGTTTTCCCCTAAGCAACGTGGTAATTGTCGTGTTAACCTCCACTGAGACCCCGGTCACTCAACCTTGGGACGACCTGAGACAAGGCCTAAAGGACTTTGCATGATGCAGAAACGTGGTGTGGTATAGGAGCCGGCTCGGATGGCGGGGATTACCGTCGTCTCGACCCGCTCTCGACCGTATAGTGGAACAACACTATATCCCAACGGGCTGAAGATGGAGGTGAGGCATAGTTCGAACTTCGGATAGTATCTTTGTTGTTCACACTTGTGAGTCATGTTCCCAACATAATTAAACACTGCCAACACTGATGCCACTCGAGTACCCAAGGCATATACCACCAATACTCAGCAAGATGAGGCCCAAGAGGGCTGAGCAAGAACAGCATATACACATATGAACTGCCGCAAGACAGACATCGTGATCGCCTGTGCCACACTTGTGTTGCAAGGGCGTCCTAACGAAGGGCTTATCATGGCGAGAAGAAGCTTGTGAATGTAGAGAGTCACGAACCTTAGTAAGGTGGACAATCTCTCCTTGGGGCGAAGTACGTGCAGGCTGTGGCACTAACTCACCGACTCTTTTAGCCTACCCCTATAGTGACCTTCTTGCCCAATCTGCCCCTCCGTCTGCCTGGGACCCGTCTCGAGCGGCGGCATATCTTGGTACTACAACCCAGGAAGCAGGTGGGTAGTGTTTAGGGCGACTGGTCTCCGTCTCGGTCACGGATCCTCACGATGGCGTACAACGCGCTGCAGGAGCCACGAGGTGGCGGTACGGATCAGATCAAACGAGGCGAGCGGTGATGCTGCGCGCTAAATTGACCGACATGAAGCTTCTCATTGGACGGCCCGAACCAGGACTCGACGTAATATCCAATCGAAAATGGGAAAACGTCGAATTTCTTTTCCGCTCGGTTGTTGCCTTGATTATGGAGACGACAGAATTTGAAACTTTATGATCCGTACCTGTACAGTCTAGTGTACTCTCCTGTCTGGCTTGGTGATGTAGCTACTCTTCGCCTTAATTAGGCATCTTGTCTAGCCAATTCTAGTCAGAGAAAACGTAAGCAAAGGTCTAGCTGCTAAAAAGAGACAGAGCCTACATATAAGCAGGGTGGATGACCTAAGGCAGAGAAGCCTTGCGTCTCGGCTTGACATACCCTGTGCTGTGCTTCTGCATGTAGCCGAGGGCTGGTTTCAATATCTCAGTAGATGACCTCCGAGGTTATTAGCAGGCCGTCAAACGTGGGAGAAAGACTGTGAGCGAGTCTCAGTTGGAAAAATTTGTGGAAACTATCCTGTACAAAGAAGGCTGTCACACTTGGCCGCTGCTTATGCGACCCAGTGGCCCTTTGGTTCGCGGCGGTTCCTGTTTGTATTGGTACACGAGGAATACAGGCATTTCTGTAAGTAATGGCTATGACTGATGCGCAGCGCACATGCTTGACATCAGAATACTAGCCCGTGATAAGCAATGTATGCATTGGGATTATAGACTGATGTAAGACCTCGCACTCGTTGCTTGATTCGAGTTACATCCTGATATTGGAAGCACTTCTCGTTCGTACGCTTCGTATAAACAAAAAGCAAGGGTGAATAGCGTAGATACACCAACGTTAGGCGTCCTTATCACATGACTACCAGCCCGGGCAAACTAGGCGGAGGCAGGCTCAGGCCTATTAGATGACCACACCTTGACCGAAACGTGATTTACATCTACTCACTCAATACGGACAAGCTCAGGGACTGCCCGTACGTGGCTAACTGTCTAGCTGCCTTAGTTGGGATGACACGCGAAGTACTCCTGCACCTCCCAGCCACGACGGAGAAGGACAGGGGACAGTAGCCGTGTGGTGGCGGCGAGTACCGGCATATTACTTGTAGATATACTAGCATGCTATTCTGACCGTTGAACATCATTCTATCTCAGAGAAGAAATTTCGATCTCTTCCAACGCCGATTCGTGGAAACGTAACGTTATGCTGTTCGGGCTTTGCCCGCTTGAGGCTCTGCGGTGTTGCCCGTGCCTGATAGGTAACTCTACTGCTTGAAAGGAGAGGGCAGCCATCCCCAATTCGCCCTATGAGAAGGGTCGTGGTGAGGATTGGGTAGCAACACATGACTGC
Organism: Xylaria flabelliformis; assembly: GCA_007182795.1. Lineage (NCBI taxonomy): Eukaryota > Fungi > Ascomycota > Sordariomycetes > Xylariales > Xylariaceae > Xylaria > Xylaria flabelliformis. Next base: position 331,828 of record VFLP01000002.1, on the reverse strand, counting down.
TCATGTCGGCATGCAACCTCACGTACGTAGCCGTGAACCCAAACCGTAACGACTGTCCGAGAATGTAATAGGTCTAGGCTAGTCCACCGAATACCTAGTCCGTAATGCAGTGCTATTTTGAGCCCCAGCCGCGTACGGACAAAGGCCCCCCATTCTTTGGGGGTCTTTGAAGTTGGGTGGTGTAATGCTGGCGGCCTAACCGACTGGATTGCTTCCCTCTACTATGCCATCGACCTGCCAGTTACGGACATTGATACTGTCGTGGAACTGAAGCACGTGCGTCTGAGCGTTTCTACAGCAGGTAATTGCATCAATGTGGCGTAGATACAATTCTTTGATTGGTTTATAGGATGTGAGTTTGCAAGTGAGAAGGATGTTTGTTGTATAGGAAATAAGTACTTGAGTATCTCTGTCTTGGCACTATAGGAAGTTGGAGATAAGTGGGGGAGGAAGGTGAACTTGGACCAATAAAACGTTGCAAAAAATGAGGTAGGCAGTCGCAAGTCTGTAGCATCATGGCCAGTGTGATACCAATTTTGAAATAAACAGATAATTATCTCATCTGTATTTGGGCAATGGTAGATTTTTTTTTTGTTGGGTGAAGTATTTTGCTGCTGTTGATACGCTGTTGTGCTATGGCCTATCGGGAAAATATAAGATGCCTCCGAAGTAGTGTCACCTACACCACCGCCGGAATCTCGGATTAGTTTCCTGCTGGTCAGTGTGCATAAGATGGTTCTGACGTTATCATTCTCAAGCCTCATCGTACTCGACTGTAAAAGAAACGGCCGTAGGAAACGGAGGCCTATGGAGACGGCCCCCCGGGCTGTGAAGGGTCTTGAAGAGGTTAAGCAGCTACCTATTTCGCCCCGTTAAGTCGTTAAAACAAAACTAACAAGGGACCTCTACCCCCACGACTCGGGGCCTTTTGGACGGGCCGAAACGAGTAGGTAAGTAGGCAGGCCACTCCCGAGGTACCCCATTTCATAGCTTCTCACGTTAATCTGCTTAGGTATTTCTATTCCTAGGGGACGCCAACGTCAAGCCCCTCAGCCCGCTTACTCACTTCGGCACGTCAGACATCTATAACACGGACAGGGACAGGCTGCACCGACCGTCTGAAGAATGTAAGTCACTCTCTTTCATGCAACCGTCATAAGCGCCAAGAAGTCTGACCGGCTGCTGTCTGCAACCGCGACACTCAAATCCTTTGGCGGTGAAATAAGCTCAGACCGTCCTTTCTGGCGAGTGGCGTGCGGAGATGTAGAGGAAAAAGCTAATAAGCGCGGCAGAAACTATGGCGGCAGTAGATAGCCCTGATTTAATAGCGGGTGACCTACCATCTCCGCCCTTCATCTCCGTGCCAGGACTCCCTAATTTTAGAGATGCTGGAGGCTACGAGGTGATATCCGATCCGCCCAGTACCTCCTCAGCGAAAGGGAAGCGCAGGACTAAGATAGTCCGGCGAGGTATCTTATTCAGGTCATCGGAGGTTGGTCCCCCACCTAGGCAGTCTTGTATGAACGTGTCCCGGGAACTGGAGTTGCTTCTATTGCTGCTGTTCCTGCAGGCTCTCTAGAATCTCCAGTTTCCCTTTTTAGTCAATGACTATTGACGACAGCTGCTAATTCTCGATTCCCGAGTAGCCTTCTAGGCTAACAGACGCCGGGGCCGCACAACTAAGCCAGCAACTTGGTATCAGACTAGTCTACGATCTCCGCTCCGCCGTTGAAATCGCGCGGGGCATTGGTTCCGGACACGGCTTTCCCCTTCGCGAATGGGAAGGATCTGAGCGTAAGTTCGTTCCTGTCTTCTTAGATCAGGATTACTCGCCAGAGGCCCTGGCTCTCCGGTATAAGAACTATGCTGCCGAGAGTGATGAGGTGAGCTACTTCTCTCAGTTATAATAGCGAAAACTGCAACGTTGCATATTCTTTGCTTGTTTAGTCATGTTGCACCATCCATCAAGGCTCTAAATCGTTGTTGCTTCAAGCTATCGCAGGGGTGACATTTCATCTTTGCTCCATGTATTACAATGCTGTCAACAATGGCACGAGACCTTCCATTGATGCGTCATGCTAATGTATGGTACTTTCGCTGTGCCTCACCCCAGCATTCATTGTGAATGACACAGACGGAACGGTCCCATTTGGGATCGTCTCAGCTTAGAACCACAGGGGATGAGGAACACAGTAGAGAAGGATCTAATGAAAGTCTCAAGCGAGAGAAACATGTTTCTGGCTGCAAACATGGCCGAGGCACAAAGTCGTCTGGTTCCGAACTATGGTTTCCCCGATCGCCAGAGCAGCTTTCGGGATCTCCGATGCATGCGTGATGCGCCATGAGAATTATCTGCAAGGCACCAGAATTCAAATGTGCCTGGCTGAAGTGCATGTCCAGTGACATCACGTCGAGCGCTAGGTAGCAGATCCATTTCTTTTCTATGGCAGAAGCCTGCTTTATCCTCCCAAGATATATCGAAGGCGTGGCACTACCAGCCTGTTGGCGGGCAATCCCAACGTCACCGACCCCTCCACAAACGAGCCCGCATTTTACTAAGATGACCGAGCCCATGTACTAATCAAAACGCTAGGGTTTCATTGAAGCGTATCAGGATATTCTGAATGCTGCTACCGATCCAAACAATGAGTTCCAGCCTTTCAAGACGATTTTGGGCCACTTAGCTGCAGTTCCTGCCGGCTCTTCCCCGTCGGTTCCTTCGCCGTGCCTTGTCCATTGCACAGCAGGTAAAGACCGTACAGGTGTGATCGTTGCACTGGCGCTCAGCTTATGCGGTGTACCGGACGAAGCTGTCGTTCACGAATACAAGTGAGTATCCTACTAGTTCATTGTAGATTTCAACCCTAGCTCGAACAAGCCTCGCCTGGAATGACTCCGAGAGGCTACCGAGAAGTGGAAGTGGCCAATACTTATGTCTTCCGGTAATTAGCTTAACCGAAATTGGGCTGCGTTCGCGCCTAGAGGAGCTCGTAAAGCACGTCTCAAGCAACCCGAAGATCGGCATAGATGTCGAGGGGGCGAGGCGGATGGTTGGTGCTAGGTACGTTTTTTTCCACTTCTTCATCAAACCCCGCCCCCTATACGTTCATATTTGCTGTTCGTCTCTTGTCGAATTCTCTCGTCCCAATCACCCGCCTCTTCGTATTTCTGCCACTCCGCAACCAGACTATATTTTAGTTACCATGGGGGCCACGGCAGGCAACTAGGACTGCCTGGTGGAAGCTTTCAACAGGGTTGATCCCTGATTTGGGGGCCGTCAAGTCAGACGAGCATCAACTCGGCGATAGAAGAGCGAAAGGAGATTGGCGAAGAAATTCTCTCGAATCTACCGAATGGATTTGTGGGCGGGACACGTATCTACACCACACGTATCGCCCCGGCGGATGTCGAGCATAGCCAATTGCCCCTCCTCTTCCACCTTTCTCATCGGCCTCTTGCCAGACCCAAATGGTAGAACATCTTCACATTTTGAACTGGACGAAAAGCCTACCACAAGCGCGGTAGTAGAGGGGCTATGGAAAGAACGGTGTTTAACGGGCGGTGGCTTCCGTATTCTTCTCTTCCACACGGCTATGGACACTCAACTAACACAAGCCGTGTTCCAGGAAAGAGGCGATGCTAGGCACTCTGGCCCACATCCGCGAGCAGTATGGGTCTATTGAGCAATGCGTCATCGACTTAGGAATCCTCACGCCGGAAGGCATAACCCAACTGAGGAAAAACTTGATCGTTGAAGTCGATGAGGATGAAGTGATTCGGTGGCAAGAGCATGCTGGTTCCTCGCTCTGACTATGCGAAACGATTTGACGTGGTGTCCTGAAACCCGAGATGATGAATCGAAAAGGGTATATTTGTATATGCAGTTTCATACATATCAGACTCAAGATACAGGGATAGATACATGACATCTATACATAGAGGAGGCAGTCTATAGCCAACCCAAGCAGTTCCAGTCAAACTTGCGCGGAGTGCCGTGCAGACGTCTATTTCCATAGACTAAGCGCGCTTCATTACTCGGGGTTCTTTTCCCGAGTAGCATAATACACTGTTGATACACACAAAGACCTAGCGGGCCCACTTATTGAGCACAGGCTTACGGTACCGAGGTAGGAATCTTGATCTGGTGGCCCTTGGACCGATCATCATACGGCGCACCATACCGCCAGCCCACGGCACTCCGGGATCTACCCTTGGGGCCGACATTTTCTGAGTTGAATTGCTTGAACCGGAATTCGAAACGATTGGTGTTGACACGAGTAGTCAACTTCTCCTCACGGACGGCCTTGGCTACCTGTTTCTCGGCAACCTTACGCTCGGATTCCATGACGGCTTGCTTGAATCGCTCGGACGCGTCCCAGAGTGGCCGGTCCTGCGCCACTTCCCTCTCCATCTCGATGAGCTCGGGATGTGGCACTCGCTTATCAGGAGAGAGCAGTGTTGGGTGGAACGCCTTTGCAGCATCTTCTCTTGTGAACCGTCGTGACTCGGCCGTCGGCCAGAAGAGCTGCTGCATTGTGTAAGGGTGTACATGCAGCTCGTTGATGGGCTCGAAGGGTGAGTTGGATTGGTTAGGATTGATGCGGAAGGTGGGAAGCATTGACAATACGGCTTGAGCGTATGGCTTTGCCAGTGGTTTGTTCTGTTGCCAAAGAAGCAAGTATTAGCCAAGGGCTCGCAAAACGAAATATTCCAATATGACCGAAATGCATATGGCAATTGTAATCAGAGAGGCTCGCAACAGCAGTTTGTAACCATGTAGATGTCTTCAAGACTTATCGAATTTGGTGTGTTGAAATCATCATATAAGAACCGAAGGGTGGAAGCATAGCAATGGGCAGAATTAGCTTACCTTTGCTATCCAATCCTTCTCAACCTCCTTCAACCGTACAATAGCGGCAACCCTACGAATATCAACACCAAACTCGGCAGACACAGCCTTGATAGTCTCGCCATCACGCATGACCTTCCCCCATATAAGCTCACGTGCCTTCTCGTCGAGGACCTTGGGGCTCTTGAACTGCGGGTTGAGAGGGAACGGCTGGAGAGAAACATCTTCGCCCTCCCTCATCGTTAAGTACTGAGGCTGGCCGGTCGTGGGCCTGCGGAACATACGTCCAGTGGTCTTTTCCCATTCCCTAAACAGACGACGGGCCTTGGTGAATTTTGGCCGGCTGGCCGTTGTCGAGAAGCTCGCGACGACGGGAACTTGCGACTGCAACTGCAACGGCTGTGCTACCCAGCGCGCCGCACCGGGACTCGTCCTTATTATTATTGAAGAGGACCGGGCGGCCGCCGGGGACGGTATTAATGGTGGCATGGCTACACCTCTCAACCCCCCGAGGGCAGCAAGGTGAAAAGTCAAGTTGAAAAATTGCTCGAGGTGTTGGTGGATTTTATTTGCATGGGTACCTTTGCGCAGAATTGCAAAATTGGTGTCGGCTCTCGGATTAATGATTTGTCGGCCCGCTTAAATGGTGGCAGTACTACATATGTAAGTAAGTAAGTACCGAAGTTTGTGTGGAACCACGGCAGGTTTGTGTTAGGTGGTCAATGCTCATCCCTGGCTTTTCTACAGTACGACGACATGCTTGGCAATACCACCCTCCAAGCTTTCCTCCGCCAGATCTGATCCACAATGTGCCATGCTGATCTCGATCTCAAGTTTAAGATCAAGCAGATTTAAACTCAAGCTCCGGCGGTCTACTTTTGATGGCTGGCAACCCAAGTCTTTACTTGCAAAAATGAAGCTTTGCTTATTTTATTTATCTATCAAATCATAAAATACCATCCATCACCTTTTTCCACGCGCAGAGAGATGATCCCGCCTCCAGTAGACCGCCAAGTAGTGGCAAATGCACTAAGAGTTACCTTTTGTAACCCAACCTTCTGTCCGCAACCATTCCTGGCGACAAGGATGCATTTAGCACGGTATCTAGTTCAAGGCACTTACTTACTTAGCTTGCTCCTTCATACCAGTCGTTTTCATCCTACCACCACACCACCTGGCAGTCATTAAATCGCATCTATGGCCACGACTCCGGTTCTCTTTCTAGTTATACCACCCATCTATCCCAACCGCTGCCCCTTCCATTCAGCGACTTATACGTAGTTTCTCTTTAACGATGACGAGATCGCGTATGCCGTTAGAAGAGTCTAGACTGACATCGTGAAGAGGCACCACTTACGCGTCGCTGTAATCCCTGTTCGGTGGGTTAATTATCGATGCTACTACACTGGATGTTGGCCGTATGCAGCAGTGATCACGATCTGTTATGCACGTCTGGTCTTATTATCAACTTTCCAAGGAGATTAGGTACCACGCAGTCTAACCAACAGGGTATATCCTAAGCTTACCCCCAGCATCTCTCCATCGGCATATGTGCTGTAACACACTAGTAGAGCTCAATTTTGGTTATTTTGAGCAACGAGAGGGAGGTAGGTAGTTATGCTGTACCTACTTGGGTGCCATGGCAGGTGAAAGCAGTACTAGCAGCATTTGCATTGATCAAATTGATAGATGGTGCAGGCGCACCGGTAAGTATTGAGCAGTGACATTAAACTGAGAACGTGTGACATATATCTCGTTGTCCTCCTGCACCCTACATACCGACCTGCATTCGCATCCATCTGCATATCATTTTTTTATAGGAGCTACATCCACCTACCTACAGCAAAAAACTCCGATCAGACTACAAACAATAACACCGACTCCTCCCTTGTCTTACTACACTAGATTGCAGATATTGTCTGTAAAGCTATTCATTATAGAAACGGGAAACATCCGGTAGAGGTCGACCGTCAACTCATTACCGATGAGACACTGGATAAGCTGCCAGAGGTTGCTACGAGCCAGACACAGCACTGGCAATGGGCAATATCAAGGCGCGTATCAGGGCCACACTCCTCCGCAGAGACAGCAGACAGAAGTCCCCGTCGCCCAGTAGGAAAAGCTTCGGGCGGGACGATGCTTCGAGTAACAGCACCCATACGCAGCCCGGATACGATGCCTCGGACGAGCGTAGCGATCACAGGGTTCGTGAGAGTAAGAACAGGAGCTTGAGCCAAGAACGAACCACTAGGAGAAGCAGCCTGCTCAGCAATACCAACAACATGAACAAGAACAACCAACCGCACAAATCTAATCCTGATGGTGCTGCTGACGCTGACGCTGATGCCAACGCTAACGCTAATGTTAACGCTGACACTGACGGCGACGGGAATGTCAACGGTGATGGTAATGCTGCTTCTCATATTATAAAGGACCGTGGTTTCCAAGCCGACGGAGCCGACAGTTCAACGACGCCAGCAGGCCTGGGCGCACCAGCCCGCGGCAAGAAAAGCGCCAGCATCGCTCCACCACTGCTGCCAGTGCCCGCTGAACCGCAACCACCGGGCCCCGCCGGCCCAGAAACCCCAGCGCCAAAACCTTACTCGAGCGCTACTGCCGAGCCGGGCATGGATCTGCAGAGTCTTGCAACCAATTCACGCCCCGGCTCGTCGACTATCCCAACGGTTCCAACAAGTGCCATAAATCCTATCGCATCGCCCACCATTACCACCACCTCTGTTCCTATTCCTGCTTTTGCTTCTGACGTAGGCACCACTGCGCTTCCTAGCATCCACGAACATCCCGCAACGCCGCCCAAGGTACCCTCAGCTCCCCTCGAATCCGAAGTCGCATCGCCCGCGCCTCGAGCCTTCATCACCAAAGCCGAGCGCGATCAGGACTATATCGCCAGCGCCATCAACGGTGATCCCCACATTCTTGCTCTTCTCACGCCGTCATCACCTTCACCCTCGCCCTCGCGGCCTCCGTTATCACCGTCTCTCTCTCGTCCATCCGGGCCACTCAGGAGACAAAGTATCCTGCCAGCCCACCAAACCAATATTGTCAGGGCTCTTCTCAATGGCCCTGTAAACGACTTTGAGCTAGACGCCGCCTACCCTGACCACCAAGGTCTATTGTCCGGCATGGTCACAAGGAAGATTTGGGTCAAGCGACCCCTCGGGTCGGCTACGCTCATCACCATAAATGAGGATGATCTCGTTGACGACGTTCGGGAGCAGATTCTCAGGAAATATGCCAACTCCTTAGGGCGTCAATTCGACGCCCCGGACCTGACTTTACGGATATACAACAAGGACCAGCAGGGGAGTCGGATCCTCCAACCCGACGAAGTGATAGCCCGGGTTATTGACGTCTATTACACAAACGGTCAGAGTGTCGACGATGCTTTGCTCATTGACATACCCATGCGCAGGACTCCGAAAGCCTCGCCGAATCCGAGATTCTATGCTGACGACCGACCGCATGAATCTGGAACCGACTACTTCCCACCTTTTCACCCTACGACCTATGCTCACCATTCCGTTGCGACGACCCTTGTCCCTGGTCCGCACGCCCCTCACTTTCCTCCCTCCATGAGCATCGTGAGCGGAAACCAGCTTCCACAAGTACCATCTCCTGGCGGTTCCAGACGGCTGGCCCTTAACCGCCCCAACCTACAACGAATGCACACGGCGTCGCCCGTTTCCACGGTTGCCAATAGCCATCCTCCCCAAACAGGGGTTACATCCACCGGTACGCACAAGTACTCAAAACCAGTGCGCTCAAGGACTCATTCAGGTGCATCTTCAGACCAATCCAACCCGCCACCCACAGCTCCCCCGATCCCTACCCCTCCCCCCGTCGAACGGACGGCTACCCCCCCTCCACGCGTTTCATCTCCTCGACCTTCCGTCCGGACAAAAAAGAAGAGGACCATCGAAACCCCGACATTGCCGTCTGGCCTACTAGACACCGCCGTACCGCCCATCAACATCCTTATTGTTGAAGACAACGTAATCAACCTCCGACTGCTGGAGGCGTTTGTCAAGAGACTAAAGGTGCGCTGGCAGACAGCTGTGAATGGAAGAGAAGCCGTTGATAAGTGGCGCGCCGGTGGCTTCCACTTGGTGCTTATGGATATCCAGCTCCCCATCATGAATGGTCTTGACGCCACGCGTGAGATTCGTAGGATTGAGAAAGTTAATTCTATCGGTGTCTTCTCCTCATCCGCTAGTAGCCCGCCCGACGAAGTATTACCGGAACCTGCAGAGGAAGACAGACTTGCAAACACCGAGATGTTCAAGAGCCCCGTCATTATTGTCGCGCTGACGGCGAGCTCGCTACAGAGTGATCGACATGAAGCATTGGCTGCCGGATGTAACGACTTCCTGACTAAAGTAGGTCATTATCTGATTAGCTCTCATGACATATGATTTTCTGAACTTGTGTGCTGACACTATCGGGATAGCCTGTCAATTTCGACTGGTTGCAGCGAAAAGTCAAAGAATGGGGCTGCATGCAAGCCTTAATTGATTTTGATGGCTGGCGCAAGTGGAAAGACTTCTCCCAAAAAACGCAGGCCGAGGAGGCGGCGAAGAAAGCCGCTGCCGCCAAAACCAAGCCGATCAAGAAAGCCCGAGTGTCGATGGCAGCAGCCGCGTAGTCCTTACTCAAAACCACCACTGTATGCCAGAGTTCCGCGATAAAAAACACGAAGACCTCGTTTGATGCCTGCTATTGAACAAACTTCGATCCTTCAGAGAGGCTTGTCAGCACTCGCTATAATGCCAACCAAGTTTTTGGTCTCTCTATGGTCAGACCTTCGCTCATTGTACTAGATCGATCGTCTACCGGGGTATGGTGTCCAGAAATAGATTACACTTACATATATTACTGTTAATTTGTTGAGCAAGGAGGTGGGGGGCACATACGACAGAGAGAGTTGCTATGCCTGATGGGATGTGGAATAAATCACAAACCGAGTCTCGAGTCCAGTCGCTACCTGAGGATTCGATAGTGGGAGTTAAGGAGGCTTCCACGTTAGCTCGAACTAGACGATGGGATGTAGATTGACATCGAACATTCAGGTCTGGTCGAAGCAAGTGTGCCTAGAAGCAAGGGGTGAAAGGACATAGTGAAGACCGCGGCCTTGGCGACGGGGCTGCTGTGCTGGGAAGATACACGCAAAGAATGTAAAAGTTTCGAAACCATCGTCCTCGAATCGAAATCTTGGAGACCACTTTGCGAAATAGGCTGTTAACTATGCTGGATTTCTTATGTGTGCTATAGTTGAATCAATAAGAATACCCCTATCTGCCCTCTGATAATCGGGCTCTCCTTGCCAGAACCCTTGCATATTTGCATCTTAGCTTAATCCTTGACTATATAACATACATTTTAGACTCCTGGCGCGTGCTAGGTTGCCCGATTATCGAAGGTGTGTCTATAAGAGCATTATGCTTATTGCCTGCTGTATTCCACACTCCTCACCATTCACACGGTGATAAAGGATCCTTGGCTTCAGAGGCCCCCTTGAATATACAAGGCCAGATGGGAAATGTTTTAGTGTATCGATCTCTGCATCTTTACTGGCGGCAGCTCCCTTCGTCCTCGGTATTATAATAACTCTGGAGACATTTCTATCAAGCGGAAGTCCCATGGAGCCACCCTGAGCATGTACGAGTTAAGCGTCGTGATGTTTGTACTGAAATTAGTATTCTTGTATGTGCCTATTTGCCGACTAGTGTCTCGAGACAGGAGTATGGTCTATTTTAAATGTTGTCAAATACTTTGTTATTCTAGGCAGATGGTATCCCGTACGTCGTTATTTATAGTTGCGGACGTAGAATTGTCAATGTCATATCTATATTATTCAGGTCTCCAGTATAGGGTCACGCATCAACTCTGTTGTTGCGCAAAAGGGTCTGAACCTGCGCGGGCTTATCTCTAGCTATATGCACACATGCCCTTTATTCTATGTAATCATAACAGGTGGTCTGACACCTACTATACAGAAGAGATCTAGGGCAAATGCGCTGCAAGTGTATTTTGCCGTACCTATTTGTCTCCTCGTGCTCTGCTGGCAACTGGGTATCAGGTGTGATGCGTTCCCCCTTTCCCCTCACCGTTCGAAAAGAGCGCTGATTACCCCCTGACTCAGCCCCTATGTTGCTTGCCGTTGTTAGGATCTTGTTGGAATGTGTCTAATATAGGGTGAACGAAGACCATCGTTACTGCTCGAGGAGGGGTTAAACGCCTTGGTAAGTTATAAACGTTTTGTGTTCCTTGCCCTACAGATACAGCAGGTAGATACCGATATAGATAGCCGTCCGACCATTTCCCAAGTGGTGTTCTCCGTATCATCAAACAGAGTCAAACTCGTGATGTTACTGCGTGACAAGTGAGGTACAAGGCCTCTCCTGAATTCTATAACTGTGCATATATGCCGAACCAGAAGGGTCAGCCTTAATCAGGAACAGGCATTACCTCATCACTGTGAGCTACCCTCACTTTCAATACACAAACTCCTTCGTCGGGACTCCGTTCAAACTTCCCAAATATCCAATCCAAAGATACATGTTCTACCCGGTTCTCGCACTTGATCGTCATAGTTTCTTGCCAGCTCAGCTGTAGCGTTGTTTGAAAGCATCTCGCCCACGGTTTTCTACCTGCATCCCACACTTCTATAGCAGAACGCTTGCTTTCGTAGGGACAGGAGTATAGCGCTGCTATATACGCCCTGCGCCCTTTCAGCTTACTTAATTGACTTTTTAAACAAGTGACTCGAAGGTAGAGCATGTCGCTTTGTCCCCGATGTAAAGCAAGGATTATGTGCGTTGAGGTAAAACGAAACCCGAGCAGATCAAGTGGGGGGTATATGCTGTCAAGGACAAACCCAGCCTTATGTAATGCCGTTATGTCGATTACTCTTCTTCTGAATGTGTTCGATGAAAGAGACACACCCCAAGTGCCATTTGGAGAAAAGCGGTAAGATGGCGGGAGGTAAAAATAGATTGTCTTTCGACGCCTTTCAATTTTGTCGAAACCGGGATTTTTTCTTGCCCGGCCTAAAAAGAACGGCCCACAGGTAGGGATACGGTTGTAAATCTCAAAGTCATCGACTTTGCGCAGCGGAATCATAAGCCTTGAAATGTCATTTTCAGCGTAGAGACTCGTCACGCCTATGTAGAGATTTTGTTGGATGTCAATCTTCACAATCGGTAGATCTATGTGTAAGCCAAGGGGCGTCACAGTCCAGCCTATCCGCATTGATAATAATGCGCTTTGAAATCCCCCAAGGGCAACGTCCCTGAATCCGCGGAACAGAAGCGGTGTCGACGCAAGGCAACTGGTATCGAAGGAACTCCTGACGTTCAATATTTCCAAGCAGTCCATCCCAAGCCCCCAACACACTATAGATGGGTCATAATGTTTCTTAAGGAACTCCTCTTGTAGTCTCAAGAATGCCTTCTGACCTTCGCCGTATAGAAGAGGCATATTAACATCCAGTAGGCCGAGTAAGCAGTAGGCCATATCTTCTACCCGAGTTGTACGCCGTTCAGATACCCAGGACAGCTTCGTGGCAACGGGCACATCTGCCAGTCTTTCCATGTTGCTGGGATCTCCGAACGCGTAATTATGCCATCGTCTAATTCCAGTCATTTCTTCGATCATTTCATTATAGATCTTGCTATTACCCCGATATGAGGGGTTCTTTTTGTCAACGCGGAACATCATTGACCATGTTGTGTCATAGAATCGAAGATAGCTCGGGGCGATCAGTTCTTGCAATGTCCACCCACGTGTAAACCATCTGCTATTGCGGAAGTTCCAGCGCGACCTCTCTAGGTCCTCTCCACAAAAAACGTCTATAAGGTAAACGTAACAGACCCGGGCCTCTCCATACCATCTAAACATAGAATTGATGGCCTCGGATAGCTCGGCGCTGCTTCTCTTGTCGATACAGCATGTGTCAACCAACACAAATTCAAAGCCATCAAGGATTGCCTGCTGGCAGCATCCTTCAATCTTCTTGTAACCAAGCTTTTCTCTGTGACCTGGTATCGATAGGTCTTGAAATAGGACTTCGTCTTCACCCCATGTGTGGGAAAGTATCGCATATGGTGGTATTCTGTCACCAATGAATTCTTGAAGTTGCCTCGTATGGACGTTGAGAAGATACATTTTGTGGACACAAGTTCGAAGTTGAAGTGTAAGAATTAAGGTATCAGGTGCTTCTTTGATGACCGATTTATGAAAATATGAGAGCCTCGCGATGAAGTCCCAGGAGGGGAGTCAAGCGAACCAGTGGTCGTTGCCTGATAAGACGGAGGGTTGGGTGCTACGCCTCATCGCATGTAACCTCGCATTCGGTATTGTCGCCAAACACCAAATCTCTGAGTTAAGGTGACATGGTAAGCAAAGATAACCAAGAGCCCTGTCATTCTTAGCAAGGTTTGATGAATAATAATGTTTATTCAACCACATGGACTTTCAAACATTGAGGCCTCGAAATATCAATTGGATTCATTGACCAGGGACCTATCATGTTTCTTCCATCGTCCCTCATACCTCGCTTTCCTAGACCTATTTCAAGATCACCGTTATTCGTGCGAGCACCTGTCCCTCCGATAACTCGAGTCTCGTTCACCTGGTCGCAACTCCTATTCATTGCATAACATCCCAACAAGCCCTTCGCGCTGGGCACATTGCTTAACGGAACTTCAGGCCGAGTCTATGTGATTGAAGAAACCTTAACCGAACGGGGAAATCCTTTGCTATGTGTTTGTAGTGCGAAGTGTGTTCAACTCTGAGCATCGTGAAAAACATGATAAAAGGCGAACTCGAATATCAAGTTGAACTACAGAAACTGGTAATTATCTTCAAGCTCAAACTTGAGAACTGTAGTCGATACCAACCAAGAATTCGAGATCTCCATATACCCTCACTTAAACAACAATCTACTCCGTTCCAGCCAAAGAAAGCTATCCACTGAGACTAGGAAAAAGATTTTCTGCAATGCTTTGCTCGGCTTAGTTTACCTACGTGAGAAGGACATCCTTTACAACTATATGTTCAAGGGGCAAACGATCTAGTGCCAACAGGCATCCTTACCGATTATAGATATTAAACCTAACAATATTCTTATTGATTACGAACAAGGCACTGATGACGACTTTCTCGTTAAAAGTGTGCAAATTTCAATCGTTTAAGATGGCGTAATAGTGCCTCCCAGGAAATACCTAAGAGGGCCTCTTTGCGGAAATCAGCTATGGAGATGTCACAACTTTCTGATGTACTATCATAGAGTCAAAAGTGCATAACATCTCGAATACTCGCTGGTGCAAAAGTAGCCCTAGGAATATATACGCAATATGGGTATTTTAACGTGACAAATCGACGTGCAGGACAACATATACTACAATCGTGATGTTAGAAGTAAAATCTTTTGCCCATTCTGAGATGTGGTTTTATTGTTCGAAAGGGGCTATGGCCAAAGGCTTGAAAACGAGAGGCTGAGTTTATACATATTTCATTATCTGGTAACAAATTGCCGGAGTATTAGAGATAACCTACTCAAACTTTTTTGGTCCCTTGCCTCTACTTCTGGGTGACTAAGTGCCTCTAATGTATCCAATACAATTGGGAAGCAGAATATCCCTATCATTGGGAAAGAGTGCTTATTCAGGAGTCCAAGAAGGCATAACGCTGTAGTGTGATTATTTCATGCCGGGGCTACGTCGGAGTATTCGTAATAGATAGCAGTGGATTCTCAGGATTTTGATGCTTCACAGCGGGCCGATGATGAAGTACCCTTGTGGAGCCTTCTATTGGACTTTACATATCTTCTGAAAGAACTTCTTAGGCCCAACTAATCGGAAATGGATCTATGGTGATCAACTGGCAGCCCAGAACCTGACGTTAAAGACTAAATTAAATAGTACTCCTTGCTGCAGCTTTCTTAACTCTATGCCAGCTGATTTGAGTTCACTTGATTTGCAAATCTGTTCTCATGATTCTAACCTACGTGCGGTGATGCCATTGTGGTAATACTTAATGAGCACATATGATAATTCCAGGAGTGACAAGGCCCAATCGATTATTCGTTACTTTGTTTAGTTTGGGATAAATACATCGGTCTCTTCTTTCAAGCTGCATAGTTATGATCTTCATGTGCCTCGTTATTCGTTTGCTCGCCTTGCCGCACTATGTCCTTGTTCATTCACTACCACTCCTGACACCCAGCCAGGAATAGGAAAGTTTCTCCCTCTGAATTCTCATTATCAATATCTCTACTGCCATTGGTTCCTTGCGTGCCAATACGGTGACCAAGAACTGTAGGTACGTACCGTCGTACCTACCTCTTCCCTTACAATTAAAGTTGTGCAGTAGAATTCACGCTCGATACTTTCAAACTTCACTTCACATCAACTACAATCAACTTTCTCTCTAACACCAATAAGCACTTGGGTAGGCTCTCTCTTAATTCCAGTCAATCTACCCTCCACCCAATCTCCTTACCACCTCCTCAACACTGCAGGCTCCTCATCTTCCCCAGCTTCCTACCATCTTTACACTACCTACACGCAACCTTATCAGAAAACTGTCGTGTAGGTACGGTGGCACACCAGAACATTTTGAATTATTTCTCCTTTGATTTCAATCCCCATCGATTTACGTATCAGTCTGACCTGAGATGAACCTGTCGTTTTCGGTCTTTTTACCCTTTCGCCTTTCCATCTTGCTCTGCTGCTCGGGTTTGTTCCTTCCTACCGAAATCGAGAAATCGTCCGTTTCTATCTGACGGCTTGATCCTCTAGACATCCTCAAAGCATCGTGGACAAGGTATCTTCTGCCTACTTCTGCATTCGTTTCAATGCTCTTTCTGTCCCTATCCAGCACTCACTCCTGCAAGAAAGCTTATTCCCGTCCTGCCACTTACCATCTTGACTTGTTTCCTCCACCGTTAATTACTTTTGTATGCCGCACTCTATCTCAAACCTACCGCCTGCATCCTTTGCAACAACTCTATTTGACCTAGCTGGGGCTGCAAGAAGTCGTACTCATATATCTCTTCTAGGGTATTTATACGAATTACACCACTTATCTCTGTGAGTCCGCCTTTTATCATCATTGCCTCGAAGTCCTCTCTTTGAAGTCGTCTCCGCTGCCTTACGATTTTCGGTTTTGTATCACTGCAAGCAATATTTTTACCAATTTGGCGGCTAAGCCAGCCCGCCTCTATTACTCTCTTTTCGGTCATCCCTTCCTCTTCTTCAATAAGTTTAGCTACCGTCGATTTCATCAGTTTCCACACTTCCTCCATAATACATGTACTCATTCAGGTGTTGTGCCTGACTTCCAGTGTTGCACTCTGATTTTACCTTCTAACGACGAACAAGAATTCCCTAGGTGTGATCACAGAGCGCACTCTTCCTCTTCCTTCCCACATTTATTGCTATCCTTGATACAGCAATCCTAACTAATATCTTGTTGCTCCATTTCTAGAAGTGACGATTTACCGCGGGTGCACTTGTGCTCTATGATCCATCTCTACCCTAACCACAATCTGTTGCGTTTACGAGTAAGCATTCTCGTTACTTTAATTTGTTCACCTGGATCTGCTATATCATCTACCCTTCCGATACCTACAGAACTAGACATTACAGAAGCCTCGGTCTTCCTTTCATTCCCCTTTCCCCTACGCTATTGTCCTGAAGACGATCCCCGAAGTCAGCAAGTATCTGTTATAGAATGTTAGCCTCATAATCTTTCAGCTGACAGACTGAGAAGCCGTGCGAGACTAGCTTGGGTCGATCAATTCAGAACTGATATTCTTGGGCAGATATTGGTACTCCACAATCCAGACAATGGTGCCAAGATCGGATGGTTCGTCCACCATGGAACTGCTCGGATACATGCCCATCGCGCAATCGAAACGATGGAACCGCCAGCCCATCCCGACCGGACCGTCTGATGATGACCGTACCGGTGGTGGAGTTTCTCTCATGGCCGTCAGCAGTATCGACAACGGCGCGGAGATCTCTCATTACTCTCATGACTTCGGCAATAAGAAACCTGCTACGCCACCAAACAGACTTCGGGGTGATGCCAAATCCTTCGTGTCAAGCACACAAGGGATCTCGACTGGATCCACCAGCGTTGGGACATCCCTGACTACTGTCGAGTCTGGCAGTTTCAAAAGCACTGCATCTCACTCATGCACTACCACGCTGGTGCAACCTGCTACGAGTGGAAGGGAGAACGTAAGTTATTATCATGAAGATTGTCCTTGCCCTAAGCTATACATATATTGGAGTTAAACACCCTGCTACTACTTCTTGGGACTGAGATATTGTCGCTAATATAATTAGAATATGCAGGGCGCGGCGGTGAATTTCATCATGAACAGTTACACTAGTAGCCGACATCGTTCTCAGTCTGCTATAGCGCCTAAGCAGGGCCAACACGCTAGTGACGTTAACCAGGGCTGCCGTGAATACGGAATATCTACAACCCACTCGTCTCCAACCAAGGCTGCAGCCCGAGACTACGCCGTTACTGCAGAACCAAGGACTCCTGTGAGCAATGATAAGAAATCCCAACAACAGGTCGATGACAAGTCATCCTCGGAGTATCAGACCTCTATTGACAGCCTTACATCTACTGTTAGTGAGGACCCCTTTACTACAAGGGCTATGCCAGCCACAGGTATACCTAATAGTCTGAGTCTTCCGTCTGTACTCAGTTCTCAGGAGCATCGAAACCAGGATTTTCGAAATGGTCACTCTGGTATTGCATTCCCTCAGCACGTCAATGGTGATACCGGGTTTCCCTACAACCAGCAGGGGCCATCCACCTACAATATCCAATACAAGCCGTACCAGGGGCAGGCCCAAGACAAGCCAATGTCATATAACAACGGGCTACAAAACGGAGATGCTCATCAGAATCAACGCAACCAAGTGAACCCCGCTCGCTTGTCTGGTTACCCGAATGGAGTTGTGGGAGTGCCTGGCAATAGAGGTATTTACCAGGAGTCCAAGACGGAGAACGCGTCGTTTGCCCTTGTCAATGGATACAGACACGACAGCGCCTCTACTGGATCTGTACACAGTCACTCTACTAACGGACAGCTCAACACGTCAACGGCGTTGATCCCAATTGACCACCAAGCTAGAAGGATTCAGCCAGCTGTCGGTCCTTTGGATCTCGAGACGCCGCATAAGTCGATTATGGATGGCCGGTCCGAGATGTTGCAAGCCCTGACAGAGAGCGGGCAGCCTAAACTCCAAGATCTATTGGATCCGCAGTTCCTTCCATTTACCGAAATGTACCAATTAACGTTTCCGGCTGAAGAGAATGGAGTAATTGCGATTAGGAATGTGAGTCTTCATCATGAATTCTTTTGTGTCACGTTTAGCTTCCCTTCGCGCTTGATTTGTGGTCGTCACTCACAAATTGCCTCGTAAATCAGATCCCCTACGAGACTACGCGCGGTGAGATCATCGCCCTCCTAGGCAAGTCGTCCAAGATTCTCAACGACCGCCAAGAGCCCGTCCACATCATTATGGATCGCGTCACCAGCAAGACGCAGGATGCCTATTGCGAGCTATCAAGCCTCAATGCAGCCATTGACCTGGTCGAAAGATTCAAAAAGGGCGCAGATAACGGACGTACCGGTCGTCTGGGGAACCGCATCGTCGAAGTTGAGCTTTCTTCACAGACCAATCTGATGCTTGCTTTGTTCCCCAGTACCCTCAATGGCGTAACCTGGATAGGCCCCAATCCGCAAATCGTAACGGGTTCTGCGTGGCCGTGGGAGAATTTTAAGGGTTTCTTCACAGAAGAAGAAATGGTTATGCTCAGCAAACATGTTGAGAATCCTCAGCGGGTGCGTTGCTTCTTTACCATGACCCAGTACAACACTGATAGTGATCTTTAGTCCCTGTTCGCTAAAATTTGCCCTGAGCGACCTTATGAGTGCATGATCAGCACACTCCGTAAGATCCCGTGGTACAAGGCGGAGCACATCACGATCAAACAGCGACACGCCGTCTACGAAGCCGCATTGAAGATGATAGTGGTACTCTCCAATAAGATCAACCGTGGCGACTTCAAGAACAACATTGAGGTCGAGCGACTTACACCCCAGCTGCTTGGCCGTTTGGTTACAGCGGCTATGTTGTGTCCTGGATTTTCTGTTGTTCAAAAACACAACATCGCTACCGTCGGTGGTCTTTCGGAAGCGAAGAGCCGCGAATTCAACCAGCCACGATTCCCGGATTCGTGGCGCCATCTGTGGACTTTGGCACCTAAACCTGGCATGCCCATTGACGTTCTCGAGGTATGTTCTAGCCATCCAGCACTGGTACCTTCCTATCTAGAACGTTCTGGGACATCGCAATAGCTGACGTTTTAACTCCTTTCTGCAGTGGTATATTGCTGTCATCCGAGCTGAGACAACCCGGGTTGTTCAAAGCTTGGACATATCTCAGAGAATGCCCCTTCAAGGCATGATGCAGGGTCCGAAGGGTATTGATGGTTACTGGGGCTTCTTCTGGGCTGAAGCTAACTTCCCCGTCGGTCGTGATTGGGACAACATTTCGCTCGCTGAGTGCAGCCGACTCGAGTGGCAAGCTATCGAACGGATCATCACCCGCGCTATTCAGGGCGGCACAATCCCGTCTTCCTACACGTTCGACTCGAACCATATCAACCCGGCCTTCACGAGCGGATCTGGCCAACTCACATTCAAAAGATACTAGTCAATTTGGATTGGTAGCATTTGACGTATCCGGCTAAAGTTTCTCACATCTTTGAAGACAATATCATTTCGGATCTTTTTTTCTTTTTTCTCCAAAATTTTACTCTGGCACAAATCGCAAGATTGGGATCGAAAGTATCTTCAAGGTCTGAAGTTGGGATCATGAATGTTGCAAGACAACATACCGGACCTTTACGACCCTGCGACATGGTCACGACGCTGGACGTGGGTGGTTTGACCATGGCTTGACTCACCCCTGTTTTGCTTTTTAGGTGGTCCTGTTGAGGACTATGATACCCCCTTCCTCATTCCTCTCTGTTTTGTGTGTTTTCTAAGCTGAAAAAGAAAACGCGGGTGCACTTTTGGCTTACTGCCCGAAAGGTTGCTTGAAAAAACCTGATGGATGGCAGTTGTTTTTTATCACGTGGTCGCGGACTATACATGATAGAAGATGGTCGCATATAAGGACTTTTGCTAGTAACGTTCTGATAGCACCTGGAAAATCAAAAACGTTGTCGACTAGGTGGATATACGGATAGAACTGATCGGTTCAATGGGTATATGATGCATACGGATGGGAGCATTTTGTCTGGGTGACGGGTATTTCTCTCACGTAGATAGTTAGCAGATGATCCGTTGCTGTACCGTAGTCTACAATAAACACAGTTGTAGTCTTATATCAAGCTGATTTGAAGATGTGAATGATGGTCTGAGATGGACAAGCCTGTACCTGGGAGGATGGTATGATGTTAAATTGATGCCCCGCCGTTCACCCGGGACAGTAATTCGTGATGCTGATTGGACGTCTTCGTTTCCAGGCCTTCCCTGCATGTCATTGGCTGTCAGCCACATCCCACTTTCCTTGTTCGGCCAAACCCGCGGGTCACGTAATTACCTACCAGCTTCCCCTCAGCCCTCACTCAGCCATGTGCCACTCCGTCAACCCACTCCATCTCCCATGCTACCTGTCTAACCTTAGATACCTACACCACTGCCACCAAGTGCAGGACCTCGGTATCCGCGAACCTGCGAAGGCACTGAACTGGGCCGGATCCGAGTCTCAGACCACCTAGTAATACATACACACCAACCTCACGAACTAGAGAGCGCATCTGACCGCACGAACACATCAACGCGCCAAACCGTCTGCCAACTGGGGCACAACCAGACCCGAACCAAGAGGAAAGACAGAGAGTAGTAGGGGGAGAGACCCCTCAACAGCCCTTCAAAACGGCGTCCTCAGAGCACCAAGAGCCGGCCGGCGGCGCGCCGCCCAAGTCGCCGACCAACACGCCCCGGGGGCTGGCGAGCATGGCGAGCATGGCGCGGCCGATAATGCAGTCGATGCCGGACACGCGCCACCAGTCCTTTGACGAGATCTACGGCCCGCCCGAGAACTTTCTCGAGATCGAGGTGCGGAACCCGCGGACGCACGGCACCTCGCGCCACATGTACACCGACTACGAGATCGTCTGCCGCACCAACATCCCCGCCTTCAAGCTGCGCCAGAGCAGCGTGCGCCGCCGCTACAGCGACTTCGAGTACTTCCGCGACATCCTCGAGCGCGAGAGCGCCCGCGTCACCATCCCGCCCCTGCCCGGGAAGGTCTTCACCAATCGCTTCTCCGACGACGTCATTGAGGGCCGTCGTGCGGGCCTGGAGAAGTTTCTTAAGATCGTCGTTGGTCATCCGCTTTTGCAGACGGGGAGTAAGGTGCTCGCCGCTTTCGTACAGGGTGAGTTTTTGGGGTTTTTTTTTTTGGTTTTGTGCTCTCTTTGCTTTCTTGGTAGTTGAGAGCATTCGTATATGTATGCGCAATCTCACTATCTCGGTTGCGCTTTGGGATACGTAGTCATACAGGCTTCGTAGCGCCACTTCAATACGGTCGGAGATGATTCGCGCATATGTACCAGACGCAATACTCAATATACATGCGCACGTGAGCGGGTATTGCGATAACGTGCTAACATAATCTACAGACCCTAACTGGGACCGCAACGCGTGGTGACTGCGTCTATTCGATTCGTGGACCAACAGTTCGTCACCAGGCCGCACGCCGCGCAAGCTTCGGAAGCGGCGCCTCCATCTCGAGGCTCATTTCCAGCAGCAGCATGTACATCTAGAAGAAGCGTTCGCGTCCGATGGCCTAAAGAAGACGAACTACAGCAGCAGCAGCACTACTACTATTACTGCCTTAACTTCTGCTAGTAGTGAGTGAGACGGGGGAGACGGGAGAAGTTTGAAAAGAACGAGTGGATATCCTAAGTATAGTAGGAACACCAGTGGCGAGAGAACACACTCTGGATGAAGCGTACTGTAAATAACCGACCTTTGTTTCATTTTTGTTCTTCTTGTTCTCTCTGAAGCGGTATATGGCTTGGGACAGCGGGTGTTCCATCACCGGCTCAAGGAAATGTTGGGGACATAGGAGAAAAGGGCGGGGAGGATATATCCAACTAAGGTTCTTCCTTAGAGAGCGAAAAATCAATGATCGTTCATACTTCACTGGAATAGCTAGCTGAGTCGTTGTGAATAATAGGAAGCGGATTGACTGACTGACTAGCTTCGCGATGTCTCATTCATATAAAATGATAGGGGAGAATAATCCAAAATAAGCAGACTGCAGACGCGTTTTGAGTGATGTGATATGTATGTGTGATGTGTTTGTTTTTTGTTATATATATATTATACAAAAAGCTGGCTGGATATCTTTCAGTTTCCTTTTTGCGAATTGCGGTCGCGATTCTGGTTCATGTGCCCTCTTGCCATGTCTAGCTGTATAATAATACCTAGGTACGGATATACAAATATTTTATCTCGCGACAAACCACCTATGTAGTGACCCCGTCTAGAGGATAGGAACCGAGAGCGGGATTTGAATGATGGTTGATTTGAAATTTCAGGCCATTGATAATATTCAGTATCTCGTTTCATTTACGACATCCCGCCTGAGTGTCCAATCCCCCTTTACCCCTTTTTTGAACTGTGCCACCCTGCCCCCCGTCTATCCTCGCCTTGCCTAGTGGAGATGCATCGATTCGTAAAAAAAGGGAAAAAAAGAAAACGCCGTCGTTCCGCGTGCCATGTCTTCGTAGTATACAGTTCGTGTTTCCAATGCCGGCGTCGAGACTGACAGGGTGGTCTATAATAACAATAGTACAACGAGTCGCTCTGTGGTCGGAGCGAGGTGGGTTTTAGGGGTTTGTAAAGCAACACACTTCATGGCGGTCAACCTGCAGCGGCCCGTCCTGAGCGCAAAGGCGCTAGAAGCTCGTAGTCGCTTTGGCCGAGCCATCAAATGAGTTGCGAGTTGTGGTGATTAGCAGTATAATGTAGGTAGTTGTATGACGATGTAAGGGCGGGCCCATAGATGATACAAGTTATATCTCAATGAACAGGTATGTTGGATGTGACAAACGTCGATTCGTTCATCATGCGAATGGACGAGCTCAGCTCTTTGCGCCAAGCAATGTGAGGATACCCTCATACATGCCGAACATGATAGCAGCCGAAGGGATCGTGCGCATAAGGTGAGGCGTCAGGCCACCGTACAGTCCGATAAAGCCCTCTTCTTTCCACACAAGCTTGAAGCACTGTACGAGGCCCGTGTATTTCGGACGGCCGTCCGCCATAGGGGCTTGTCTTAGTCTCGTTCTCGCGACCTAGGAGAGTCCAATCAGCTCAGCTTCTATGATATGGATGTACTGCTGTCGTGGTAACTAATAATTGTTTGTCGCTTACCTCATGCGGGTACGTTAGTATAGCTGCTACACCTTTGGCGGCGCCGGCACCCATTGCATTGCCCGTCCAATCCACGGTGTGATCCCACCAATTCTTCTCTCGGCCGCTGGCCACTATATGATCTTCACGCAGCCGTAATCGTCGCTTCAACTCCTCGTACAGAACCCACTGCAACGTACTCTCGGTGACGCCCAGGTAGCTGGCACTGAGGCCCTTGAAGAAGCCCCGGGGTCCCTCGTTTCGCATTACCTGCCGGATACAATCCCAACTATTTCGGTACTGTCGCGCAGTTACGTCGCCCTTGCGCTCCGCATTGTTCTTGTCGAGCTGTAACCGCGTCTTAACCAGCCAGATCGGATTTGTCGCTGTACCCGTCGCGATGCCGGCTGTGATGGCGCTGGCAAGGTGAACTACTGGGTTGGTCGGCCCTAGACCTGTCCACTCGGAGTAGGTACGCTTGCCCATCGGGTATACGTAGAAATTTATGCTCCGTGCCGGTATCACGCCAACAAGGTTGGGTCCCAGCCCCTTAAACAGCGCGCGCCAACCTTCTAACCGGTATACATCACGTAGGATATGGAGCGTTTCAGCTAGGTGATAGGACGCCGACTGCAGGGGGCTAAGACGGACGTGGCCCGTGGCAGCCCGGGCAGCTCGTAGCTGAGCCTGGTAGAAGTCGGACTGCAGCCTCGTCTTAAGGACGTCGAGGGGCGCTGTTAAGACGGCCGCGGTCATGCCGCCGGCTCTGTTGAGAAGTCCAAGTCAGCGCTATGGATATGTAGAAGTTGATTGCACGCCGAGGCTAGTGACATACGCTCCAGCGACTAGATACGGCCATGACTTGGCGAAGGGCGATATTTCGATGGCGGGGGTCGGCGCTGGGGTCGCTTCGCCCAGTTCTCGTGACTGCGGCAGCGGCGACTGTTTGGCTATGTAGGCGGCGCCGTCACGCCGCTCCCCTGTAGTGCTTGCCATTCTGTGTGTCGCAGTAGGGCCGAGCGCATAGGCTGGTGGCTGGCCCGTCGGTGGTATAAAATGCACGAAACCAAACCCTAAAGCAGCTGTCGTCCGTTGTCTGGTTCCGAGCCTCGATTGTCGTCCCGGTTATGTAGGGTCAGAAAGACATAAAATGAGAATATGGGTCATGGATTCGAAGATAGAGGGCGGGAGAGCTATAGCTAGGTAGTAAATACTTAAGTGTGTACGCATACCTATGAGATGTACTAATTTAATAGCTTACATGAACTTTTTTCTATCTATCGTGGGTCTCTGACGCCACGATCCCCTTATCGCCGCGTCCACTCCGACGCGGTTTCCTTGTCTGTGGTTCGGAACATTTAATTGAGTGGGTCCCGCTAATCTACTTAATCTAAGCGTAAAGGGCTGTGTGGCTTATGCGGCCAGTGTTAGAGAATGTGGCTGTATAAGTGGCTTACTCTTTGGCTGTCCTAGGTATGACCATTTGACTTACTTACCTATTGAGAGTTGAGACGATGATGGTAATAATACAACGGGTCACTGAGATAGATGAACTAATCGATTTGATATCTATGGCTCATTGGACTTCCAGGTGGACGATTAACCATATCAAGATTTGCTATGCCGAATATCTTTGCCCCTCTAACATCAGTTATTTAGCTGCCCTTCGCAGGCTCGATGAAATCCCATGTGTTTCCATATATATCTTGAAACACAACAACGGTACCATAAGGCATGGACCGAGGCTCTTCGAGGAACTTGACGCCCTTTTCCAGCATTGCCTTATGGTCGCGAGCGAAGTTGTCCGTGGCCAGGAAGAACCCAACTCTGCCCCCTGTCTGATTCCCCATCGCCGTCTTTTGCGTCTCTGTCGTGGCTTTGGCCAGCACAATGGCTGCGCCCTCTTTGCCCGGTTTGAGCACCACCCAGCGCTTGCCTTCTCCCTGTGGTTTGTCTTCCACGCAGTCGAAGCCCAGCACCCCGCAGTAGTACTCCTTGGCGCGGTCGTAGTCGTCTATGACTAGTGTCACTTGGAAGAGCGAGCGGTTCGCCATTGTCGCTAACGATAGCTTGGGAAACTATTACTATAGTGATGGGTGTCGTGGTTTGAACGTCAGAGCTTGCCAGGGTTGATTTGTGATGGGATTTTCATATGGATCAATGTTGATTGTGGGCCTATGATCTATGATCCCAGTGGGGAAGGCCACTTACTCATCAACTTTATGTAGTATCAAATTGAACCATTGCCTGTATCCCACCAGTGCTGCATTAATGATCATACATTAGGTAGTTAGCGCTTACTTCGAGCCGAAAAGTTAAATAGAAGTATGCTGGTTTATGCAGCTAGGAGAATCTCGTATCGCTGACACCTGTACCCCAACACGGCACTGCAGATTAGATACAGAGTGCCGAACGTCTCTCTCACAGAATTTATGTACACGCTCTACTATAGACACAAATCAACCGTACCGTATACCACCAATCGTTCTCTTATAAGTATAGTACAGCTGCAGTCATTATTGGCGGTGCTGGCTTTCGCGTACCGCTGCGTCCGCACGAGCTGATGCCGCTGAAGCGACTTGCATGATTCTAGAATCGAGCAATCGGCCGGGAAATGCTGCGTAGTTGGTTGCCTCATCTGTATGGTGTTGTTGCCGCGAGTTCGAATCGATATCCATAGAGTCGTCTCTATTGATAGGTAAGTTGCCAAGCCCTTTACGCCATATATCATCCGTTTCTCGACCGACCACGAGCCTTGGTCCTGTCTGACTCGCTGTAGATTCGCTCCGCTCTGCTCCAGGCCCAAGATCACCAATACCCGGAAGCTGGGATGGTGAAGCAAAGCTACTCTTCCAAGTTACGTCTCTGGACTCTTCTTCCTCTTCGTCGCCTTCTCCGCTCATTTCTCCCTTCAAGAGGCTCACCTCTTCTTCCGTCAGCCTCTTCCACGTACATTTAGTGTGCTTTTTAGTGCAGCCTTGACAAGCTGTGAGATGTTTGAGACACTGCGTTTGGAGCCTGCGACAACGGTCACATGGAGGTCTTATCACATCTCCACGAGCCATCTTTTCAATTCTTGAGGTGACAAGTGTGCGGTTTTCTTCTTCGAAGTCTCTCACATTAGACTCTGACGTATAGCCAGGTGATGGGCGATTGCTACTCATGAAGCTTTGTTGTTGTATAGAAGGTCTCGGAGTGGAAGAGGCGGTGCTCATAGGATTGGGGGTAGGCGGAAGGGAGCTGGTCGAAGGTACCCTGTGATTGAGTGGCTGCACCGCTGGAGCCGTGAATTGCTGGATAAGATCCGCGTGTAAGTCATAGCCAGGGTTGGCACCAACTTGTCGGATGGCGTTCACTGGCTGGAATGCCGAGCCCGAATGCGAAGGATGACGCGCGTGGATAGAGGCTTTTCTACCACTTAGATGATAATTAAGCTGGCGCGCTCGGCGCGCAACCTCGTCCGCCTTCTTGATGAGCACCTGGAGCCGCTGCTCGAGAATCTCCACCGTAGCAAGCTCGGCAGTCTCATCTTCTTCAAGCGGCTGTGGCGGCACAAGTTTAAACCTGTCTAGAGCACCAGAGACGATCAACCTCCAATCGTCATCGCCAATCTCTACTTGAACCCCTTTCAACGGGAATTGGCAGTATCGTAGACCGGTTGGTGTGGACGACAGCTGAAAGTCTTGTGGATGTGACTTTGCAAATTCGACTATATCGAACCACGTCACAGGATCAGCGGTAAACTGATTTTGAGGAGGCGTCGTTGTGATGGAGCCTTCGAATGCCCCTTCCATAGCCTTGAGGAGGCGAGAGCCGGTGAGTTTCGCGCCCAAATTGAAGGCAAGGCTTTCATGTCTGTTCAATACACCTATTCCTCAAGTTAGTCGTTAGTTCTAGTTTGAATCCAAAAGAGAAAGGAGCAAAAAGGGCAGGCCTAAAGTCAACTTGCCTTCATATTCATTAATGAGACCTAGGATATCAGACAATGTTTCACTGTCACCCTGGATAAGCTTGAGCTTCACCGCTAGCGATCTCGAAAGGTAGTTTATAGGAACGGTATTGCCTTCCATGCTAGTCAGTGTTTGATTCTATCTTTATGCGTCTTATACAGGGGCAGACTAGTATCCATCTTCTTGGAGGCACAATTGTGAAGACTAGAGGGGCGAAGGTCGCCACACGGCATACAGAAGAACGAAAGTTAAGCAATATATGGAGAACAGAGCCCAATTTTCAATTATTCAATAACAGAAGCGCAGCATTAGCTTGTGGGTCATCTGCCATCCCTAATGGCAACCGATAGGCAGACGTGGGAAACGTGACTTACCCGACTGGGGAGGCGGTGGTTGAGGAATACGGTCATGTACCTGGCTGCCGTTATCATCGGCAATATCTCGTTTTCGTTTATGCTGGTCGGCGTCGAGATTGTGCGCCATAATAAGTCCCTGTTCCACAGCGAGGAACGCACAGATGTTGCAAAGGCGCCTGACGCGAATCCACGGCCAGTGGCCCTGACACACCCGAGTATCCCACCCAACTAGCTGCAGAACGATGAAGCGAGGACATGAACAATCAGTGAGAGGTCGGGGCAGAGCCAGCTAGAAACAGGAGCAGACCAAAGCTCTGATACCAGAGGATGGGTGGGCGCCGGCGTCCGACGATGGACAGCTCCGTGGGCGGGTATGTGTATAAGTGAACCGTATGTTATTAGACCGTTGGATATTAGAGTGTGCCTTGTGTTAGTGTAGATGGGCCTTGAATGGCTATGATAGAGTAAAGCAAGTAGCCTTGAGTGTACCCAGGCAGCCCGTATATGTGCCAATGTACATGTGTGGGCTTATAGAAATGGCTAAGGTAGTAGTGTAATAACTGCACACGAGAAAAAGGAGCAGAAAAAGTCCTGGACGCGCTAGTTTGGTGTGAGCTGCTATTGGTGACCCGGGATTCTGGATGGCCACGGTAGCGACATGGCACCTGAAAGCACCAAAGCTGCAAGATGCCGGATGGTTGCTTTAGGCCTGCCTATAGAATAGCCAGATGCCGCATATAAGAAGCGATGCCCATGTAAGCACCTCTCCGAGCCTTAACCAGTTGATTTAAATTAGTGAGCAAGGAGCGCGCGGAACTGACGATATGTATGCAGTCGAACAAAACCCCTGTAAACCGACACAGACCGGACGACAGGTTGACGAGAGAAGACGGTCAGAGAGCGCGCAGTCTGCACGAGAACTAGTCAGGCCCCGGATCCAACTCCCGAACCAGGGTCCCAGACTTTGGGTTTTTAGCGTTGGATACCGGCGTAGGCAGGTCCTAGGATCGTCGATCTCGTCTGCAATATTCAGAATGGGAATCGGCGTTTAAATGCAACACAATACAGAATGTGGGGGGGCTTTGCCAGCGTTGCCTGACCTGAGCTTTGTGGGGTTGCAAAGACGACGAGAACAAGACGAAAGAAGAAAGGCGGGGGGGGGGCCACAGGGCGCTTTGAGATACCTACCCTGAACAGCCCTGAAGATGCACTGGCGGACTGGACGAAAGGGGACGACAAGATGATAGATAACTTAAATTCTCATAATTTGCTGCAGCGTAGTTGCACTCCTTAGCGCATGGTGTAATGAGACGAAGGATCCTACTTCCACCAAGTGGATATTTAGTTCATGTCCGCTGCAGTTGTGCTGCAGTGTACTGGTATAGGGTGGCTTGGCTAACGGGGCTAGTCTGTCTACGGCGACAAGCGCAGGTCGTCAACGGTGCCATCGAGCGAGCCGGAAACGCGGCCGGTTATGTGGGTTCGCCTGACTGATACTACCGCCGTACCTTTCCTACCACTACCCATCCTCTGTGCACTTGGCCACCCGGTACATAAACCAAAAAAAGAGACGTCCCGGAAGAAACGAGACGGGGCAAACACCAAGGAGAAAATAATACCTACAGCATTTTGAGTTAGGTACTCTATTGGTGGGATGATCTATGCTCTCCCATTGGCGACGATGTGCTATTTGTGCCTGATATATTCCGGATAGACAAGAAGCCACGCCACAAGCCACATAAATCTCCTCTCTCGGGACCCGTTATTGCTGTTGGGACCATCTTGAGGTATGATAGATCTTGAGCATGCTGTACAACATGTGCTCGCCTTCTAGATGCCCAGGTCTGCACCATCAGCCCATCCGTTGATGCCGATGGCGTCTAGCTCCTTGCCGGCCTACACAACAATCAAACGCCATGCATGCTGTATAACCTCATGTCAATTTATAACGTTATGGTCGCTGCGCTGTGTCGAGCATGGCTGCCCGAGTTGCGCCTCAATCCATGTTCATCATTCGTTCCTACGAATGCAGTCGATAGCAACGTACCGCACTTCACGGGCTAGACTGCGCTGACTTAATGCAGTTGGTGAAACTAGGCAGAGATCGTCGATGTCGGGGGCCTAGGGTTACCGGCAAGACAAGGTTGTTGGAGGGCTTATTCTATCTGCAACCACTCCCCTTCAACCATCAAAGTAGGCAGTGATCGACGACATGCGTGCTATGGCTGCATCCAAGACAATTGGTGGCCTGTTCGACCAACTGGATGCGTCGCCAATGCTCCTAATATCGCAACATGACTGATGTCGTCCTAAGGAATGGTCGCTGTCGAACAATTCACTTGACAAGGCAAGGAAAAAAAAAAAAAAAAAAGAACAGGGGTGAGGTAAACCCCGAGTCGCACAGCGATCTTTACGTTCAACAAGCAATGGCTATTCTCATAAGCTGTGAACTTCGGCAAAAAAAAGATAGCTATAGGAATTATGATGATTTGACTGAAAGCATTGCTGAAAACGCCTCCTAACTGAGTAACCAATGGTCTTTGTCACACTACCGTTCTCTATTTACGCCTTACATACAACGTACGTACCTAGCACACCGCAATATGATACTAGTAGAGACGAGATACCTAACCTCGGGCAGCTTATCATAAATGGGAGGTACCAATGCGTCTGTAAAATATCCCAAATACAGTAATTTCTTAAAAAGCGTTTGACATATGATACCTGTACAGCTGGCAGGCGAGGTTATCCCTGTTCACGACGCCTCTCATCCCATTTTCTAGACAAATATACCGTGCCCTTATCAGTAGCATTGCTACAACCTTAGGTAGGTAGATATCTACTGAAGATGTTGGAGGAGATATTGGAGTTGTAGTCGAAAGAGAAGCGGTATTGGTCGATGGTAGCTGCAAGTGTTAGAATAAAGTACCTAACAGCACTGTAACCCAGCCTAGAGGTCCCTATATACGGCCTATACTACGTCGGCACTGATGCGTGCGAGCCTTGTGGTTGTTCTCCACAATTCTGCCCCTCTGCCACCGCCCCCCAGCCTATCAAAGCACCGAAGGTGGACGTCCGTAGGGCAGTCTAGATTTCCGATTTCCTTCAGCCTTCCGCCCCTCCACTTTCCATACTACAACCCTCGAATAAACAACCTCACGCCATCTCAAGCCGCTTATCTCATAATACCAATATTTGCAACATTAAATCGACGATCTATCCCACGTCTTGTCGAAAACAACGGTTTCCCTTTCGCTAAGAGCTTGAACATACACATCAGCTTTCCTCAGCTTCTATTACCACACAATTCCTATTGGCCGGTTTCCAACCCGAGCCCTCGCCCGTCGACCAGTCCAGCCCGCCACCCTGTCTACAAGTTCCCATTTGTTGGGCTTCGCCCTTTAATTTCCATCATATATCCGAGGCCAAGCTCATCACTCTGCTTCTAGACCCGCAAGGGCCCAAAGAAATCATAATCGTCCACTGCCACACGGGACGCTTCCACAGCCGCTCCACACCACATCGCAGATCATGTCCGAGCGTGGGCATCACCGCGGCGGCCGGGGTGGCGGAGGCCACTACCGCGGAGGACGTGGCGGGCGTGGGGGAAGAGGAGGACATGGAGGGGACGCGGGCGGTGCCGGTGCGCCTCAGGAGCGGGAGCGACCCAAGAAGGAGAACATTCTCGATCTGAGCAAATACATGGACAAGAAAATCACTGTCAAATTTAATGGGGGACGCGAAGGTACGGTTCAAAATTCCCATTCCACCGTGTTGTCTACTCTTTTCACCTGACGAGGGTTACCTAGAATTCGCGGCAACGAGTAACTAATAATTAGCGACAGTTACCGGCACATTAAAAGGATATGATGCGCTTATGAATCTAGTTCTGGACGAGGTACAAGAGGTTATGCGAGGTAGGTCGTCGCTGCTGTTCTCCGCCTGAATATCAGCTTGGATGAGTACTAACATATCATAATAATAGATGATGAAGGCAAGGAAGCAACAAGGTCTCTGGGTCTTGTAGTGGCTCGGGGTACTTTATTAGTCGTCATCAGCCCTGTAGACGGGAGTGAAGAAATAGAGAACCCGTTTGCGCAACAGGGTGACGATTGAGCCACATGCTTATCAAGGTAACCAGGGAGCTCGAGGCTAGTGACATGGTTATGTCGAGAGAAAGCAGGCCACCACGAGTTATACCTAAAAGTAGCAGTATCAATGGGCCATGTTGTGTGATCAGACAACTCAGGTAGGCTCACAGAAGGCCTTGCCCTGCGTGGCAATGAAGAGTACAATCTTGTACACATTCGGTGAACAGAAGAAGGACTCTGACCCCATGATACCCAAAGAAGTCTAAAAATCCAGCGATTTTGGGAAGATAAATTCCGACATCAGTCGTTGTTCTTACAGTCATCTCCGTGATAATGTCTCTTTCGCGTCACGATTAAAACCGAATGCGAACCATCCCCTCGAGTGCTAGGATTACAACATAATGGTTAAGTTACGCCTACCAACTACTGAACTTCTGGTGAGAAGCAGCTAGCTATTCGTGTCACATTTCCATTCACGGAGGAATTCCTTAAACTACATGTCTAGGATCAACCAGGCGCTTCATCATACAATAGGTACTGCAGTGCAATAAGCAAATATATTAACCCCCTTTGCGAGCCAAAAAAAAAAAAAAAAAACAGTCATGCTACTCCAGTGTGAGCACTACTGAATATTCGTAGAACCGACAGGTATTCATCTCGAAGCTCAACGGGCCTATTCTACCGATCCACTACCACGAAGTGAGCAACATCATGGTCGAGAATACGGGACTAGAAAGCTACCTATTTATAAGTAGATGTAACGTCTTGTCATTTGCATTGCATTTATCTTTTTCTTGTTCTTGATTGCTGCGTTCCCAACTATACCGGTAGGCGGGGAGGGGGGTGAACAAGTGAAGCTTTGATATTCAGTGTAGAGATAAAGAAGTCAAGACCAGGGACAAGATACCAAAGCTTTCCCCCTTTCTTCCTTCATACGGTATCTAGTTTCTGGTTGGTAGGGTTGAGAGAGTACTATGCTACTTTCGCGCATCATAGCTAAGCCGTGTTATTAACGTTGTTAACAAACCCATACAGAAAATGCAAGAAATTAGTATAACATCTGCACTGCAATTTTAGCCCGTACGGCGGTGCGTTCAACTCCACCCCATGTATGGTTCGTACCCATGCTGGCTTCACTGCTTTTTTAACCTCGCAAGGGGTTGTATTAGGGTTGCAGGTTAAGGTAGGTAGTCATCCACACCTACCTATGATCGCCCTCCAACAGCCTTCCTACAGGCTCAGCAATGTGACATACGTACTGAAGAAAACACGTGACACAAGACCGCATGTGAGCTCTTTCTGCCGATCCGCCATCAAAAAGTAAGCAACATCGTCGTGGACAGAGGATACCGGATCGAGAAGCTGGTCCTAAGTAGATGAAATGTCTTGTCATTTGTATTTATCTTTTCTCTTGTTTTCTTTCGCTTCTTTCAAGAAGCCACGGTTGACGCGCTACTGCTAAGTTGAAGAAACAGGATGTCGCTCCAGGATCAAATATGGGATCCAACAGGTATTATGAACATATATAGGGCCTTTGACCTTTTTCCACGCTATACAAGCCTTCGTTCCTATACCATCGTCCATGCTTACCCCAGGCGAATCCCTTCGTCTGATCCGTTGAGACTTGAATATGCTTCCAACCTCAGCATGATGTTATTACTGTTTCTCGCACACGTCGAGTCGCGTCCATCGTCAATACCGAAATCCACCTTGCTGTCAGGGTGTTGTTTCACCCAGTTGTGTTCATTACGGAATCCGTCTAGGCTGTCCTAGAATCCCCTGCTGGTTTGCTGTTGTTGCTTGGTGTTCCCTTTCTGGAGATCGCCGAAAGCCGAGTGGATTTGTTTCTTCAACTCTCGGTATGTCACGAGAAAGGTAGACTGGTGATCCCGGCTGGTGAGATAGATCTTTTCTTCTGTGCCAGCATCAAGCTTATTTAGACAGCTTATGATGTGCCCTAAATCTAGGACAGGATTGCCTTGAGCGTCAACCTGGTGGAAGACATAATCTCGAAATAGCTTCAAGGTGTATCGATGCTCCGTTTCCGACCAATTGGGATCTCCGTCGAACTCGGGACGTTCATTGATTGTGCCCAGTTTAGCCAGCAGCCGCACCAGCCTTCCGTTCTCAAGCTCTCGGCCAAGGTGGTTCATTGCCTCATCATAGGCGTTGGTAGACGAAACGAATACATCATCTATATGAACAGCCAGATCACGGATCAACTGTTCGGCCGTCTTATATTGTGTTTGGGATGGCCAAAGCAACCAGCCGACTCTTTCCTTTAGTTCGTCTGAGTAGCTTCGGCCTAACTGCTCGAGAAGCGGGCGAAAATCCTGTATGTTCCGAGGTGGAGTATTGGTGCCAACGCTTAGGATTAGCTTTCCAAGATTGAAAAAGTCCTCTTGTTGGAGTTCTTCGACCGGGCGGTGGGCTTCAAAATGTATCACATCAAAAATGGAGCACGCGCTCAGTCTGATGCGATTTTTATCGGTCAAAATCACCTTGCTGATATCGATACATCTTGCTGCCAACTTTGCCTTATGTATTACTTTGAGTGCGCTGGAGAGCTGTACGAGATAACTCCATAACACCTTTTCTTGCACAGGCATTGCGCGAGCAAATCTATTAGTAGTGGTGGGAAAGTGATGTTCAGCTAGGGTTTTCGAGAGTGGGTGATAGTTGTGAACAAATATCAAAGAGCTATCGTTGAAGTCTCTGGTTGTGAACGCTTCTACTGTTGTGACTATATTTGGATGTGTGATTTTTTTCCAAGAATTCACAGCCTTGATAGCATCCTCGTTAGTCAAACGAAAGCCTATGGCGGGTTAGTGCAAATATCTGAATTGTGCGGCGAGATTGCACTAACCTTCTACCCTTCTCAAACAGTAAATGTTGCCAGTTTTCCGAGAAGTTGCTTTCCAGACCCACGTAGGAAGCCCAAAGATACCCGGCGTACTCTTAACCTTCGTATCTAGGGGTACGAGCGAATGATACAGTTGAAGTGAGGGTGATTGTACGCCTGGCTGGCTTGCGAGAACTTGCCGCGCTGCATCGGACCTTTTTTGCAAGTTCTCCCTAAGAGATTCCGGCAGGAAAAAATCAAAAACCGCTCGTTGATAAGGCTGTAAGCTATCTCGAATAGGCGCTAATGGGTAATAAAGATGGTATTGTAGCTAATGTCGAACGAGTTAGATCATCTTCATGCGGGCTAAATAGTTGTTTCGTCACTTACAGGTTGGGACGGAGTCGAGAATGTATTCTGGGCCCCATAGTAAGACGCTCCGGCTCCAGCCAAGGGATTGTGTTCTTCAGCATATGGATTGTACTGTGCAGATTGAAGCCCTTGGGATACATTTGACATAAAAGGATCGTACCCCATCGAATTGTCTGATGTCCCATTTACTGCATCCTATTCCTTGTTATTTCTGGTAAGCCAGCGATCGTGTTAGACCAAAACTTACTGTAGAGTTTATATCATAGTTATTCTGACCGAAATCTGTGTACTGCGTCGGCTTGAATAGGGTCGTTCCGGCGTCTTGATGCAATGCGGGTGATGTAGCTAATGAGCGTAAGCATAAATAGACGGTAGGATCGTCATTGGTTTAACCTTACTGGTTGTAGAACTCCCTCGGGGGGTAAAAGGAATTGCATTGGTAGAGAAAGTGCTCTTTTTACTCCCAAGTTGCGTGGGGGTGAAGGATGGGGAATCAACATTGAGCGATTTTTTTGCCTGGCTGTTATCTTAGTTAGCCAGCTGATTGTGATACATGTTTGTTTTGTTGGGGAAGGTTATAGAAACACTGAAGGAACTAGAGGATCGCTAATGCTAATCGCCTAGTTGGGGCTTTCGAAACAAGACAAAGTCCCTAAATGGTTGAACGACGGTTTGGAGTTTTGCTAGAAAAGTGTCGTCCGGCTAGCCAGTCTTCTATGGGAAGGCTAGGTGTAATAGAGGCGTCTTCTTGCCCGGAATTGGAACTCCATGAATCCGACGTTCGCCTCTCAGCAGGCTCACCCCCAGTAGACTCATCCACCGCCTCTAAATCAGCTGTGTGTTGTTGATGTGGAAGCCGCAACCAGTAAGGGATTGACCAGCCACTGTAAATGTCACTGTACTCGTCGCTGTACTCGTGATCACATTCGCTGCTGCTCCCGTTGCTAGACTCTTGCGGGAAAGTCACTTGTCTCCCCACGTATTGCTCATAGGGTCGTCGAATCTGGGTAAAGTCGTAATATGCAAATTCACCTAACGTGAGACACGCGGCAAGTGGATCGACGTAGGAAGGGAACGGCTCTTCGAAAGATGGCTGAGGTGCGGTTCCCGGATTGGCACAATGATCCTGGACTTCTTGGTATATATACGTCATATCTCCGAGCTCCAAATGGGCCTGTTGTGATTGTTCAACGTGTTCGATGCTTGGACTAGGTAATGCTGGTGCATTTATTGGTGGTGGTTGTTGCAAAGCTTGCGGCTGAACATCCGGTGTGTTTCTTCTCAACCGACTGGCCGTAGTTGGGGTAGGAGGCTCGTCCCTCTGAGTAGAAGGTGTTTCGCCGAACTGCTCTAACACATTGAAACTCTGACTTCTCTGATCTCTTCAATCTTCGGAGTCTAGCAGTCCTGATTCTTCGGCCAATATGTCGGCATCCGTATCGTTGCTCACCACTGGCAAATCTACAGTATCTTTACCCACATCCTCTGTCGGCACCTTTTGGGCGGTGGGCTCATCTGATCCCTGTTCTTTGCGCTCATGGGATATATTGCTGTCGACTGCGAGCGGCACCAGCGAATCCATCCTATCCTCACTTGCATCCTTTGCCTTCTCCATTTTGGTAGTAGGCTTGTCGGTATGGTCTCGTTGACATTCAAATGATACCTTTGCTGGGACTGCAGAAGACTCCATTATGGAAACAACCCTTCGTGTAAGACATAGATTCTTTTGCTCTCAGATTGTTTTCGTGTATCAAATGTCTCGTAGATGGTGGGTGAGGACAAAGGACATTGAGAGTAGGCAACTTGGCCTTGAGGTGGCCGAAGATTTGTCAGGATGTCGTAGTCCTGCACTTTGTCTAGCGCCTCGACGATTTAATGTATGCAGAACGCTCAGCTACTTTGGGGTTTAGGTAGCATCTCCAGCTAATATCGCAGGGTTCGTGCTATTCATACCCGTATTGGATGAATTCGTACTACTGTTGCTCATAAAGCAGGGTATGAACACAACAGCGAGGTCTGCAATATGGTTTCGAAACTGTTTTAAAGGCTGATCATGAAGCCAAGCAACTATGGAAGCCAAGAACGATGTTCAGGCAAAGGACAGCAGAAGTTGTCGGAAAACCACAGCAGGCGGTACTATAATTCAGGGGAATGTACCTCCGAGAAAGTCGATTGCATCCCCAAGTCGCCTTCCCTTGGCCAATGGGAGAAGTAGGAAGAACGCTCCCTAAGAAAGGAAGGAAGGAAAGAAAGAAAGAAGGGTGGGCATGAAAAGGAATGAAAACTTACCTATCACTAGTGTGGTTTGAGTTTTTGTCCCGATCGTGGTTGAATGAACAGCCCTGGTCTTCGTAGCGACAATGGCCATATATCACCACGTTTCGACACAGAGTATCTTTTGAATCTGCTATCAGGGTCAGCGAGACCATGGCTAGGCTCACGTTGATATAGCACCACGACCTGGGCAAGGCAGTCAGTCGGCTATTGTTGCTTACCACGCGTCTTAGGTCTGGGCGACGCCATCTGTCTACCTTGGTTGGCAGTCCCGAATCTGGTGGTACTCGCCATGGCTATGGGCAAAACGGTGGGGTTTTCTGGTTGTCCACAAGCCACAAGGGCGGGCTGGCAGTCGATGCGCACCACCCTGTTCAGAACAGCTGCCTTGATCTATCGACCAGTCCCAGGCTATCGTGGACAGGGTGGGGTGCGAGGCGGAGGGGCGCAGACGAGACTGGCGGCGATGGAGGAATTAATAGTGGTGGTGTGGTCGCATTGAGCAGGCGGACTGGCGGAACACAAGGCCGCGGTGTTGCTGGCCCAAAGAGATACCGTGAGAATTGGGCGCCTCAAAGCGGTGCCATCTTCCAGCGCTTCGGAGAGGCGGTTCACCCATAGAATCAAAAGTTCAAGCGTTAAGTAGTGTAGACAAGGAGCAGTCCGAGGTCGAGTGATAAGACGGATTTGCCGATCAATTGTTCGCTATCAAGCGAGATTCTCACCACCATACACGGACGAGGACCATCTGTACGTGTGATGTCTAGAGCTGGGTGCGGTGTAGAAGAGTCGATAAGAATGTTTAGTCAAGAATTCGAGGTCCTAAAGTCCTAACAGTAGCGGCAACGCGACAAAGCTCTGAGCAGCGAGGCGGCGGGCGGGCGGACAAGTTGTGGTGCACCGTGCAGGTGGTGGGAGTGGGATGACGGATGACGGCAGAATATACTGTATACTGCACTCCGCAGATTGGTGGGCGTTAGTGTTCCAGTGTTCCAGGGTTCCAGGGTACGCGCCAAGGATCCCGTCCTGGTATCGAGGTACCTATTTTCAGCCTCGACAGTTAGCTAATGCTATGTACCAATGGTGCTGCGTGATTCTTTGGGGCACGTTATTGTTGAATCCCCCACACTTGAGCCTAGCCGAAACCTATCCGCCAGGCTACAGGTAGGTGCCTACATACCTAATGTATCTGTATATATTCTTATGCTAGACGCTAGTCCTAAAATAATACATCTGTGCATCCACCATCGTCATTCTGGTGGATCCATATACTTTTAACTGAACACGCAGGCAATAAGGCAACTAACTTATCATCAATGTACAAATAAATTGTTTCGAACCACCTGTGTTCTCTGCTCTACTCAACTCTGACACCGACGGTATCTCATTGAAGCTAGCGAGCTTGTATACAGAGTCTTGCCCGCCGACAAAGAGCATTTGTTTGCGGGTCTTCCGGACATTTCCCCAACTTGGGCCGTTCTTCGAAGAGACAACACTCAACCTTATCTTGCTCACTTCCTGTCGAGTCCTCATATTGGTGCACAACCCGGACTCAATCATCTATGGATAATTGATGCTTCAAAGAAGATCAGTGGAGCCTTTTAAGTAGTTCAACCGCTGCTGCGTGAGGTACCATTGATCATGGCGAGTGATGCCGGTGTCGATATAAGTCATCTTTCTGCAGACCAGCAGGCAGCCCTTGAGCAATATACTCAGGTCACGGCTCAAGATGTCAAAGATGCGGTGGCCCTGTTAGAGAGATCACAATGGAACGTGCAGATAGCCATAGCCAAGTTCTTCGACGGCGAAGCACCAGATCCGGTGGCCGAAGCCGTCGCAGCGCAAAGTCATATCCCACAGCAGCAATCCCGACATGAGAATCTACAAGAGAGCTTGCTCGCCTCGTCAAGTCCTTACGGACGTCCACGGCCGCGCGAAAGGCCCGATCCGGCCCCGAGGATAGTGCCTCAGGCTACCACCACCCGACGCACCCCGTTCCTCCTCGCCATCATCTTCGCTCCCTTTAATTTCGGCTACCGTGCCGTATCAGCCCTCTTCCGCACATTCGTGTACATCTTCGCTTTCCTCCCTCCGTCCCTGCGCCCGCGGTCGATAACAACAAGCATGGCGACTGGGTTCAGAGGGAGTAAAGGCCGTCGCATGTTGATGCCACCAGACACGGCCGCGCGATTTCGGCGGGAGTTCGAGGAGGAGTACGGAACCAATGCACTCCCCTTTTACGAAGGCGGATTCGCACAGGCGCTGGACCTGGCCAAGCGGGATCTCAAGTTCTTGTTAATGGTGCTCATGTCACCTGAACATGACGATACCGAATCGTTCACGAGGGACACACTTCTTTCGCCCGAGGTGGTCAGCTTCATCAACGACCCCGCGAATGACATTGTCCTATGGGGCGGCAATGTGCTCGACTCGGAGGCATACCAGGTCGCCGCAGAGTATAATTGCACCAAGTTCCCATTTTCCTGCCTGGTGTGTCTCACCCCGAAAGAAGGTAGCACACGCATGAGCATAATTAAGAGGCTAGGAGGTCCTCTCTCACCTTCTACCTATCTGGCCGAGATCCAGACAGCTATCAACAAATATGCGCCGGATCTGGCAGGCGTCCGGGCTGAGCGGACGGCGCAACAGGTTGCCCGCAACCTACGCACGGAGCAAGACGACGCCTATGAGCGCTCACTGGCCCGTGACCGCGAGCGCGCCAAGCAAAAGAAAGAGGCGGCAGCAGCTGCCGCCGCAACCGAGAAGAAGGCCCTAGAAGAAGCCGAAGCAGCCGAACGACGCGAGCGCCAAAAGCAGCAATGGCGCAGATGGCGCGCGACAACGATCAAGCCTGAACCAGATGCCAGCGCCAACGCCAAGGACGTTGTGAGGCTCGCCCTCATGATGCCGACCGCGGGACGTATCGTGCGTCGGTTTTCCGCGGGGACATCTGTAGAGGAACTGTATGCGTTTGTGGAATGCTATGATATCCTGACTACGAACCCAGAGCTTAACGGCGAAGACGAGAAGAGAGAAGCGGGCGAGGAGGACGACGTGGACCTCCCGGCAGAAAAGCCGGAGGGCTATGTGCATGAGTACGGGTTCCGGATCGCGTCTCCCTTGCCCCGTGTCGTCTATGAGCCGGGTGAGAAGGCTACGCTCAGTGAGCGAATCGGTAGATCAGGGAACCTGATCGTCGAGTTGGGGACTGCTGATGAATCCGATTCCGAGCCTGACGAGTCTGAGTCGTAAAGAGAGATTTTTGTGCAAGACGCATCGCGCAGCCACGAGGCTGGTTGTCGTCTTGTAGGTGTTGGGATCATGACTGTTAGTTACATGGTTGTAATTAGACAATGACATTCGAAACTCGTAATGTTAGAAAACATCATCGCTTCTTCCATGGAGCTTAAGACTTCTTCACGCCGATTTTGTCTCCCATATGTTCGTTCAGCACATATCATTGCAGTCAGAATAAAGTCGCAAAAGTATTTTGCCCAGCGAGATTAGATAAATCGGGACAGGAAACCTTTGGACTCTTTATTGAAGTATCTAACGTATGATAAGTAGTAATACATAACCCATTCAACATCATACCATGCCTAGTATCCGTACCGTATTGTTTACCCACTGGTTCATATTCTGCCTTTAATAACAAACTAACTCATGATAGCTATGAAACGCAGACTTCACCTCTCATGAGTGAGATTTGCAGCTGATAAATCGCATGAGCTTCCATGGCAAGGCAAGATTATATCGTGGGTGATTACCTGGAGGCTGCAACGTTGAGACGAGCGAAGCATTCTTCATATATCCCGTCATTCCTTCTACTATGGTAGCATTATGACTTATTCTTGACCTATGCAAGTGAGGTCATGTTTTCTGTTTCTTATGCTCTCTTCCTACTGACAAAATGCCGCTGTATCAATGTCCCTGTTGCTGGTTTTCCTTCGCGAATTTTTGGTGGATTCGAGCAATCTGTTCGTCAACATTGACACTCTGCATATGATTAAGGTGAGCCTGACTCCGTCCTTCCAGGTTACCGTCGAAAGAATTTATCGCTGCCCGCTTCCGCCGTGCCATTTCTTCTTCAGTGACAGACTGCCCAGTGATAGGATCAAAAATATCTGCTCGCGCACTGGCCAGTCGTTTTAGATTATTGGCCACATCGATGCTTGATAGATTGGTTGTTGCGTAGCGCGATTCTGCTTTGGCCTTCTGTTCTTTCCATTGAGGATCTAATAATTCGATTCGCATATGTGCATCGAGCTCGTTCATCGGAATCTGTTCTTTGCAGTTAGGACATAAGGCCATTTGTGTCCCTTGCTTATTCGCTGCTCGAGCGGCAGCGCGAGGAACATAATTTTCCTTGATCTTCATCGGAGCGGCACCTCCTTTGGCCTCAGCTTGCGCCTGCTGCATACGCAAACGAGCCTCCTCCCTCTCGCGGATCCTTTGTGCCTCTTCGTCTTCTACAGCCCCATTTGGCCTCGGTGGCGGCGCCATGCCGTAAGGGGTTGGTGCAGGTGGCGTGGGCTGATATGGTTGTGATGGGAGTGGATGTTGGGCCGGGTATGCGGGATGATGTGGAATGTTGTAAGTAGGTTGCGTTATATAGCCATTATATGCGTTGTCCTCGTCGGTTGGCATTGCCTCTTCGATGCGCAGGTTAGAACTGATAGATATTTTAGCCTTCTGTTCCAGAGAGGCATATTGCAGTTCGGAGAGAGATGTTGGAGGTGGCAGATTTGCTTGGTCATCGGCGTCAGTAAACACAACAGTCTCGACGACGACAAAGTCATGCCAGTCAATTTGCGCATATGATAAGCGCTCTTTCTCCTCATCCTCTTCTTTCTTCTGCTTTTCAGTTTCTTGATACTTTAACCATTCTGCCCGTTGCTTGGCACGGTTGAGGATGTGAAATTTGTCGTCAACGTTTCGTTTTATCTCAGCCACCCGCTCCTGCTGGACACGTCCACCTTCTCCGTCGATACCACCGGCTCGCAATAGCATAGAGTATTGGTCGATGAGGTGCTGAAAGAAGTTGTGAAGACTATGGTTGGGTCGAAGGAAATCGAACTGGTAGTTGCCTGCTTCGCGCTGTGACAGCGCCGTCATAAACTGTCGGCCGTTCTTCGCCACAAACAGCGCGGTCAGCCTTACAACCTCGAGATCCTGGGCGCTGATGTTTGGCATACGCGCAGAGAACTGGAAACTGGGAGGCTCAGGAGGCCCCTTCGGTTTCTCATCGACTTGAGCAGCGGGCTCACCAGCCCGGCCGGCAGCGACAGCGGTGCCACGCCCTTCCTTGATCTCGCTCAACCTCCATAAGTAGAACGGGTTGTATGGATCACTGGTATTCAGAAAGCTGAACTTGGGGTTGTTCTTTTCCTTATCTCGAAGGCGATCTTCGAAGGAAATGCCATTTCTCGCGACGAAGCCGGCTGTCTTTTCCAGAATTACTATGCGAAAAGCGAGTGTCAGCTGGATGTTTAATGGTTCCCCAATGGGCAGAGAAAACATGAGTTTGGACTACTCACCTCTGAATTCTTTGGGTGGTAGGATAACACCTTGGGGAGGCTTGATGTCGTCCAAAGCCGCAGCTGCATCGCCGTTAGTAGATGCTGCCATACTGTCGGCAATCTCAGACCCTCCTTGCGCTTTGTAGTACTGTCAGCAATGGGGTGGTCGTCAGATGTTCGTCAAAGGTGGTCGTAGTTGTCGCGGGTCGCGATTTGGAACGATTTGAGCTTCGCAGAAGATTATGCAAGCTCAGGGCAAGCCTTGGCGTTCCTACTACATTTAGGTGGGCACTTGTACATAGTACAAGTTACTTACATGCGGGTGGGTCTGTGACCCAACTCAACTGAAAGCGGAATAATACTTTGGCCGGCGCGGCCTACTTGGTACATAAGTACGTAATCTAGCACCGGCCAACGGCCCCCACTACTACTACGACATCGCGCTAATCCAAGAACTCGGATAAGGCCACTGTAGCATCACCGCTCGGCCCCCTAGGAATAGCAGCGGAAACAGCTCCAAAATAGCAGCTAGCTAGCCCTTGTCATTCACAAGCCCGCGCCCCTTATCCCGTCACCCTTGGCCATCTATTCTTCACCGTGATTTTCAAACTAGTATACCTCAGCCCCGGCCAGCTTATGAGGGAATCTCGGAATCTGTCCATCACGCCTCTTTTCTCTTTAGGTGTGCTTGTTCTTCTTACCTAGGATATCGCACTATCCTATGGTTTCCTTGTAATGCCAATTCTACTTCTTGACTCTCGTTAATCAAACCTCAATTTCATTTCCTTGCCAGCCCGCTCTTTGGTGCCACCCGAGGCGTCTTACATCTGGGCTACGACGCAGTCGAGATTTGGTGCTCCGAAAGGCCACGACGACATCTTCCCATCTTCTCTCCTCCCCAATCAACAACACTTGGTCTAAATACAGCATGGGGAAACCCAACTCGACACAGCCGCCCTCTGTAAAGGGCGGCTCCTATACAAACACGAAGCCCGAAACTCAGGTCCAAGCAAAAAAGTCCCACGACAACTTCACGTCTGATGGAGTGGCGGACAACGATGTCTTCCTACTTCCTATATCCGACTATCAAGTCATGTTGCTTGTTACTGTTATAGGAGCTATTGTGCGACTGTTCCGTATCTACCAGCCTACCAGTGTAGTGTTCGACGAGGTCCAGTACGTACAATACACACTCCCTCTCGCCTACAGCTTTGCAAAAGCTAACACGACGTTTTAATAGCTTTGGGGGCTTCGCCACCAAGTATATTAAGGGCAAATTCTTCATGGATGTTCACCCTCCTCTAGCTAAAATGCTTATTGCCCTCGCTGGCTGGCTCGCTGGGTTCACTGGTGACTTCGACTTCAAGGAGATTGGCAAAGACTATCTCGAGCCTGGAGTTCCATACGTATCTATGCGCCTGTTCCCAGCCATTTGTGGAATCCTATTGGTACCCATCACTTTTCTCACGCTGAAGGCCGTTGGGTGTCGCACCGCTACCTCAGCTCTCGGTGCCTCGCTCATCATTTTTGGTAGGTCGACATGCTCTATTTTCTCGGCCGGAATACTAACATCTGATCTTCTCTTAGAAAACGGTCTTCTCACCCAAGCTCGCCTTATCTTACTTGACTCTCCGCTCGTCGTCGCAACCGCCTTTACCGCTTTGGCCTTTGCATCGTTTACGAACCAGCATGAACAGGGCCCTACTAAAGCCTTCGACATTAGTTGGTGGTTCTGGCTCGTTATGACCGGTCTGGGTCTGGGTGTTACCGTCAGTATTAAATGGGTC
The DNA here is from genome assembly GCA_007182795.1 of Xylaria flabelliformis. Classification (NCBI taxonomy): domain Eukaryota; kingdom Fungi; phylum Ascomycota; class Sordariomycetes; order Xylariales; family Xylariaceae; genus Xylaria; species Xylaria flabelliformis. The sequence goes on along the minus strand of VFLP01000002.1, from coordinate 287,301 downwards.
GGCTTGTTCACTATTGCTTGGGTTGGATCTCTGACTTTAGTACAATTATGGGTACTCTTGGGAGATACCAAAACGGTCACCATGCGCCTCTTCGCGAAGCATTTCATGGCTCGTGCTTTCTGCTTAATTATCATCCCAGTGTCTTTCTACATGGCCATGTTTGCCATACATTTCGTATGCCTATCTAATCCCGGCGACGGTGACGGATTCATGAGTTCCGAATTCCAGGCTACTTTGAACAACAAAGGCATGCAAGACGTTCCGGCTGATGTCGCTTTTGGCAGTCGTGTGACCATTCGTCATGTCAATACACAAGGAGGGTACCTTCATTCCCATCCCCTGATGTATCCCACCGGCAGTCAACAACAACAAATTACCCTGTATCCTCACAAGGACGAGAATAATATCTGGTTGATGGAAAACCAGACTCAACCCGTGGATGTGAATGGTATCGAAATGAACGGAACTCACGTCTGGGACGATGTCAAGAATATCACGGAAAACTACATTCAAAACGGGGCTGTCATTCGACTCTATCACTTGCCGACACATCGCCGCCTTCACTCTCACGATGTGCGCCCGCCAGTCAGCGAGCAGGAGTGGCAGAACGAGGTTTCCGCTTATGGTTACGAGGGATTCCCTGGTGATGCTAATGATTTGTTCCGCGTTGAGATTGTCAAGAAAGAATCCGCCTCGGGTGTAGCTCGGGAAAGACTCCGAACCCTTCAGACAAAATTCAGACTCGTCCACATCATGACAGGTTGTGTGCTCTTCTCTCACAAGGTCAAACTCCCCGAATGGGCTTCTGAGCAGCAAGAGGTTACGTGCGCGAAGGGTGGTACAATCCCAAACAGCCTTTGGTATGTAGAGTCTAACATGCATCCTGCGCTCCCCAGCGATGCTGAAAAGGTCAACTACGTCAACCCTGGATTTTTCGGCAAATTCTGGGAGCTGCAAAAGGTGATGTGGAAGACCAATGCTGGCCTAGTTGAATCGCATGCATGGGATTCCCGCCCTGAGTCTTGGCCCATTCTTCGTCGGGGTATCAACTTCTGGGGGCGAAACAATCGCCAGATCTACCTCATCGGCAACCCGATCGTTTGGTGGTCATCTACTCTTGCCGTGGTCGTATATACCATTATCAAGGGCATCGCCGTCCTTCGTTGGCAGCGGAACTACAACGACTATTCAAACACCACGTTTAAGCGTTTCGACTATGAAGTCGGAACTTGGGTGCTTGGCTGGGCGTTCCACTATTTCCCATTCTTCCTGATGGGACGCCAGCTCTTTTTGCATCACTATTTCCCAGCTTTATTCTTTGCTGTGCTAGCGCTCTGCCAGATATATGATTTTGCCACGGCTCGTTTCCCAATTCCCGGTGTCCGCGATAATCCCATTGTGAACAAAGCTGGAGCAGTCGCTTTCCTAGCTATCTCCGCAATTGTATTTGCCCTGTATGCTCCACTATCTTACGGAAATGCCTGGACCAGATCAGAATGTCAACGCGTCAAGTTGTTTGACACTTGGGACTGGGATTGCAATACCTTCTTAGAAAGCGTAAGTGTCCCTCCCCAAGGCATGCCATCGAGACAGAGGGGTTAAGATGTGCGGTTTTCTATACGAAGCCGGTATTAAGTTCACTTTATCCTTTTTGCATTGAGTTCGGACTAACATATCCATTTCCACAGTACGACGCATACGCTGCAATCAATACAAACCCCATTCCCAGCTCACAGGCCGTCGCTGTAGACAACAAGAATGCAGCGCCCGCGGCAGCAGGCGAGAAGGAGTCCTCGAACGGGGTCATTTCTGGGGCACCCAAGTTCGAGCCTCAGGGGCAGAAGGTTTTGGCACGCGAAGAAAAGGTCGAGTACCGAGACCAGGATGGAAATCTCCTTAATGAAGAGCAGGTAAAGGCACTTGAAGGAAAGGTAGAGTTCAAGACGAGATACGAAACGAGAACGCGCGTTATCGACGCTGATGGCAACGAAGTCCTAATGTCTCCAGAAGAGCTGGCAGGTGCTGGCGTCGCACCACCTCACCCAGACGTCGAAGGAGCCAATAAAGAAACCAAGAAGGCCCCTGTCGATGACGCTGCTCCAAAAGAGGCGTCATCAAGCAAGGACGGCGAAAAGGAAGCGGAAAGATTGGCTCCCAAACCCGCCAGTGAAGGTAACGAGGCTACTGTCTAAGCCGTTAATTGAGTCTCGGGGTGTATAGACTATATGTGTAAGCTAAGACATTGTGTGGCCAATTTACCGGGGTGGTGGTCGGTCTTGGGTTTTTTTTATCCTGCATCTCAGATGGTCTATTGGTCTTGGTCTCTGTAATACTATCTACAATAACGAGGAATCAACGGAAGGGGTATGTGGCCACAAAAAAGATAAAGGGGAGGGAACATCTTGAAGCAAGCTACACTTGGTAGCTCTATCATACAGCTGCGTATTCTAGTCAGCAATCTCCTATAATTGAAATAGCATTGAATTTATGTTCTTCTTGAACGTCATATTTTGCCATCGGTTGCTCGCTACATGCCCAGCTAAACTTCTCTTAGGGATAGGCAACTCGATGGACTCACAGCACATGGATAAGATTAGCACTATGGACGCTATGTTTGTAGGATGGTTTGACTATTATTGCTAGAGTTCTCAGATCCTAAGCTTTATCTTCTGTTACATTCTTTCGACCTAGCTATCAACAATGTGTGTTCTTTTCCTCCTTTTCCCTATTTTTTCACAAATACGATGACTTGGAGGAAGAGTTCATCAGTGCCAAAATGTGAGTGGTAACTCGGTCATGCTACCGCACAAGCTTGCGTATTAATCTCTTCCCGTTGCTTTGGACATGCTGGCTCGTCTGCTTCGGCTGCCTTAACTGTCGTCGGTATGCACTTACTGCTCTGTTCCTGATTGCCATCCCGCGGCGGGTTCGGATTAGAGAAGAAGCCGCCGGCGGTACCGTTAGCGTACTCCATGATGGTCATGCGAAGACGACGTCGGAAGGTCTTGTAAGGTGCAAAGGGGATCTTTGTGTGGTGGATCTTCAGGAGGTATGGTTCATGGTCAGAGGGGGCGACGTGTGGGAAGTGGGCGGGATTGCGAAAATGTTCGAGAAGAAAGTCAGATACTTGAGCTGTATAGAGGTGGATGTATGAACTATCCTCGTGATTATCCGTGAGCAAGATCTGGTAGCGCGGTTGTATTTGTAGGGGATGATGGATGCCGTGCGAAGAAGCATGCGATGCTTCTTGCGTGTTGACTGTAGACTGTCGAGCCAGTTCCTGAAGTTTCACTTCCCAATGTCGGTCTTGTGCCATAGCAATAAAGAGGCTTGCCATGTAACCCTGGCTGACGGGCCAGTCGTCCCGTTCATCCCCGTTGTCATTTGGGCTCACCATGGTGCTAGGCCCAATTCCCGTGTCGATCCCTAGCCGTTTGCTGATACTTAGGCGTTTTCTCTCCCGTCTTGACAACGAGCGACCCGTCTTTAACTGTGACCGGTCAAGATAGATCAGGCGCCAAGCATTCTTCTGTGAATAAGAGGTATCGCCAGCAAGCGTGAATGTTTGAGGGCTGAGTCCCATGCTTATCAGCCTCGTTCCGTATTCGATACATAACAGAACACATTTCATATTAAGCCTATGGCGTGGATCTTTGGTGTTATTGTCGCCCTTATAATCGCAGGTTTTGATAGGTTCAGGGGTGGCATGGTCGGGATTCAATAAGGTCCTCCAAATCTTGCTTGGTCTAGGTCTTTTCCATACGAGCAAGCTCTTCATAGCAATCTGACGCGAGGAATGGGAAACGAAAGCACTTTCGTTTCTGAGCCTCCCGATATGTGAGTTTAAATGCGGGCGTGGTAAACTAGGGAATCGGAAAGGGGGCACACGCAGTATGTCGGTATCAGCGCCGCCAGGAGAAGAGGCATGATACCGTGTGTCCTCTGATTCCGACTCGCGAGGCTCGAAAGTTGATTTGTCAGTGTGTTGAACCAAGCTTTCGTGTTCCTGTTGTTTGGTTTGCTGACAGTGTTGGGTGGAGGGCAAGAACCATGGGTCTTCTTCCTTGCATACAACATGCAGAAACTCCGCATGGCGCTTTGTCCAGTCCCGTGGCCTGACGAATAGCTTTGGATGGTTCCTGATGATATGATTGAGCGGTCCGTCATAGAGCGAGTCAGTAAGCGAGCGGAACTTCTCTTCTCGATGTTCACTCGGGCGATCGCGATCGCCATCGCCATCGGAATTGTCACTTCCATCAATCTTTCTCATGCAATTGGTGTCCATGATGTCATGTAGTGAGGTAATGCAAATTTAAAATAGATGGTAAATGAAGTAATTGCATGTGTCTGCTCTGAAGATTGAGGGGTCATTGAAGTTAGATCTAGGTAGTCTAGCAAGTTTGAGATTGGGAGTGTATCCTAGCTGTCACAATGTGTAGGTGTAGACGAAGGCGATCAGCATGTGACTCGTCAGGTACGAGGGAAAGAGATCTCATCAGAACCTATTAGGGTTGAACGGAATGCTGGTGTAGTTTCCCTTTCACAAAGCAACTGCGAGGGGTGAGTGCCTGCTAGATTGATTGTAGTACTGTCAATTGCAACTTCTATGATATCTGCCTTGCATATTGGGCAGTTACACTCGTAACTGGCTGAGTAAGTAGGCACCAGTCTACTTAATTGGAAATATCTTACTAAGGTATAACCTACAGCTGCAACTTGCAAATCATCAGGTCACATCACTACCGATGAATCCATGTGTGCCGCCCGGCCGCTTAATATCCTCTGATTCGGTTCGTCCCTGGACATTTCTCGGGAGGTCTAGGCGAAAAGGATCAACGCTGAATGATCATAGGCCTGCTACCTATCACGTTTAGAATCCGTTCTTAGCAGCACCCGAAAAACCAGGACTTACCTTTCTTACCCAGTGGCTAAGCTTTCTCTAAAAATCCTCTATCGTCACCAACCCCGCAAACGCACTTCCCAATCGAATGGCCAACGGCATATTGAGAGCACATACTAACTGCTCTGAGCGGCCGATAGACACGCGGAATCTGCGGGTCTAAGAATTTCGAGAAATCCATCGTTTATAGTTGGCTCAAGTATGTCGGGGTGGACGAGAGCAACTAGGATACGGAGTAGTTCAAGTAAAGCAAACTCAGTGTATCCCATCTTAGAGCTAGAAGGTATGCAATGAGAAGGCTTTTTTATAGCACTAGGTATTATGGTTTTGACTATTGCGAATATCCAGATTCTTCAAGACGAAGACACCTTCAAACTCCGTGTTCCATACTCGGCGTTGGAAAGTTCGTACGTTTGCTCAATCATAGGAATCTAGTTCTAAAGCCTCCAAATTGTTGTCAAGCATGCACGATAGTCATATCTCTGATTGTTGGCTATTTAACTGGACCCAGTTCCAACAAGGCCGCTTCCCCGCACATCCGGACTTCATCTATACCTTACCAAACCCATGCCCTGAAATCGACCTTTGGCTGCAAGTCACTTCACGGTTTATGTATCTTACTGATAGCAAGATACCCCAGACTCTAGCATGGCTTCGGTACCAAAACTATTAATATCCTGCCATTGCGGCGCTGCAATGCAGACTGCGCGTTTGCGCGACCATTCATCGAGTAAGCCGCAAGATATTAATCTGTGTCACTGCGCAGCGTGCCGACACAATACGGGCTTGCTGTGTGTCTCTTATGCCGGTATTGAGCGTCCAGATTCCATCGAGGGACTCAAGGAATACCAGTCTACAACCAAAACTATTTCACGATTCTTTTGCGCAACATGTGGATGCCATGTCTTCTGGAAACTACAGAGCCCTCTCATGGACAAAAACTTCGTCCAAGATAGAGATGGTGCGCTTGCGACGACCGAACAGAAGGAGTGGTGGGCCGTCGCTACTGGTGTTATTGTCGAAGAGTCGAGCGAGGGGTATAATTGTGAGATACTAATGAAGTATGCGAAACATATTAACACGGCAGGTACTGGAGATGGCGGTCTGAGCCCATTTATACGAAGCATCGGGGACTTACAAGGGGTGAAAGCGATCCATGATCAAGACCTACCGCGATCCTCCGCCCTTCAACCTGCGGAGAAGAAAGTTGAAAGCGCAGATGCTGGCATGGACGTAGATACGTTTTCTCATACAGATGATAACGGAAGAATGGAAGGAGAAGTTTTGAAAGCATTCTGCCATTGTAAGACAGTACAGTTTCAGATCACGCGGCCCAATGTTACAAGCAAGATCCCCCGGTCCAACTACCCGGATCTCATGGTGCCATATCACACTAGCTCGCCCCAGATTGAGAACCCTGAGGACAACAAATGGTGGCTTCGCCCCGGGCTCAGTAATCATTCCATGGAAACAAAGACCGTAGAACAGGGCCAACTAAGTCGTTACCTTGCGGGTACATGCGCCTGCCGCTCCTGTCGGCTCACCTCCGGTTTTGAGATACAGACATGGGCATTTATACCAAGAAGCAACATATTCTTTCACATCCATGAAAGTCAAAGAAGTACATTAGCCTCGGGGTCTTGGAGGCCTTCATCCCAGAATGAGTTCGATGAAAGGGAAGACATAGTCCCTCTTGACTTCACAACCCTGTCACCCGGCATCCTCACAAGCTACGAGAGTAGCCAAGGTGTTCGGCGTGAGTTCTGCTCCCAATGCGGCGCGACTGTGTTCTGGAGAGACCGGTGGCGACCAGAACTCATAGACGTCAGCGTCGGGTTGCTGGATGCTGCTGAAGGCGTCAGAGCTGAAAGTTGGCTGGACTGGTGGACTGGAAGAGTCAGTTTTGCCGAAGATTCTGGGAATGGCAGGATGGGACAGACGGCTGAGCGTGCAAAATCATTAATTGATAGCTTAGAAGAGGGGTTGAGAAATTACGATGGACGGGGACGAAAAGGCCGTTGGAGCGAAGATCCGCAAGATTTCGGTTTCCCGGAGAGAGAAGGCCTACCTTAATGTAGGAGCGGACTACGTCTCTGTGATTTACCTGAACATCTTTAGACCTACAGACCACAGACATTTGACTTGGGAAGTCGGCAGATGAGTGTTCATTCCTCTCTTTTGCCAACTCGAACAAAGAAAGGGCTAGCTGAGTTATCCAATACTAGCTCTAGTTTCCTGACAGCTGAGACTTCTCCTACTGTGACTGTAAACCAGTTTTTTCCCCGCGTGCCTTCCAACTGCCTGTATTGATACAGGCAAGCGCTGGAGATAGCCGTCGATACACTTTGCAACATCGTCTTCACAACCCGCACCAACATACTCAACCTCAACACGTACGTTTGTTTCATATTTACATTGGCATCGAGCACGCTATCCATTTCCACTTTGCACTACATATCACCGCAAGATGAGCATGATGTCGGAAACTACGCTGCCGCAACGTGGTGCACTATCCACAGACCAAGGTTATAAGCTTGAGCCTGTCTGGTTCTGGTCTAGTGATTCTACGGCACAGTGAGTCTACGGAGCTTGAAATGTTGAATCGCGCGCTAGCTAACAATATGATGTTAAGTGCATGTACAGACAAATCTCTTTTCAGGGAATACACAGAATTTGTGTCTAATTGTTTTTTCTGGTCTCTAAACGGGTATTACGAGCTCAGTGTGCATGGAATTGGAACGGTAGAGCTGGTCGTCAAGGATAGACCCGGTGTCTCCGACAAAACGCCACTGAGAATTCTTCGTCTCGTGGATGTTCTACACGTACCAAACCTCCCTGTCAACGTCATTGCAGCGCAACCCGAGATTGGTGACTGGATTAGCCCCAAAATAAACAGTTACATTTACGACAACGACAAAAACCTCGTTGCTTACTTCCCGTTCAACCAAAACAGACTCCTCGGGGAACCAGGTGATTCGGTCAAACATCTGCTGGAGACAAGTGAGCAGTCGGCTATGTCTCTGGTAGAACCATGTGTTAGGCTAGACAAACACATCGGGCCTGTGGCAGCACCAAGTAACTACCCGGTCGAATGTCGGATAGCTCTTGCAGATTTCCCTTCTTACTATGTTGACAGGCAGATCATCTCCTGGAAGGAGGTGGAGCAGCTGAGATGGCGAACATACAAATGTATGAGGCAAGAGAGCGCCTTGCCAACTCATGATCCTACCACGAGCAATGCTGAAGATGCCCGTAAGCCTCGCAAAAGGATGAGAATCACAAGCAACAACGGGAATGGCGCACCGTCTAACTCAGCAGAGGCGGGTGCCTCTAGAACTGCTCAACATGCCCAGAACTCTCACAAAAAGGTGAAATTCAACGACAACTTGGCGGTCAAATCCCCACCATACTCCAGCTCCGAGTTCGAATATCTCAGAGAGAATGGGCTGCTGAAACCTGGCGATGCCGAGCATCGAAATGGAGGATGCAGCAGTGCAGGCGCTACGGTCCCTATCGAGTTAGATGAAGGGGATGAAGAGTGTACGTTTGAGGTGATTCAAAGCCAATCTGATCCGGACGCCTCCCGCCGCAACGGTAAACCCTCTCAGGTCACAGATAAGGAATACGCCGAGTACATGAGGGAAAGATACCCTAATATAGACAAGTTTTTCGAAGCCCGTCAACTCGATATCAGCAAGGCAGGCGACTGGGACAAGGCCCACTCCATCATGCGGTCGTGTATCAGCAGCCCAGTCCCCGCCCCGTCCGTGAGCAGTGTAACGGATCCGTTAGGAACTCTATGGCTCTCGGGACTAGGGACAACGGACGAGTGTTGCGACTCTTCCACGGAAAGCGAGAATATTGGCTTAGTTTCCCAGGTATGTGCTGAGATGGAGGGAATGAACAAATGGGGTGCAATGGAGGAGGTTAGGGCTACCGCAGGCTGAGGTGGATGGCTGTATAAGCGGCTAAAAGGAGTACTTAATCACTGATTACACTGTATGAGGATTGTAAGCAGAGGCTAGATTACCTAGTTTTAGTATGCTAGAAAATCAAATGGCTTATTGTGAGACATGAGTATAGCTCAGTTCGCAATCGGCTCAAAGCCACGCATCTATCTCCCTTACCCCGTCCCTTCCTTAAACACGGAACGGTTTTCAAAACCTGCGATGACCCATATGGCAATCTGCCTGCAGTCTACCCAGCGGCCCGGTCATAGTTCCCAAGAGCACAACCGAACTTCTCGTCGCTGACAGTTTAAATCTCTCCTTCGCCGACGCGGCTGTTCTCTGATATTAATCATGGCAGGGACTATATTCTTGCCATACAGAATTGGCTCTTGAGGACGGTTTGGCTCGTTGTCGCGATCTCACCCGTCCTCGCACGTGTCATGTCTCGCTCGTGGCGGAGTGAAGATGATAGGGCAATTCCTGCATCGCGGAAGGCTCTTGTGAGGACAGTTCGCATACTCTGGGTTCGAGCAGTAGGATCCACTGCTGTGGTACCGACAGTGGCAGCACACGAAGCCAATGGGCTGGTGCAGATCGGTGAATAGTGAGCTTCCCTTCCTTCTGTTTTGTGAGACTGAGGTCTCCTTCGAAGGGGCGACGGTGTGGTCATGAGAGCTCTGTTTTGATGGGGTCGAGCAAAACTCCATTCTAATGTGATTTCTATGGGATAGTGGGAAGTCGGTTGACGTTGATGGGATTGCGGCTGGCTTGGGTCCTGGGATGTTAGGGTTTGATGAGCCTCGTTGCTGCGAAATGTCATTGGCATCGGGTGCACTCTCGTACCTCTAGCATCTCCTTATTCTTGATGTCATGGTAAGTTGTTAATGCGCCACTTGGTGAGCTTGGATTTGCTGAGCTAGTGTGACTGGTGTTGGAGGATATGGTGAACTGAGAAGTTGGTCTAGACAACATTTATAATAGAAGATAGGTGTTTGAAACATTGTAGAATGGTCTATAATGGAAACCTTAGTTACAGAGAACAATGTAGCAACCCCATGACATGCTGATCATGCTTCACCTACTTTGCTTTAATTGCTAGTGGTACATAAATCTACACCACGGTTCACCTAAGCCATTACCCTCATAATCATTGTCACCATTCATGATGTCTTATCTCAACAAAGGGCCCCAAGCAGGGTTTTATGAGAAAGGCGCTGCCAAATACAACTTTGCCATTCGTATCAAACCGAGACTCTTTTAAAACATGTCTCTCGCATATAATAACGCCTTGTCCTCTCTAGGATACCACCATATATTCTACAACTATATCTGGAGGGGATACTATTATGACACTTCCCCCACACGACAAAGACGTACGGCAGTTTCGCTGAAGGTCAGACACATCTAAACCTAATTGCTCTAATATCATCGCTTTCACTTTGTAGCTATAACACGTACCACGTAATTATTAAATGTGACGATTAGATGATAAAGACTTTTCGCATTTTTCACTTCTGTTTGGCTTCTAAAATATTCATTTGTAGTCAAGCAGGCTACGTAGAGCAATACTAGTCTGGTATAATTAGATTGCAATAAATAATAACTACATAGTATGACTGATTGCATGTGAATTTGAGAAACAATCCCAGTCCTTGTTTAAGTCAAATAAAAGGACAAGCTGAAGAACCTAACAGACGGGCCCCTTTCGCGTTCGTAAGCTATAGCGTGGTTGTTTCGGCGTCGACAAGCTCTGTTCCGGGGACCACAGATTATACTGTGGCTTTGCTAATTCTAGTAATCCTAAGGCGGCTGTTAATTCAGACACTGTCGGAACCGGATATGGCCGGTTACAAAGAAAACCCGATTCGATGACCATTTTATGGCAGTTCTGACATAGCACCTCCCCACTTACATCATGAGTGCAAACTCCACAGCCCTGGGGTTTCTCTTGCTTCCTTTCTAGATAACAGATGTCGTCTTCATGTGCCCTGTTCATTCCCCAGAGTTCCCTGACCTCGTGGTCCCTGCTTCTACAGCTCAGGCAACTGTTATAATTGAGATCCTCGTTCGGGAAACCGCACTTAATGCACTTACCACCTTGTTTTCTCTTCTTCAATAACGCTTTCATGTTTTCATTGTGCACAGTCTGATGATCAGGGCACATGGCTAGCCCGGGCACTACGGCAGCATTGCAATTTCTTGTGCAGCAGTATATGCGACGGCAGGGACTTTTTCGCGGGGGCTTTTGGAACGTCATAGTAGAGCGAAAGTGGAAATCGAAGTGGGAATAGACGAAACGCGGATATGAGGGACGATGTTATGATACAGAAGCTCTGGAATTAATGGGAGATTTGTTGATAATTTATATGGAGTGGCACAAACAAACAATCTTATTGTGCGAACACTATTGTGCAAAGAGGGACAAAAAAGGAGAAGAGTTTAAAGAACCTGCAACCTTCTTGCTGTAGGCGAATTTTATTTATATTTCAAGTCGTTGAAGTTATATATAACTTGGGTGTGATTGCCAATTATTAAATAAGACGCATATTGTTTCAACAGAGTCCCCTGAATTAATTTGTATGTTACACGTACCTAAGCCTAAGGCCGGCAAGAGCTATTCGTATAATTAAACCTAGGTCACCGCCTGGGCTATAAAGGAAGGACTTAGACTTGTGTGGCCTTCTTGACACCCAAGTAGATTATTACCATATCGAATACCATTCTAAGCTCTAATTCGCTGGCTCTTATTAAAATTAGTAAGTACGTATATTTGTAAGAAACAATAAGAAGTGTTAAGATTGTCAGTGAATGAAACTATTACAGCCTTTTTTTGAGTTAATAAACAAAGAGACGGGCTTAAGAACAGATATAATTGATGGACATCTTAGGTAAGTCGCGTGGCTGTTCCGGCACTGAAGAGCTCTGTTTCAGAGATTGCAGATTATCTTGTGGCTTTGCCAATTCTAGTAATGCTAAGGCAGCTCTTGCTTCGGATACTGCTGGAATGTAATGCAGTGGATATCTTGGCTCGATAAGTATCTTGCAGCAGTCTTGACATAAATCCTTCTTCTCATTTACAGCTTTATTGCATCTCGCACAAGTACGTGGTCCCTTTCTTTTTGCGCGGTATTGTCGATACATACTTCTACAACTGGGACAAAGGAGGAACTTGACATTCTCATTTGGATGACCGCACCTAGTGCAGTTCCCACTTTCTTTTCTCTCGGAAATCTTTTTTCGGTTTGTTGAAGGTTTATGGGATACCATACCGGAGTGAAAACTGAATTTGATGTGATATGGGTGAAATACAATTGTCAGGGACGGTGCTGTGATATCAATATCGTCAACATAAAGGAGGATTGCTAGTTTATATATGCTCTTGAGATTTAAGCTGCGGACAAACAGTTTCATTGTTCAGGGGTTTATTCAAAGGGTTACGAAAAAACAATATAAGAGCTTACAGAATCTGTAGGTCAGCTAACTTATGGTGATGTTACCTGAGAAGCAGAACAATGAAGCCTTTTCTCAGCTGTGAGCAAACAGTTTCAAGCTAACAATCCAATGTATTCCACGTCTCATGACTAAAATGATATTAATCTTGAAGATAAATGTCTGTTAACTACATTTTGTGACGTGTGCTATCTAAAAAAAATTATACTGCCATAGAGAGTCTATTCAATCTGTATATCACACATGACTGTGACTACGACTCCCTTGTAAAGAATATGGTCATAAAATGCAAGACTCCGCACGGTTTAGATCGCTCATATTTACCTAGCCTCTTATAAAATAAAAGAGAGGGTGTCCAGGACAGAATCGGGCAAACAGAAGCGACGTAACTTAGACATAAAATCTATGGATTTTCCACTGGGCGGAATACCGGTCAAGCCCTTTATACCTCCTTAACTCAAAGAAGATGCAACTCAAGTATCTCTTCAAGACTTTTATCGCCAAGGGGTTCTTATAAAAGCGGCAGTTATCTATAAGCTTCATTTGTTATTAGGATGTCTGGCGTATAATTAATTGCTCGCTTTTGTTACACAGAAACATTATCCTGTTTAGCATTCATCTTAATATCCCTTCTGATACACACATGTGTAATCAATCAACTCTTGTAGCACTTATACATTCGTCACAGGCACCTCCTCCAGTCTTATGGGTAACCGTAGAGTTCAGCAATAAACAATTGGCATAGTAATTCTCCGCCAAATTTGTCTTGAAAACAACAGATCCGCAGCTTTCAGAGATAGATCGTCCAGGCTTTTTCGAAGTAGATGTATATCCAGAACACGCTTCCAAGCAATCCGAGAATGAGTAGGCAATCAGAGTGGTGATTTCGGCTAGGGTTACTGAGTTCCCATTCCCGTCAGTGCGCCCAGTGCCGGCTGTAAACCCTACCTTGCATAGCGCGGAGAACTTTTCGCCCTGACTTGTCACCTGCCAACCCTTTTGCAAAGAGTCACAGTCGACGCCGAGGCTAGATACATTTTTGCTGGGCACAGCTTCATAGTTGATGATCTGACCGCCGGTAGTGGTCTGAAAGGTAGCCAGGCAAGTAGTGGAAGAGGTTTGGCTTTGTGTCGTTAGAGTTGGCGCCATTGAAGTCGTTGAGCCATTTGTGCATTGGCTGTATGCCGCACGCGTGTAATATTAGTCTCTGTCAAGGGGCTTTCATGATAAAGGTCAACTTTACGCACCAGGTATTGGCGAAAAAGGCGTTTCGAGATGACTGGAGATCACTTTGGCAGCTAGATAGCGCTGATCCGAGGCCACCTCCTACCGCACCCCCCACGATAATCGCAGTCACCGCAGCGGCGACGGCGGCGATAAAGACCCAGCTTCTGTCACCCCTTTCTTCGACATCTGGGGTTGGGAGGTCGATTGTGGCGGGACCAGGATCTTGAAGCTGTTGTTCGCCATATTTGGGCAGAATATAGTGAGATGCAACCTCTGCGCTGACCAGATCTGGCGATTGCGGCTGCAATTGCGGAATGAATTGCCTGCTTTGTTGTTGAGAATCTGCCACCTCGAGGCCTGGGAAAACTGTCACAGGCTCCATCTCACTCCTAGAGACTTGTTGTGGTGGACAAGCTTCATTCATGCTATCGCCATCAGAACCAAGATGATACGAGATGACAGATTGAGAGGTGATCGGCCCAACGAGGGTAGTTCTTTGGGGACTCGCGAACCGTGCCCGAGGGTTAAATTGCGGATGTACATTGGTGTAACTGTGTAAGAATCCTAGGTTAGGGTAGTAATCGTTAGAGCCCCTGCGTCGGTATAGTGGAGGATCAAGCATGATGGTTACATTATGTATTAGGTGGTGTTATTCCCCCAACTAGCATGAGGGGATATTGCCGGATCGAGAAATCCAGGAGTGTTGCACATAACTGAGACTTAGTCTTGTATTTTATGTATATTGCGACACTTTGTGCTTTGGCCTGCCTGCATTTGTCTGATTTCCGAGACAGTTATACGAGAATAGGTTTATTAAGGCAATTCAAGGCGAGCAAGCTGAGGCATATCAAAGCCAGGAGGCTAGGATACTTATGATCCACATACAGTAAAGGCATATATATTAGGCTTTACCCCGTGTTAGTCCTGGCTATTAGAGCTTTGACTTCAGGATAATCTAGCAGGATTGCCAAGTATCGACAAGGCAAGGATAGCAGCATATTGGTCTCCCAGCAAACGTCGTATTATATTATCAGATCGTTTAGCGCAGCAACTCCGTTCAATTTAGTAAAGAATTAATACAGGGATGGGAATGTCTCGCAATGACACCCCACGAGTGAAACACCCAGCAATGCCATACTACTACTGTAAATAGTAAGCTACATCAGTCTGTCAATAATCAAAGTACATGGTTCCATTCCTCAGGAATAATTTTAGCATTATTAAGTTCGAGGGCACAGTGCCCATAATAGTCAATCTTTAAAATGAAACTACAAGCATTACAACATAAGAACGAATAAGACGAGATTGAATCGGATTGAATTTAACTGTAAGACACTACCTATATCCTAACGTCTGTGAATCTCATTCTTTACTTCTTACCGTCTCGGACCACCAGGCTGCGATATGGAATCAGAAGGGTAAACTGTCGAGGCGTACTCAAAAGCTGAAGAACCGCTCTCAGATTGGCCATCGAATTCGTCATAGGCAGGATATTGTACTAACTGCCCGGATTGCTGGTAGTTAGATGTGCTATGTCCGGATGACCGACTCATATGGCTCGAAGACTGGTGCTCTGAGGCGGCATAGCCGGGATGCCAGCTAGAATGGTAAGAAGGTGGATATTGCGTACTATGAGCAGAATGCCGGCTCGACTGACTCATATGGCTTGGAGACTGATATTCTGAAGCGGAATGCTGGCTAGGATGGTACGAAGGCGAGTATTGCGACATACCATAAGCAGAGTGCCGGCTCGAGTGACTTGAAGGCGGACGTTGCGAGCCGCTATAGACTGAAGACGGGCTCAAATGGCTTGGATGCCGAGATCTTGGTGCATCATAGGCGGAATCGCGGCTCAAGTGACTTGAATGCCTATGCTCTGATACTTCGTTAGCAGAATACCGATTTGATGAACTTGGAGGCCTATACTCCCGCCCACCGTAATTAGAGTGCCGTTGCGACTGGCTCGACGAATGGTGTCCTGATTCGTTGTTTCTAGATGACTTAGAAGATCCATGATGGGATGAATGAGATTTCCGTTTCTCAGCATAGCCCTGGTTAGTATCTTTATCACGTTTGATAGTTGAGGAAGGACTCGCACCAACAGTCCATTTCATAAACGCTCTTGCTTCGTGGCCACCCATGGTGAGAGTAAATTTGTTTGATTAGGATATTAATGAACTTTTAAATGTCTTGGAAGTTGTATGAATTGTAGTGGTCGTCTGAATAGTGGGTTCAACTATGCTGTTTGGATGGAAATATTGTCCAATCCATGGCGGCACGGCCGTAATTTAAAGGCATGTGTGTAGCCTTAGGCGAACAATTCTGCTTTAATATTCTCTTTGTGCCGAACAAGTACGTTGTTAACGAGTCAAAAGATTAGTCTGCAACAATCGGCGACTGGAAATGAAAGGTGCCGCTAGCTTTATCTCATAACACTTGATCCTTAGGTCAAGCTTTCAAAGACTTAATACCACGAACATTGCCCACCATTGTAAGATTTACTTGGTAGAATAAAGCCATTAATATCTTCTCCATGCATAGCATGATAAAGGTACCAAGGCCACAACAGTGATAAAGAAAAGCAACCGGATTTTCTGACAGGAGAAATTCTTAATTCCTATCAGTGATGCCATTCACACTTGATATGGTGACGTCGCTACGGTAGGATTGAACTCAGTTCGCGGTTCATAACATGTCTTACAAAATTCGTTGTACCATCTGAGTGCAAAGGCTCAGCTACCCTTCTGGGCTTCACTGGGGAGGCTCCAGATTCCAGAGACAGAGGGGGAATTAAGATATACCCGCTTCAGGATGATTAACTCCAGTATCCCTAGCCCGGGCTATGGCCGGAGGCCGGCGGTCCCGTATAGTGGTCCGGCATAGTTTTCTTCAACTAACGTAGGCACTATGACACTTCCCAAATAGGCAACCAATTCCTGATTGGACGAGTCTTTGTAACAGATGTCGTCCACCTATCCGTGTAAGATGATTGGTTATCCAAACGTAACAGATGTATATGAAGCTATTGACGAGGAGGTGCTGTGTATGACTTTAAGTCCGTTAATCCCATAATTCCGTGATGTCTCTCTATAGTTGAGTATAATAAAGTAGATGATATGATGGTCAATTGAGTATAAATAGAGGTGATCAAGAGCGTCTCAATTTGTGAGGATATAGCTAGGACTCAGCGAGCTATTGACTTCTTCATCATACATCCAAAGTTTATCATAACTACATTCATCATGCCGGCCACAACTCACCCAGAATACAACGCGAACACCGAGGCGCTCGAAGTCGCCAAGGCGTTCAGCGAAGGGATTCGCGGAAAGACAGTTCTTATAACCGGCGGTAATCCTGATGGTATCGGATTTGCCACTTGCCAGGCATTCGTAAGCTCTACCCGACCGCAGAAGCTTCTTGTCATGATCCAGTTGTTTGCTCACGACCCTTCCTTCTAGGCATCGCAATCTCCTGCACACATCATCATTGCGGGTCGCACACCGTCAAAAATCAAGCAATGTATCGAGATACTCAAGTCCCAGTACCCTAACGTAGATTATCGCCCTCTCATCGTCGATCTTTCCCGCCAGAAGTCCGTCAGGGCGGCTGCTTCCGAGCTTCTCTCTTGGGCCGACATTCCCACGGTTGACATTATCATCAACAGTGCTGGCGTGATGGGCATCCCAGAGCGCACGCTCACCAAGGATGGCATTGAGTTGCACTTTGCGACGAATCACATCGGTCACTGGCTACTCACCTGCTCCATCATGCCAAAGCTTATCAAAGCCGCGGAGAACAGTCCCAAGGGAGCCACACGGGTGGTCAACGTCTCGTCTGCTTCGCCCATGAGAGCTCCTATGCGATGGAGCGACTTGAACTTCGAAAAGCTGAACAAGGACTTGCCCCAAGAAGAGCAGCCACACTACGATTTCATCGAGATGTGGGGATACAAAGACGTCCGGAACAAGTCATACGTAGGCCTCGACGGCTACAATATGAGCAAGATCGCGAACGTGTTGTTCGGGGTCGGAGCGAACAAGCGCTTGTACGAGAAGTACGGCATTCTCACCCTGGCCGTGCATCCCGGCGTCATAGCAACGGAGTTGGGACGAAATTTCCCACCGGAGAATAGGAAGGCTATCGATGGGATGCTAGAATCAGGGGTTTTTACCTACAGAACGTTGGGCGCAGGGGCGTCGACCAGTCTGGTTGCAGCGCTGGATCCCAAACTAGGGCCTGGCGAGACCAGAGACGGCAAGGAGAACTACGGCGTGTACCTGGATGCTTGCCAGATCACTGACAAAGCGCTTCCTGGAAACGTGTCGAGTGCTAGTGGAGAAAAACTCTGGAAGTTGTCTGAAGAGCTGGTCAAGGAGAAGTTTGAATGGTAAAATGGTCGAAGAATTGATACTCTGAGGGGCGCTGGAAGACCACTCCTCTCGGTGATGTTGTACTTAGGATTCAGTCCTTAGACAATATATTTGAAAGTCTGTAGAAAACCTCTGAAGCTTTTCATTCGAAAAGATTGCACTTTGGTTCAACAAATTGTCAGAATAGCCTTCGATCAGATCTTCCAAATCAAGCGAGGTAGCAACCCGCTAGTGGCAACCAGAAGCGGCTCAACGGATAACTACAATTCTTAAGAGTACTTGAGGATGACTCTCGGCAGTCTCTCGAGGCTCTCTCAACATCTGGCCCACATAACATGCCGCAAGTTGATATCGACCTCCATCAATAACAGCCCGAACGCGTCACCCTTGCCATATACGGTTATCCATGGGTTGCATTTCCGAAGGAGACCATGAAGTACTTGCCTACTACCCGGACTTCGCGTACCATGATGCCGCTGCGCATGGGCACGAAGAAATAGCGAAGCCGTTGAATCGGTCACGCCCTGATACCTCGCGCCAAATCCCAGCCCCCTATCAGCAAAGCGACGAACGGGAAATCAGGGAACTGACTAAATAAATATCGTTCTGGATTACGTTCAGAAGACGCAGGCGTAAGGTGGCTCACCTCGTGATACTAAAACATACGGGATGCCATCCCGGCTCACTCACTCACATTTCATCCAGATTGTGCAAAGGCCCCTGTTGCTCGCCCTGCACGAGCCCAGCTCGTTGGGCCTTGGAGTAGCCTTCCTTGCCGTCCCAGTTGCGAGACAATAACAACACCATACATCAGTCTCAAACCTCCCGACCGTGAACTCCAGCATCAGGATTTCGACGTTCGTAGAGACTGGCTATCTAGCGCTATGTCCCGCATCGTTGATGAAGCTGAGAGGTTCCAGATGCAGCTAGATCCCAACATCAAGCATTCCCCGTTATCCGGGGTAGGTCTCCCCATATTGTATATAAGTCCAGCGGGGGTTAGCCCGTGATAAAAGCCAAGACCAAGCTGCCACGAAGCCCCCGTCGACGGCGGGGACATTTAGGTATCAGACCCCCCAAGCTCCCAAGCAACGACAAATCGTGTCTTCGGGTTACCTGATCGGGACGTGTTATAAACCAGCCTAGTGTAGTGCGGCGTGAGAAGCGCCAAATCTATTATTACAGCAGATACGATTGATACGAATCTCTCGTCGTTTGTTCGGTTTTTCAAATATCGCTTTCGTCGGCTGGCGTCGAAGTTCAGGAGGACCTTCTCAAGTAAGCTTGGCGTTCAATTAGCAGGTGTAGGAAGCATACAGTAGCATTCATGAATGTAGTCGTCATTAACTCGTGGAGTAGCCAATCTGAGGACGGCCTAAAAAAAGTTCAAAAAAACGCGCTGTGGTCGTATTCACGCGTCCTTTGGGCAATCACGCGCTCAATCAAATGGTTGCGCATTGTCAAACAAATGTCATTTCATCAAGTCGTTGCAAATCAATGAGGTCAAAGAGTTACATCGTAGTGATAAAATTTTCCCTGCTACCACGTTGGAACTTTTACACGGGCTCCCTTCCGCGCCATGCGATCGCCATATGCAAGATGAAGTCATGCGACGATCTACCTAGTATCCACGAAGCAGCTCTAGGCCCATCACTAACCATGAACGTCATGCATCACCTTTTTGGCGTAAAAAAGGATGAGAAGGCATAATACGCTGTAATATTATCTTCAGGCAGTGAAAGTTTCAACTACCACTGTTGAGGTCGCAGCCCCTTACCCCCTAATTAGAGTATGTGTACATGATTTTTCGCTAATTCCATTTGGCTAATCCATGGAACGGGTAGTAGATATATGCTATGTGCGTTGACTGTGCGTCAACGCTTTTGTCCTTTGAGCTCTATGTTGGCCACCCAAGAGCTTACTTTTTTGATGAATAACGCACCGCAACCAAGAAAACCCACAAAACCCAGCGCTGCCTAACCGTGATCCGGATGCTCCTGAGATAATCCTCTGCAAACCCAACGAAAACGAGATACATTCCCAATCTAAAGTAATAACCAAGATGTATAACAAAGGGTATTGAGTGTGATGCAATGCTAAAAGTAAAGAAAAACTGCCCTATCCTGATCATCGCTTCGTAAAGAAAATGTGGTACTATCTGGAGATAAGAGAGCTGAGACAAATGGAATGAGGTGAACGAAGTATTTCCCGCGAGGTCGCCCGTAGAAGCATAAATACCCATCTCTGTTGAAGTTGTTGGCAGGCATGCTCAGAACCCTGGTTTGCGATGGACTTGACCAAGCGGTTGGCCAAAGTTACTACTCTTCCTTAATTTCAGGGGAACATCTTCCTCAACGCCCTCAAGTCCGTCTTCCAGATGGCTGTCGTTGCTAGGCACATTTGAAAGGGGAGCCCCAAGGTCTGTCAAGTGTTCTCCTGCATCTTGCAGGACTTCCGGTTCGCAGAGGACGGATGGCGTGGCATCAGTTGCCTTGACTTCTTCTAGTTTATCTGATAGCCTCCTCAGAAATACCTCATCTGCTGCCGGTCGATTCTTGAGACACAAAGGCCCTTTGAGTGCCAGGTCCTCATCACTGGGTTCAAGTGTAGCCTCCTCTAGCAGTTCGGTATCGTAGTAGAGCCCCAAGGCCTCATGGCTCTCCTGGTCAGCGTCAGGGATGACTGGCGGATTGCTTTGGTCCTGTGCTTTATCAACTTGAGCCATCTTCAGATCGTCGGGGCTCGTTGGCGTAGACGTCCCGGTGCTCCCAGCGGTATTTGTGGTGGTGGAGTCCAGAGTCGGGAGTTGAGAGAAGGACACGGAATGGTTTGGTGTATGTCCGGCATGCATGGTGAGCCTGCGGTGAACAGGAGCCATCAATGCTGCCTGTGCCATTTCGGATGGCGAAGGTTTGAGATACAATTCAGCAACAGTCTTCGGGCAAGGCGTTGGAGATAGTTTAGCGTATGCGCCTGTAGGCGATAATGATTTTCCGTCATTGAACGTGGGTTTTTGAACTGCAGGCGCTTTTAGTCGAACTCCTTCAAGCCCAGGAATAACCCCACTAATGTCGATCGATGGAACTTGCTCTTCTTGGCGAGGAGTAGTGTTCTTCGGCGAAGCGCTTTGCATTCGCGGATCGAGTGGCACGAAGGGATTCGACTCTGGTATAGTAGACCCTCTTCCATGTGGTAAACTGCTCGGTGAAACACCATCTGATGGGGTATGAAATGCGCTCGAAGATCGACCAACGGTTCCCTGAATGTCAGAACTGCCCGATCTACGGTTTCCTAAAATCTTTTCAACAGTTCCGTCGATGAATGCGCCAAGTTTGCCCGTAGTTTTAGGTTTGTTTCCGTTTCCGAGCAGCTTGGCCAGTTTAGCCACCTCGGCCTCGGCTGTTGCGGCCCTTTGTTTCCAGTCCAGAATCTCATTTTCCAATTTTGTCTTTTGTTCCGCCCAGAGTAACCGTTCTTCGTCCATCATGTCTCGTTCTTCCCGAAACATTTCCTCAGCGCGAGCACGACTGGCTTCTAGATGCGCACGTTCGGCTTGCCAGTTTTCTTGTAATTTCCGACTGTATTCCTCTCTGCGGTGAAGGAGTGTCGCAGTCGTCTGAGGGCTTAGATGTTCGAAAGGCGACATAGCGCCATTGTTGAGAGGCGCCATGGAGGGCGATGTGATAGAAGAACCAGGCCTTCC
Source organism: Xylaria flabelliformis (assembly GCA_007182795.1). Taxonomy (NCBI): domain Eukaryota; kingdom Fungi; phylum Ascomycota; class Sordariomycetes; order Xylariales; family Xylariaceae; genus Xylaria; species Xylaria flabelliformis. The sequence continues at coordinate 265,701 of VFLP01000002.1, read as the reverse complement.
TCTTGTAGGTGTCGAGAGGGAGCGATGCTCTGTTGTAAGAAATCGTTGGGAATTTGATGCCACTGCGAGAGACGACGAAGGCATATGACTTGTAGGCGGGAGTTTGATGCTGCTTGAAGCATCAACAGAAGGGTGTTTCAAGGAGTTTGGCAAAGATAAAGGTGATATCATCGAGTCTGGCCGGTGGTGGAATTGGGGGATAGGAGCCATGGAGCGATCGAAAGAGTCAAGACCACCCGAAGGCAGAAATGAATCGGGAGGCAGCCTCGTCATGGCGAGCATTGTTGGGAGAGAGCCGGGCGGGATTGAAACAGGCTGGAAATTGAATAAAGGTTCGAGATTGCAGACTGGGGCCTCAAGAGCGGCCGCTTGTTTCCTGTAATCGACGCTAAGAGGAGGGACCGAAGTTAAAAGTGGTGCGGTAATTGTCTTTAGAACAGCGAATTCCTAGCTCGTCCAGGCGCGAACCGGTCGCGATAGTGGGTGCTTCGAACTGCCAAACGACAAGGCGACAAACGATGTTGTCGATGGGTTATCGAGGGCTAGACAGAAATCGGTCGCACCGTCAATCTTCTGTTCGGGATTGTATTATCGTCTTGCCAGATTCGAGTCGGCGGATCAAAAATGTGGTGCTGGTCGAGAAAGAAAGTGTCGAGGCGCATAAGCGGGTAAAACCAGAAGAGCAGATAGGAGTGACGTATTCGGTTCTCGTTCATGCAAGTTGCAAACTACCCATCAACACAGAATATGAGAACTCTATGTGAGCGCGATAGCCAGGTATATACGCAATTCAAAATCTGTGAGATGTTTGCATAAATGGATATTTACCATCTTTCGGTGTCGAAGAGACGTATGTATGTATACCTCAGTTAAAGTGTAATATGATGTGAAGGAACCAAGGCAAGAAAAGAAGATGAGATGGGAGTAAGTTAATGGAGAGAGAGATTACCCCCCCCTTACAGTCCGTACCTAGACGGGTAGGTCGTGTGTGCGCTGTAACTAGGCTGTAGTGCGGTGTCACTATGTCACCACTAGCCAGTTGGACAGGCCCGATTTGGGGTTATTTCCAGGTTGGGACACTGGGTGGATCCAATTTAGTAAGGGACCCCAAATTACTGGACGGGGTCGGCAGGGGGGCGGCACGGAGCCACGGGTTCTGCCACGGGTTCACCAAAGACTTGACTAAAAAGAAGGACCCTGGAAATTCAATAGGTACATTGCTACATTGCTTTAACATCCTGGGGTTTCATAATCAATTGATTTGCCATTCACCATTTACCATTTGCCATCTGCCATCTGCCATCTGCCTTTCTCATCTTGCTATTTTCGATATCGGCATTCCGATCAGTAAGTCGGAAGGTCAATGCGCACAACGGACCATCCCCATCGTAGGCCGCATGGTTTCATGAACAAAATCTTCATAACTTGTTTAGCCCCGGCTTCGCTGGCAAGCGCTGGGGAGCCCCATAACGGCATACGTGGACATTGCTAGTGCTCCGAGTCAATCAATCAGTCATTCATTCAGTTGGGTTGGGCAGCAGCTGTCGGCGTAGTCTAGACTGCGGCTATAGACCATCGTGTATGCCGTGCGCCAGGTGTTTCAGCTGCCGAATAGTTGAGATAATAGTCACCCGCCATCGTGAACCATTACCCAGCTGAGCTCTCTTTCCCTCGAGTGCCCGATAAGCATCTTGCTCTATATACAGCGAGGTGCATCAAGTCGCCTTGCACAGCATTTGATAGTGAGTATGAGTACATAAAGATGCAGATGCCGATACTTGGCCATCGTGACCAGATGTTCGTTCAGCCAGCCTGGTTCATCCCACCTCGGCCAATCAGCTCCCTGCCCCTTCGAATCCTCACTCACGATAGTGTGCCAGCGTGGCAAACCAACCTCATCATCATCATCATCAATCTTGTTCAACGGTGCCCGATCCTACTTGACGAGAGCACTTTCAAGATCTATTAGATCAGGGGGCTCCGGTTTCAGTGTCAGATAGGAACGGCCCGCAGAAGCTTGACTGAGACTTGAGATTGCCATTTGCCATTTGCCCGTACGGTGAACCAGAGTCAGCGGGGATGTTGTGCCTATTGCACGCCAACACCATGCCGGTTTCGGCTTTTCTTTTGCCAATATCCCGTTCAATCTTCATCAACAACATATCTACTTACCCTAGATACCCCACAGAGCACACAACACCCTCATTTCGAAGGGACTCTTCCCCGTTATTCCGCATCTTGGCCATGCGGTTGTGGACATGATGAGCACGTATTGCGTTAAATGCTTTTCCGTGCTAGCGCCAACCGCAAACTGACAAGAGCGCTCGCTCACTTGAAGGATGTGTTCGGGTGAAAATGTATCTTTATATTGTGACAGCACGATCTTCTATTATTTTCCGCCAATTCGCGTTGGATGCTATTCAGTTCATGAAGATCTTCAATTCCCAGATCTGCAGGGACCTACACGCTCCACTCACACCGAACCCAAATATCTACTCTTGTAAATTTGTATACGGAGCACAACCCCGACTCACCGCCCAACCGAGGAGATGCGACTTTTATGGTAGGCAATTCAGAGACGGCCAAGGACTACCCCAAATCGTGAAATCCATGTTGACTGGACCCTTAAACTTCCACACCTTTCACACAGCCTAGGATAGGCCCGCGTGAACATTGACCCTTGCCAAGGGTTTCTGTACTAGCGTTGCTCATGTGACGAGCCCTTGGACCCTGGATTTGGCGGCTATGGAATTGTTTGTAAGAATTGGCTCTAGTATTGTACCTAACTCGGCCCTTTATTTTCTTCCATTCTCCTGACTACACTGCACTAGGTAGGTATCAATAGTGAAGAAATTGGCTCCACAGCCTAACCAATAACCCCTTCTCTCTATCTTTCTTCAAGACTAGGTATTTAACAAGTTCCCAGCCACGTGGTCCGGCCGTCGGGACCATCTTTGTCAGTATTTTGGCGGCCGCCAGTCAAGTCAAGTGCGCAGCAGAATTCTCCAAATACCCACACCTGTCAAGTTCCACATACCCCTCACGAGGTTGGAGCGAGGGTGGTCAATATTGGTATTCTCAGTGAAGGAATATGCAATATCATCTGCTCCGCCCGTTTGCGTAGGAATGTCGGCCTTTACTCCGGAATATCTCCCAACAAGCAATGTCGAATGGCCTGATATCTCAATGTGACCGCATAAAAGTGACTGCATACATACCCTAACAGTGAGGCCAGTCATTCCAATATCTGCAAGCCTACTGGTCAATGGGCATTCAACTAGACCAGAGACCGTCTATGCTCAATGGGAATCCCTTGAATTGTGAATTGCACTGTCCAAAGCAAGCAGCGGGGGGCTCTAATCAGATTCTGGCTACTAATTTCGGTATTAGTTAAAACTCCTGCATCAGGAACATACAGTAGGTAAATACGTGAGAGAGTGTTTGTGTTTAGTTCAATGGTTGAAGAATATGATTGTGGCAGAGCAGTCTACTTAGTCAAGCAATCGACTCTACAGTGCGACCGAACATTGTGAGCTGATTATCGATTGCTACAAAAATGCCGAGATTATTATGTTTTAACTAATACCGTTGATATGACACCTGTTGCGTTCGTGTTGCCTTGTCAGTTGTACTATCTACGCATGTCATAGGCCCCTACAGAAGGCGAACATAAACCTAAACTGAAGAGTTGTCTATTTTATAGTCAAAGTCTTGTTTGAGCATTACCTGGTGTTGTTAATCGATACTAGGAGGATAATACGGGGCTTGTAGTCCGGCCGTGAAAGTATTACCACTAATATGCATGGTAGGAGTTGATCTTAAGTCAAACGATATATTTCTACTATGTTATGCTAATGTGCAGGATAACCAACCTCGATGGCGACAGTGAACACGAAGACTACTTCAAAATTCCTACTGCCGTCTCTGGTTTGTCACAAAAAGTGCTATGCGAACTTTTCATACGGGCGTCTACCATGGAGCACTCCCTTCTGCTCCGTGATAGGCCTATGCACCAGCCACAGCAGCAGCGAAAACTTCGTTGAGGTAACGCCACTCAAGCCATATGGAAAAGTTGGACTGAAGTATACAGCACGCATAACCTCCTAATGCAATGTCGATGTAACGCGTAAGGGAGGTCTGAGAACGATGAAAACAAAAATCCCATCTCTACCAATTCTTTGGTAAAGCGGTATTCCAACAGAGAATTAGTAATTGAAGAGCTCTTTATATACAGACCCGGCGAAGGAGTTTCACAGTGTTCTTCCTACAATGATGGAGAGGTTTTCTGACCCTAATCAGCGCCTTTGAATTCCAACAAGAAGTTAGAGAGTGATGCATCTTAACGAGAGTGGGGATTTCGCCCTAGTATAGCTTTGTAGTAGGTTCGAATGATTCTTCTCTCATTTTCGCTACATAACTAATTTTCTAAGGTGACGTTGCATGATGAACGACATGACCAATGCGCGGTGTCGAAAATTCCATCATTACGTCTCACAGTAAGTTTGTGTATTACAACTAATGTCGTTTTGATTACTTGCGTCTCCATACTGAAACTCATTTAGTAATAATGTGAGAACGTATAAGAGTCGAACAATCGTAGTTTTTATGCCACTTCACTAAATTTGACACGGGGAACGTGAAACAGAAACTCACGTACGCTATAAAGCCCCAATACACATCGAAATATGAATTTGCAGCCGTACATCGTGGGATTCCCCCCATTCCGAGCTGTCGGTTGCACCGATTTCCCAGTCAGGCCACAAACAGAGTGAAAGGGAGGACATCGCTTTAGTTGCGTAACCATTTCTACCATATGAAAGCAAGCATCCATGGGTTGAATCGAGGACTTACCGCCTTCAGACGAGAATACATCGTCGTCACCAATCAACATGGTTCCACTACCCTGTCTCATTCCAGTGGGGCAAAAGCAGTTGGGTATAAAGCAAAACAATCACTCCCGAAAATCACTGATTGATTCACCATGAGGGACAGTAAACTCAACCGGCCAAAACTCGTGTAACGAGGGAGTTTTCAGCCATGCTGCACGCGAACTTTCTGCTCGGCGGCCTCCTTTGGACTGCCAACGCTTGTGCAAGACATGTAAGAGAGCCACATAAGCCGAGACGTTGTATAACAGGCTTATACTAATTTTTCAGGCACCATATAGTCTCCAAGAAATCCAGAATATCGACGACGACACTTCTATGAATGATATGATCTCGTCATTGGACAGCCTTACTCTGCAAAGGGACTTGGAGACGACTGGCAGTAAGACAAGCCGCCGCGATACTGTAAGCGTCTTGTATATTTGAAATATTCCCCTATTCCATATTCTGAAGAGGCTTTCGTTTCCTTTTTCGGCCCGTCATCTGACCCCATTTTTTGGGTTCCGATTTGAGACCTGCTTTGCAGACAGAGGTAGCCATGCCACCAGCTTCAAAGTTGTATAATATCTTGACAGATCTCAAACGATCTCCAGCAGTTACTGACATGCGACAATTGTGCCTCCTAATGCCTCTCACGGGTTGAAATCTATTCAATATACTATCTTCTACACATCATATTTTGCATTATGCTAACCTTATCTCTAACCATGATCAGTATCCCATAAATTGCCACCTCCATAACTGGCCGTCAGCATCCGTTGAATCAATAAAGGAAGCCTATAGTTGGTTTTACCAATTATGGGCCCCGTTAGAGGCAGATGCGCAACACTGCCGCAGGGTTGCCTGCTTTGGCACTTCGGGAGTATGGCTGTGCGCCGACAGTCTTGATTACCAAAACGTAAACAGCGTAAAGATTGCCGATAAGATGAATGATCTTCTCGATGGAGATCACGGGTGTCTCGATAAGGATAACTCAAACATGGTTCAGGGACAGGTACGCACGGCAGTTTCTTAGTCTTCTACAGAGTTTTCTCACTCCTAGCTTCAACCAGGGGGAGTGTAATATTCTATATATGAATACCCCAAGTATAAAAGAATTAAGTGGCGGCAGAATCTACAGCTCCTTAGAACAAACCCACGTATATCCTAATACAAGAAGCTCCTGCTAACCTAAAAATCCTTTTAGGTCTTTACCTCCGAGGGGTGGAACGTTCTTGTTCGCGGCGGGGAGGCTTGTTCGGTCGACGTACCAGAGCAGCCAATATTTTACTAATGAATGACGATTTGCAAGGGGTGATACGATAGTAAAGGTTGAATCAGATTAGATATTACCCATCGTTATCAGACACGGTACGTATAGTTGAATAATGATTCTCCAGACGCCATATGGGTGCTTATGATGTTTTTTGTTAGATAGTTATGCTCAACTTCATTTACTGGTTACTTTTTATTGGTTAGGAAAATCATAATTACAAATGCGGGATGACTCCTCCCTCATCTTATAATGCATTCCAGAGCAAATCACAATGTTGCAACCAGAATGTAACTCGCTTAGGCTTAAGTTTCTAGGGCAGCTAAGATGTGTTCACTATAAAAGGCCGCAGGTGAGACCGAGCTGGGAGAGGGGGAGCAACATAGGGAGAGGCATGTTGTGTGAGTAGAAATTGCTGGTGGTGACGATGATGAATTTCCAGCTCAAGGGAGCTGAATGAGGAGACTTCTCTTCTTGACCAGGGCCCGCTGCTTCATTATTCCCGTCCTCGGATGCAGACGGGACAGGTATCTTGACTGCTGTCTCGGTAGGCTTGGAGCTAACGCAGTCATTCTCACTCCATTGGTAGCCTACCAGCACTTTGGCTGCGGCATTGTTCAAACCAGCTTACAGCGTTTGTTAGCTTTTGATTCGATATTTTTTCAGATGAATGTGTGTTCGAGTTCCTTAACTTATTGTTATAGACAATTGACTTCTTATTAAGACGAAGTTGAATCTCTGCCTGAATTATAGCAAGCCATTCCTGCAGCTCAGCCACCATCAAAGTTCCATCGGCCTTGCGCTTCTCAAACGGTTGCCTGCTATCCTTGTCTAATCTCGTTAGTATGGATTCAACCATGCTTTAACGAACTGAACTTCAACTCGCCAAGTCCAAGAAAACAAGCCTTGCCTGTGCCAGAATAGTAGTAGTTCGTACACGCACCGCTAAGACTGTCGGTTTCTACGATCACACATTCGTTCATTGGTCTGACAAATATACCATGTAAACACCATTTGCATGAAGCCGACTCTTTTTGGCTACCGAACAAGAAGAATGCAATGGCTGCAGCTCGTCTGGCGTCGGAAACGTTGAAGTTTGCGGGAACTTGCTCTCCCTTGGTCCAGACCTGCTTAAGTTTGAAAAGGCGTTCAACCAGCTAAATGAAAAATCATTTAACTGTTTTACAACTGAAACAAAGTAAAGTAGCAAACCTGAACCTCTTCTATAAGCTTTCCTACTTGGTTGGACTTGCGCTGTCGTAATTGATTCACCACGAACACAGTTTTTGCAGCGGGTCTGTGTAGTCCTCCCATTTCTCAGGCGCAAAATGCGGTGCTTCTCCCTTGTAACTGAAGTCTATAAACGGGCAAGGCGACATGATATACAGTGAGGTATATTGATATGGAATGGTGGAGTAATGACAAGAACGGTGGTAGGAGGCTGCCTGATGATCTAAGACTGTCGGGGCAGACTATTCAACATAGAAAGAGAACCAGTATATGCTCAGAGGGTGTCACATTTCACACTGCTAGTAGTTCTAGTATTGACATACTCTTATTGCACAAAGAGGAGAAGCTCTATCTGCATAGCAGAGATGTCCTAGCTGGTGTATATATGTACGGGTCTCTGACCAGTGCCCTATACCTCTGGCTTCCGGAGGATATTCCGTGTTCCGTGACATCTGGAGTGTAGTTTAGTATGTAAAGTGGCTACAAGGTTGATAACCATAGTCGAGTTCTTCATACGAAGAGGTTCCGGTCAGACTGCTACTATCTTGACCATGATCATGGTCGCCTTCGTCGTCATCGCGAGTCTCTTGCGGGAACTTATCGGAAGGCTTCACAAAGATCAGGGAGCTCGGCGGGGCAGAGGTAGAAACCCTGAACTGGCTGCTATCTACTAAGTATGTCTAGGTACTCGACTGCTTTGCGTTTTCGACTTTACTCTCTTCTCGAACCACTAACGTGCTACTAAACATGGGTCGGAAGGAGTCCATTGTCGACAAGCCACCAATTGCGTTTGCAAAGTCCGTCCAGATTAAAGAACATGTGGCCGGATTGAAGAGGTCGATGCAGGTAGCTATCACTGTGACAGGGGATTCAAGAAGGCCTAGACGATCATGGGTCAAAACCAATACTTGAGTAACGGCCTAAGTAAGTAGTACGTGTATTATTACATAGCTAGACGATTCGTCCACATAATACCTCGTCAAAGGATATATTTGCCTAGAGTAGCCGACTCGTCCGAGTATGGTACAAGCGTGTCATGAACACAAGTTTCAGTTATAGCTCTAAAGCTTGGGAAATTTCCAGGATAAAACGAATACGTAAGTCTTTGCACCAATTAAGTACTTACCCTCAACAACGCGAAGCAAACTCATTGAAAATCTTAACAAGGAGGCACCTCCCAGCCCTGCGATAACGGATTTGGGTGCTGCTTAGGGGTAACAGTCTCGCGGACAATGCCAAAATAAAGAGCTGAGTACACCTCAATATCGACTCTCCTCCCGTGATTGCGCTAAATTGGTAACCTTGGTCGAACACCAGAAGACCGTTTTCACGAAGTATTGCGTTTAACCAGGTCTTCCTCCGCCGAAGTTGTGAAGCATTTGGAACGTATTGCCCCAGTCCTGCAGCCTTCCAAGTTAAAGATATGAACAAAGGTTAAGCTAAATATAGAGTTAGTCGAAGAGCATCTAAAAGAGAGGTACGAATTTAAGGTTATAGGGCAACGTCTCGATAGGCCAAACGTACAAAGGCACAACTGAAAGATTCTGAGAGTAGGCGTACTAGTGTATGTTTTGATGCCTGTCGATCTCCTATCCTCTATGTACTTGTTCAATGGAGACATCTCGTATGATTCTTAGTGTAACAGCGGGTATCAACGCTGCTGCGGGCTAATGAGATATTGTATAACTAGAATGAACTACTTAATAAGATGTACGAGTTCGGATACAATCATTGCTAACCTTTTAGAGATTTTCACCTGGTACAATAACTACCGCTATTAGTGTAAGCAAGTCTATTATAACGATTCATACAGACATGAGAAAGAGAGCTTTTTATCTCTGTATTATCTCACTAGCACAATCCGTGGATGCAGGGCTATCGAGCAACACCAACGCATTACTCACCTGATCTTAGATGACCTCTTTATGAAACGGGTTGACCTATGGACGTGTTAAAATACGACTACACTTAACCATCTAAGTTATTACGCAACGCGGGGCTAATTAGAGAGGTGTGATAATAGTGACAAAATCCTATGCACTACTCGTGATGTTTGATGCTACTATGACTTGACTTCTGTTTGTTGTGCCGCGGAAATAGAAATATTATGTACGCTGCTCTGGTTCACAAAAAGATTTTTGGAGAGCGTTGAGCAACTACAAGCATTTAAAATACAAGTCAAATACGGTATTGAGATTGACAAACGTTATAATACTGAGGACTGCACCGTGCAATTGTTAATATGGTCCATACTAGTGTCGCACACAGGTAAATAAATATCAATGCCGGCGTTATTGTCATCAATCAATAATTCCAAGGTACTCTCACAACTCTGCGACGCCGCCCGTTGGACCCAATACTGTTTGTTCAGTGTCTACGGGTAACTAACAAGCACGAGCCATTGGAGAGAAAAGCAATCGTGTTACGAACAAGCCTACCCCTGTTACGAGCAACTTACCCGGGAGACGGTCTCCAATACGCACGAAACGGACACTTAAGGTAGGTAATCAATGCTCTATCCAAACTTCATCACATACAACATTCATGTTCAATTTTCGGCGGGATGGCCTATCTTTGTTGGGAACATGCAACACTGACTCGGTGATGCATCATTTATGTCAGATTCTAATTTGTCATCACGCGACAATAACGGTAGGCATGCCCTTTGTGGCAAACCCAACCAAGGAGCCGAGTATTACGCGCATCATGTCGAGCCTGGTAGCCTGTCAGCCAGCCAGCCAGCCAGCCCGTCATTCCCCACGGCAGGCAATTCCGTTGGATAACTCTGATAAGTTTGCCACATATAGGTTGCTTACGCTCAGCCCCTTGTCAGAGAAAGGGAAAAAAAGGGTCACACGTCATCGGGATCATTCAGTCAATCAAGAGACTGTGAAAATTTTTTGTACTTTTATGTACCTGCTGTTAGATACGAGCACATGAAAGGGTAGGCTACCTACCTATATATGATAAGTTGACGCAGTGGCCGGCGGTCGGTCGGTGGTTGAGCGGTATAAAGTAGGCTATTCTGCAGTTTCAGCCCCCAGTTCGGCTGATGGGTTGGTTGGGCGTCAGAATACCGTAATGCATGTCAAGCTTACGCCTTTTTTTGTTCACGCCATTCTTGTCAAACGAACCCTCGCTTCTGCCCAGCAATGCGGCTCTCGCCAAGCTCAAAGGCCAAGACGGCTATCAGGTACGAAATGGGGATTTGCGATCGATGTGCATTTGTTAATTTTCTTTCGCACGCGACATAGCTCTTGAACTAATAGTTACGATATCTACAATTCTATCACAGCATAATAGTTTCTCGCCTTTCTTACCTTGTATCGAGCTAATTGAGCTGAACACTACGTGTAGGCAGAATGTCAAAACTGTCCAGACCCAATTGAGGTGGGCTGAAAGTATACAGCGGCGCCCGCGGTGAGCTCTGCAGAGTCACGACCCTTTCTACCGGCTTACGGCCCAGTCCAGCCCAGCTATCCCATCCTATCCCAGCGAGACGACCGAATGGGGGGTTTACGTCGCCGCTCGTCTGCGAGGGACCAACGCGCAAGGGTGAAATGCGACGCAGCGTGAACCGGGTCACAATCCCTCGCAGATGAGAAAGTCGCATGATGCATGAAGAGCCGACCAGCTCTTTTCCATTACGGGTGAGACGCGACCATATCCTTGGGATGTTGTAGGTGAGGTAGTGGTGTGAGTGATATTCCGGCATTGGCTTTTCCCTGGTTCGGGTCCAGGCTCCATCTCGTCCAATTGGAACGGATGTGCATATATGCCTTGATTGACGCAGTGGCCATGGAAACCTCAGTTATCCAATTCCATCGAAGGAGGTCTGGAGCTTGCAGCTGCGGTCTGCAACACCCAACATCACCACCCCCTGATGGAAATAAAATGGCTGTCAAGGCTGCATCTAGCAGAATCAGGTAAACCGCCCCATGTCCGACTGATCGCGCACATAGGGACAGGAATACCCCGGCGCGTCTATCTACTCCCCACGTGTTGCGCACCTATGGGACGACCGCCGCCGTCACCATACAGGACGCTAACGGGTCATTGGTTCAGAGTATCAAGAGATCGCCGCGATTGACGAGGCGATCGTCTTTTCAGTCACCGGGAATCTGGCGGAGAGGGCGGGGGAATCAAATGCAAGGGAGTCCCTCGAGGGCAATGAATCGCAGGCTCGGCAGGGTCTTAAGTTGAACTTCGTCAACGCTTGGGAAGGCCAAGGCAGGGATTATCTACCCTACATCTTTCTATCCGCGGCACGGCGTGTGGCATATGCGGAGAAGGCACTTGTAGCTGGGGCATGCCGTGGGTTTCAAGGCGGAGAATGCCTTTCCATCCCTCATTTCTCTGTTTTCTGAGGACGCTTATTCTGAAATGCAGTTTCTATTGGAATGGTGTGCCCAGATATATGTATCTGCGCATCTACAGCGCCCCAGTACAGATACATGACGCACAAGATCGATGTACACCGTTTCACTTTCCATGACTTGACATCTCGGCTGCCCCTTTTAAGCCTTCGCTTTGCTCAAACCGGGACCGAGATGGGTGCGCATATGATAGTTCCGTGCGGGCTGAGAGATACTTTGTGGGTAAAATAATCGGTGGTGATAGGTATAATAAACCCAATTGATGGGGCATGGCCCCCATTTCACGACCGCTAGGCGATTCTTAACTCTTGTCCCGCTTTCCCACCGGTCATCGGAAGCGCGATGGACAGAGGATTGACGGATTGACGATAGTCGGGATAGTGGGCGCGAATCATCGTGCGACTTGCCAAGAGCTCTCTGCTCAGAGGAGAGCTGGCTTGGGAGACAGGACCCTCGAGAAGCGGAGAGAACCGCCCAAGTAAGTATACTTAGTTTTACCAGCTCTCCTCCGTTAGCCCAGTGACAAGCCTCTGAGAGAGATGACGATACGACATAACGAACACGCAAGCAAATCCGGGTCACGTAGCGTAGATTCTGGACTTGTCTGCAGAAGACTTCTATGGGGAATAGAAAGAAAGATTACACTATCGGTCTGATCGCATGCATTCCGTCTCGATGCGCGTGATGTAATGCAACTATGCAATACTACAATACCAACGGTCGAAGGTTTGGTAATGAGAAACGAAGTACATACCTGTTCCTTACCTACATTGATGGTGGGTGGCACACAGCTTGCCGGATGCGATGTGCTTCGAACTCCCAAGAAATTGCCAATCTTGCCAATCCTTTCGAGAAACGAGGGAAGCAGGTTGCAGCAGCTAGAATAGCTGGAATAGGTAGACCCCCCACGATGTGCTCGTATGTTTTGTGCACCTGACAGCTCGACAGCCCAGTCAGCATGCATACAATTGGGCATGTCCATGCGGCAAGGATCCCGCACACCAAAGAGCCCTTAAGTTCGCCAGTAATTGGCAGGGTTTGCGACAGAGTGAAGTAACACAGGTAGTATATTGCACCGGGATACCACTTGTTGTCACCTACTTGCCTCTCCCAACAAGCAGGTTTGTTTGGCCTGCGATTGCATCATGCGGGTCGCATCCTGAGTAAAGAAAGGCTTGTTTTATTCCCCGTTGTTCTCGTCACACAGTTTCGTTACGCGGTTTTTCGTGCATCACTAACTGGCGGCCATGGCACGTCTACAACGAAGCGACCACCAAAAAGGGAGGAACAGATTGGAAGGGGGAAAATGGAGATTGTATTGACTAAGGATGGTCCGTACAGTAGACTAATCTGCATTTTGGATGGAGTAGACACCGGTTTTCCTGACTCGGTAGCGCAAGCTGAGCAAATCTCAATACGTAGACATATTTAATTAGGTACCTATCTCAAGTAGGTACTTACCTGAGATATTGTCGAGTGTTGTCGAGTGTAAGTATAGGAACTACGCTCACAAAAGTGCGCATTCAGCTTCGGTCAAACCTCCTTTCGACCAAGAACTCGGCGTTCGGCACGCGCACAATGATTGTCTGATATGAATAGCGGAAGGACTAGCAGCGGCAAAGGTTCGCTATTCGGTTATCGAGCAGGCCGCTACTTGTCGATCGCCTACGATACCATCCAGTGAGAAGCAGAACGCCGCTGTGGGGATCAAGTCGGCAGGCGTTAGCGGCTAAGAAGGTTGGCCCCCGTCTGCCGAATCAACTTTGCGCATACCTACCAAGTAAGGCACTTACCTATATAGGATGTTCAGTTACACAACTCTAGGCCGGTCCAAACTGCCGGAGCAACTATGTTCTTAGGTTCGGTGTTCACAATGATTCAAGAGGATGGGGTAACCTAAGCTCGAATTTATCAACAAATTCAAACTCTATAAGTTCGATTTAGGGAGGTGGCAGCTTTGAACCAATGTTTCTAGCTCCATGTCGTTCCATCAACTGAAACCGCCCTGAAGCACTGCGATCTATAATGAGCTTTACTTCAACATCTTAGGTTTCGCTATGTAATAACTCTGTAGACAATATACGTGAGTCAAACAGCCAAGGCTACCACAGGCGATGTGAAGCCCAATTTCAGGCCTGTATTCGCTCTCTTCTCCGAATCGACATTCTCTGTCTATGGACACTCGCGGAAAGTTTCGGCTCCAAGGGCCGAACGATGGCAAAGCCATGATAATTATTGAAGGTGAAATTATGTACGTGTCGGCAACCGGAGCTGCAACGCTTCATAATATAGCTGATTCCATTATCCCCGGATCCACCTGTTGATGCAATGGGATATTCCCGCCGTAACGCCGTGATATGAAATGTGAACTTTGATCCGGGACATTGCAAGTACCGCCGTGATACTTTAGTAGCCCGGTTTACCTGGCATTGGCGGTAGGCCGTGACCAGTGCTCATTGGGGGAAGATGATTGTGGCAAAATATCTTGCCGTTGCTGCTTTTCATGCAGTCTTTCTTCGAGGCGTCGATATATTTTACTGGGTCATCGTAGCTCTCGAGCTGGCAACATTCCACGTTCTTCATCCATCGGTTGGTAATCACATCATTCATCGTGATCCGTTTCTTTGGATTGGGGTGTAGCATGCTTAATAGTAGACGACGAAGTCCGATCGGTTTGACGAAGTACTCGAAAGGTGCCAATTTAGGATAAGATTCTTTCCCATCCTCGGATTTCGCCGCGTTCTTTGCATCGGCTTTCTCCCAGCCGGAGACCAGATCATTGTAATTCTTCTGAGAAGGACTCGTGAGTCCTGCCTCAGCCTTCTCCCACAAATTGGCATTGAAAATGAGGTAGACCATCACGATGGCAGAGCTCCATACGTCCAACGCTCGAGGGTCGTAATCCTCCTGTTTGCTGAGAACCTCAGGTGCAATGTAAGGTAGGCTGCCGCAAATCCCCGGCTTGCAAGATCGTATCTCACCCATAGCAACACCGCATTGACCTCCGGCCTCCCTCAAACCAGGATGTATTCCAGAAAACACTTCCGAAACGCCGAAATCGGTGATCTTCAGTTTGCTATCCTTGGTGATGAGAAGATTCTCCAACTTGATATCACGATGCGCAATGCCGTTTTTATGAAGGTAGTTGATACCCTGACAAAGCTGCTTGAATATGCACGTTCGATCACCTTCGCGGCCTTCTTCTCTTAGATACTTTTTTGATACCAGACTGAAGAGATCCCCTTCGGAGCAGTATTCCATTACGTGGTTCCAGCGTCCATGGTCGGTGCATAACCGAACCGTCTCGATGACGTTCGGATGGTGTAAACTCTTGGCTATGCTATACTCCGATTTGATCTTCTTCTCGTAGTCCTCAAGCGACTCATTTGAGGATTTAGGCCGGAACTCTTTCACAGCGTAGAGTTCGCCAGGATAGCCTTTGCGCACCATAAGAGTCACTTTAGAAGTAGCGCCTTTGCCTAGGTGCTTGCCGTGTCGACCGAGTTTGGACTGGTACTCATACTCTTTCAGTAGCTCAGCAACATCGACGGTAAAGTCGTCAGGAAGGCTTAAGCTCAGTCTTCTAGCCTTCATGCCTGTCCCTGCGTCCGGCGGGATAGCCCAGGGCTGGCGCGTCAAATGCTCAGGGTGGGGATTCTTCTTGCGTTCTAAGCTTCTCGCTCGCCGAGGCGGGTGGTTCTTAGCAGTACCGCCAACAAAATTAACTTTCTGACGGAGCGAGAATCCTGTATGAGCCCTGTTCTTTTTCGCATTGTTTTCCAGGAAATCTTGCGAGGTAGGCATTGGGGAGGCATCACCCTTCTCTTTCGAGGCATTGGCTATTTCGAGGGGGGAGCCGGGCGATGGTGGTGTGTTGGATCTTGTTGTTGTTACCGAACGATGGAAAGAAAACCGACGACTGCTACGGTTGCCAAGAAATCTACCAGCAGATGCCAGATTGGTTTCGGATGTACCAGTACTGTAACTGGGCTCCTTTGACGCCGGCGGTGTAGAAGCCACACTAGCTGCGCCATTTTCTTCTACATGGTGATAACTACGCCTGAATAATGACGACATGGCCCGGGACAGGGTAGATGAGGAACGCCTTGCAAGAGGTCGTGATGTAGGTGGAGTAGACGGGTTCTGTTCTAGAGAGGTAACAGCCCCCTTGGTTGGCGTTGACGAACCCTTTGCTGTCAGTGCATGCGACGCTGGTTGTAATGCAGGTTGCAAGTGGTCCTTGGCGTTCTGGCTCAAAGGGACTTCTGAATGCTCTGAAATGCCCGAAGATGCCCCAGTAAAGCTATTCGGAACCGGGTCACGGTGGTATAAGTCTTGACTGTCACAAAACCGGAAATCTCGTGATTGGCGGCCGCTGACTGGCGTAACAGGGTCGTTGGGGAGAGATTCACTGCACGTTTCCTCGTCGCATTCCTCGGCAATCGGAGTGGTCAAATCTGTAGGGTGGCGACGCAGTGAGTCTATTGGGGTCTGCAAAGAACTACAATATGACGACGAAGAATCTGTGGAGGAATGCGAAGGGGAGGTGGATTGGTCTAAAGGTGGGATCATTAAACCAATGGTGTCGAGAATTAAACGATTAAGGTCGGATATACCTGAGCGCACCGTCTTAGACGAAGAAGATGGAATGGGCCGCGGGGCAGAGGTGGCAGATGGAGAGGGCACTGCTGGTTTACCGGAGACGGTGGCCGGCGTGGCTGTAGGGAGGATGGCGGAGGAGGCGGAGGAGGTAGTGGTAGCAGGAGTAGTAATAATAGTATTAATAGCAATAGAATTCATAGGTGAGGTAGTAGAAGTAGCGGTAGGCGACGGTTTTGTAGGCCGGACAAAAGAGTGGTGGCTAGGATGCGGGTTGGCGTCAGACTTTGGCTCGGCGCTGGAACCAGAACCAGAATTAGAATTGGAACTGGAACTGGAATTGCGGGCGACAGCCGAGGATGCTGGTGCTGGTGCTGGTGCTGGTGCTGCTGGGGAGGAGCAGGATTGCGCGGGTGCTGATGATGACATCGCTGGCACCGGCCAGTTCGCGACCACTTGTGCCTGTGGGGCCATGGTTTGCTGTGCTGGATGGCCCTGGAAAAAACCCTTGTGCCTTGGTTGTGCGCAAGTTTGCCGTCTTGTAGTAACTATCGGTGTTCGTGCCTTGCTTGTTGCCGGTGCCCGGGCCAGCTGCCTGATGTCCAGTGGAGGAACGCCTGCAACAAACACCTAAATACTTAACTAACAGGGCGGGCAGGCGGGCTCAGGCTAGGGACAAAGTCGGCCGAGGGGGAGATTAACTTGTCATTGACAGACCACAGGGCGAGACAAAGAACAAAAAACCCAATCAACCCTGGTGGACTGTATGGACGGCGAAGGGATGCAAGACCCTCCAAGATTAAACCAGAGGAACAAACAATCGACCAGAACTGGCAAAAAGCTTGAAGGGGGAAAGGGCGCGTTATGAATAAGTGAGCGAGTAGTGTAGTCTTGCACTTGAGTGATATAAGTAATCAACCAATCCACCCTTCTGCGTTCTCGCAACAAGCAGGCCGATGGGGTTAGAGACACAGCGGCCTTCGAGCCCTAATGCACGCTGCAGTTATGCAGGGAACAGCGCTCTATGGGGCAAATGTAGCAGACCAGTACAGGTGATAAGTTACATAACACCCCCTTGCCGCACTTGAGATGGACCTTCACTTACACCGATCCACTGCAACGAGGTAACGTTGAAGGAATGGCGCCTGGAGAGGGTGGGCTGGGTGGGATGGGGCCCTGGTTTAGCGCTTGTTGTCAATGGGGCACTAAGGCGTTGTAAGTCCTTGTAGTATGGATGTCCGCACCACCTATTGGACAAGCCAATGCTGGATATCTCCGGACTTCAAGTGCACTCGATCAAATTCCCGCAAAAAAGTCCCATGCCCTTTCCAACAAGGGGGATGACGTATCCGGTCCGAGGAGGAGCAGCCAGGTGGGCGTGGTAGTGGCCCGTAGATGATAACTAGACTATAATGGGGAAGAATGGTCTGAGGAACAACAAACGAAAGCCGAATGTATGCGGGACTTATAGATATATATATATTTATGAGCTGGAAGGTTGCTGGCTCATTTAGAGTTTAGAGGATTGGCTAGTGAGGGAGTAAATGTTCCTGTTGTAAGTTCAAGATAAGATTCCCACGACCGAATTATAGTTAATAGAAGGGAGCATGGGAGTCCTTGAGCGCTGGCATACGGAGAACAAAAGAGAGAGATGGCAAGCGAAAGCTTCTCTCTCGGACTGAGGAGGGAGTACCGAGAACTTAAAGAATGCAATGCTGTCTTGGCTGATTCTTCTTCGAAGATTCGATGCAGCCAAGTATTGTAGACCCCCTGGGTATTCACAATCAAGGAGTGTTGCACGGCTGGCTGTACTATGAGGGAGGTTAACATGATGGGTCCGGAGATCTACATTGCCCAGATGCCAAGGCACGCGAAGGTGGAAGTAGGTCGGAAAATTGGCGGTTGTCATAGAATGACAACCACTTATGTCAACCAAATAGACGATAGATGCTCGGCATGGCTACATAGTCTGAATATGTGTACATGTGTAGATAGGATCGAGATTACTTCAACCATGAGGTGCCAGGGCTTTCTGGAAAACCGTATAGCAGTCCGCTTGTTGTCTACGACACAATGTCTAAATTTACAAGCAGCGTTATACGCTAAAGAGATAAGTTGAACGACGTGAGTTGGAAGGGGAGCATCCTCAAAACATCTACCTAACGTAGGTAGTTTTAAGTACAAATTTAGCTCCTTAACATCATCGAAGATCGCGAATGCTTGGTATTTTCATTAGGCCCACTTGCAGAAACAGTTTAAACCGTAGAAAGCTTAGCCGTTTCTACTGGAAATCAATTGATACAGAAACAAGAGCATCCACAGTTGCGTTCCCCAGGCTTTGATTTCGCTATGAATTTTGAATCACATGATACTAAGTGGATGACAACTGCAATAGGAGTGCCAAGCGTTGCCAAGCGTTACCAGAGTTATAAACGGTAGGTCTTGAAATGGTACTTCGTAGCATAATGACAAGTTGTTTCGGATGAGATTATGTTGAAGAAACGGAATTAAAACAACGAGACACCTATACGAAGATACCGACACCGGCGTCCGTTTTGCCGTCGCCGGCTTCTAGATACTATAATGAGTTCAAAAGATCATGTCTCGCTCTCGACTTGATAGATGAAGGGTGAAGCTCGTAGCCGCCAATTCCGTATCATTTCAAGATGTGTGCCACTAATAAATATGCCCAGGAACTACAGGAATTGAAATGGCATTATCCCTCGCCAAGGGTTCCAAGTGATTGATATCGTAAACACTCGCACGGCGATGTGAATCTAGCCTACGCTACTCCTTCGTCAGAAAGGTCGCCAGTCATCTCTAAGTACCATAATCTATTTCGAAGTAAGTATGGCCCAGAACAAGTTAGCAACTTGGAAATCCAGAGGTTGTCACTAAATGCCGCAATTTGCTGGCAATGGACTAGCCGACTTCGATACCTAGTAAACGGCTCGGTAAATCCTGGGGATGCTTGTGGAGTCTACTGTATAAGCGCAACATACCCAATAGAGGAATAGTAGTGGAACTCTATTTCCCATCCCAGTCAAGCACTGGGTCTACATGATTATGATACCTAGCATAGGTTTTCACGGCGTAGGGCAAAGCATCAAGTCGTCCGAGGTCATAAGAGTTACGGCCAATGCTTCGATGCCATCATGATGATGTATGAGAGTCTCGGCGCTGACTTGTTGTGTAATTGTCTTCATCGTCCCAAGAAACGCCACCGACGATGCCGGGAATCAACCTACAAGTACCTTGAAGGCCCATCAAATAAGTCGAGAGTTCTTAGAGCCGCTTGGCAAGGCGCACTATCGCTGTGCAGCCGTGGCGTTGTACCTTGTCTAACTATAATAGTCAATTCGGATCCGCTACCAAATTCCCTTCGCTGGTACCTCTGTCTGAGCAACGATGCGGAAGCATACATAGCATAAGTCCATGCAGATCACATACCTACTATATTTAAACTACAGTAAGTATAATATTAAAGGGCAAGTACAGTAGTGAAACGAGAATAATTGGTCTACAAGGTGGACATGTAGCATGAGAACGATGCTGATGTGTCAGTACTAGACTATTTTACGATAGTCTATACTTGCTCGGAGCGTGGGGGTTGCTCCGTCACGGACTTTTGGGTCACGATACATCGCTTTCTGCTAGTAATTAATTGGCCCTGGTTAATTAGCAAGCAGATGTCTTGTTCTTTAACAGACTTGGCTCTTCCCAGTCACCACTGGGAATTTGTCACTTCAATCATTGGCATTCTTGGCAGCTTGTTTGGGGAGAGTGAGTACTTGTATCATAGCTTCTTTATACTGCGATCTCTCATCAATGGTAACTTCTAGGCATCCAAGTTTCAACAAAGTGAGTCGGACGTTAATCTTTTCGTATCTCCTCAAGCATGTATGTGGTGTTTATCGTTTAGGCACCGGTATAGCCAAAATGGGCAATCCGCCAAGGATGCTTAACATAACGCGTTCAAAAGAGCGTCGAAACGGAGAGCGAATACCTACTCGGACCATTCTATATTGATCATATACTAAGTAGCCAGCCTGATCTTACCTGGTTATGCGCATGTCCAATAGGTACTAAAGGACAGCCGCAGCAGCATGCCTGAGATTGCGGTTCTATATTACGGTAGTTCGACTATTTATGCGTAAAACCGTCTTGGCTAGCGTATGATAAACCGGTGTATTGGTTCCTTACTCATCTCATATATCATTTTTTGATTGCCAAGTTGTCTGTGCAGTTCTTTTGGTGATATCGCGGGTTATCGTGGACTATGATCACTGCAACTAACAAGTGCCAGCCTGCTGAGGCTCATAGACATAAGATCGGCAAGTGGGCATATTCCCAAGCTGCAACGGCATGATTTGGCGGTCTGTTGTAAATAGAAGTGCCATAACTACAAATGAAGCATAATTGAATAATCAATTCAATGTTAACAGTGGGTGCGACTCTTCGTATTTGGTAGACTGTTTGGTAGGTGCTTGCTATTCCCGTACGAATATCTAGGATATATTTGGAAGTAATTCCAAATGGGGCGGGATTCGCTATGCTGGCATTGCGACTTGGGCAAATAGGGTCCGTTGCAGCTTTACACACTGCCAGCAATGCTAGGTTCTACTGGAATGATCACAATAAACCATAGCCCAAACCAACCGCCCCTTTTCCCGTAACGGGTTGCCAACGTAGCCTTTCATTTGGCAATGCCCATGCGTATGATTGCCGCTTTGGTATTGGGAAACGTCAATTGGCTATAACCCAGGTGAGCCTGCATCGCTGCATCACCTTCACACCACAGCTAGCCCTGTACGTCAGCCCTGAAACCCTCAAGTCATCAGGAAAAAGTGGCGGTGTATAAGCTTCTGGAAAGGGACGCAACGAGCTCGGTACCATACAACCGATATGTACCTCACTTTAAGTGCTGCTTGCAGGATCATGATACAAGTTCCCTCCGGTGAGCGACGGCCCAGACTCCAGTTATCGTGTAAATCTAAAGCAGCGGTACCGTCGCCATATGACATGCTGACCGACAGGGCGTTATTATTTGCTGACCTCCCAGGCCTCTCCAGGTTTTCTTCCCCACGTTTAATCCCCAGAGGATAACCCTCCCCTGCCCTGCCCTCACTGTCGTGTGCGGTCGTGTGCCCTCTTACCCTCTTACCCTACGCCCCCTTACCGCATCCGTCCCAATAAAAATCCCTCACAGGCTGGTTCAATTGTCTGTTGTGCTCGGTGCTCACGCGACCGTAACAAACAAGATGTACATTTTGCACGCCGAGATTTTAGGGTCGCCCAGAGACGGACGTGCCACGGCAAGGGGATAGCACCCACATCATCCCGCACGCCGCAGCCAAGCCGGGTGGCCCCCGATGGGCCAGGGAAAGAAAAGAAGCTTCGTGTCGGTGTATCAGGGGCTGGGCCGATCTTTTCGAATACATAATCTGGAGGATGACAATGTTTGTACTCGATACAGACAGAGCCCGAGCGGCGAGATGCTACAGCAAAATTACAATGCGGTTTTCACATCACCGATCACGGCTATTGCCCGGACGTCATGACCAGGATGTAGCCTCAGCAAATATAGCTTAGCGAATGATATGCGTAGCGATTACGCTGGCATGTTGTTGCAGCTGTGGCTTTCCTCAGCCTGCGCAAGGAAAATACCTCACTCGAATGGCGGTCTTCATGTCTATGTATACTACGTGTAATCCCGCACGGCGTACAGCACTGTACACGTTACATTCCCAAAGGCTACGATGTAGTTCAAATCGAAACTACGCTGAAGTACAATTTGAACTCGATTCTCATACCAGCCATGTCGTTTCGGTGGCTTTCTCGTATACCAGGTAAGGTCATTGATCCATGGTGCAAGTTTCACTGCCGTCCCTGCCAAGTCGATGATGCGCGGATCTGATCTCTTGGTATTTGTGAGGCATGCCTATCACGAGTTACACGTCGGTCCGACAACAACACTTGGCAATTCTGATGGGAAACAAAGGAGACGGCACGCAGACCTTGGCGCTTCTGAAAGCGAGACAGGAGAAGCATCTGAACATGCTTTGACCCGTTTCGGAGGAAGCACCACCGGCATATGCCAATGTTTCGTTCGAACGCCGCCCGTCTGACCCGAAGACTCTTGGCTGGTTTCGCTTCGGGCATCGTATACAAATAACAATACCTTCTTGATTGAGCCTGAGCTTTACGTCATGGGCTTTACAGATCTCTTGGTTACCAAGCGGCGAGTACTGACTGCTCTCACCGCGAATGCCCAATTATAGGACACTGCTCACTTATTGTAACCTTCCTCACATCAGACTTTAACATTATCTCAGCTCTTTCGAAGTTCATGAACTTATCGCTCACAATGTAAAAGGAGAATCGCAGGGTAGGCCCTGGCGCCGAGACGGCTACCAAGCTTGCCAAGAAGGTGGCGGCTGTACGAAAGGCAATCCGGGGAATACTGCCAAGCTGCAATGAGTCTGGCTGCGTTGAAGATGACACCACTCTGGTCAACCACAAGGGCCAAGGTCACAATTCCTTTTCACTTATTGTGTTCCAGTTGGTAAGCTGTGGCACTCCTTCGGCGATATCCATATCGCCTTGAGATCTGAAAGAACTGTTTGTCGCAAAGCTTTCGATCGACGCCAACTCTCCAGTTGTGACGCAATCTTGATGATAGCCATTCGACAAAGTAAGCACATTTATACGTAGGACTTTGGCAAATTGATCGTCACTGATAAGCTGACATTGAGTATAGTTTAAAATAGAAATCATTCGGCACAGACCGAAAAGCGCGTTATTAGCTTATCTGTCGTTATTCGTGCCCGCTCTATGTAAGCGGTATACTTTGAACCTGACATGAAGCTGGCCACGGGTGATTGTATCAGATCGCTATCCAGAGTGAATTGTCAAAATCTCTACAGAACATTACTGCTAGAGCAATGTAAGCAGTAACACCAACGCTTGGCTCGGTTATGAAAGCTTCCCGACCGCCAAGGGAACTTCGTCCAATTTAGCCCAACTACGCACATCTCGAGAAGCACAGCATTTAGACATGTGGGCTGCGCTCGCCATTGGAAGCACCAGCGACGACTGTCCCGAGGGTTTCATATCGGACAAATGATATTAATCGAATTCTTAGCTGATCCAGCACTTCTCCGGGATGGTTATTAGCAAGTGTCGCATAGCATACCTCAAGCCAAGGTTGTATGATCTACCTCAACACAAAAACGATATAGCAGCCTTTCCAGTATTACCGCGAACCGACTTCATTATTCTGGAACCATTACAGTCCTATCGCTTTACATACACATATTAAAGGCATTAATCATTGGTACTAAATGGATCCTACGTTAAACACCAATTAAATCAATCGGCCAATGAGCCCTACAGATGGCAGCACATGGTTGTCATCTGCGAATGGTTATATAGAACTTATCTTGGGCGCTTGACCAAAGAATCCTGGTAATCCAAAACAACCTACTTTAGATAGTTAATTACACACATGCCAGGGCATTTAATACAGATAGATATCATTCACCGGTCTTAATCTGCATTTCGACCCAACATAAGCAGCTTGCATCTAAACAGACCAACCAGTTAACAGCATATCATGGGTTGGTATTGCAACTTACTTACTCCAGAAGTATCAAGAAACCCAGTGTAGATCCTTCGAAGCTATGTAGCCCTGTTACCATCTGGACAATGTGATACTGATATCTAACTCTCCAAAAGCACAAGTGTGCTTGGCGGCGCCAGTTGTGCGAATGACTGCTCATGATGTTGTTAACAAAATGCTACAACGTAGTAACGCTAGCGTGACTTGGCTAATCACTGAGAAGTCGTGAAGCAAGGTACATGAAAACTTGGCACCAAGATCGACATTCCAATGGACAACTTAAACGTTGAACAGACTACTTAATACATAAAATGCAAGTAGGACCATGGTTCTAAAGTTTCAAAGAGATGGCATAATACTACTGCAAATCAGTTAGACGCGGTGGATCTTCACATTGAGTATCAGGCTCGCCGAAACAGGCGCCAAACTACAATCCCAGCAGCTCTTCGTTGCAATCTCTTTACTATTTTGTGTTACGCTTAGGTCTATACAAGGTTCAGGGTATCAGAATGTGCGGGATCACCAAATGTCTTGTCGTTAATTTTGTCGAGAAGGGTGCTCACGTGAGACTTTACACCCCGCTTAGTGCGTCTGGTTGGGCTCAATGTGAAGCAGGAATCGCTGTGCGGCGCGTCTTTTTCCATTATTAGGCAGACCAACATATGCTACGCATAGATGCCAAGGAATTTATTTTACTGGCGTCTGAATTACATAAGTGTAGTTGTGTTTGATGGGTTTTCTTCCTCATAATATTGGTTGTATGGCGTTTTATATCAGTCCAACCGGATTCATCAGTCCGTATACCGTCACCCAGGATAACCCCCGTCCTTTTTGTTCGCTGAGAAATATTATCTTAAAGTTAAGTAAGTATTAGTGCATATCATATGATAAGCTTCATCGACTCTTGGCTCGCGTCGAAGTGAGGCGAAATGCCTCATTTGGTGAGCGGGTTACGTCATGTCCTTGGATCATCAAACCAAATCTCAAATCCTCTTTAGACAGAGCTAGTAACACAGTTTCACTATATTTGGCAAGTGTAAACGGCGTATTGTCTGGGATGCCTTCTTCACCGGTTTCTTCGGTGTTGCTGCTTGAAAATCTGACAAGGCTTGATCAAATTATTTTTGAAGCGGGTCCTCTCACTCACATGCGTACACATTTTGCCGATTACGCTCATCACAATACCGGGATAATCATGTAGAACCTGAGCGAATGCATCCCAAGTCCGATCAAGTTGAGAATTGGATTAGCTATGCTGTACTAGAGAAAAGTGACCAGTAGTTAACAGAGCGGCAACAATGCTAAGCAACCAGCATGTTACCATGCGGATTAAATTTGCTTCTGAAGCTATGTATAGCGGTGAAATGAGCCCATTGCTCAAGATTTAAACCTTGATTGTAATGGTGATCAAGTTATAGAATTAGTAGCACAGATACCAACGGATTGGAAAGGACTAAGATCTCCTACCAAACTATCTCAGGTGACTTCGTAGTTTTGCAAGTCATCAGCGGCAGTCTACCGTTCAACATTCTATCAGAGCTGCCCAAGACCAAGAAGGTTCAGAATTCATTTGGTCCATCTTCCCCCCAAACTCACACCCGAATCTATCTAATTTATTTCCCCAGAAACTTCTCTGGAGCTCCCTGTTATATGCTACATAGGATTTCTCCAATCTTGCTAACGGAAATCTTAGTGATTAACGCGTATCCAATGGCTTCCTACGACAGCTTCTTTTTCTAGTAAATCAGTATGAAACTTATCGACACGGCGCAGCAGGTCGATGATATGGTGGACAGCATCATCTCACCACTTACCCAGGAAGGAAGGCGAACGCATCGTAAATGTGACCCTTGAAGGCACGATTATCCTATGGAGTTGTAGCCTGTAGATTTTTTATTGTCGATACCTTTCAGCTAAGAGATTCAAAGTTGGGTTTTTTTTAGGAAACTTTCACGACTAGGAGTGTTTGGCGGCAATTAAACCCAAGAGATGTCCACGGATGATTCATTAGGTCTTGCACAGAATACATCACTAAAGCATGATTGCCAACTCTATATCAATGTGAACTCGCCTTTAAGCCAGGACGATTTAGTAAGTCGGCGAGGTTCATTTCAACGAGAGCTCTACGTCTCTCCACTGCAGCTGTTTTGGATCGCTCTCCCACCAGGCGCAAATTCCACAACGATGAAACGGTACATCGACCCACGTCGCTTGAGCATTCTGTTTATCACGAGCTATGAGTAGACCAACTTGCGTCCTATCAGACCCGGCAGGTCTCTGACCGGATAGAACATCGCCTAATAACAGAACCCACAAGTCCTGTCCCATCTCGCAGAGGAGTGGGTAGGAATCAATGTCATCCTTTTTATATGGCCAGAGCAGCCTATTGGGGCGAAACGCAAGTTTGCTTATGATATAGTGATCCAGAAAGAGTTGGAGAGGAGGCGACGAATTGGAGTGCATGTCGACTAATTCCGAGAACGGGCAGCATCTCCCGCGAACCGTTGCGACTCCATCTGAGCTAACCGAGATACTACATTGCTTATGGGGCTCTTTATATGCCCTGAATTGATATGGCACGGTCGACATCTCTGTGATACACCAAGTAATTTTCGGGAGAGTTTCGACTGTATGGATGTAGCTCTGGCCCATGATAGGACAATGGGTATTTATCTCTGCCCCAAACTCGACCCGAAGCTCCTCAAGCTTTGGGCTTTCGCGCGGGCGAGCGGATTTTCCTACTTTGAGGTTATATATCTGCATGATGCCATATATCCGATCTTCCGGATCTCTCGTTTTGCGGTATTGAGCCGTGCCGTACTGGACATTCGGGTTATCGCTGAAGAGATAATAAAAGCCGGCGCTTAGTATCAGCTTCTTCATATTCTCAATATGGGCGACCGTTTCCTCGTCTGAGCCGCCAAGCGAGTCTGTGGTGGAGCTGTCCAGCCATCCCGGCTGGTGAGGCAAGTCATCTAAACCTTGGAGGTCTTGATAGAGATTTTGACAGTGATTGACAAGTATGGCGAAGAACATGGGATAGCCCTGGTTCCATGGGATAGGATCACCATCTCTTGAGAGGGCCAGGGCGTCCTTTCTCAACACGATCTCTTGAAGCGTCCATAGAGAAGAGAACCACTTATCTGCAAAGAAGGCTTCGAGCGCTGAGTCCAAACGGGTAACAAGCTGCTTCACGGCTAACGCTGACGTAGTATTCCACTCGTTCATGTGGCCTCGGGTCTCAAGGAGGTTATCCTCGAGATCCGAGTCGAGACTGGTGGCAAGATCCTCCACCTCTAACGTTGACGTAGCAAATCGCTCGTTAACGTGGCTTGAAATCTCGAGGCTGTCTTCGATAATAGTACTAATCATTGGGGCCAAGTCTTGAGGATGAAGGCTGGAAAGCCACACGAAGGCTTTCTCTGCATTTTGGAAAATGGCGGCCTGTCGACCAATCTCGTCGGCTTTGACTTCCTCATTTTCCTGATCGATACACGCAACATCAATCCATGCCCACTGGATGCTATTCTCTGCGAGTTTGTTAAGAATCTTTTCGAAGCTATCGACTGTGAAGTGATTCGGGTCGATGGCTGGGATCTTCCAAGGCGTGTGTTTAATTCTTAAAGTTGGGCCCTGCTTGATCTGGAATCGACCCCAGGTGTAAGAGAGAATACTGTAACGGGGTTTCTCATGTGCATTACCCTCAGGATCGGTATACGTATGCGGTCCTTGTTTTTCAATTGACGTTTTTGAGGCGATATGAAGAAGTCGTCGAGGCCAATAATCTTCTACGGCACTCCAACTATCGGGCATACTTCCTGGATTTAGGTACCTTCGCTGAAACGCCGAGCAACGTTAGCATATTGCCAAGCATTCTAGAAACATTGGTGGTATTGTGTACCATCTTTATTTTGGAGCTCAAATATGCGGGACAAGTTAGGGCTGCTGCTGCTGCCAACACCGAAATGTGAGAGGTGATGTATTGTCAGTACAGTGAGTCTTCCGAGTTAGTGGGTTGGAGGTGACAAACATCTCAGCCTATCGGGGCTATGTAGCGTTACATCCCGGCAGGAGTCGTCTTGATAGGACTCCACCAGAGAGGCCAAGTCTGTTCTAGAAGCACGCACGGCACCGTTCCATCTCGGGAAACTCTTGGACAAAGTGATACCAACCAACTATTTGCGGAAGGATAATTAATCACTGCTGCACATGCTTTACAAGAGCTGCACTGTAGCCCAACATTGAGTAGCTTCTTTGACGCTTCGTATTTGTCTTTCTAATAAGCGCAGTCGATGACTTCAACAACTGTCACTCTTATATGCGGGAGCC
Source organism: Xylaria flabelliformis (assembly GCA_007182795.1). Classification (NCBI taxonomy): domain Eukaryota; kingdom Fungi; phylum Ascomycota; class Sordariomycetes; order Xylariales; family Xylariaceae; genus Xylaria; species Xylaria flabelliformis. The sequence continues at coordinate 237,408 of VFLP01000002.1, read as the reverse complement.
CGGGTCCTGTTTGATGGCTTGGCAGATGAACCCAGTACCTTCATTGTGTAAACAGCTTAGAATGTAGTCATTAAACCCAAGCATATGGCCACTGTGTAGTCCAGACAGGGAATTAGGTTACAAGTGATGAAGGATCTTGAAGCTGACAAAAGGTATTATTTCTTTCAACGTAAGGAAACTGCAGGCAACAACCATTCCCCTTCATTGAAATCAAGAGATGCTGTTTCTTCCGGCCTCTAAATAATATCGTAAATATTGAAGCAGCGTAAGTGGTTTGCTTACATAAATCGCTTGCCAGGGGTCAAGATTCACGTGAGGGGTTAGTGAATACAGGGATCTTTGTGATCAATATTGTACACACTTAGCCACACACACCTCGGTTATTTGGACTTCAGTTTTTAGTTTTCAATTGAATTCATCGTTGATTCCCTTCAAAAGCACTTGATTATCTACTGCTTCGCGCGATCACACGAGTCCCCTTTGATTTAGCTGGATTTATCCAGTCTGGTGGGATGCGTAATATTTAGATTTCCTTCTTGACTGGGGTTCACGAGATACTCGTGGCCGTTTCATTATCTATCTCTCTACGTAAACAACTCTACCTACTGAATTGAGAGACTACATAATCTGCTATCGAGGTATGGCCATCTTCTATGACACCGCGCAACTCCTCAAACGCTAAAGCTAAATAAAAGGTCTCACTTATACATACCTTGAAAATATTGAAAACATACAACAAATAAGCAAATGTCAAAATTCTACCAGTATAAGCACGAATAATCTCTAATATGGATAAGAATAAAAGCAAAGACACTCATATTTCAGCTTAAAGAGGGTAGGGAAAGCAAATTTCATTACTTCTGGAATATGTCTGATTATTGTAGTAAACACGGCAGTCCTCATGAACGGAGCTTGGGTATCTGATAGATGAAAACAACCTCCTTCATCGGGATGGCAGAGCACATTGATAGCAGATGCTTACCTGTGGAAACCTGGGCATAAGAGATCAAGCCAGTGTCCGTTTTCTTCACAACATCCTCGCTTTGGTGGTCTCAGGAATCAGTGCCACGATTCCACACTCCAGCGACCTGTGTGAGCGATTGTCAGCACTTCGAAGTAATCATACTGATTATCGGAAGCATAATTCTACCGTCGATATTAATCATCGGGCTCTCTGTCAACTGACTTTCAAGATTCTAAAATCGCTAATCTAGGATGACCAGCCGTCCTTGCGCCTATCGTCGTTTGGCAAGGAATGAAAGCACCGTGCTTCGCAGAATGCAGGTAAATTCAGGAAAGCAGGTTTTAAGGATCGCATCACGGAGCCGTGAGACTATCTTCCAAAAAATCGCCCATAAAGTTGAAACGAGGAAACTGGCACACCTTCTCCGAGATGCCAATCGTTAGTAAGTCTGAATTCACGGATGCTACCCTTTCGAAAGTTTATTTGTAGCAGGCCCCCATGAAAATTCACCCAGGCCCCTGGCCAGCTATATGCCCTGTTTCCCTGTCTTAACTGCATTCGAATGCTGATTTTCCTTGACTACTATATTGGGTGTCACTAAACGAATTCATCCCCCGATCATGTCGGGGCACGCATTTGGTGGGGGGCTCAGTGAGATCTGTGAACCATTCCTTCAGTATGGCTGTAGCCGTTGGAGACAAAGCAGTCAGTGTGCAGCAGGCTTATACGACTCGGGGGTCAAGCTATGGCGGAAAGAGGAACTTAAAAATATTGAAGAACAACTCGCACAATCATGTACCCTCAGGATGTTCACTGTCCGCAGTTTTAATGGTCGTAAGATTCACATTAAGAAGCCAATCTGGTAAGGCTTGCTAGCTCGTATATCCCTTGTTAGATATCATACGCTAAACCACCAATTTTCTATCTAGGAAGCCATATGTCAAGTTTCAAGATTACTAGCGTCTCGTCCATTCCAAGCCTGATGTATCACCTCAAGCATGTTTTTGCACGTATCTCATTGACTGGACTAATCAGACAGTGCGCAATTACGAGGGGCCAATCCAGAACTTTCAGCCGCTGTTTGCAAATAGTCGACAATGATGGCATGCGAGCGCGGCTTGTAAGACCTTTGTATCGCAATTTTTTGAGCTTCTAGATGGAGATGGGAAGGCGAAGGTGACGAAGGTCGTTTGTTTTGGACTGGGCGATATGAATCCCAGGCCTTCCGCTTCGTGGATAGCAGAGAACGCCTCTAAGCCAGAAGACGAACAGCTGCCAGAAACGTACATGGTGGAAAGTTCATTTATGCATCATGCGATTGCGTGGACGATAGCCGATATTGCCCGTGCTTGTGCCAGCACCGGGAACACAGTGAGGCTACTCACCCAAGACCCAAATTACTCGGCCGAGAGGAAGGAAACGTTACAGAAAGTCGGGTGGGAAGTCGTAAGGGAACATGGAGCCGGAGGCTTCGCGGAGTTGGATGACGAGTCTATTGTATTCTCGCCTTTCACTTCTGCGCCCGTCAAGCAGATCATCGCCGATCTTGCACGGCCAGTCGCCATTATCAGCGCTGAGAGCAGTGGTGGGGTATTTAACAGATTCGGGTATGTGATTCTGCTCCTGGTGTCATGATTCCAGCTAACGCGTGCACTGATTAGAGAACCATACTCTGATCCAGAATCTCCAAGAACGAAGCAGATGTGGAAGGAGTATGAGAGTTGGAAGTTTCCGGTCTCATCAAAGGATGTAGAGCTCGCAGGCTCGCTACGTCAATTGAAAATATACGCGAGAAAGAGAGAGTGCATTGTAAACCAATCATGAACAGATTGTAATCGAATCATACGACTCGGGCGCTCGAGGAGGCGCAATACAAGCTTTATATAACGTAAGGGATTGAACACAATAGCACAACGAAGAGATAAAGCAAATTGGATTCTAGCGGCTTGATGAACAACAATCACTCAGTAATAATTAAGCGTAGTAGTATCGGGATCTTCTAACATTAGGGCAGATGATATACAAGTATATACATGTGCTTTGTTTCGGGGCTGGGTGGTTACCGCGTAGTATTACGACAAGAGGCTAATTTGATAATTAAATGTTATGAGACAATCGAGAAATAACTACTACAATATAGCCAATTACGTTTTTTACTTAGCTAGTCATTCTTATTGTATCATTCAATCAAAGCATACAACAAATCCCTAGAATTGTCCCAGTGGCAACGCTTGAGTTATTCTGTAGTTACTGCTACTCAAATAAACCTAACTTCAGAACATGAACCTATCACTAGTCCATGTAGAAATCTTCGGGAAGGAACAGTTGTTCAAGAAATAATCTTCCACAGATATCAAGGACATTGAAAGCGTTGAGCTTGGATCGAATGTTGACTATCTAAGGCGTAGGTGCTTGACACCACAGCTCTGACTGCTAGTAATTCCAGTCTCAACTTATTATGATTGCACGAGGACTCCTCTACATAACTAAGCCATAGGCCCGTGCCCGACACCCCCGGTGTTCCGGTAGTAGATAGCCATTCCGAGACACTTGAGGCGTAATATTGGGCCTAACAATGTAAGCACCTGCCTGCACATAGAAAACACTTTCGTAGGCAAGGTGAGAACCAGCGGTGTGTAGGTCTGATTAGAAGATGTGAGTATGGAATCAATACTGATTATCCAATTTCCCGTGCCTACTGAAGCAGAATACTGCCTCTTTAAAGGTTGTTCTTGGCGATATCCAAGTGAATGATGACATCATCCGTTAAGAGCATAGAGGGGTGATATGAAATAAAATCTTGATATAACCATCAATTAAGCCTTGTGATGAACAAGAAATATATATTTATACCTGCTCGCCTCTACTGTAACTTTCACTAAATTGATAAATTGGTAGACTGCGGGGAGATCCCCGATGAAGGGCAGCGAGAAGCGCGAGTTAGTTGAAGCTATAACAGAAACGGGTCGTAGCGCCACTATAAGCGCGACTGCAGCGGCTACTTAGGCGGTCTAGGCGGGTCTCAGGGGGAAGTCCAAGGGTCAGGCGGTCTATTCAACAGACTATTTAATTCGTACTTACTGATCAGTACTCATCCTCCTCAACTACTAAGTACTCAGACCTGGCGTTATTATCACTGCCCAATCGACAGCATAACTGCCAATTCCTTCGTAAAATTAACCGTTCCCTCTCTTTACAATAACTTTCAGTCAATTTAAAGAGCTAATCTAGATCAATCGCGCGCAATGACGACGCGGTACAGGGTAGAATGTAAGTGTCCTGCAGCTCTCCGCTCCCGTTAATAGTCGTCCTGTCCCGTCGGTAGCCTAACTACCGTTATTTACAGATGCTCTTAAGACGCATAGACGAGATCAATTCATAGGTATTTCTAGCTCCCTTATCCCATCGCCTCATCCTGTCCACATAACACGACACTCCTCTCGTTCTTCAATCGTACCTGTGCCCAACAACCCAATCCGCTCAGCATGCTTATAAGCTTTGGCCCGCATGACACGGTGGGATACGACAGCCCATTAACGAGAGAGTCAGACGTTCCAATGATGTCCTTTCTGCGCTCCATGATCATGTAATGCGACCAGAAAATTGACTTAGCCCTCAAAGTACTTTTATCAGTTTCTTATTTGTATATGATGGAAGTTTTACTGACATAATATCAGAATGGATCAAGGGATTGCTGGCAGTCCCCTTCGTGCTTTACTCTCAGCCGACGGGTGTATTCGAAACCAATGGCGTCAGCGTCACTCAAATGTCAGAGGAGGCGCACAGGCGCTATGCCGAGATCATGAGGGATGTCGAGGTTATGATCGACGACCACAGTACGCTTTGTTCTTCCCCCTTGCTTGGCACGATCGAGTGGCTTACGTATCCATAGTCGCGCACCAAGCACACATGAATGCAATCCCGTCCAAATTGAAGCTTCTCGTTCCCCCAATAGGCACCTTTTTCACAAGGTTACCTTTGGAGGCGGCATTCAAATTCCAAGATCGTAAACGATACATCTCATCACGACGTTTCGTCTCACCGTCATTCAATGATGTCCGCCTCATCTTGAACTCGGCGCAGCTGATGGCTGTTACCACGCATGGTGCTCTGCAGCTCGCGACCTTTGATGGAGATGTTACACTATACGATGATGGCCAGAGCCTGGAGCCTGGCAGCCCAATCATACCACGTATGATAGATCTGTTGCTCAAAAATGTCAAAATCGGCATCGTTACTGCTGCAGGCTACACCACTGCCGATCGATACTACGCTCGTCTCCACGGGCTATTGAACGCTATCGCACAGTCGACCGCACTCACGCCCCAACAGAGACAGAACATCGTCATCATGGGCGGAGAGGCTAATTACTTATTCGAATTCGATCCGACATCCCCTCACCTGCTCGCCCCTGTTCCGCAGGAACGTTGGCTTACGGCCGAGATGGCCGCTTGGTCTGACGCGAGTATCAAGGCCCTGTTAGATGTTGCCGAGGCTGCGCTACGCGATTGTATCAAAACTATGAAACTACCTGCTACGCTCATGCGCAAGGACCGGGCTGTTGGAATCATCCCAAGTGACCCCAATGTGCGCATCCCCCGCGAGTCGCTCGAAGAGACGGTACTCGTGGCACAGAAGACTCTCGAGCTTAGTGTTGGTGGTACCGATCGCAATAACAAAGTCGTACCATTCTGTGCATTTAACGGAGGCCGAGACGTATTTGTTGACATTGGCGACAAAAGCTGGGGTGTAGCCGTATGCCAAGAGTGGTTTGGGGGAAAGAATGGCGGCCGGCCAATCTCGATTAGGCCTGAGGAGACGTTGCACGTCGGAGATCAGTTTCTTAGCGCCGGGAGCAACGATTTTAAAGCAAGGAGCGTAGCGACCACCGCTTGGATTGCCAGCCCTACAGAAACTGTCGATCTTTTAGACGAACTGGCCGACTTTATGACCAAAAAGATGAGTTAGTGTGCTACTGGTAAGGCAAGACTCTGTGGGAGCGTTTATGAAGGCCCTACCGAACGGTAGGACCTCAGAAGGAAAGTTATCATGCACTAATTACACTTCAAATAGTAATGAGCAGATTGGGGACGAAAATTGTGTTTGCTTATGCCAGATACCTTAACTCATATTAGCTTAGAAATATTGAAAAACAAGGTATTCAAACCTCCGTTGAGTCATAAGTCGCAGATGTGATTGTCTAAACATTTTCCAAAAAAAATAACCCGATACGACTTCTGTGACATAGAACACAAACGCATACAGCGAATTCGGACCCTAAAATGACACTCCTCCTCAATTAGGTTCTCGACAAGATTCTGACACAAGCAACATGGGAGGTGCTGACATAAGACCACAGCTTACAATATCCATCACGGAGATAAATAAACACACATTTATCGATAACTGCCAAACATGCTTGTATGTGATGATTCTTAGATCAGATCATTGAGCCCAACTCATGGATAGACATTCTTGAAACGAGGGCAAGGGAGGGCTTGGCTAGAACCCGGGCTTTCGAAATTATCGTTCGCTTGTCGTTTGTTAACTTTAATCTTATCGGCGCTGCTAACACGGTCCACAAAAGACTCTAGTCACTCTCTAACTATATGGCGTCGAGATGGATGAAGTTCCATGGAATCCGCCATTATCAAATTCGATCCGCGCCTCAAGCTAATAAGCCTGGATCAGAATCAATTACATTGACCCTTACGTAGGCGAGGCCATTCAGGGGGGCGGTGGGCCAATTACATCACACCATTTCACCTTGGCATCCCGAAGAGGCAATTACTGGCCCCACACCGACATGGTTACTAACAGGATATAATATGAAGACCTTACTTCGTCAATAGCTAAAGTGCCTCTCCTGAGGCCGTGCTACAAGGACCAACACCTTGAATAAGCTTTGCGGCACTGCTGCTCTAGTATTAGCTAAGTCTCCTGCTATTTGAGGATTGCCTTCTATATAATAAAAATCTAGGGAATGTAGAGACGAGCTGAACATTCGTTTATTGCTTGATATTAAATCGGACGAAACCAAGTGGTTGGTCCCGCGGTTCCTTCTAGGCAACGTTTTCTACTTCTATGTACAATCCTGTCCGACTAGTATTATCTAGCTTGCAGTTGTCTGTACTTTTGAATACTTGAGTATAATATCTCAATACCTATACGACGGTGATAGTGTAGCATAGAATAAGAAAGATTCCGCATCTGTCCCATAAAATGATTGAATGTAAGGCGACTCCCGATATTTCACGGAATAGTCTATTGCTTCAGTTTCTGTATCTCGTCCCATCCTATGATGATAATTATAGAATGATATAAAACCCGAGTTTAGCCTCTGGAGCCAAGGAGGTCTTTGAGGTAATTAGCAACGTGGATTATACTACAGCTACCTAGTCATTTTTTCGGCCTCTCTTGCATTACAGAAAGATCACGGCTAAGTTTCAACCTAATTTTATGAGATCATTGAGATATCTATATAAATTGTGTAGCATAACGGGGTTCGGCTTATGACGTCGTAGGGGACTTCAGATCATTGCGCTTGCCTCCAGTAAGATCCAAGACGTGGAAATGCAGTAGGAATCTCCCAAGCCATGTAGAATGCCAAAAAAAAAGGCGAGAAATGACGTCCCACAAAGATTGAAGGTGACTTTTCCTCATCTCGAGTTCCCAGAAATCACCTCTTCTTCCCCATCCCTCTTCCATAACCACTTCACCTCCCGTCTATCTCGCCATCTTATCATACTTCGTCACGCCCCCGTACTCCATACGCCACTGGCTTTCCCTCTAGCGTTGGAAGCTCTGCTAACTCATGATGCAGACACATACACCATGCTGAACGTGCCTATGGCATGTCAAGACTCCTGACCAATTCCATGGTCTTGAGTCGTGATACAGCAATGGTAGAATAATTTTCCTTTATAGCCACAGCTGTCCTACTAATGACAAGTCTGGAGGTAAAGGAAGGACAATTTGGCATTTGCTAAAGCCAGAAATAGAATAATTAGCTAGGTAAACAACATATTCTCGTAGTCTATTTATGGTAGTGAATATTGAACATGTTGAGCACGGGTTATCAAAGGATAAAGTAGTGTTGTGTCATGGGTGCTTACTACCAAACGTCATCACCTATGACTTCTTCTATTCTGAATCATTTGATAATGGGCGACAGGGGCCGGCATGGTATTAATGGTTCGGATGCAAGGTATTATAATAACGTTAGCATAGAAATAGTCGCTCATAGGCTCCAACTCAGCGTGATTTAAGTTAAAGTTAATTATCACAGCTCACACGACCCTGAGCAACCAATTCCGGGAAAGAAGACGTGTGGTGGATTGGCAACGGTTCGTCTGTCGTTGAAATCTGGAAGTACCCGAGTTTTAGGAACATTAGTACTCAAAGTTCGCAGTTGACTAGCGCAACGCTAAAAGTGTTATAAGAATTACCATTTTCTCTTAAACTTGGCATTATGCTGAGTTTCAGGCATACCAGGAGTCTGCGGACAAAAACAAGGGACGCTGCCGCGATAGTACGACCTTCAGAAGTTTACTTGAGTTCTTCCTATCTAGTGATATGAGTAGCTTGGAAGAAAAGCGTCGCAGCCGGCGTAGTTCAGGAAAAGAGTTCGTTGCAAAGTTCAAATTCCTGAATCTTGTGTATTAACGTTGCTTCTAGACATCAAATGATGATTCTAAACATTGATGTGATCTGTGATATCTGTACAGTGTCGACATATGTGCGGTTAACGGGATGATCCTAGGATTAAAACGGCTTGTTCTTTTACGACAGTGGCTTTTCCTCTCGTTATAATCTATCACGTCCCCATCTGTACTTATCGGGTTGCGCTTTGGCCCCAAGTGGTTCTCGTGACAAGCCTGGACAGATCCTTCTGATCAATACACATATTAACGGATCTTTTATAAGTCTACATAGACTTTCAGGGCATATCTCTTTTATAGTAGATACATACAAGTTCTTAAGCTTACTCGGGTACAGACAATCGGTACCGACCACGGTTGCTATACTCACCCGAGGTCGAGAATTTGCCCTATACAAGTAGTCAAAACACCCTAAATCCGTGTAAAGTCCGAACTTTGAGGCTCCCGTCGTACGAATAATATCTCCGTATCCATCCTTCAACAATTGAGATGATCATTCTGTTGCTACTTATACTTTTCTATTAAGCGATCTAGAGCTACTTTCTCGATATGGCGTAATTATTCATGCTGACAAATTATATAATCATCCACTGAGCGAGAACTAGTGAGGTCGACGCGTCAGGTAAAAGTCCGAAGTCCGGTGTAAGTATCGTGGGATAATGGATGTCATGTATCAATGTATATATATATAGGGGTAGATATTGAGTTGAAGAACCAATTAGTTCCAGGGAGCTCATGTACAATCTCGTCACCTTCCAGCATCAGTGGATATCGCCAAGATGCGGTCTCAGCTAGTTTCCGTGCTCACTTGTGTCTTCTCCTCCCTGGTGAAGGCAGCCCCAGCAGACAATACAACCTCCATCCCAAACGTGACTGTCAAGAACGGAACCATCCACGGCCGTCATCTCGCAGAGACCTGGGACCAGGATCTCTTCCTCGGCATACCCTACGCGCAACCGCCCACGGGTCCTCTCCGCTTCAAGTGGCCTCAATCATTGAACGAGTCCTTCGAGGCGCCGCTGGACGCTTCCGCTTATGGTTACAGCTGCTACCAACCTGGGACAGACTTTGATCTTTCCGAGGACTGTCTGACGCTCAACGGTAAGCCTTAATCTCCTGACTCATGCCTAGCTGCTTACTGACGTATGTACCAGTGGTCCGGCCTCACGGGGTTGATAGCGCAGCGAAGCTGCCCGTATTAGTATGGATATACGGCGGTGGTCTCTTCTCCGGATCAAGCGCCGATCCTCAGTATAACTTATCAGGCATCGTCCACCTCTCACAGGAATCACAGCAACCCATCATCACGGTATCAATCAACTATCGGATAGGCGTGCTCGGATTCCTTCAATCACCCCAAGTTCTCGCAGAAGGCAGCTCGAACGCCGGGCTCCTCGACCAGCGCCTTGCTCTAGCGTGGATCAGGGAGAACATCGCCGCGTTCGGGGGCGATCCGGAGAGGATTACGATCTGGGGCGAGTCTGCGGGCGCGCAGTCGATCGCACTACAACTCCATTCCTTCGGAGGTCGCGATGATGGGCTTTTCCATGCCGCGATACTTGAGTCTGGTAGTGCGATAGGGGTGGCGCTGCAGCCTTTGGCGTACTATGAGTCGCCGTTCGAGAATCTTACTCGTACGGTGGGTTGTGCTGGTGCTTCGGATAAGTTAGCTTGTCTTCGGGCTATCCCCGTCGATGAGCTCTTTGCGGCTCGAGGTAGCATTTATTGGAATCCGCTTGTTGATGGGTACGTTACCACGACGATCTTGGGAAATTCAACTACATAGATGATATCTAACATCTATACGCAGGGAGTTTCTCACAGACTATCCCTCCGTCTTGGCAGAGTCCGGATCTTTCATCAAGGTACCCCTGTTACTCGGCAGCAACAGTGACGAAGGCATTTCCTTCAGCCCAACCGGCTTCAACGATTCGACCGAGCTGTATTACGGTCTACAATCGAACCCCGGATTCTCAGGTCTAGCCGGCCTACCCTATCAGATCTCTCCGGCCTCTGCTAGGAAGTTACTGGACCTCTATCCGAACGATCCCTCCCACGAACCACCCTACGACGTGACGAACGACACCCTCTTCCCGCAAAACGGGCTCCAATGGCGCCGTTCCTGCGCCATATACGGCGACATCGTGATGATCGCGGGACGTCGGAAGCTATGCGCAGAGTATACGGCCGCAAACCAATCCGTGTATTCGTACCGCTTCGCGACGAGACCCTGGGACGCTACTGAAGCGGACGGGGTGCAGCACTTTGTCAATGTAGCCTTCAGCTTCCAAAACAACACAGGCACGCTCGGCCCGCTACCAGAGTTCCAGAGTCATAAGGAGATTAGCACCGACATTGGGAAGGCATACCTCAACTTCGTCTATCGGCATGATCCAAATGTGGACAAGAGCGGCGTCCAGACCGGGCTGCCGTATTGGCCAGCATGGACGGCCACGAGGCCGTCCAACATGGTACTAAATGCTACGCAGCCGTACCTGGAAGAAGACAGCTTCAGGGAGCAAGGTATTTCTTTTATACAGACAATTAGTCGAGAGCTTTTGGCATAGCACGAGGTTGCTTGTCAAGATGTACCCTAGCCTTTCTTACTTTGGGGATATGTTCGATGACTTTTTGAGGCCTCATCGATCCTATAAGCTTCCATCGGACGCTGGATTCGTTATTGTGGTTCCCGGCTGATTTTGAATTTCGTCTTTAATGAGTTTTAAACCGCATGTTATGCGTAGACATTGTAATTCAACTGACACTCGTATTTTCATAGAGATGTAAGCTATTTTGAGTTTTTGAAGCTGTTCGCACGTTCTAGAATCTTGATACCCTTCCCTTCAACATCACCGTCTGGTGTCATTGCGACCTATACATGCAATGGTCTGTTGCAAATTTAATATAAGGGTCTGGCACTTCCAAGTGCTTGATCATCCCATCCACTCACATCTGACTTGATCCCTCTCGGCTCTCCCGCTTTTCCCGACTCGCTTGGAATATGGATGATCGATAAACGTAAGTAATGCTCTCGCAAACTCCATGAAAGCCATGCCTACCTACCCATCTAAGCTACCCTATGCTATGTAGAGACGACAGCCTGCGTCTCATTCGCTAAAACCCCGAGAGAGACGCGTTGCGATACCCAAAGGGAACAACTTGTTAAATTGCATCTGATTTCGTGTCAACACCTTGCGCACCGTGGATAGTGAATAGACCTTCCAACAGAGTCTCGACAAGTGTGACTCTATCTTTAGTCATCCTCGCGTACAGTGGCAGTATTAACTGCCAGAAATGTGACGCTGCAACAGCATTTACCATAAATGAGAGTCATCTCTACCTCACTCCACCGTTGGCAACAGCTGGTTGTGATAATTGACCACTTTGCGCAGCATTGGCAGCCATTTGGACAGCGGCCTGAGCGTTGGCCTCCGCCTGGTTAAAACACTGTTGTATAACACTTTGCTCATCTTGAGAGAGATGTGAAGTCAAACCGGAGTAAAATTGAGGATTTTCTTGTTGCATTTCTGTTAAATACGAGGTTAGTAATAGCACAGTTATATATTTGATCAGTTTGAATAGACTTACTCATCAAAGCGCCACGCAATAGTTGGTAAGGCTCGATCTTGTCCAACGGCGACTCTAAGAGCACACTATCCTCTCCCAACTCTCCGTCCGAGTCGTCTGCATACTGGTTTTCGATTTGAGAGAATTTTTGGGCTTCCTCATTGAGAAATTCGAGATACGCAGTGCTCTCATCCCGGCCATCGGTCGGGTCTTCTTCTGGGCCTTCGGCGGTCCAGTTGGTATCATCCTCACCCCATTCCTCATCGTCTTCAACATCGTAGCTGCTCGGATCAAAGGTGAAATCTTCCTTTAGAGCTTCCTCGCGGTTCTTCATAGCGTGAGGCAATGATTTGAAGAGAGAAGTAATTCCCTGCAGAAGTCTCGGCCACCCAGTTGACACGCTAGCGGGAATCTGATCGGGGTTGATACTGAGTAGCGATACGATAGCAACAATGCAGAGCTTCTTGTCATGAACGCGGCTAAAATGTTCCATATTACCAAACCAGAGGCTGAAAAACTTATTTGTCCAACCTTTAGCTTCGAGGACCGCCAACGTGAGGACCGGGTTGTAATAAATCGAGTTGATCACCATTTCCATAAGATGAATCTTATAAGACTTGACCTTTATTTCAGGCCCGTTGAGTACTATCATAGCCATCGTGATAAAGCCGGTGACAGACTGATCAATGTTGCCGCGAAGACTCAACATCATAGCCTCAGCAAGCTTGCACGCACATATCCGGTCGACGCCACCGACTTTTTGGTCTTGAAACATATCCGAAACCATTGAGAACAAAGCCGTCACATATTCGGGTTTTTGGACAAGTTGCGGTGCGCCGTATTGAACAAAGTTGTCGAGAGCAGGAAGCATGTCCTCCAAGTACAACTCGGCACCAGACTTGAAAGTCGCATGAATAAGCTCGAATGCTTGCCACATGGTTGGTGAGATACCCTTAGCTGCGAAAGTACAACTGTCAATAATTTCAAAGACTTCGTTGTATAGATCTAAGAAGTGAAAACGGTCAGTATGGTCTGCGCGGTAGCTCACATTGGCAGACTGGAGTGTAATTACCGTAGAGCTTATTTTGCAGAGTAATTTGAATCACTGGCATCAGGACAGCCTCGATGTGTAGGAGTACATCTGGTGTGCTCTCCAGGGTGAGGATTAGGGTGCCAATGGTTTGAAGCACACCCAAGGCTGTAATACTCTTATCATCTAAGTAGTCTCCATAGTCTCCGTCGTCATCATTACGGCTTTCGTTCTTGTCCAAAAGTTCACGTACAATCCTTAGGTAGGTATCCCGCAGTTGTTCGCTGAGGGCAACGGCAAATGGAGTTAACTCTGTTGCGAACACCTCTACGAAGTCTTCCATAACGTTCGCGAGTGCGTCGATATCGCATTCGTTAGCCAACTTCAGCAACTGTTGCATAATAGTAGGGATACTTTGCTGCATGCTGATACGGATTGCGTCGTGTCTGATCAGGGGCTGCAGAGCCAACGCCGCCGTAACTCTAACCGGAAGATCCGTATCGGCCATGCAGTCAAGGATATGACGGTAAATGATGAGCAGATTATTCTGGTCCTTGAAATTAAGCTGCTCAAACTTCTCGATTGTGTCGCAAGCTCGGGCACGTAAGTAGCCTTGTGGGCTCTTGAAATCGGGGAAGACATATCGCACAAGGAAGTATTCGACTTGATCGGCAATGGGACTCTTCTTGCCAAGCAGAACTGGTGCCAAAGTGCCGATCATCCTTAGGGCGCCTTCCTTTGCAATGTGATTCTTACTTCCTTCCGGTGCTTGCTCGTATTCACTTACAACACTGTTGATGAACTGGAGCAATTCAAAAGTTTGTTTTCTTCGCACCTTGGTGAGTGTAACGAGAAAGTTGGTGGCGGCCACGTCAGGTGCGGAGACCTCTTCATAGAAATTGAGTTTCCGGTGTAAATACTCCTCTGGTTCATCCTGGAACTTTTCTACGTCCTCCGGGCTGAGGCATAAAACCGGAAAGACCAGATGTGTAACCAGATTGTTCAAGTGTGGTTTCATTAGGTTCCAAGTGGACTTAGGGCGACAGCATTCGTCGAGGAAGACGAGAGTATAAGAAAGGCAGGGCTTGCTTAACCAGGTTGTCTTAGATACCCACTTCTCAATTTCGGTTAGGTAGTGCTTCAAGATTTCGGGCGCGATTGTAGACTCGAAGTCTTTCGCGAATTTAGTTGTCTCGTCAGTCTTGGTGGTAAGACCTTGAGCATTGCCGTGTCTATCGGATATTAGCTTCGTTCCTAGAATCAATGGCTTGAGATTGAGAAACGACTGACCTGATCCACAGCCTGTTGAGATTAAAATAGGCCCATTTCTTCGCCTTCCACCAGTGGTGGCGCTCTCTATCATCAACATCATCGGGCATGGCCGAGGCTGGTATAGCCTTGGAGACAGTTTGTATGAAAATGGTACACCATCCAATATTAACGTCATGCTGCCTTAAATAGCTGGAAAGCTCAAGCTGCTAACTAGTCAGTGACCGGAATCGAAACGCTCGCGACGTTCCCGTATCTAAGCATCTCCTTACGCCACCCAAGAAAACTTACCCATGTTGCATGTTTGTAGGCTTTAAGAGCAATATGAAGCATCTCTCCAGCCTCATCGCTTTCTTGGTTTACCAATTCGTTACAGACTTGCTGCAGCCGTGGGAAACTGGCCTCGATAATCTTGTCAAATTCGCCCCTTTCATTATCTTGGTTTCCCTTGAACCGGTATGCGCGACAGGTGACGAGCAAGCATTGCAGGCCAGCGAGGACCGATGGAGGGTCGTTGGCATGGAGAAGCTGCAGAGTAACATTCATAAAGTCGGGCCACTTCCCAGGGAAATCGTAGTGGAGGATGCGCTGAATCAGCTGTAGTAACTGTTGTCGGACTGGACCACGCGAGGCGGCGAGAATGGGGAGGATGCGGTCGCGAAATCGTTGCTTCTCATCTTCAGCTATCAGGGTTTCGTCGGGGTAGTGGTCGCTCCTAGACCAGCCGCGATTCGTCCTGTTCTTGAGGTAGATGACGGCTGCAAGGATGGTCAGATTCGGGGGCGAGCAGAGCTGGCTGAGACTCGGTGAGGGAGAGCATACTCGACAATCGGACGGAGTCTTCGGACTCGGTGCTTAGTATCTCGAGAAGGACATCGGTGAAGCCGGCATGTCCCTCGGCCTGGGCGTCGGAGAGGCTTTGTTAGTAAACAGAACACGCAGCTAGGCGACTGGATGCTCGACCAATGGAGGGGCGCATCACGCAGATAGCCACGACGGGACGGGGCGAGTCACACATACCTGCTTGAGCTCGAGTTCAGCAGCCCGACGCACGTTGGCGTCGGCCGAGAGAGTGGCCAGGACGCGACTCCTGACGACGTTGGCATCCATGGTGGGCGGCCCAAGAGGAACGGGGCTGGGAACGGGGAGACAGCAGCGGGAATTCGGAATTCGGCGGTGGAGCGATAAGATGAACGGGCTAGAAATAAACAGGCATCAAGCTGCACCCATCGACAGCATCGACTGGAGGGAAGGGGGCACGGGCGGTTGTGGTTGTCGGTCGACGGTCGACGGTTGGCAAAATGGTGGCCGAGTTGAGTGTCAGGTTCTTGTGGATGTGGAAGCGGATAGTGGATAGTGGATAGGCCGATCCTCCTGAGGATTCACGAGAGTGAGGGTTCAGCTAATGAAAAGCAGTGCAAAATACAATAGGTTAGGTACCCAGCCCCGGCCTGGGTGTCAGACAGCAGAAGCAAGAAGTACATGCACCTGGAAAAAATTATCAGGGAAAATTAATAGGTGCAGCCGCTGTGTCATTGTTCGGGGGGGCCAGTCTTAGATGGGATGGAGGGGTACCTTGGGTGGTACGTGTAGGCCCTGCCCTACCTACATAGGGTATTGTACCTACCTACTTGACACTCCACCTCCTACCTATGAGCCTGCCTGTTAAACTTTTTGGTCCGCTACTTCAGCACTACTTCCTCACCTACCACAGATGCCATACATCAAGTAGTTGATTTATGTAACTAACGTACCTGGGTATTCACTTTCGTCTAAACACAACGTACACACAGAAAGTTTTTCGCCGAGTCCGGAGCCGTTCTAGTGGACTGGAAAGATAGTTTAGGAATATATCTATTAACCTCTATCTACGCTAGGGGGACCCTATCTATGCGCCTGCTAATTGACCTTACTCATTCAGAATCCAATGAATAGGCGATGGCCAACTGGCGGACTGGCGGACGTGGCAGTCTTGCGAGGGCCCGCTGTCAGCCAGGTGTTTCTGGTGGGCGGGTGGGATGTCGAGAGACACCCCTCAAAATCGGTTTAGGGATTAGGGAGGGGGAGGGGGGTTTTGGACTTGCATTTTACTGCCCAATCTCCTTCCGGCGCTTGCCCATGACGGATCCACTTTATAACGAAAGCCATGCCCATCTATCTAACCAGTGTGGCAGGAAATGCCGAATGCAGTTAGGCCTGCACCCCCCCGGAGCCCTCGTCCATCCAGACCTATCGTTTTAAAACGCACAATTTGAAGCAGGCAAGCCAGCAGATAAGCCTAAACAGAACCTGGAAGGATTCGATAACGGTAAAACGAACTTGGCTTCTCTTATTAACTAAGGCTCGAGTCTTGTTAAAGAAGGCGTTGTGAGCAAACGAAGTCGTGCCTGTTTGCTGCATCCGGGATGATGCACAGAATCACATGAATAAATAAATACGCGAAGCCGCAAAGGATGCTCCCGGTTTCACTCGAATGTGGAATGTGAAATGCGCCTTGTCGTTCCGCCATTTCGTTGGGAGCTGGATGCAGGGATCTGTATCCAGGTATGTCGGTATGTCTTAGGTATTCGTTAAACGTGGCCTGGGAAGGATACCTTTTGTATGTATGCCTTCCAATAGGATAGATAACTTACCGGATAGCAAGTATCTAACAGGTAGCTGACTACCTACCACGACGTGAATCCCATAAGGTTCTTACGTGAGTCGTTCCAAACTGTTCACATGAAGCGCTTCTCTACTGCGAGTCTGCAGTTTCATAGAGGGTATAGGTCGACCACCGGGTGATTTCATTTAATTCTTTTTTTGGGTTAGAAAGATATAGTTCTGACTATCGGCAAGACCATCTATTCTTGTTGCACGTTGCTAATGTCGGTGAAAGCCTAAGATAATCTCCAAATATTTCGTCAGACTACCCAAAGGACATTATCCGCTAATTCACCCACACCCTCTACTGCATCACACTTTCCCGTCAGGGGATTATGGTCTTCTACGTAGATGTAAGGGTTCGCTAAAGCCGTTTCCCGAAAAAGTTTAACATGGCTTAGCAGATGGTATGGGAGATAACGTAAAGGCCGATATTATTTGCACCTATTTGACACTATACATGATGGTATGCATGATGGGAACAAAAAATAGGCTGCCAGACACTTGGGACTCCTAAACACGCGCCGATCACATACACACACACACACACACACACACACAAGCCCAGATGATCGATTGAAGTATCCAAAGGGCGCAGACACAGCTCGGCATCCCAACACTTCTGGTAGCTGTACATGGCTGATAATATGATCGGACAGCTCATACTGCCATCCATTGACTTGCTGAGAGCAACTCGTCGAGCATCGCTGTCGTATCACTGGACGACTGGGATCCTAAGATTAGATCCAACTATCATCATATCTCGGACACGATTTTGACGACTACTCGAGTCCTTGATAGGATTCGACATCCTGTCCTCGCACCCCCTATTCAGTTCCAAGCAGATTCTTTGACCTGTCAGTGCGTGGTTAGTGTCGCCAAATTTTTTTTTTGTTCCAGTAGCTAGTGAAAAGATTTCCGGGCCGGGGTGAATAGTAATAATGTAGTGAAGTCCATACAAATTTGTACCCAAAAAGGTTAATGTGAAATGTACAAACATGAACCAAGCAATAATATGTGTGGAATTCAAGGCTCGAAATTTCCTCTGGCATCATTGCGGCCTGAAATAATCGGGGGATTAGGGATTCCGATCCGAAGGTAGGTGCGATAATTTCGATGCTAAAACCACAGCCGATCCTGATTCGACCAACGACTGCTGAATTGCGGCCTGCTAAGGTTTCTCGAATTGGTTCCCTCGATATGCATCGCACCAATTGTGGAGATTCTATCCTAACGGGATCCTTGGAACGGCGACTTTGTCTTTAAGCAACCCCAAACATTGGGAGTAGTTACCGGCATTTGTCCGTGAAACAAGTAATTCGTCTTTGTGCCTGGGCCTGGCCGTTGCGGCGGATAGTGTATTACAGCCTTGAGAAAAGCTGCTCCGCCCAATGGATAAAGGGAACCACAAAAGGAAAAAATTGAAACTTTGGCATTCAGAAAGAGAATGGTAACAAAACTCTGTATATGGTGGCCTAAGAAAGTTCAATCCCATCTTGGGCTCCGTATAAGTCGTGAGAGAGATAGCCGGTGCTCAGCAGTTTTGCACGGAAACTTCCAGGCCGGCTGGCGCTTCAAGAGGTACACATTAATGGCCATTGTAACCCGGAGGTAGTCGTATAGTCCTTGTAGTTTTGGATTCAGAGGCAGCCTGTAATGAAATTCCCGGGAAGATCCAGCAACGTTTTTCATACGGTCAACATGACCGCCATTTTTCCAGTGTGGGCTGTGTCAGTGAGCTGTTCAGTTGAGAGAAATAGGTATCATCCACGAGACATTTTCCTAGGCGAAATACTGTGAGATGTGAAACTCCTTCGCAGAGGTTGGCATATATATATACAAGCCGTCGTCCAGTACTCACCTCGCTGCCCGGATCGTATGCCCTGTCTATTAGCGTAACATCGTCCCAAATAACCCTCCCAAATTCTCACTCATGACCGGCGATGGAACCAGAATCATCCCAGGAATGTAAAACAGAACCCCAACCTTGGGCTGGATCCGGACAGCTGAGGGAACGCGGCATCATCCATATCACTAACCATGAGACAAATACTCTTTTCCTAGAAACAGGACCGGCAACCCGGTACTCAAGCCCCCACCCTTCACATGAGAGCCACCGTGGAAATATGACAAGTTGAATGGCCAGTCAAATGCACATGTCGTAGAAAGGTCCGCTCCAAGTATTGCGCCGTATCCAATGTGGGAAAAACAAATTCATGCGAAAAAATCGTAAAGAAGGTGGCCCAACTGGTAAAATGGTGAAATGTAGTTGTTCCAGTAACAAGTGTCCCGTGGCATTATTAAACAAAGTTTGCAACTTGCAACTCTGTAAGATTGGGGTATTATCTTTACTCAAATCCAAGTCTATCCTTTGGATGATAGATAACTCCGGCAGAGACCATGGCTGGTTATTGGATCCTTTCCTTGGGTATGAAACAAATAGATAATCTCACAAGGCAGGCAAAGATCCAAATCCGGAACTCCGAGGCTATGATTCTGGAATCAGATTACCGGCCGGTACGATGACGCGGTCTATCGACGTGCCGTTCAACACTTTCGCGTTCGCCGCGATTCCGCGATGATCCACTACTTGGCAGTTGAGTATTCTGTGATGATCCTGTACGTTTATGGGCGGGGGTGCTCTCATACTGTTGATCTGAAGCGGCACTGTAGGTGGCCGTGCCTGCTGGAGATGCTAAATAATCAGAACGAGCTGTCAAGTTAGAAGCCTCTAGTGTACGCACCACGTCCGTAAAAGGCGTCCACCGGCTGCACTGCTGGGGGGTAGGGTGCACTAGCTGATGTCGCACTTGGTGGATAATAGGCGTTCTGTCCTGGAAATGATTGGCTTGACGAAGGCCCTGCTGTTGTATAAGTAGTCCTGGCGGGTGCCATAGTACTAGTCACAGGTACTCTCTGATCACCTCTTGGATCTCTGGGGTTTCCATAGGGATCATTGTTATACGGGTCTGTCTGGGACTGGGTGCCTGCACGCAGATTTGCACCCACAATATTATATGGGGGATCTTGGGAACTCTGGCCATATCCTGGGGCCGCAACGGGATGTCCAGTTCCATAGGGAGCTACATTGCCTGGAGGCGGCGCAAAATGGGCTGTATTGGCAGTGTAGCCCTGCTGGGTATACCCACCCTGCGACGCTGCATATTGTTGAGAATACGAGCTAGCGGCTCCTGTATAACCGGAAGAGCCAGTTCCTGGATACCTGGGGCCAGCATTGTCATAAGGATCATTACCAGCAGTTGCAGAATACGAAGCTTCCGTCGGCCCGTAATACTGTCGCGACTGATGGATATCTGAATTGCGATATTGGACTGGACTGGTGTTAGAGGATCTGCCAAATGCGCCGTTCGAGGCAATAGTACCTCCGCCAGCGTTATTCCGATTCGCCGACTGTTGCCGTCTTTCTTGATCCCACCGCGCGGAATCTGCCTTCAAATCTTGGATCATGGCCTGCGAAATAGGTATTGTCAGCGCCCAGCGGGCGATGCTATGATAGGACGGCGACTCACTGAGGTCAAATTGCGGTATGCGTTGATGAAGTACCCTTGAATGATCTGGCCATTCTCGGGGTTCTGTAGAGCGAGCACATTAGAATGAGTCGACAGGAGTAACGTCAGAGACGGGTAGCACAACATGCCTCGTAGTTGCCCGGTCTTACTAACGCATCGTTCCCGAGATAGCGACAGATATCGGCCGTGATGACTTCACGGTCTATGCCGTCTCTGGGTACGAAGTATTCGTTTTGGCGAGTCTGCTGAGGAAGGCCGCTGCTGCCGGAAGGAGGAGGTCTGCGAGCCATGTTGTCGTAGCGAAATGGAGGCTGTCCGACGGTCGACCGGTATTAGGAGAAATAAAAATAAAGAAAAAGGAATCCGGGTCGGCAGAGGAGACAGCAAGGTGGGGGATTGAATGTAGAAGAGAAGAGAGAGATCCAAGAAGCGCAAGAGGAGAGAGGGGCGGTAGAAGAGAGAAAAGGGTTCGGGGGTTGGGCTGGGGCCAGGGCTTGCTTGGCCGGATGATTGGCGGCAGTTGGTGGTGTGCGTAGCGTCCTGCTGTAGTGTAGTGGGTGTGCAGGCGGCCTGGCGACGGCGGTGGGCGGTGGGCGGGTTTAGTTTGGCAAGGTGGGTCGTTAAGGATGGGGTCCGTCTGCACCAGGACAAGTAAAAGTAGGTAAAAGGAAGCAGGCGGCCAGGCAGACAACCAAGGAATAATTTTCCCCAAGTCCTACCCAACACCTTACAGTTCTAGTACACTGTCTAGGTAGTCAGGTAAGTAGGTATTCTACAATAGGTTTGTAGGCAACGTACACCTGTACCTGGGTATACCGTATATGCCAAGGTAGGTATATGTAGACAGAAGTCCGGAGGTCCAGCAGCGGAACGACGAGAGCTCAAACAGACAGGATACAGTTACGCCACTAAAAAGGCTGGACAAGGATCGCCGTGTTGGTAAACGACTGGGAGGGCTATATCGTAAGCGAGCGAGTGGCAAATACTGCGAATAATTTTTCGCACAACGAGATAAACACCTCTGAACAGGGCAATGTTAAGGTGATATCCTGGCAGATGATGATGGTATGGTTGTGGTGTGTGATAATAGGTAAGGACAGGGCAGTGGTAGGTGATGTGCAAGCGATACTGTGTCGCTTGAGTCTTTCTTGCCTCTTCCCTGAAATCGACAAGAGGCACAGGAGCAGTCCAGGCGGGCCTCCAGTCAGGTGAGATCTCGAGGATTCTCCCTATTCGAGCTAGAAATCCAATGACGAGATGGTAGTGTGTGCCAAGCTAGTGGAGCAGTATCACTGTATCGGAGGGTGTGCGTGGGAGCATCTGACTGGCCCGAGGGTGCTGTTAATGCGAGCACGATTGGTCGGCGATGGCCAATCGAGGGACCCCGGCGGACGAGGAGTGTAGTAGCGCGAAGACGGCCTGCAGATTGATTGATGACTCCTGGCTTCTGTGGGTTGGTCGCAACAGAAGATGCAGCGTAACGGAGGCAAAGGACCACTAACCGCACCTTACTACAGTAGTCTACCAACCACTGACGCCGGGCTGGGCTGCTGGGAGGACCAGCTCTAGCTCTAGGCAATGCTCTGTACAAGGCGAATAGTTGTGGGCTGGCGATGGACAGTCCCACACGGTCCTGGTTCTAGTGTATGTTTGGTATGTTGGTCGTGGAGATACACCGTTGTACTGTGTGGCTGTACAGTGTTATGACAAAAACGAGGGTTGGGCAAAATGCCTAGCAAGTTGGGTTGGAAGTTTAAGGACTTAATCCACGTAAGATCGTGGTTGCAGTGAAATTTCACCGTATGTGTAGTTAAGTTGTAGCTAGTGAGACGTCGTAGGAATGGATATGTTTGTTCCTCTTGCTGACGCGTCTGATGTTCGTCTGCAAATCTTAAATCTCCTTTTTCTGCTTGGATATCGATTACATAGATGCTTCTTACGAGCATGACCTGTTTCTGTCGACGAAGGAATACACACGGTCCAAGTGAATGAGATGGACTTTTTGTCTTCAAGAGAAAGTCGATGAGAGTAAGCCGTCATATATATGACTGGATACGTCGGTGGTGTTATGCGAGGTTCAGTGCTCGTCGGTGACGGAAATGGATGATAAAACCACGCTTCCAGGTCCGGTTTAACACCTCACTCTGCTGCTGTTTAGCTTCGATGTATATGATTGTTGTCTTAGCTGAGTATGGATGATCATATACTATGAGAGAGCCAAAGTGCATTCAGCGATTGAGTGTGATTGTAGGAAGAAAGGAAACAAGGGGCTTCTTATACAACAAAATCCGATCATCTCCTTCAACTCTCCTTACGAAGCCTCACATTCATAAGAACCCCCGGTTATCTGATAACCATCTGTCCACTAGAAAAGAAGATTACAGGCGGCATTGTTCTACTGGCACATTCTTTGATCCACTTTCATGTCATTTGTTGTCCGAGTAGCCATAACTGAGTGAACAAACGGGCTGGAACAGTCCTCCGAAGACCCTCATATGTTACTCAACCTGCTTCTTGAGGGCCACTCGTATAGGCAATACACAGGACGGGCGAATAGGCGATGCATTCACAAATTGTCATCTATCGAGACCTCATGCTCCGGGGTTAAGTTTCTGTGCTCAATAGGCCAAGAGCTAAATACGATGTCGACAGCCCGCTCCACGGATTCATCACGAGTGAGTTAAGCACGTTGATAGTCAAGTTGTAAAAAACACTAGCAACCCACTAGGAGCCATGTGACAATTGTATTGCTCGTCCCAGCGACGAGGAACCAGCATTGCACGAATCTGGAGTAGGAGTAACTTGGTGTAAAGAGATATGTAGTTGGCACTATAGGAAACACAACGCCGAGCCATCATTCAGCATGCTGTGAATGGAAGTCATGGATTACCTTGCCAGCTTCACTGATATCGGTTTACTGTAGACAGCAGGTTGGGTATCAATGCACAGGGGCCCAACTGTTCTCACTTCTAGCCGTATTCCACTTTTGGATGCCCAAGACCGAGCGGAGCCAATCATCATCCAGCTCGCCCGTTGACTTTTTGGAACCTGATGATATATTCGTGCTTACGTATAACAAAGCGGTAGAGAGTTTTCTACACATACGTACCCGCCATACAGTACCTCCCGTAAGTGTCGGATTGCATGGAATTGGCTGTATTGGTGGCAAGAGACAAGCGGGTTGTAAACACAAGATAAAGCGAGCGCCTCTAGCAGCCGGCCTCGGCTGCACCCGCACTAATAAGGCGACCTCATACGGCATAAGCATACCCATTCACAGCTTAGTAGAGAACCCTGTAGCTAATAGGTTGTAGGATGCTTGCGAGACGTCTTGCCATGCACCTCGGAATTTGGAAACAAATCCCTATCTAGGCCTTCTCCTTTCGCATTCCATATGCTGAGGTCTTTGTGGGCGAGCCGCTGCTCACTATCGGTGCGCGACAGGCAGGTCCGTGCAGAGTAACCCATCGGAGAGAATCATTTGGTGCCGCATTCATGAACGAGACGCAACGCTGGTAATTGAGCGATCCGTTCTGCATACCGATCCCGCCAAAGGCGTCTCGATAAACCTTTCGAATCTAAGCAATGACACTAGTCACTCGTCAACCAGGCGGTCATACTGGGTATCATCAACAAAGCCAACTCTAAACCCCTTTCAGATGCTGTCAGGTCACATTCAAGCATGGGGCTTGATCATATACTGGCGCTAGAGCTGGCGCGGACGAAACAGGAACTGTTTACCCCAGCCTTCTCCAGGATATTGGCCTTGCCAGTTCAAACAATCAGAGGCTTATGTGTTTCTGCGAAAGTTCCTCCCAAGCGAAAGGAGGTAGCGCGTGTGGACCCGCCTGCTGAGTGGATGATGTATGCATGTGAACCACCTCGGGATGTTGCCTTGCTATCCAAACTTCAACCTACTCTGCCCCTGCTCTAACTTCTTGCCGCCGTCGCCCCCAGATGCTTTCTTACGAGACGTGGGAGTCGCATTTCTTTGACCGCGTGGAACGGCAGGCTTACTACTAGCGAATGTCGACTTGCCACGTTCCTCGTCCTGAAGGTCCTTGGCCATGTGCCAATCATTATGATGTTGCAATGCTTCGGCGCTTTCAAGCCCTGCATTGCAGCGCGAGCACATGTAATCGATGGAGACTTGACGGCTGCGCGAGTCACTTACCCGTTGTTTCACACGCTCATGCGTATGGGCCACATCGAAAGCTTCCTTTCCGTCTTCCTCATCTTCTCCAGTTGATGTTTCCTTCTTGGGAAAGAAACGTTGGATTCCAGTACTTTCGAGGCGCATTTTCTTCTCCTGCGGTTCATGTGAAGCCAGGTCAAGTGGAGACTCGCGCGATGTCACCCTCGATACTCGTGCTTCGTCACCTTTTAGTAGAAAAGTGCTGATTCCCATGTTCCCAGTAACACCATCTTCGAAACCTCCTACACTTAGGCTAAGGTTTGCGCAGGGCCACACCCTGCCCTCATTGACTATTTGTGCCATCATATGTTTAGCGAGGTCAAATAGAATTATTTCTTGAAGGGGTTTACCCTGCGGAATACCACTCGAACGTGAGCGGGTCTGGCCCGCGGAGCGATGATGCAGATGAATTGTTTTAGGTCGACGTTTGTGTTCGAGGACCCCCTCCTCGACAAGACGGGAGAATATGTCGGCAACAAATATCCGAAGCCATTTGATAGCTTGCTCCATGGCAGTGATACTTGGTTGGAACGACTTAGCAGAAAGCATAGATTTGATTTGCGTTCGTGAAGTCACTTCACTCAGGTCTATTCCCCGAATTGTGTCGTAGAACCAGAGTCCTGTCTCGTCCCCAAGCTTGAGTTTGAGCTGCTCTACTGGAACATGAAGCATTTCCTCGATCGACTCCGTATTGAACGCCGACTTAACCTGGTCGCCAAGCTTCCCCCCTAGGTTTCGGATCTTAGTGAACTTCATATCCGATAGGAATCGTCCGACGGCCCGATTACGTATAACCGTCTGTTGGTTGGGCTTCTTGTGGCCAGAGCCCAATTTACTGAGCATTTTATTACTCGCTATTCCAGCAGAGCAAGTATAGTGCAAGGTTCGACGGATCTCAGCTCGGATATCCCGAACGATTTCAGATCCGATCAGGATGGCCACGTCGTCCCAATCAGGATCGTCGACTTCAGTCTCGGCGTGGTCAAGATCCACCAACACGTCAACTTGCCAATCTAGTGCGGTGATTGGAGGAAGAGGCAGTTTCTCTGTTGGGTCGTCATAGGGAGGTGGATCGGTCAGTTCTGAGAACCGCTGAAGTAATATCGAATGGACTTGAGCAGATAGGTCAATGAAAACCTCGTCTATGCTTGCTTTTTCGACTTTCTGCATGTTGTTTGGGAGACATTGCTTAATCAGAGCCAGGATCTTCCTAGACTGAAGCCTATACGGATCTAATGAGACCTTATGAGTCCCAATATGAGAAGGTGCATCTGGATGATACGCCCATTTCTCTTGCCCCTCCTTCCATGTAGCAACGTGCTGGGCGATAAGGTTTGAGCAAAGCCTCTTCGCCTCCGTTACAGTGCAATGTCGACCAATGCCAAACTTACGGGCCGGGTAGTTGATGGCTATTAGCCCTTGCCTATTATAGTCAGGTTATTGATTTAATATGAAACTATATTGGCTTGACTTAAACCGTGACGTGGGTGATGAATGTAAGGCGAGAAAGGTTGAATGGGATGGATATGAATGTTGGGCTCGTCAAATACCATTGCTGCACAGCGAGAGGTTGTTCCTCATCGATACCCAAACGTACCATCTCTGCATGGCGCAAAAGACAAATTAGTTATTAGTTTAATTTCGTAGCGGCGTAACCACACTAAGCACAGACGGGGAATGATGTACTTGATGGACAGCTCAACAAACAACAATCAAGACATCTATCCCGGAAGGGTTTTATACATACCACACTGGGCGTAAAAAGCATCGAGATCGATGTGAGCAACGACTCGCAAAGGAGAGGACGTCGAATATGAAGCTAGCATACCCAACTGGCGATAGGTGAATTGCGACTTGCGACGTCCGGCGCCGTGGACGGGAGAGGAAACTTGAAAACCAGGAGATGGGGAAGACATGCTGATAGTTAGAATGCCCGCCTTTAATTGGGTAGCGCAAAAGTATTCATATAGTCATGTGATTAACACGACAAGTACGACCTCGCCCGTGCCGCTGCGGATGGGAATGCAAGTGATTCGAGGTGCAGGAACTGACGGGCTAGCGAGACACCAAGATTTCGCAACAGCTCATGATGATTCATTCTATTGAAAATCCGGGAGGGGGATCAAGACTGGGCTACCCAAGGCCTTGGGGGTTGAAGAGATCCACGAAAAGAGCTGGTTAATTCAACCAGAAGTCACAAGAATTCGAGGTGCCCAAGCGCAGAATAGTTAGTATCGGACTGCATTGCAACACAGTAATGTGAAAATGACATGACAAGGCGGGAAGATACGACCTTGATGAAAAGGTAACCAGCGAAAGCAAAATAAGTGGATCCATTTGGAAGGTGACACAAGCAACTCGATAGCTGCATAATAGTGTCATAGCATACATATTTATCACTCTAGAGTCTATATTACCGTAATGCGGCGTATGAGTATAGAAGAGCTTGTAGGGCCGCTTCGGTCTTCTACTCGTCACTGACTGGGAAAACAAGCAGATAACTACTCCGAGTTCCACCATGATGATCACTTATTCGGTTTTTACTTCCTCGTGTAGCCGTTTGCTACTCCGATAAAAGGCCGTGGGCGCTCGGTCTGGAGGCATGTCAGCTCCAGCTTTCGAACATCCCAAACGCAGCCAGTGAAAGGTTCGTTAAGTGTAGCTCCATGCGGGTCAGACGTATCCTGAGGCGTCGTGTCGCCCGCTTTACGTTGCCTTGTGGTTCCTAGTACCTGACTAGCTGAGCCTCCTGCTAGGAAATCATTTCCGGTTAGGTACTACGAAGTGTTAAATGTCTGCCTGTAGCCAATAATTACTGGAAAAACCAGTCCCGGAGCCTCATTTTAGCCCCCAACGCGCTACAGACTGGATGTGATTTATTCTTCCGGCCTTAATGGTTAGTGAAACCAGACCTTTCCTGGTATGAATTTGACTATGTCATTTTCTCTCAATCCTTGACGATACATCCAGAGTAGTGAGCATGCGAGCATCGGGTATAGAAGATGCAGTTGCATGTATATTAATTGCTTACTTGAGGTCAGCTCGCCGGGAATCCGCTCTCGTGGGCTCGGTGCTTCCGTCCTCCACATCTTTTCCCCTTTCCCATTCGCTTTTCATGGGCAACAGTAGTGTTATCAATATTCTCACCGTGTTGGGATAGGACTTTCTCGCTTTGTGATAGGATTAGATAGCCCAAAATGAGGCCAATCAGAGGGGTGACTCAGCATCCTCAGAGAGCCTTCTCCAGAATGTAATTACTATTTATGAGTGGATGCTTTTTGGTGAGAGAATGCTTATGTTGCCACGGTGGAACGCAAACGTAGCCTGCTGAGTGGATAGTATAGGGCCTGAGGGAAGCCTTAAATGGCCTACCAGCTTTTGCGGATTTACTTTTTTCAACCCAAATATAAACTTTCCACTGCTACCTCGCCCTGTTTCGAGGCCCCAAAGATATAGGGCTCACGCCCTGGCTAAAAACGTGTCGTTGTTCAAGTTCAAAAGCCTTCTTTCGGAGACGGCCTAATAAAATCGTCTTGCCATCCCGAAAAGCAACATAGGCTGCAGTCGATCCCTTTTCCTCGGCTCCGTAATTACCCTTGCCTACATAACAGAGAGGTTTGCCAAGAGAGTGAGATTGTTAGTACCATACATAGACAAGCTTCTAGAAGTCTTTTGTGATTTGCTAGGTTTAAAGTCTGTTGTAGGGATCTGTCGAGAATCAGTTGAAGAGCCGCATATTCGGTGTTTGATATAGGGATCTGTCATCATCAGTTCCCCATGCCTTCCTGGGATGACATTCGCAGAGCGATGATTCCTTAGAAACCCCACCTCGATGGCACGCATTAGGAGCCAGTCGTGTGACAAAATATTCCTTCCATGCGCCTGCATAGCTTGTCTTGAAAATATCCCGCATTTGTTAGCCTGTTTAGTCTCCCGGTTCCGAGTGTCCGCATGCCGACTTAGAAGAAAACTCGGCTACGCCGCTCGTTTCTTCAAAATCTACTTCTCTTGAGGCCAGATATGGCTATGACATCACTGGGTGCTACTGTACAGAGACTTCTAGTGTCGTAATGATGATAGCGCTGCCTAGAGCCCTAATGAAAGGGAGCCACAGAACAGTTTCTTGCGCTACATTCATGAATTCTCGATCATCAAGTATAATGTTTCTATTTGTGGAAGAAATCAAAATTTCTTTAATAGGTAGTCACGTTGCATTACAATTCCACTGGTATTGCTAGAAACCTGAATGTGTCCGTTGCTGTAAACTTAGTGGAAATCGCAAATCCTTCACGGATTGGATATCGAAGTGAACAAGTAGAGTAGAAAAATTAAAATATCCATCGCAATTCACAAAGTAGTGATGACGCTTTACTACTTAGAAGAGACTTATATTGGTGTGATATCTGTTTCCTGGTGTTTTAACTGTATATTGAACGATTTGACCTCGGTGTGTGGTATTAAGCCTTTTCCAAGGCTAGGGGAATCCTGCAAACGCAGATTCCGCCATTTCCTCGAGCTAAATCATTGACATTGGGCGTTCCTTACTTTCGTTAAAGCGGTGTGACTTGATCAAACCATCGTGTGTCTATAGATCTTGAGTTCGAACCAAGAGTCGCTTTGCTTCTATTCGTCTTCTTCATGCATGGCACTTGTGTACCTTCCTATTACGTTGAAGCTATGTCCCGACAGAGAGGAACGCTAAATATCTTTTACCCAAGGCAGCCAGTTGCGATGCAGAGGATTTAATATGGCTGCCTTAGGATTATTAGGTACATGAAAACTCTGTAGTACACACTATGCATCCAAACAAATAGTTGTTACTAAGAAGGCAACACAATTCTCCCTTACTAGGACAGCTGGACTTTTGAGCAGCATTCATATTCCTAACAG
This sequence comes from Xylaria flabelliformis, assembly GCA_007182795.1. Classification (NCBI taxonomy): domain Eukaryota; kingdom Fungi; phylum Ascomycota; class Sordariomycetes; order Xylariales; family Xylariaceae; genus Xylaria; species Xylaria flabelliformis. Next base: position 207,659 of record VFLP01000002.1, on the reverse strand, counting down.
CTCGCGGGCAGTCCGCATCGAATTACTCTTCCAGGTATTCCGGTTCGGCCTAATTCTCGACGATCTCATGCGCGAGACGGTTCTGACAACGGTGGCTTTCACAAAAGGCGCGCCATCGTCAAAGATAACGTCAGTTCCACATATTTTGTGGTTATGTTGGCCGCAAGGATGAATATAGAGGATTCAGAAGTTGCTCGCAGGGTTACACTTAGAGCTTTCGCCCCTGTCACCTCCTTTCTCCTAGTCTTCTCGTGGCTAGTGATACTGTTCAGACCGAGTAACAAATATGGAAAGGTTGAGGCTCTGCACTAAGGAAAATCTGAACACAGGTTGGATTCAGCGATCAGTATTCATGATGCCACAGAAAACTGACAACGGCGTTCCCGATCACTACGATAGAGCTCCTGAAGATGGAATCTCGAAAGTCCTACAAGGACGACACTTCATGTATATAACTGTGTAGCAAAATCCAAAAAGCTTTTCATGAATCATAAGTCACCAGCTCAGAATCTCGGGCAATATTCGTCACAATCAAGATATCTACCGGTGTAGCAATTACAGCTACCATATTATTCAGACGTTGTAATCTTGTTTCTACTACACTTTGCCTTCTTCTATCAAGTTCACGATGTAAGTCAATTTCTGCCGGTCATAAGTAAATGATCCTAATAGGAGGGCAGGGCCGAAGATCGCACCCCTAGTCCTGAACCCGAAGACGACAACGTTAGACCCGACAACGACGTTCACGAAACCACCGACAAGTATATTTGCTCAGGATGTGGTCATGAAGATTACTTCGAGTATACAACAGACGAAGACGATGCCTGCTGTAAGGAGTGCAGGCATAAGAAGTGTGAGGATTGCAAATCCGCCTAGAACACGCTTCTATCAAAACAGAGAATATCAAATAAGACTAGAGCTACTAGGAACATGTTTCTCAACGCTTTAGGAGCAAAGTTCTGATACGCAATGTATACGACAATCATTCAAGGGATATGGGAGGTTTATGCCATACATTAGAGTGAAGGATGTTATAGTTCGGCGTCGCTCGCTTTGTTAGGAAACAATCATACGACTTTCGCTTGCAAGCTTGTTCACTTGAAATTTTTGCATTGTAACCTACCTATTCGAGCGGTACATAACATGTCCCCCAGAAAATGCCCCCAACATACGTGTAAGTATACATCGTAGACATACGCCTAAAATTCTGTTGATGGGGGTTTATCCAAATAGTTTTATTATGAGGCTTATTGTTTCCAAGGACATATTTTCATTATCAAGATTCCTTACAATGAGAGTATGTATCAGCTCCATTGTTGCGCGAAGAGGTCTATCCACCTTCGTGGGCTAGTCTGTAGCTTTAGTTATACGTACATGCCCTTTCTTTAGTACTGAAGAGAAAAACGACATTCTATCCAGGCTAATAGATTTCACAGAGACATTTTAGGACCTTTCACACAATTGCGAGGATCAAAATATGTCTCGTGTTGTACTAGGTACATACGGACATTTTCGTGATCTTCGACATCTATCGAGGCGTTTCTCGCTTGCTTGCGGAAGAGAGATCAAGTCCCTTAATTCATTTTTATAACACTAACTTCCGTAGATAAAGGATAGAGTGCGTATTGGAGTGGATCGAGCTGTTCCAACAGGTGGTATAAGGAAGTAGGCTGATTTATACACAGGTGGAATTTGTAAACTGAAGATAGTAAAGTCGAGTTGATCTACAAATGCCCCCTTTCTTGCTCCTATCTGGTACACAAAAACCCACGCTTTCAAAGATACTAGATTAAAGTCGTCAAGACTATCTATCTATTTAGGTGCATGTTAGGGTGCTAGATACAATTGTTCACTCCTTGATCACATAAAATGAAGGGCAGGGTAAGCACGAGGGATTGAATTTAGATTATTTTCCTATTACAGTAGCTCCCATGTCAATTGCTCCATCTCTACTACAACATTAATGAACCACCCTCGGTCATTACAAAAGTGCCAAAAAATTCTTCGCGGGTAACAGGGGTAATATCCAAGGTATCTAGCAAGGCATGTAAGTAATAGTTCTATAACTAGTAGTTCTCCGTTTTCTTCCATGTCTATATCCTATGTTAGCTGAAAGGCTTCTTGCACATTAATTAGAAATAGAGGCATGTATGCGAGAGTGTAACGAGGACTTGAGATCAAGGGTTTGGAAAATTGTTCAAACCGCGATAATCATTTAGGGCTTTCAAGGGACCCTTCAAGGTCCAATCCCCCCTTCTGCCAGGCGGTGACCTAAGGTTTATCTATACATGCGAAAGCCTTGCTCTCGTATAGTCTATCTCATTCAATAATACTGGTCGTTAGGTGGCAAGATGCCACTCATATGATTTACATATGATATAAAATCCTTGGTCCGAAGGGTTTCGGGTGCAGTCCCAATCCCTTGGGTCCGCATGACATAGTGATATAGTATGCTATCTAAAGTGTCCATAATAACATTGACTTGAGCATATAATTACGAATTTTAACTGGAATTGCATGATGTGCACCAGCGTCGTCGAATATATAACAGATGAAAAAAAAAAAGGTGTTACCACGTTGGTGTATTAAGGGTAAATACAAGTGTATCGTCAGCCTCGATCTACAGTCGCATCCTGTATCCATTAACTCCGCAAACCCCTCATCTCCATAACAGTATTCTCGTCCGACGGGGGACCAGTAGGGAGGCCGTATCTACTACGAAGCTGGTCAAGGATACAATCCATGGGGTAAATGCTTTCGCTATTCTCGTGGTTGGTGCAGGGGGAGTGACGAATAGGAAGCAGCCAATCTAAGGGGTTCGTGCCCATGACCGATTGCCAATTGCGCCGATACCCCAGGTCCCATGGATTCTCCCCCGGATTTGTCTCGAGAACTGCAAAAGTTCGCGTGGCTAGATCATCCCGGGAAGTCGCAGATAGATCTCCTGACTGCTGTCCAGCTCTCTCATATTTGCCGCTCATTCTACTATGCGAGCTGGTCCCCCGCATCGTCAAAGGGTACACGATTACGCCGAATCTATCCGACCTCGTTCCCCGAGGCACTCTCACAGCTAAGTGATAGACCTTCTGGTGGAATGATAAGATGTCGACATTCGTCATGTTTAGGAGAATATACCGTACCGCGGTGACGGTCATGAAGAATGAAAATAGCCCAAAGAATGCCGCTATCGCTATTACTGCAATAAGGTAAGAATCGGGAGAGGCGCCAAGCTGGACCTGACGGCGAAGTACATAGGCACTTGCTCCTAACACAACTGCGCAGAACGACGCAGTATAAGTGGTAAACTGCACAAAAAACTTGAAAGCTACGTAGGGTCAGCGGTGCGAAGGACAGAGGGCAAAGTGGACACATCAGAAAACTTACAATTCTCTGCGATCATGCCGCCGGCCCAAGGGCAGTAATGATCCATGCGGTGGACACACCGGCCAATCTCGCGGCTATGATGAACCCGGTCTTGTTTCCAGTTGCAGCATTCGGAGCACCATTTCGGGCGGCCATCGGGCTCGCACACAAACGCGTCTCGGGAATAGAAACACTCTAGTCCAGGGCTGTCGGGGTCATTGCTCGGTCCGGCCCCATAAGCGCGGCCCTCGACATCATCTGTGCCATACGACTGCATCATCCGCTTCTCGCCCATCGCCTTTTGTCGTTCAACTGCTCGCGGACCCAGTGGGACGACACCGGGATTGAAGTTCGCATGGTAAAGGGTTCGAGCGTAGGTAGATATCATGAAGAGGAAGAAAAAGAAGTAGAGAACGAGAATGGCAATGGCGGCCCCAGTCTCGTCTAGTGATCCAAGCAGATACTTGACTGCAGAAACACCATAGTCAGCGCTCACTGTATCGTGGACGGGCACGAGCGCGATGATAATACTACTACTCACCACAGACACGGGCGACGACGACGTATGTCGCATAGGCAACGGCCACAGCGAGTACGACAGGGACTATGCGGGTAGTCCACCGCGTCTCGGCCTTGGTGCTCTCGATAGCGGGCATTCTAAGCGCATCCTGGGAGCGAAGCTACAAGTAAGTAGTGATGCGAAGGTCGGGACTGGTTCCGTATTATGAGCGGCGGGCGCAGCAACCGAGTGCTCGGCGTGTCCCGCTACAAAGCGAAAAGCAGGATTGGGCTCTGACAACTCAGCCAGGCGGACTACTCGGGCTCGGATATCGCATGCCGTCACTGACGCAATCAAACGGTCCCAGGTGTCAGTGTTCCCAGTTGTTCCTGCAGGTCGACTTGCGCATTCATTATTCGCATTTGGAATCAATTACACTCGAGACTAGACTAGTTTAAGATTAGTGCATGCAGACCAAGTTTGAGGCCTTTGCGTGGTCCGTGCGTTGCTTGATAATTAATAGGTGGGTACCTATTCTAGTATGTACAAGATGATAGTATCTCAGCTTATTCTCACTATGGCAACTTCTGACGATCTATGGTTACATGGACCCGTTAAATTCCAATGCATATGTACCTATCTTAACCCCCTCTAAGCATTCACGCTCGCCAGATATTCTTCGCTGAAAGGGTAATCCACGTACCCAACGCTTGATTCGACGACATAGAAAGTATCACGGTTGTACGCATTGAGCTTGAGCCCCTCCTTAAACCTATACACCAAATCTGGGTTCGAAACAAAGTGCCTTCCAATGATCACCATGATGTCCTTGTTGGGGTATTCTTCGTCGACAAGTTTCTGCGCGTTTGCTAGCTTATACCCTCCAGCAACAAGTAGAGGTTTATCCCAGATGTCGTAGGCAAAGTCTAACCTCTCAGGAGCTTCAGTTTCGCAATCGACGGCGCCATCGACCCTTGACTCGACTAAGTGAAGGTATGCAAGGTTCAACTTGCTCGCTTTGTTGACGACATCCGTGAATTGTGGGATGGGGTTCTCCATCCTCACGATCTGGAACGAGCTCCAAGGGCTAAGACGAAGCCCAACACGTTCGGGGCCAATAGCGTCAACCATAGCCTTCATGACATCGCTGAGAAAGCGAGATCTATTTTCTACACTTCCACCGTACTCGTCATTGCGTTGGTTGCTGGTGTCATGGAGAAATTGATCAAGGAGGTAGCCATTTGCCCCGTGGCACTCGACGCCGTCGAATCCTGCCTTGACTGCGTTCTCCGATGCAGTCGCAAAGTCTTGAGTCATTTGCCTAATCTCTGTGATGGTCATGGCGCGTGGTATCGGAGCACCTTTTGCGAGTGGAATGGCACTCGGTCCTATGATGTCGATTCCCTCCTTTTGAGCCGTTTCAACGTCTCCAGCGCGTCCCATTGCAAATAGCTGACAAAATACGAAGCAGCCTTTGCGGTGGATTTCATCGGTGATAGTTTTCCAGGCAGCAACTTGGTCCTGGCTCCAAATCCCAGGGACATGTGCGAATCCTCCAGCACCTGACGGTGATACCAGGACGCCCTCTGAAATGATAAGAGTACCAGGCACAGAGGCTCGTTGGCTGTAGTATTCCTTCATCATGGGCGTCGGTACCCGATCTCTAGTCGCCCGACGGCGAGTGAGCGGAGCCATTCCAATCCGATGCTTCACTTCGACATTGCCTATTTTCAATGGCTTGAAAAGGCGTGATTCGACCATGATGAATGATGAGCGTAGTATAAATAGGATTTTGCGCTTTTCGGAGTAGGAAGTGAGGTGGTATCTTCCGATAGTTTTGATATCTAAGAGACGACATTCTCAACGGGGAGGACTTGAGGTTTTTATATGTTTGGAGCTCGTGGTTCGGAAGACTCGCAATGAGAGAATAACCTGGTGCGATAGAAGAGCTTACGTATCCACAGAGCTTCAAGACAACACAGATACGTGTGTTGGAAGATTAATCACAACTTAGGAAACACTACTATGTGAAGACGTCCATTTAGAGTATATAGATAATTCCGAATAAGGAAACAACATACTTCCGATTAGGGAAACGAGATACTTCCAAAAAGGGTTTGGGCATGACACTATCCGCGCTAGACAAGAAAAGGTGGGAAACCCTCGACGATTTATAAGCAAACCATGAAACGAACGTGATATTGACAACGTCACGTTTAAAAACCCTACTGACTAGGCCTTGTTTGAAATGCAAGAAAGAGTCAGGCAGTCCTCTTGGTCGGCTGCATTGATAATAGCTAGCCGAGAGTCCTCAAGATACGCATGCTCTGACGGCTGATCCGTTTATTAGCAGTCATGCACAATGTCTTCAAGGAGTCACAATTCTGCAGAAGCCGAAAAAGAACCTGTCGTAGGTATGTGAAGTAGATAGGGAGTAGATGCGTCTTGTCTCGCTACTAACTCTTGTGAGCTGGGCAATTTCAGTTCATCTCGGTCCAAGCTCCAGATGATGCCAAGGATCGTGCCGCGCGACGTCTGGCCCGGTCGCACGCCGTAAAGCACGCATTAAAAAATAAGCGGGAGACTCAACAAGAGCAGAGAAAGAATTTCCGCGTGATGACACCAAAGAACAAGCAAGAGAATTCCGGCAGGAGGAGAACTCGTGTCGGGACTGAGATTGCGCCCCTCCGCTCCCTGTCTGTGTCCATGCTCGACCCGTTTCAGACACTCGCGGTTGATTCCTCGAGGTTGCAGACACTTCTGGGCGACTGTAAGCTCATCCTCGTCATCGAGAGCTGTCTTGGACTGACTTACAGAGAAACGCTCCAGATAAAGCTCGGCAGGCTCCGGAGCCGGTCTTCAGCGTTGCGGAAGAGCTTGCGTTCCAGAGCTTCGGCTCGGTTTTTCGGACTGGTTTCGTTGATCCGGCTCTTCTGAGTGCGGTTATGCTATCGTTGACTTTCGCGTCTGCTGGGGGCAGTACGAACCCAGAGTGTCTTGGATATCGGGGCCAGACAATCGGCTATGTTCGTGAGAAGATGAGTTCCCCAGCTGAAGCTACCTCGGAATCAACGATTGGAGCCATTTTGCTGTTAGCGGGGGTGGAGGTATGTAAATTTATCTTTTGGACATTCTCCTGGCGTCTTGGGCCGTGTTCGACTCACATTTGATAATCCAGGCTTGTCTTGGGATGACGGCACAGGTTCAACTTCACATGGGGGCAGTGCATCTGCTTCTTCAGATGTGTCAAACGAAAGGAATTTATTTGACCGGCGGTATCAAGCGAGCCATATTTTGGTAAGTAAATGTACAATTTGCCTTCCTCTTGTGCCATGCTCTTATACCGGCCCATAGGCAAGACCTGAATTCCTCAGTGCTAGCAGGATCTACTCGTGTAGTTGACCATGCGACGTTTTCGGAGCTTCATTGGAAAAAAGACTCATTGCCGTTGGATTTTTTTCGGCTGTCGCCCGGATTCCAAGTGCGGTCACACTTGTTTAACATAGAATTTATTGAGGTGCTTGAAGATCTTCATGCACTACAATGCATCCGACTGTTCCCCCCATTCGGGAGATGTGATTCGACGATAATGGCTTATGTCAATAATCACACAGCATCCATCCAATCTAGGCTCATGAGCTTGTCCGATCTCTCTCCGGTCATGTCATGCTGTCGTCTAGCGGCATATTTGAGCTCAGCTGTGCTGTGCTGCAAGGTCTGGTGCCCTCTTGTAATTCCGGTAGGTGAGCCAGCCCTTGATTCAAGATGAACCTTGACACCCCTATTGGCCACAATTAGGAATGTGCTGACTCCGAATCTCAAAGCCTCATGTTTCCTCGCAATTACTCCGCGAACTCCAACAGGCGAACAATGACCCTGTGTGGGATAGCCACCCTGATTTGCTACTGTGGCTCTTATATATTGGTGGAGCGTTCGCTCCAGCAGGAGCCATGCGCTCCAAGTACGTCGTGCTATTGGCATCGAATAATGCTTATAGGTTCAGAGGCTTTTATCAATCATGGCCGGAAGTACTCAATGTCTTAGAACAGTTTCCTTGGTCAGAGAAAGCATTCATTACTAGCTATAAGGAATTATGGGCAGAGGCTTCTATCTAACGGGTTCGATGCGTGTATAATTAGTGTGGACGAACGGTACAGTGGCACCATTTCCTCGTTGGTTCATGACAGTTGAGTAATGCGGCGAAGGATTAAAACCAACCTCAAAAGATTCTTAAATATCTTACAAATCGGAACAATCACTCACATAGAATTTGCGACCATGTCATAATTGATTGTTATCGTATGTTCAATTCAGCGTTCTCTCATCGTGAAAGTGCCAAAAAACTAAGAGGCAAGACACCTCTACCAACTCTTCTTTTCTATGTACCAAAATCGCAATTAATCGCAATTATTAATCGTCCAAATATGGGTATCGACAACGTGGAATATGGCAGCTCTGCTACTCGACCACTTATACAGGATTATTAAAGAGGATTCGTATCTCAGTCTTTGATCTTCCTTCAAAGACGACATCCTCGTACATATATATACAGGTTCCGGTTCTCAATTACGTTTCGACTTCGTTCGTGATCTCGTTCGAGGGCCCGCTCCCCCATTTGTAGGCTTGGGAGTCGCTCGAGACTTCGTGCTTTTGGTCGGCGCCGGCTTCTTCGATATCCTTTCGCTACGAGGGCGCAGACAGTCCATCTTGTTTGTAGTGGCGGCCCGCCGCGTAGGCGCCTTGTAGGGTTGTGGTTCTTCCCCTTGCTCTGGCAATAAACCAAACTCGGGCAGCTGTCCCGCGAGCCTCCTGCTGGTCCGCTCCTTCTCGTACGTCTTGCGTTGCCTCTTGCGACGTTGGGGCGGTGCCGGCATGGCCTCATCCTCGGGTTCCTCCACCAATGTAGGCCTATCCCCGAGTTCTTCTATAGCCATAGGTCTATTCGCGAGCCCCTCGGCTATCACAGGCCTAGTCTCGAGCTCATCGATTAATAAAGGCCTGTCCTCGACCTCCACCAATATAGGCGGTACCGAAGTTCGAGTCACGCCGCGACTAGGTCCCGGATCCGAGGCATGTAATTGCCGCATAATGACCTCTGGGGTGGGCGTTTGCGTTGATAGTGCTTCTGCAGGCGAACTTCCAGTAGCTGTTGAACGGATCGAACCCGCATGCCCAGTTCCTGATTTGCTTCTTTTTGAAGGATGTGATGACTGGTCTGTGTCATCTGAGTTACTGCCTCTTTTTCTCTTGGGTGTTCTTGGTATTTTCGTAGCTTGTGTTATGGGTCGATCTGGATTTGGCGCACAATTCTCTTTGTCCATAGAGTCACAAGCTGGCGTAGATTGATACTCAAGTGGCATTGCAGTGGGTGCTTGAAGTTGATCTTCTAAGTCGAGCAATGGAGTCGCGTCTCGTGTAGCCGGAGCCGGTCTTCTAAGGGGGGGTTGCGTCGAGTACCAAGTGCTCTCACTTGGTGGATCCAGCTGCCCTCTAGTACCTCCTGCTCTCTCATGTCTCAGCTGCTCTGCATATTCTTCGTCTATTCACATGTTAGTAACTGTCCATCATCCCTTTCATACGATATAATATCTAATGGCGCTGACCTGTTGGAAAAGATGCAACGAACTGATTATAGAAGTATTTAGCCTTGTCTAACCAGTACCGAGGATTCTGGAGGTCGGGCTCTGGGCCAACCGTATGCTTATAACGGACGTCATTTTCGCCGGCAATGTATACATCGTCGTCTTCGAGAATTTTCCGGCCTTCCTCTTGGTAGAATTGACAACTGATGACATCATACAATGTTTTTTTTGCTTTTCTCAGCTCTTCAGCCTGAACTAACTCCGGACTAGGCCCAAGGCTTTCGACACTGCTAGGTGTAGGCGAGCGAACGCCTGATGATGGACACGGGTTAGGTAAGTGCCCCGGAGATGAGGCTAACTGAGCCAAAATTTGAGAGCTGTGTTCTAGTACTCGTTAGTAATTAATTTGTATCGTTTCGAACACAGAGAGAAGGGGAAGGAACCGTACGAGCGTCTCGAGCGAGGGAAATGTATTCGTCGGTGAAATATGCCCACTTGGCTTCCCAGTAGCTTGGATCTTTCAGGTCGGGCTTTGGGCCTCGACTGCGCCTATACCGCACGTCATACCTGCCCACAATGCGAAGCTCGTCGTTTCTGACGAGTTCGCGGCCTTTCCCTCCAACATGCCAAAGGTCTGTCATCCTTTCGTATACACCCCTGTATGCATCGCCCCATCTAGCGTGCGGCATATCTAACGACCGGTGACTGATTCTATCTTCAACATCGCCCGCAGTGCTTTGCCCGGGCGGATCATTGAATGTTGAGCTTTCTACCCTCAATGGACTGGAGTCTGTTCTATGTTAGCATCCATGATGATCTTATTCTCTGCGTATCTCTTACCCGCATGTTGCGCGTTGGACCATGCCTTGATTTCTCTCTTCCTTTTGGACCAGGCCTCCAACGAAGCCAGTGGATCAGTTTTCGTCAATGATTTGTTGAGTTCCGCAATTTTCGCCCTCTGTTCCGTGTTGGGCGGCTTGTACACTTTGGGAGGGGGCCGCGGGTACCGCGCCTTCCATAGTGGCTGATGTTTGGACCTAAGATACTCGTACTGAGCGACCCAATAAGCGGGGTCTTGGAGATCGGGCTTGGAATCATCGTTGCCTCGATAACGAACGTCGTCCTTGCCGGCGATGTAGAGTTCGTAGTCAGCAAGGATCTTGCGACCTTCCCGTCCATAGTCACGAAGAACCGTCATCATATGGTAAACTCCATGTTTTTCTCGCGCAAGTTTCATGCAGGGCCCGTGTTCTCGGATCATGTGTTCCAGTTTGGCTTCCCAGAAGTTAGAATCTTCGAGGTCGGGCTCGGGGATCGTATTTCCTCGATAGCAAACCTCTGACGCGCCGGTTATGTAAACATCTTCCGCTTCACGAATTCGCTCGCCTTCAGGCCCAAGATAATTCAATTCCAATAAGAATTGGTAGACCTTGCGCTTCGCTTTTTCTAGCTTGTCAATGGGCAGAAAATCTGAAGATGTTAAGGATTCTGAAGGAAGTTTTCCTCTCTGCACATCTTGCAGCCTCCCCAAATTCGCTTCTGTCAGAGGCTGCGTAGGACTTATTCCATCCATTGTTACTGGTGATATAATATCGAGCGAGGCCGTTGAAAGACAAGTTCGCGGTATATGCGATGTGATAGGAATTCTGGTCTCTACTCTGGTCTCTGACTGGCGGGTCAATTGAACACTCAAGCTATCGCAATTTTACTTTAGCAACACCTGACAAACCCTATATGCAGATATTATATGCAATCGTTGTCAACGCGAAGCGCGGAGTTGTCTGTTGTGCTGGGTCATAAGCTTTGGAAGAGGTTTGTCTGCTGAGGTTTGAATCACCTTCGGACGCGCCTCCTGGGTGGGGAAGTAAGGGACAGGTAATGGACAGGTTAATGGGGTGGCGTTACACATGGACAAACAGCTGTCAGGCGGTCGACGCGGTGAATGTCCGAGCAAGCTAGTTTCGCGTCCAATCATCTAATCTCTCCCTTATTAACGAGCCGCCGGCCCTCGTGTGCAACAAGCAACAAGCAATTTAGCATTAACTCGTATGCCAGGCGTTTCATGCTGGTAATACGGCAAAGAAATTCACTGATGTCTCTCCTAAGTAGCCACCCCACACAAGTAGTCCCTAGAAGGCCGGAAGTTCTTAAATAGATATGTAGTCTCGCACATCATAAACATAACCTTGTGCTGTAGTATCTGGAGCATCTACTTTTTTCCTCTTGAGAAAAGAGAAGGCAAGAAAACTAAAGTTCTCTCTACGGTTTCCATTATGACGTCTGAAATCATGGCCGAGACACTCTTCACACTGCACTCTTATGAGGATGAATTATTTGGTCATGCCGAAAACAACAATTTCCTCGTGGAAGATGAGGGGCCGGATTACGCAGCCGATCATGTTCCCAACGGTCAAAGTTCATCCTCTTTCGATGATGACGCTGAAGATGGTAGTTTGACTCCGTGAGTGTTTCCCTGGGCCATTTCCTCCTTCCCTCGCTGGCTTAAGATTACAAAGCTCTCTTCCATGATTCAAGAACCCAGTTGAATAGCATTCACGGTTTAAAACTACAGCACCGAAAACTGACTTCAAACTCACAGTGATCGCCAAATGAAAACGCGATCCTTCATGCGAATTACAATGAATCCTATCCATGACTCGAAAGACTCTCAGAAAGGTTTCGTTTTCGGTTGTAGTAAACAGGAATGCGACATCTTGCTTGACAATGATCAAGCAAAAGGAGTTAGCAGAAAGCAATTTGCTATCTTGCCAGACTGGGAAACCGGAACCTTAACACTGAAGAATTTGAGTCGCCAAGGTACATGTATCGAATCACAGTTACTTGGCAATTTTCAGCTCCAAAAGGTATTGACACTTCGAGAAAGTGCAGTTGTAACCGCCCAACTCGGCGCCTTTGACGTCGAAATCCGAATTCCCGACCATAGCAGTCATCGGAATATATTTCTCAAGAATTGGTCCGAGTATCGTGCCAGACTTTCGTCAAAGCTTCCTGTCCTACAGAAGCTAGCAATCAAAACAAAAACGACGACGGCGGGGACCTTGACGACTGACTATATCCTTGAGGGCAAACTTGGCCGTGGAAGTCAAGCCACGGTGTACCAGGCAAGGCATCGACGTAGCGGCGATAGATGCGCAGTAAAAGAGTTCCATAGTACCGGGAGATACAACGAAAAAGAGGCAGCCATCGCAGGCCAGCTCGAACATGTAAGTGTCGTTGATGATATGGCTCTATTCGATGGAACTAATTGGACTTTAGCCGCATATTATCAAAGTCTACCACACCACTATGTATGCCGCAAAACAAGTTATGACGATGGAACTGGGAGGAGGCCCGGACCTCGAGACAGTAATGGAGGAACAACCTCTCGATAATCTGGAATTGCAGACAGGCCTTAGGCAGCTGTTCGACGCCGTAGCTTACCTCCACGCCAAAAAAATCACCCATCGAGATATTAAACCCTCTAACATCATAGTCCATAGGCGCTCTCCATTATGCCTAAAGTTCACTGATTTCGGTGTAGCCGCTGATTCAGAAGACCTCAAGTCATTTGTTGGCACGCCTCTTTTCGTCGCACCTGAGCTTGTGCCGAATAGTCACTATACCAACAAAGTGGACATATGGTCTTTGGGCATAATGGCCTTAGATTTCTTCTACAGGCTTCCAAATCGCCCCAAGGGCGGCCAAACAAACGACCCTCGATGGAAGGATTGTGTCCAGAAGCACCTGGCCTCCCAACATCCCAAAAAAGTTACGTGGTCTTTTATAAACAGCTTGCTTCAAACTGATCCAAAGCGTCGGCCCACCGCAGAGGAATGCTTAAAGCATCGGTTCTTCAGCGACCCATGTGAGCCCATTGTTCTACCCCGTAAACCCCGTACCATCGTTTCCGAAGAATTGACGATAGCATTTGACCCACCGCTACGCGACGACGACACTGTGGTACAAGGATTCAAGAACGTTAGACATTTTTCCACAACTACGAACAGCCCGTTGCAAACCGTTCTTCACAATCCTCAAGTTCATATTTCGTCGAATGAGCTGTCCACGATATGCCCTGAAGCCGGACATTCCACCGGGGCTGTACCATCTCCCAGTTACCACGTGAGCGCATCGCATGAGCTCACCACGGTACTTCGGGTAGATGAGTATTCCCTTGAAAAATCATCATATTCGACCGACTGCGAGAAAGAATCGCGAGAGGTCTCCGGACTATCTGTGGCGACCGGCCATTCTACTCGGAACATACAATCTCCTCGCCCTACAGGTGTATCTCATGTTCCGCGTGATGAAAGCCTAGTCAGTACATTGTCCTGGGAGAGTAATGAAAGTCTACCAAGTACGTCTGGCTCGAACAATAGTCATAGCTCGGAGGGTTCCGTACAACTCTTACAGAATAACAATCCTTTGCGAAACCCTCTCTATGTCGGCTCTTTTGTCGCAAAATTTGGTCAGGAAAAGCTACCAACAGTCACCGAGCAAGAGGACGAGCAAGAGGAAGACTCTATATTACCATCGTATGATTATGCAGCGCAGTTAGGGTCCAACAGAGCTGTAACAGAGTCAGCATCGTTGGAAAGTTGTAACCTATCTATGGGTCACTGGAGCTTGCCAGCTTTTCCTGGCTCCAATGATGGCGGTAATGGTATTGCCAGAACACCTCAACATGTTGATAATTCTGCCAGTATCGTCAGAAAGGCGAGTAAGTCCAGAAACTACGATATAGTGACAGGCTCTATCGTCTCGACAACCTCAGGGCCGCGAGCGACTCCGACACCCTGCAGAGAGTTTGATTCGAACGGCAGTGTTGCCGCAAAAGATTTTCAAAAGTTATACTCCGAATCATACGAGAATCACGGCCCATTAAATGGAATTCCAGAAAACTCGACATGGGGCTTAGACGCGAATGAGTCACCGGAATTCGCGCGTACACCAGGAAGAGAGGAAGATTACGATAATGACGATATTTCAGTACAAGCATTAACGCCAGACCTTCTAGTTGATGAGGATATCTCAAGAGAGTATCCACCCACACCAGGAAGAGTTGAAGATCTCGAACTTCCGGACATCTCGACAGAACCCGCACCTACGCCAGGGGCTTCATTTACAGAATCGATGATATCTGACCCAAGCGACCCAATGAGATTCGCTATGATCGGGCATCAACGAGTATCAATACGCCTTTCAGACCAGACTCTGAACGCCAACGAGATATGTGCCGCAGCAGGCCTCGATCCGAGGCGTAGTAGGAAACACTTGCTGCCACTGAAGAAGCACGCTGCGTCTCCGAAAAATATTGATGATCTGTGGGTGCCATTTGACAAGGGTCTTGAACTTTGTGAGACTCTGCGTCTCCAACATAACTTAGAGCAGGAACTCTCACAAACTTCACAGCATCCTCAGCATGTTGTACCTAGTATTGAAGATGACGAACCCTTCGAGCCAGGTACTAAAGAGAAGAGGAAGAGAAGAAAGTAGGTGCCAACCTCAAATGAAGGATCATTAACGAAACTAATCATCATCTACACTAGGATTCACGATTAAGCTATCTTGAAAGACCGAGACACGTGTCGAAATCGCTTCTCGCACATCATTTGACGGAATATGAGTCGAAGATGGGTTCAACAGCACCAACAGTGAAAGTCACGTAATCAGGTATGAAGTTGTTGTAGTGGCAGAGTTAGTAGGCACACCAGCGGGACTAGGATGGCCAATCGTTTATTTTTTCCTTTTGAACACCCTCGGACTTAGGAAACACCAGAGTGTTTTGTGACATTGCTATTTGGAGACTACACACTGGGAATCACATTGGCATCTTTGTGCAGCCACATACACCCATCTAGCTATTGTACCAGCCAAGTAATGTCAATGCGTTCTATTCAATTCAATTAATTGCTGATCCTACTATCATGATGCTTGGCGTCAAAGAGCCGTCTGCATGTTGTTAAAATACTCCCTTAATTTCTAAAACTCAATGTGCAGTTGTCGCCCCAGTAAAGGCTCGAAAAGAGCCTTCGTGTGCTACGCTGTGGCTATGTTCAAAAAATCCCGTGTTTGTGTTTGTTTGTGTTTGTGCAGCTTAGACCGGTCCAGCCGATGAAAGTGGTGCTATTCTTACCAGCAGTAAGCGCTTAGGACTGACTCATCTATAGTCTGAGTTTGTAATTGATTGCAGGGACGATCTACACTGCTGGTTGTATTCTAACTTTCTTATTCCACAAGGGAGAAATCCCTGGTTGCTCGGCGGCTGCCCTGCCAGCTCACTTTCCGGCTCGTGCTCGTACCACTCCTTGTCACCGAGGTTTGCCCGCGCGGTTCCATGGCGCGTTCTGATACGCGTGAATCGATTGCACAGAAATACACGGCAATGTCCCGGAGAAGGGGGGGTTTGCTGGTGGCGTTGAATAGTTTCTCAGCTTGGCGGCAGGCACCTGAAGGGCTGCCTAGATTGCTGACATCTTAGACAAACCGTGAATCAATCTTCAGCCGGGTGACTTGTTTACTGCCCCTCAATTAGTGAATGATCTGGCAAACAGACGCCTAGGTACTCCATTTCACAAAGGATGGCGGGTGGAGTAAAGCAAACAAACCCCTTCATCTGGTCAGGAGCAGTCCAGGGAATGAACTGGTGGTGGCAAATCACAACAGTAATATGAAGTTAGAAATCTTGGTCTATGTGTATATCCGCAACGACTGTGCTACCAAGACTACCAGGGCCCATTAATTTTGACGTAGAAATTTACCGATATCTACCAACCACTTCAACGAATAGAATGAAATGAAAGCAACAACGCGCTCTATGTTCATGTTGATTGAATATACCTCGCAGAGAATCGATGATAATTCATCAGAAACTGAAGTAGGTGGCGAGTTTCGCGAATCCTGCCGCCGTGAACTCCCTTACAGGTAGATGAAAATAAGCCCCCCCTTTTTCATTGCCCAAGCCAGCAGCGTGCCACTCGCACTACTTCACCAAGTCACCAACGTAACCACTTGATTATGCCATATGATTGGAATAACATAGTATCGAATTCAATCTCATAGTTCCTATAGGCGTGAGTACATCTCCATCTATCTCACCGTAGGTGTCCACTTCTTAATTTGATTGGAAACCCATAGACGCAGCAGCCTTCCCTCAATTCTAGCCAAAACATAATTGGCTCGTAACCTGGGAATCAACTCCTTGACTTACTACCCTGCGTCCAGCAAGATGTTTCGTGAGCATACTTATCATTTTCACGTGTCCAGTAGGTTAGGCTCGGTAGTTAGAGGAAAATATACTCTTTCTTTCAACATCTACGTTTGTTATGTTGACGAGAAAGCCACCATAACCCAATCCATAAACCACTCAGCTAAGGATGTAGGCCAGTAGTCAGGTGTCAATTCTAGACTATGCAGTGATTATCCAGACTGGCACGACCTCCTACACCTTAACTACTGGCGGAAGCGGACAGACAGCCATAGAAAAGAGCATGCTGCCCTAGTTGTGAAACTGTGTGACTGCCATCCGAGTTTTGACAGTGTCGACAGGTAAAGATACGTGGCAGTATCACCCTAGTATCCTCGAACTCGTTCTCCACTACTACAAGAGGTGGTGTTACAATTTTTTGCGCAACACTCCAGGTCATGAGTATGAGCCAGATCACGAGGCGGCTTTGTCGTTGTGTCCACGAGCAAGGGAAGTGTGGTTGCTCTTCGTGGGCCTGCACCAGGTAAACCCATTCGGCTAATCGAACACCGAGTGGTGCAAGAATCACTACTCAACTACGCGGCCCGGCTGCATCTGAAATCTTACGTTGGCTTCACTGGCAAAGCTACAGATTTATTCCAAGAAAAAAAATAAAAAAAAACATGCAGAATCAAAAGGAGCCCAAAAATTTAAGCGGCTACACTCTACTGGAAATAGGACCAATATTGCCCACTTGTGTCTCGATATAGGCAAGGCTATCTCTGGGTTGACAGTTTTTGCATTGTGTAGGATCACTTGGAGTCGAAGGTAGAGTAGAAACATTCTATAAGCGTGATATGGATCGTGTGTTTCTTACAGTCGTCGCTCTTTTTGACAGCCGGAAACCTAATCTAGTAGACCATTTATACCGGTCACGTCGACAGAATTTCAAAGACCGGAGCGTGAGTGATCTTCGGAATATTTCGTTTCTGTGATAGCTATTCCCGGCGTATCAATAACGTGTCTCAGAAAGTCACCCTATTTTCCCATTAATCACCCTTGACATTAGAATAACTGATTCGGGAGCTTTAAGGTGGAATCTATTAATTATCAAATGTGACCCTGAGGGCGAGGCTGGGCTCCCGCTCATCAACCTGGCCATCTTGGAATCGTTATGGACCAACAACAGGGTCTGGCCCTTTCGGAGAAGAGAGTTGTCAGAGCCCGAGATTCACTTTCATTTGGGCCGGGCTACGGCGATTGTCCCCAGGATAGATGGTGATAAATGCTAGAGAATGAGGATAACACAGAGTTCTGAAATATGCATACTTTCCTTGAATACCCCTTGAGCTTGAGTCTAGATTCATTTATTACTTTGGGTATTCAAAAGGAGTAAACCAGTTAGACATTAAGAAACTCATGTGGTCCCAGGACTTATGGGAATTCGTAGGTACAGTAAACTTACTCGCCTTCAACGGCCAATCTTTCTAGGCTATCTCGAGAAGTTTCGTATCAAGTCTTTACGCTAGGTCCCCTAGCCCAGCTTCATAAGAATAGGACTGCTTCTTGATATTATCATGTTGAGCTGGAGCTGCGCCTCTTGGGATAGTAGGAGAACTTGAATACAGGCTGAGCAAACGCACTAAGTGTCAACCTGATCGCTAGAATACCTGAATTTCAAGAACATCCTTTGAGTGTTTATGTCTTCAATCTCAAAAGAGGGATTTAATGCCTATTAAAGAACGACATAAATCTCAGAGAGATTACCTCTTAGAGCCAAAAAGGGTTGCGCTCGTAGCGACTTCGCGGCCGTCATCGGAGGATCAGTGATCCTCCGATGGTGGTAGTGTAGTGGTGGAGGCTAATCACGCGCCCGCCTAAATGAGCTGTGCGTCCTCATGATGAGCTTGGAATAAACATATGGCGTCTATAAACGCCTGGCCATGGAGGTCGTCTATTCGGAAGGGTGAGCGAAACTTCAATCGCGAAAGAGTATGAATTTGACCGCAAAGGACGAACTGCTCAACCTAGAACACCTAGTAGCTTAATACCCGTACGGATAATTTTGGACGCCTGACACCAAGAGCAATAAATTAACGGCAAATAAGCCGGTCATTATATGTTGACAAGACCATTTCAATATAAGTGTATTTCGGCCACAGAGTAATGATACCACTCAAAGTGGGCATAATAGTATCAATCCTGTGATATTCTTCCTCTATTACATATCTCGGCCACTTCTGGAATGCACCTAGAATGTAAAGAAGCCGTATGACAGTAAGGTTGGGAGCAAGCTGATCCGAGATGGCGTTGCCGAAGCCTTCACGAGTAATTTCCCAGGTCTGGCCGGAAGACAAACGAGCGCCGGCTTGTACAAGCCAGAAAAACTTTTGGAGAGAGCCTTCATCCCATGGACCGATTAGAAGATCATCGGGTATTTCGGTGTTTCGGTGGACCCCGATCCAAGTACAAGGGTTTCGCTCTAAACGGTAATTTGCACTCTCAGAGTGAGTGCTCAGGCGTTCGATATCTCTAAAGGCATTGTAATCACGGTAGAATGAAGATCTGGCGTCTTTGATGTCACTAATTCCGGCGGCATCACTAGAAATAGTGTTAGAGCTGGGCTCAATTGGGTCACCCCATAATGGAGGATATTGAAATGATCGAGTTCGTGCGTGGCGCCGAACCCAGATGTCCCGACAATCAAGGATCATATCAATCGTCGTCCATGAACAGGCTAACAGATCAGTCTAGAGAAGGTTAGTTGCTGGTTTCGGAGGTCAACAACGTAGGGAAACCAACTTGAAAGCTAGGGTTCCCACCGAACTGATCCCCATCTTCCTCCCAGTCTACATAACTGTGAACTCCTCGAAAGTCTGTGCCCCGATCATCCACGCGCCCGAACCACACCTCCCACGTTGGCGCAAACGCAGTGATAAAGGTCTCACGCAGCGTGGAGAGGCCTGAAAGGAGGCGTCCAAGGCGAGGACCAGCCCGCGGAAGGTTGACGTTCTCGCTCAGCCAGAAAATACGCTCGAGAATTTCAAGAGGTATGGACTTCTCGATCTCGGAGGCTTTAGGACGAAGGTCCTTAGCTTGCTTATTTTGGCTCTGACCCTTTTTAAGGCGTTTAAGTAGTGGGCGAGCGACAACAGGTTGTTCTCCCCCGGCACGCCGTTTGCCGCGCACCCTGATTGGTGTCAGTTCCATGTGTTGAAATCAGGTGATGGTATTCATGTAGTAAGATGAAAAGTCGGATTTATGCAATCGAGGTTGAGTTGCGAGCGTCTAAGAATATATCATAAATGAGATCATAGATCTTCTGAGCCATTTCAGACCTCGAAGCTTTGGCATTGAGATTCTTGCAAGAAGAATGAATATGACATAGGTATAATCCTCACAAGCAGTGTCTGTAAGTCGTAGTCCAGATCACCATATTCATATGGGTCAGTTCTTTGAAGCCCCACCATCCCGCGCCACGGTACCACCCCACGCTGCAAGCTAGTTCCCCTGACAACTGTCAGGCGCCGCTGATCAGCGTGTCCAGCTGCTCGTCCAGCTGCCAGAATGTTCTCATGATAGGTACTGCATCACCAAGCTTTTTTTTTTTTAACCTCTCGGCGCCCGCGCTATCAACCTGGTGCAAGGCTTGATGACGATATCTATTTCTACATAGCTTTAGAGATGCCATCGTCACTGGAGAGGCCGTGGACATAGCCTTGCCCACCACATCGCCATAGCACAGCTATATATCCATTTATTTGTCTATTCAGATGGCCTCCCTCCGACTGCCGGTGCCCTCGGTCGGGCTGCTGCGCTTTCTTCGCCAGCAAACGCAAAGTTTCGGTTTCTTCAACCCGAATCACGATGTCTCGTCCCTCGCCGTGGCGCCAACCTCCCGCAGACCCCAATGCGCCGCCCGTTGTCCGCCAGCCTCTCTGCAGGCTGGTCTACTAGACTTCCAATCGCTCATTCCCGCGCCGAGCCCTCGAACCGTTAGGGTCAAGCGCTCGCCTTATCTAAACTTGGCCTTGCGCCGCCAGCACAATCCTTCAGATCGCCAGCCAGCCCCTTGCCGGCCGGCGTGGAGAGAGTGGCTTGGGGGCCTCGGCACGCGCAGGCCCGGCCGGCCTCTAGAACCCGACGACCTGCCCGAAGCTAATCGCGACGGCGGCAATAATTCCATGTTTAACACTCCCCGCCAACTCAGCAAGAAGGCCGCCTCCGAGCCTAGACTTCGCTGCACCGAAGTCGACGAGAATGGAAATGTCATACTGGTGGACAGCGAGTTCAAGAAGAGCGAGCTGATAGCGAGGGTATTCGCAAATCCACCACTGCGTTCGCTTGCCAAACAGCCTAGCTAACGCCGCGTAGTTTGGTCTTTTGCCCCGTGATCTACGCAAGATTGACTCATCCAATCTACCGCATATACTCGTCCGCCCGACATCGATACTGCTTAACCTGTTGCACCTCAAGGTCCTTATAAAGCATAATCGGGTACTCTTGTTCGACGTATACGGCACAAAGGCCTCCTATCCGCAGTCTGCTTTCATGTACGATCTGCAAGGAAAGCTCCAGCAGAAAGCGCTGGCCACAAACGGCGGCCTTACTTATGAGTTTCGTGCTCTCGAAGCCGTTTTACAGTCCGTAACGCAGGAGTTAGAGGCTGACTTCGAGGCGGTGCGAGACCCCATTATCCACATTCTCGGCGAGTTAGAGGACGACATTGATCGCCACAAGTTACGCGTGCTCCTCATTCTTTCAAAGCGAGTCAGCACTTTCGAGCAGAAGGCGAAACTTGTCCGTGATGCTATTGACGAGTTGCTTGAAGCCGACGATGACCTTGTAGCCATGTACCTAACCGAGAAAACCCACGATATTCACCGGCAACTTGACGATCACACTGAAGTGGAGATGCTGCTAGAATCGTATTACAAACTATGCGATGAAATCGTCCAGGAAGCGCAGAACTTGGTGTCCTCTATCCGCAACACCGAGGAAATGTAAGAGATTCATCAACTTTTTTCAATGGAAACCTCACTAACCGTACCTCTTAGCATTCGCGCCATTCTGGACGCCAATCGCAACTCTCTCATGCTGCTTGACCTTAAGTTCAGCGTCGGGACTTTGGGCTTGGCCATGGGTACATTTATCGCTGGTCTTTACGGCGCCAACCTGGAGAACTTTATTGAAGAAACAAACTGGGGCTTCGGTACAGTCACCGCCGTCTCCATCATAATGTCCCTCTTAGTCTGCAGATACGGTCTTTCCAAGTTGCGACACCTACAGCGCATCAAGATGCAAGGCGAAGCACCACAAGGCCGGGACAGAGGTTACCACTGGTTCCACGACGACGGCCATGTAGGACTATTGGACCCCCGCAACCGTGAGAAGTTGCGGCGCCTACAGATGAGTAAGGCCGACGACAAGAAGGCTCCTAAGAAGAGTTGGTGGTGAGCGTCCTGACTTGGTCTCCCCATGATAATATTATGTATAGATATGCTTGGAAAGGGGGGCCGGCGTTCCACGGATCTTATAGATGTGACATGTCTGAATTGGCGTTTGGACGACAGAGGACCCTTGTAGATTACTATTGTAGAGAAGGCCGCGTGCGCCTCGGCGAGTCATATTCCCACCTCTAAGCGTTATTTTGGGAGGACGAGAACCAAGTCATAGTGTATATACCCATTATAGAGCTGGATATCCCATTCATGATGTGTTTGCAATTATGTCAGCCTTTTTCCTCTTGTGTGGAATTGTTGCGGACTACCGTTTAGCTGAAAGGAAGGACGAGATTCCCTGAAACCAAAGTAAGTGTCTCTGAAATCTTGGTACCAGGGTAACAGAGCAATTCGATCGAGGCATTGAGAAAAAAAGAGTCGCATAGCCAGGAGTCGAACCTGGGTTTCCCAACATGTTCCCCTCCCTATGAAAGGTTCCCGTTCTCAGTACCCAAGTATGATTCTATACCAAGCGTTCACTTCATCATCGACTTCCCACGATGAGTCGTGGAAGCGAGGCAGTAGTCAGAAATACGGTTAGGTCCCCTACCTACTTTGCAATATCCTCTTCCCTGGTTAGCCGATTCGGGAGAATTTCCGAGGTTGCCTGGGGATCTCTGGGACCAGTATAAGTAGGTAGTCTTAGTGCTTCCAGGATTACACTGCGATATCCTGTGTTCCCTATATTATCCTCCAAATCTTTGACTAGCGTGCCTGGATTGTTCCGTTTGGTAATGGCCCGGGGAACGACCTCTTACCATCAGCTTTTCAGATTTTTGGGAGGCAACTTTTATGAGATGTAAGCCCGGCTTATGCGTGCCTGCATCAGCGTAAAGCTCCATGACTAGAAGAAAGGTTTCCTGGCTTGCTCGAAGTCTGCCATTATTAGCTGTTGCCCGCGTTAATTAGGCCCTCTAGTAGCACCTCTTGTAATTCCCTTGGCCGACTTCAAGATCACTGAGTAAGGTATCGTTGATAATATACCCTTTAACGTAATCTGCCCTTTATCGTATATTCGGTTACCCGTACCTATTCTTGATTATCGTCTTTTCTCAAGCCTCCGAATCCTACGAAGAGATACCATAATAGCGGTACGAACTCGAATTATCCGGGTCAGCGAGAGCGAAGATATTCGTGTATTTGAACCTAAATCGCCACCTGGGTTGAAATGGGGGACTAAGACCTGTATAGCCTCTTTGACGCTCAAGAAGAATATTGCAATACTAAACACTATTCCAAGCCCTTGTGACAACTGTATTGTAAATTTGATAGCTATTAATTTGCAGCCATCTTTATTCAAAACAAAAAGCACTTCATAACTATAAACAACGGACGAGATTATTGGGTCTATTCCAAACTTCAGGGAACTTCATTCTTCAACTATGCTGAAATATCAAGTAACTACTGGATATACCTCACGGATTCAGGGGGTGATATGGGCACGGACATCCTGTTTATGTATATATAAAGGTCTTCCCACCTCACTTACAGCAGTAGTTAGTTAATCAATCAATGTACCTTTATCTTAACAAATTGGTATGGAAGCCTCCAGGACTGTAGGTTCTGGCATCCGAAATTGGAGTCCCTTTGGACACTAAGAGTGAAAGTGTATAAATCTTACAAATCTTAACAGTGGAGAAACCGGCTGATTTAAAGCTGTTCAATCAAAAATCCATCCGACATTGATTTTATGAACTTTTTGGCTAATGTAAGCAGTCTTGCTACGTGGGCCCCTTTTGAAGTCCTGGTAGCAAGTCGTACCCCTGTTCACAGCCGCGTGTGCGCGCGTAAGACCTTTAAGCGACTCCAAGGTTGTTAGCAGCTCAGAGTCTTGTACCATAACCTAACCAGTTGGCTTGTTGGTTGGCCACGACATTGGTTTAATAAAAAAATTTATATATTTAGATTTACCAGTACAGGTTTTGGCCCTGAGAACGGAGTTCTCGATCAGTACTATCTGAGACCTGTTTGGATTCTTTGCGTGACCTTGCCCATTGTAAGTTTGGCGAGATCCTTGATTTAAGTCGTTAATGCTGCACAAATAATTTATCGTCATAGATTTTTTAGATAACTGATTTGTTCCCTACAGAAGAGCATAAATAAGATTAGTGACAGCTTATTATCTAGCTATTAATCGTCGACAGAATTAGCACAGGGTAACCATTGTTTCCGCATTATATTCTTCCTATCTACTTGTTAGTTTCTTGACTCTGTGGCATCGTTGCACGGGTTTTTTAAGCCCTTTACAACAATAGACCTAGATGACCTGGGCCAGGGGCTGAGATGGGGACCGTGGAGAGTTCCAGAACCATTTGGAACTATTAAAAATGTGTTCGCAATTCTATATAGCGCTTTTCTGCTATTTTGGTCACTTTGGCCGTTATCAATTAACCTTACGGCCGCCTCTTTAAACTGGAGTGCTCTAGTGTATGGAGCTGTTGTCGCCTTCAGCCTCGTTTGGTATGTGGTCCATGCTAGACGTTTCTTTAAAGGACCGATTAAAGAAGTCCGAGATTGAGCTACCAGACAAGATTCTGCCTGTATAGATAGAGCTTCCTTTACAATAATAGTCATTACTGAAACCATTGGCATTGAGAATTATGACAGATATCACCCGATTGTCCCTTATGTGACTCCAAGAAGCGCCGCCTTCGACGCGGAGTTTAGCGGTATTCTATCGAAATATCAGAACCACCAGCGGGAGTTTTAGAACAGGATCTCATCTAGATCTTTATCGTTGCATGAGAGGCAGCGGAGCCTTCGTTGACGACCTTGGGCTCTATGCAGATCAACTCAGTCTAAGTCGAAGAACTGATCCGAAACACCACCGCGAATATTTTTGGTCATTATACTTTGATGATTGCAATAGGAGACAAAAATAATGAAGATAATAAAATAAATCAGATCTGGGTATTAAAAGTAAACTGAACCTAAAACGTACATAGTTATTGTTGGCTTTATAGATAGTCCTTAGTTCCCCCGCTAGGAGTTGAATATGAGGCCGCTATCTGAAGAAATTCCATATATGACTGAACTGTGGGCCGCCGCTGACAGCTATATTAGAAGGCGGTGGCCACCCGCGTGATATGTATGATTCTATATGGGGCGGATTGCAGTAATACTGCGGAAAAGTTCAAAGAAAAACTCAATTACGCGGGCCCTTAGTAGCACAACTTACGGATCAGTGGGCCCCGGGCATTTGGGAAAGGGGGAAAAGGGGCGGATGCAGGCCAATTAGAGATCATCGTTAGAGAGAATGACGCGTAGGGTTTTTCAATATGGTACTCTAGTCAGAAGAAGGTGATGAGAAGGCGGCTAGAGAAGGTAGAACCGATGGAACTGCTCCGTCACAGCAAACCAGCAGAACACCCCATATCAAACCCATTGTTCAATATTGTATGTCCGCAAGCATAGCTTCATCGCATGTACTCATCATTGATTAGTATTCGCGAACTTACCAGAAGCTGCCTTACCACTATCTGGTCATCGTATATTACTACTCCCTATAACAAGCCTTGGCTATGCCCGTCCGCCGACCAGACTTACTGAGACACGTGTATGCAGGAAGTTTTCGTATGTCTGTGTGCCCCATGTGCCGGTGACATTATCTTGAGATACCCGTGTACTTGTCCCGTGGAATGGCGTAGTCATTACAAAATCAACTGATTGGCGGCGAAGTGCTCAAACATAGAAGAATTATCTGGATGTTTAGAAATCCGCTTTTCTTAAGTTTTCCATCATGTAGTTGCGCTTCACCTATTGCACGTTGCGATGAGTTGAACAGTCTTAGCCAATAATAATCGGATATAACTGTCGTCATCTTGATTTAGGGTCTAAAGAGCAATTATATACTTGGTTATGCGACTTACTTACTGTTTGCGAAGGTTGTGATTTGATATTGGTAGTAACAATGCCTCGCGCTGGACTTAGCACTTATACTATATGGAGTCTCGCACGGGTTTTCCCATGATGACTAGAGCGTGATTCATTAGTGACGAGACGCATCACGAGTCTCAAAACGTGGACCTAAGGGGTTGGTCGGGGGCTTTGCAGGCCGGATATCGTAGTATATGGCGGTAGACGAGAGCGCCAGTTTTGGAAGCCATGTTAGGAGCCCTAATCAATTCATCGTCGTCGGTGACTCGGTTCTTCGCGGTAGTGGGGAGACGATGGGCCATCTCCCCAGGAGTTGTCTTCCGCGGACCATCTTAGCAATTCAGAAAACACGCCAAGACATGCAATGCCACCCTACCCCCTACAGAGCCTTCTTATTGGAGCATAACAACAAAAGTAAGGGGTTATCTTGATTCTCCCTACGTCTGCTGGCGGTCCCGTGTAGAACCTCTCCTGTTACCCTACAGTCACCTTCAATACGAAACGGATTTGATAGTTTTTCTCTTGAATGTTAACTCTAGGCCTACGCCTAGAGAGTGCATCTGTATCTACTGAATTCACGAAAGCGGCATTCTATCATAGAATCAAGTGCGTTTGAAACGCATCTAGACTGAATGATTTGTTCAGCGCGTTCTTTCAGTCAGCATCCAACTACCCCGCCCCCAAGACGCCAGTTGGCTGGGCAGATTCTGGGGCAGAAAGCCGACCTGAATAGAGTGCCGAGTACCTAGATGAAAGGACTCGCTGACATAATCTCATATCTCATATAGGTACCTATTAACTAGGTTGTGCATTTTTTGCGGCTGAGAACTCTTCAACTTAATTTATTCTCCAAACAGTTCGTGCTTTAATTTGCCCTGAGATTACGCCAAACCACGTTGCACGATTGGTCCTCCGGGCTTGTTCGAGAACATAGCACCGAGGAACAATATGACCGGGACAGGAAGGCTGTTAACCCCTTTTGACGGCAGGGGAAATCACGGGAGTGAAATGGAGGCGTGAGTTCCTAGGGGTACAAGATCACATGCAGGTTAAAAAAGCTTTCCTCCAATACAATACCTTGCTACCCCAGAATTGAACCAAGTTCTCCCAAGATCAGTTCCCATAATGGGCAACAGTAGGCGATCAATCAATCTCCACCAAGGCAGCAAGTGGTAATATGTACGGTGTTTATGAAGGGATTTTACCTCCGATTAGTATTGAGGGCTGTGCCTGCACGCAACGTTGCTTGAGTTGCCTGACACCACAGTTTGCCAATACCGCCGCTAGCTCTGCTTTACAGAGCCTTCGAGTATATTTAGGCACCCTTTTGTCTCCGTTCGGGTAGTAATATTCTCTCCGAATTTAACACGCAACAGGAGTATAGTTCTCCCCTGAACAGCCCACTTGAATTATACTTCTCGATCTGCTCACCATGGCCGAGGGTGGGGTTGGACTTGGAGTCAATTTATTGAAAAGATTGTACAATAAGGCAAAGAATTACAAGGGCGACATTCAGAGTTCTAATGCGCGTCTTAAAGAGCTCAAAGATACCCTCAACGACAGCCGCAAACATTTGTATCAGTTTTCCTCGGAATACAGTGAGAGCTCAGCTGCCGATTGGGAGGAGTATCTTCACAAAGGGGAGAGGGTGCTGAGAAAAGAGACTGCGAAGCTGAAGAAAGATAGAGAAAGGGGCAGGACGCGTTTCGCTCTTAGGCCTGGATCTCGCGAGCGGAGGAGCAGATCAAATAGCAGAGTCCGCGAAGAAATTGCTAGAATTGGAAGAAGAGAATCCCGTCATAAGAAACAGGCAGATTCAAGAGAGAGACGGGGACGCAGCTCGCAACGAGAGGCTACTCTGCCTGATCCAGACTATTATGGTCAAGCTGATAGAAACTATGTTGGAAACCATTATCAGCGCAGCCAGTCAAGAGCGACAAGTATTCCCAGCCAAACACATCAGATTCGCCACCGGCATGTGGAAGCATGGCTAGATGAGCAGCACAATGCACCAACGACGGAGACTTGCAACGACTGTTGTAAAGGGAGGCATGATCATGCGCGGAGAATTCAAGAACCATCAAGAGCAATACCACCGAATCTTGCAGTGGTGCACAGAACACATAGAGCGTACCCGGGACTAATAGGACGGGGAAACGTCGAACCTCGAGAAGAAATTGCAAGACGAGACCCATATCACGAACACCCCAGGCAGGAGGCCTGGAGGATGAAGACGAACAGGGCTCAAAACGACGCCGTCATTGCGAGAGAAAGGATAACGGTATATACCCATGATAGCAGAGGACACGGCAGAATGATCGAGACGGTCGAGCGAGTCAGCCGCATACCGAGACGTGAGATACATGAGATGCCCGAAAGATTCGGCCGTTTGTGGTAGAAACCTATGGGAACCGGTACTAAATTTTTTTGACTAATTTTGTCAATTTCTATCCATGCATCCTACCCTACCCCCCTTCGTGAGACTTTTCAGGAGACTGGCGCTCCAGGTCTACGCTTATTCTCATAGTTGACTTATTAGATTAATAATTGCGTGCTCCCTTTGGATTTATGGAAAAAGATCCCATGAAGTACTTGAATTAACTAGCTGTTTAGAACTAAATATATAGAGGTAATTTATCCAAAAGCTTATATACATCTCCCATTTCATCATCTCGTAGATAATAGACTATCAGTGTCTAGCCGATCTCCGTGAAGAGTTATCAATATCGTAATATTCTTTCTCGAAAGACAAACTAAGATAGACTGCCGAGCCTAAAGCTTAATATACCACAATATCTCTCTACTATAGCTTCCCTAGCTGGATATAGATAGCATCATTTTAAACGTTCATTAAGCAAACCCTTTTCAAATATTAAGTAAATCACTTCATCTAGATCTTACACTATGACATGAAGCAAGAAACGGGGCTGAGGGCTTTTTCGTCCATCTATGTTGTGATACCTACTCTATGATAAAGAGCGCACATTAATGTGGTTAACCAATATACGAAGGCGATCCGGACCTTTTCACGCAATGACGACGGTTTTTTTTTGTTCACTTCTAAGCGAGCCACGAATTCGGAGACCTCTATCTGAATACATCAATAATATGACTGGGGAGATCTGGCCATGATTGTAACCTCAGGCACGTCTCCTGTGTTGCATGGCTTATGAACCTCCACTATGTCCCCGTTTCTCCGCTCAAATACACTATAGCCCGGCTCCCATTGAGGGTATCTTCGAAGAGGCTCTCCTGTTTTGAGAACGAGTGTGTTCAGATTTGATGACGACCGCCACCCAAAAAATAGTTGTCCCGCCTCTCTGGCAGAGTCCTTGTTCAATATAGGTTTTATTTGTACGCATGTCTCCGGAGCCGGTGTTCGCAACCCCTTCACGCTCTTGAGACCTAATTCGAGATGGAGTGTTAAGCGCCGAAGGTTTTTGAATCCCGTTGCGAATGTTTTCAGAATTTCCTCAGGCTGTGACAGGATTATGTTAGCCGACTTTCCTGCTCCTGGATTCTCGATTCTGCTTACCCATTCACCGTCCCGGTAGAGGTCAAGCTCCAGTGTCTCGAGAAGAGCGCAGCTCCTGTCAAGTTCTTGGAGCTGCTCGACACTAAGGGTCGGCCTCGTATTATCCCCATACGCAGGCTCAAATGAGTGCAGGCATAAATGCTTCAACCCTGGGTGGTTTGCGATGGGCTCTATTGGAAGGTGGTACCCCTTAACAGTCAGGCTTTCTAGAGAGGTAAAAGTCATGAGGAATTTGTCCAACGGCGGGCAGTTAGTCTCCCGGTCAGCATCAGTGTAAAGTTGGACCTTAAGTTCCCGTAAGGATTTGGCATGACCTGCAGCGAGCTTCAGAAAAATCGCCGTATATCGAGGTCCAAGGGTGAGCGATCTCAAGTTTGACCACTGGAACTTTTTCTGCCAATACTCAGTCTCAACTTTACCGAGCCGGTACCCACCGAACGGGTATCCGCTGAGCGACAACTCTTCCAATGGTGGAAAAGTTTCGTCACCTGAAAACTCGAAGGAGTATACCCTTTGAAACCTAGGCATACTTATTACGCATCCGCCATAACCCCCGACAATCTCAAGAGAGAACGATGTCAGGTTAGGGCAGGCGAATAGGAGCTTCTGAATGCCTAGAATACGCCGGTTTGGTCCTTCGCTTTCGTCAAAAGGATTTACCCTGGCTGTGAGGGCAACAACATTCTCTAAATCGTTATCGATTTCTCGCTTACCATCTTCGCCGAGTAAGTGAAGTGGTATGCGTCGACTATGTCCGACAAGGCCTTCCAGAACTTTCTGTGTCAACCGGCTCCTGATCCTATGATGATAGTCTGGTCAGCGTTATACGCTTCGTCTACTAAAGAAGCTCAGAAATCTTACTTGACCCGCTGTAGATTCGGAAGGATATCAACTAAGGTCACCAATCGTTCCTCCATCATATTTAAATTTGTGTTCTCGAAGTGCCCAAAATCCAATTCATGCACCGCATTCCTCAATCCTTCATTTTCGGTGTCCAGGAGTCTAGAAGAGAGGGAACAGGCGAACAACATCGGATCCTTCTTACGTTCCCAATCAAATATGTCATGAGGCCGCGCCGTCAAGGGGACCACCCTATATAAATGGGGCATAGCCATCGTGTACCAAGCGCGCGATGTGAGACAGACATTGTAAAGATCCTTGCGACTATCCAGCTGTGATGTATTCGTCAGACATAGCAGATGCGGATCAGGGTGACACTCAGTACTTGACTAAGAATGAGGTGCCATATGTCGAGATTCATATCAGCAGAACATCCCTTGGCGCCGGCGCCGGATTCGAGGGCGTTAAAGGCCATACTAGTGGCACAATGGTAAATTTCGGAGGCTCTTTCTTGTTGCAGGTCACCAGAAGTGCGATATTGAAGCCAGGAACTAAAGCAATTACAAGTGTGTATTGCGAAAGGAGGGGAGAGGAGACTGCGGAGTAGGCTGAAATACCCTGTCAGGCATCCATTTACTGCGCCGCAAATGCTACGGTGAATTCCGTTTTCGGATATCTGAATTTATGATCCCGCAGGTCTTGTAATCATGTTTCGAATATTATTATACGTAACATATGTAATGACTATATGGGAATTCACGTTGTATTTCGCAGTATAATTACAGAGACCTTCTCTAGAAACCGTAGTTGTTTAAAGAGGTTAAACAGATCACGACTTATTCAGAGCTTACGGTAGATTGTAGTAGTATAGGAATGCTTATTTCACAATACTATACTTATGGATTAGAGTATGTGTCATGAACTAGGGGATCACTGCAGGTGAGGCTATTCGCAAGGCTTCGTACGGGTGATCTCCGGAGGTTTACTTACGTGATACCGTATATAAAGCCCACCAGACGGACTGGCGAGCTTCTACACCCTCGTATAATATAACATACGAAAACAGAGCCTTTTAGACACCATGCAAGCCTCCATCACAGTATGTAAATCATGTATTGAAAGATCCATGTGTTATGACTACTGTAAGTATAACATCCACATTACGAATCATAGATTTCTAAGAAACCGTATCTCCATCCTTTAAGATATTTTCAATCCAGAACTCTATACTTCGTTGTCGACATATGTGAATCGTTGTACGAAGAGCTTCGGCCAAAGCTATCATGAAGCAGAATGCAGTGAGTTCATGCGTTCGACCTATCTGCAGCTATATATACGTACCATGATAAAAGCATTATAATGGCGTGTCTTGAGTGACATATACTTAGTATTTCATCTGAGGTTCGAAACGCGGTATCATTGGAATGCATGCATGAATTTAAGTGCTTCAAGGGAAAATGCCGTGGCAACATTTAGAGATTTCGAATATCGAACTCACGGAACTGTGACTCTGACTACTTAGGTGAGAGATTTCTTGCTGATAGTAAGAGAAACTCCATTCGTAGCATCACTAGTTCCAATCCAATGACTCATCATGTGTGAGAGTAAGCACCTCGGCCTTACCATTATTAGCTTCGACATCGTCTGAGAATTAGAGGTACTAGATGACCAGTGAGAAACGAGCAAACACCATGTCCTATGAATCCTACATGAAACGTTCATGTTGTATGATGTGAAATTCGTACGTAGTCTATCATAGCGATGAGTAACACCGAGCAAGACGACCACGGCCGATATCAAACCTACAAGGCCCGTGACTCACAGATTTTGGGTTTGTGGTATTGTGGTGGCAACGATAAGAACCACTCTGCTACTAAGCCTTGTGATATTACCTTGAACTTGATCATGGCACCTTGTACTCAAAACTGCGTTTTGACTCAGCCAACATCACAACGAATCGACCTCTGGTAGGAACATGTGAGACTTGTGTCACTCTGACTGTGTGATGATGACAGATTGCAAGTTCCTCATCTTGTTGAATAATCGGAGATGCGGTGTGTAGAATCCGATATAGGCTGCCGGAAGACTCGTAAGCCCTTTGCATTGCTTATGTCCCGTTTTTTACACCGTCTGCTCCTTTGCTTGAGTTACAAGGGGAGATGCAGCTGGGTAGGGTGAGATTTGTCACTCGGTTGAGTAGAACGCGGGGTATGGAGGTAGGCAGCGAGGTCCACGATGGCGAGAGTCATGTCATCGTAGTTCAAAGTCTTGAAGAAACCATTGGTCTGGCGTTCCTCAACCGCAGATAGCCGGATCCTGCCTGAGCCGGATCTCGGGGTGGTCATGACATCTCGTGACGCGTTCAGAATTTTCAGAAGTCCGACGCGGGCGGCAAAGAGATGATATGACACACATCGTGACTTGAGATCTCCCGAGTAACAGAAACGTCAAAAGCCAATTGTTGGTGGGCGGCCTTCGTTTGCTGAGCGGAGCAAGAGAGTGGCCTAGACGATGTTCACGTGCCGCCGCGGTGGCTCCGCCACCTCCACCGCCGCGATCCGGGGATCCTTGCGAAACGCCTCGAAGCGAACCTCGCTGGTCTTTGCCGAACTAGCTATGACGTAACCTGAAGAAAGCGGGAGATCAGTGATGACAGTTAAGCGCCGAAAGCTTCGATTACACACCTGGTGTTCACCATTGGATTTCACCCTTCCAGGCTGAGAGCATGAGATAGCCCCGTCTCTGAGGGGGCGTGAAGCGGGCTGACCCCCGCTTGGTACTACTAACAGCCCTGAAGGGAAGACTCATGGTCCGGAATCCAATGAGCGTCCAAAAATTATAGTTGTTGCGCCTCTTTGTTGTTGGGGGTTGGGAATCTCTAGGCAGGCTAGCTGCAGGCCACGGGCGGCTGACTCTCCTTTACTCTTTACTGCATAGCCTGCCTAGAGGCTGAGAGGGGGATATTCTACTCGTGATTAGCCCTTGACTCGACGATGTGCTAGAATTGAGTCGGAGGCGATAACACATTTAGAAACAAGATATGTTGCGCGGTATGACAGGCTAGACCCAGAATCAATATCCATGGTTCGGCGATTTTGTTACGGAGCAAAAGCTGCCTATCCAACTCCAGTGTCCCAGAACCATCAAGGGAGGTGATTCGGCTATGCATCATAGAGCATTAGACTACACTCTCCCTCTAGAATAAGGTAACGGGTCCCTAGCATCTCAGACGCTATGTATCGGCTGGAGCTTATTGAGCAACCATTGTTGGGTGGTGTGGTTGGCGAGAGTTTGGGTCTCAAAACATTGTTGCCTAGCCCGCCAGCCTTCAAGCAACTATCAAGACGGAGTTGTGTGGCGTGCATACTTAGCACCAACTAAAACTCAAAGCACATGCAGAATAGTAACATCGACGGAGAAAAATACACATTGAGCACGACCTACTTGCAACCTCTTGTGACTGAAGGCAAGGATGTTTCTGCTCATACGTGAATAGATGACGTTAACCGATAAGTCGCCATGCTTCTAATTTTTCAACTTGGTCTGTAAGTTTGATCTTACACGAGGACCCTGACGGCCCCTTCACTCGGTCTAAGAATGACTGTATAACAGTGCCGGCGGCCGACGGGCGCTGGGCACTTGGGGGCCTTTACGAAGTATAATCAACAAGTGGTGGTGATCATGGTATCGCAAAGAGCCGAACTAGCCTGGTGCGGGGTTCGTTTTTCCTGTGATCGATGATTTCGGGACATGGGAAAGCTACATACACGAGCAAAGTGGTGCATCCCCAATCACGATGAAGATGATGATCATGATCGTTTGTAGGATGGTCGCATTCACGCTAACAAAACTTTCCAGGCTAGGTATGTAAGTAATCGTGCAGGACTCCAAGGTAGGATTTGCGGAGGATTTAGAGTGAGGAGTAGCAGTTCGATCATTTTTACGGCCGAGCGTAGAACACTTCTAGAACAATGGCTACCATCTCATGATCGTACTGAGACACTCAACATTTTACAACTGACTCGGTGAATCACGAACTCACTATTTCTTAGGTTTAAGATGCATTTGACATCAGGTGTGTTGGGGGTCTGAACATTCGATGATATCAAGGGTCAAATAGATATACGCCTGTCTCTCTGTCTTCATCTGGCCTATGCGCACGCCCTGGTTTGCCCCCAACGGGCTTGTTCAGTTGTCTTCGGGTACGCACATACGGATCATGAAGGGGCAAAAGAGGCGAAGTTATCCCCGGTTGTACGCAATAAAGGTACGCAAGATGCATGCCTTGAGTGTACTACTGTACAGTATAATCTTGATAATGTTGTTGTTGACTCACATAATCGCAATTATAACTGTTTGCGAGCACCGTGAGCTTAGTAAGACTGTGCTTGTGTAATCGCCGTCAAGCAATTTGTATTTGATCTCTATACATGGTCGCGGTCATTTGCTTATTGTTATTGTAATTTGTAGTCCGGATATACTGTAAATGCTTGACCTAATTAAAATTACTCGGTCGTGACGGCCCCGATGTTGCCGAGTAACACCTAGCGTAGTTGCTTGGTAATTGAGACGCTTTGATTCGGCCTTTTCAAACTCTAACAGAATTGAATGTGACGGAGCCCCGGGAACAATATTAGCCGAGGTCACTTACCTGCGGTCAGTAGGCAACCCTTCAGTTTCGGGTTTTAGGTGTGGAATGACGATGTGGACTGATAGGTTAGTTGGTAACTTGAGACAATGCCGAGGGTCACGGGATCTGGCTCGAGTATGATTGACAGGACATTCTCTGCGACGCGCAATTTCAGGTACCGGATGATGGCAGTGCTCACTCACCCCGCAAAACACGACAAATAAATGGCTGAGTCCGCGTCGTGGTGTTACCGGACAAGCGCGCGGTGAGAGCGAATGCCGCCCTCCCGCATCTTCATAATCAATACCTATTCGACATTACGCAGTTTGTTGTCCATAGATGTTGGATGTGTTTGTACTGAAGTCGCTCTGGTTCAATATTGCTGAGAATAGATAGAGACAACGCGGATGTGGCGTGTCAACTGAATCCCTGGAATGATACTTTGCTAGTTTACATAGTAAGTTTGATTGGTTGGACCCAAGATGAATGTCTCGGACTCGCCACCTTGACAACAGGATCGCGGCATCGATGGACGGCATCTCTCAAGATCATTACGGATCATTGTAGGCTTTGTCTATCATCGGGCCTTGTTTGTTGTCGCGTTTGCTACAGCAGCCTAACTTGCTTAGTGTAAACACCAGTGGACCTGAGAAGTCACGATAAGGTGTATGTATCCAGACACGCAGTTGTCGTTTGGCCATTATTACTCATACTGATTCGACGGCCATATTTTTATTGGCTGGGGGGCCAAGTCGTTGAAAACCGTAAAGCGTAGGTGTTACCTTGGCAGTATGTAATTTACGGTAGCCAGCAAGCACACTTATGCACCGGTCGGCCTCGTTAGATGTTATCCCAGTTCCCGACCGCTTCTTAAGTAGCCTATTATTGAAATGTAAAGATGCTGGCTTTCTTGCAAATATGCGTCTAACTACATGTTGAAGTGTTTTTTTAATGTCAACGAAAGCTGTACTAGATACGGAATTGATCCCACAATCTACTACTTTCATAACTTCTAGGTCATTCTAGAATCCAACTGCTTCCAGAATACAGACGATTGCCGTGTTCGTGCGTGCAGTGCAGATGCAGTGGTTCTGGGGAGCCCCTCTCGCATCGGATGACCGGGAGAATGCGGAGTTTTGTATGCGTGGCATGCCTAGTTTACAGATGTGAATTTGGTACCAAGGTGAGTAGGGACATGCATGTAGTAAATGGAGACACGCTGTCTACCTATGATGGTACTCCTAGTAAGGAATTTTTTACCTTTTTTTTCTTCGCCCTTCCCAGCCGACCTTCCGCGTACGAGCCTTTAAACTAGATTATTTCCAAGCGCTTATTTGCTTGCTGAGCGGCGAATCTTGGGTAACAAACTGGATTGTGACACTAAGCAATCGAGGCCTGGTTTTCGTAAGCGATGACCACCACCATGAGACCCCTAGTTGTGTGACACCACGCATTGGCGAGGCGTGAAAAGAAGATCATTTGCACTTGTAAGCACCGGGCGTTATGTTAGATAAGTGAGCCATGAACGAATGTCACTCCGATCTCGCGTCATTCCTCGATAAGTAGAAAGTGAGGTAGTTTTTGAATTGACCTGTAGGATTCTTGATGGGTAAGTGGACGACGACAGCTGAGCTGGGAAGTTGAGTCATCGCGGCTTGGGCTGCGACCAAAAGGCCGAATCCGCCACCTCATTGGCTGTGGCGAAGATAGTCGTGGGAGAGGCTAAACAGGTTGCAGACAAGAGATTTTTGAATCCTGCGATACGCCGTGACTCGCCGTCGCGGGTGGCCATTATGTCAGGCCTTTATGGCTTCATCCAACATCTTTCGCTAGGTATTTGATGTGGCCTGGTTGGATTCGCATATCGAGCTACTTCGGGTGTTTCTTTCATTATTGATGAAGCATGCTACGATAACTGTTAATATGGCCATGCACACCCGTTGGCCGGGATCATGATAACCAATGCGTAGAGCAGGTGTGTTACACTGCTTTCTGGATGGGGGCTTGGTGAAACTCCAAGCACGGCCGCTCTCTTAGATTCTGTAGGTTGATATCAGCATGGCTTTGAAAGGCTCAAAACCCTGCCTCTGCACCCATCCTGTGGAGATATGGTTAATGGGTTATTGGGAAGTGGTAGTATTCCCTACACAAAGGCCGCTTATACAGCGATTTGCGACGTATGAGCTACAATATCTGAGATAAAGTCTTTAATATAAGAACCAATCTCTGATGATCAAGTTGTTATGCTAATGTTTAGAGGATAGTGGCGCAATAGGTACTATACGTAGAACTACTGTAGATTATTTCTCTCTTTCTCCGATAAACGGAAGAAATGCCAGGCACCACCGCCACGATAGGATAGAGAGTACAGCCTTCTCTAGGGTGCCAGTTACTGCCTAGTGAGGTAGAAGACAAGGCGAAGTTGGAGACCAAATATAGAAATAGCTGATTTTGGATATTATAGAGAAGAATGTGACAAGGCTAAGGATTACGCATCGCCATAACAATACAAGTCTAAACTGCAAGATTTACTGATACTACTCATCGTGTTTCAATACCCTATTTCGAAACATTGATGGATGGGATAGGAAACGCACCAAGGCTCCCTGAATGGTGTCAAGTGTGGTAGCAATACGGACCTCCCGACACGGCGCATACTAGGCGGTCACTAACAACAGTAGCATCAACTTACACCTGCCTGATGATTCTAATCCTTTTACCGCCTAGAAGGTTTCTAGAATAGATTAATATAGCTGTTATGTTAGGTAGAGGAGAGTTCTCCAGACAGAGTTGGTTGTCGTCCCGTTGCTTGGTGTAACTATCTACAGTCCTTGACAATTAGAGATGCACGTGGCTAACAGCAGCGGATTATTGAAAGGGGTTTCCCGTGTTCGATTGTTCTAGCACTCGTGGTTCGATTGGGCGAATGAATGCACGCAACACACCAAGCCCAGAGGCTGCATCACGGATATGGACGTGGATGTGGATGGGGGGGTCTTGGAAATAGTAACTATATGTAATAAAAGACGTGATACCCTGATGACTCCTCGCCTTCGCAGCTCACATCTTTCCTCAATCAAATTTCCATAGTTGCAGTGGCTGGGGCTGCTGTTGCAATCTGCAATCTGCAACCACGCTAAGCTGTTTGCGGGCCCATGAACAAGGTTGGCACTAGCAGAAAAGATCGAAGTGTGCTAGAGCTGTGGTGATCCGCCATTCTGCAGGTGTGGTGGGGTTGAGTCGGGCTGAGCCAATCAACACAGCATATTATATAACGCTACCTGTTATGGTGATGTATCCATTACTGCAACCACGCCATGTCCGAGGATATAGTTGCCCTCCTGTCTCGTTTTCTCGTGCATTCTGGCCAATCACAGGCGTGATGACTCTGCAAACACTCCGTCCCGTGTCCCATCTCGTCTTCCCTTGCTCATTTCGGGCTGTCTGTGGAGCAGTGAGCATGCAGTTCTTGAAAGAGAATCGAAGATGACTGGCCCAGAGTGCTACAGGCGCTGGGGACACATACAGCGCACACATTACAGATGCTACAATGCTACATCTGTACATGTCGAAGGTAGACTCACTCATGGATGGGTACACACCAATTCCCATGTAGGTAAATCCATCTTCTCCTGACCGTCTCTCTTGGGGTCCGCAAGTGCAGCCCGAAGTCTCAGGTATTCAAAACTCGTCTGTACCCCGAGCCAACAACCGAGTCCCCCTGTTTTCCCTCTCTTCATCGAACAAAGCCGTCGCAATGTTCGATTATAACATCTAAAGATCAAAAAAAGAGGCGACTTTTTAAAGTCTACTCGAGTGCGACTTGTGTACTAGAGCACTCTTTTTTTGCCCCCCCCCTCCCCCTATCGTCATTCCTCCTCCCTTTCGCACAGCAACCGCTTCTCTCTTTGTCTGTGTCCGCAGTGGCATTCACTTGTACTCTTGCGCCCTAACAAAAGACTCACTCCCACGTCGTGA
The DNA here is from genome assembly GCA_007182795.1 of Xylaria flabelliformis. Taxonomy (NCBI): domain Eukaryota; kingdom Fungi; phylum Ascomycota; class Sordariomycetes; order Xylariales; family Xylariaceae; genus Xylaria; species Xylaria flabelliformis. The sequence continues at coordinate 168,669 of VFLP01000002.1, read as the reverse complement.
AACGAATCATTGTCATCGATTCTCAAACTGCATTCCCTTCTCCGATGACAAGATCCCTCTAGACATATTCCCAGCTCACAAAAAAATAACAACAAAATAACAAAAAGCCTGCAAGTTGTATAACTCAAAAGCTCCAGATCAAGGAACAGGAAAACCCAATACGCATCTATGATTCCATAATTTCTACTGCCCTCTTTTATTCTATATTTTCGTCAGGAATGATACACTCTCCTCTCAATTCTTCTTTATTTGCATTACTCGCTTGCCACCGGCGTTGAAACGGCAGGATTTTTCATCCATCGATTCACCTTCTAGGCTTCCACAGTTGGTCACGAACTTGAATCTGGCTCCCTTGGTCTGCTTTGTTGTGCCACTTGGAGTCATCTCCCCCCATCGGTACCTAGCCCCTTCTAGGCCTCTCTTCTCTTAATTAGCCACCCAGCCCACCTAAAGCGCCCGATTCGAGATCCCCTGTCTGGCGCCATTCTCAGGCTTCAGCACAGCAAAGCGCTAGGACCACCTGTACCACCATTACACAACAAAGGACGACCGCTGGTCACCACTGCGGTAATCCCCCCCACAGGCCTTCGCCACCTAATCACGAGATAAGAGTCATCGCGCAGGCGTGCCCAGCGCCCAAAGGCTGCCACCAACGCTAAGTGAGACCACTGTCAGTCAACCGCCTGGCCACCCTGCCACGTCCGTGTTCCGTCTTCGGTTGCCCCTTTGCCTTCAGCGCGCGCCGACTCATCCCGCCCTTGGGACCAACCAAGTCATACCGCCGTTGGTTACCTGTTGAGTTGTCCACAATTCGCCTTCAGCCTCGAGTGTTATTTTAAAACAAGCGCCAATCCCACCTCTTCAACCGCATGTGTGCTTCGTCGGTCGAAAGTGGTTGCAGCCCGTACCTTGCATAAACCAACTCTGACTTACACCACGACCGTCTGTATTCACACACACAACGTATACGTACTCAAACCCGGCGCTTGCCACTACCACCATCGCCATTACCGACCTTTCGATCTTTGTGACACCTACAAGGTAGCGTAGCAGCCAGCTTGATGCACGTCTAGCTGCTGCACCTACCGTCACATCACTATTTGTTTCCCCGACCGAAACAAAAACCACACAATGCTTGCGATATCTCAGTTCTCTACTCCAGTCGTCCGTCCTGCTTTGTCTTCTGGTCTGATCGTCCGTGAAACCCTGGTGCTAGACTTCAGCGTCTAAATACCATTTGTCTTTCGAATCTTGGAAGCTCAACAGCAGTGCATCTACGCATGTCACTCGTTGTGAGGACGCTACTTTGACGATAGATTTCACGCCTTTACTTACGTAACGATCTAATTGGTTGACTCTGCCCGACGGGCGACTGGAGGTTTACTATTCGACCTCTCCCCCCCACCACTCTCAAAATGATGTTCGGCGAACCTGATTCGCTGAATTACACCGCCAGATCTTTCGAAGATGGCCCATACGATTCTTCTTTAGCTTCGTCTGCCTCATCCTCTCTGACCTCTATATTCTCTGAGCCATCGTCCCAAGCCTCAGATAACACAAATTCTACCTCTTTAGACTCTTCACAGCAATGCGATTCCTGGCATTTCTCACAGCAAACCAACTCTTACCGGGTTGATGCTGCATGTGGCGCGTCGCAAAATACCGAGATTGCTCAGGCATTTCGGAAGAACCCGCGACGGACCCATAGCAGTGCTACAACTAGAAATGGCCCTCCCACCCTTGCGCGCCAAAGCGAGCGCAAGGTCAACTTTGTCGATAATCTCGTCGGTAAGCTTCAGAACGATTAACCTACACCCCGTGGCACGCGCTCAACATATCCAGATTCGTCAACGCAAATAGTCGAGGCCATATGGCCTCTGGCCTCTGTCTTCCATCGGCAAGAAATGGGCCACAAGGCTGTACTTCCGTTGCGCACTTTTATCCAAGAGACGCTGCGTCGCTCACGCACCAGCTACTCTACTCTGCAAGTTGCTTTGTACTACTTAATTCTCATCAAGCCACATGTGCCCAGCCATGATTTCACCATGGAGCAGCCTGAAGATATCCATGCCGTCCGAGCGCTCCAGTGTGGTCGTCGCATGTTTTTAGCTGCCTTGATCTTGGCGTCTAAATATCTCCAAGACCGTAATTACTCTGCCCGGGCTTGGAGCAAGATTTCTGGGCTTGCAACTCAAGAGATCAATCAAAACGAGATAGCCTTTTTGAACGCAGTGAGTTGGGAACTTCACATAACCGATGCTGTGTTCAAGCGTTGGACCGAGATTATACTGAAATACAGACCCTCTCAACCCCCGTCTTCAGGTTCTGCATGCCTACAAATATCCGAGCAGCAAACCTTAGACTGGAAAAATCTCATTTTACAGCTCGATCCCGGTCTGGAGAATATTGAGGATTTGATACCCATCAAATCCTCCTCTCAAAGAGTACTGGTCTCTGTTTCCAGTTCAACTCCTTCTCCTGTACAGTCTCGAGCTGGATCTTATCCATTAATCGAAGCTCCGGCTTCACCTCAAACACCCAAAGCTGGTCCAACCCTAACGATCATGGAGCCCGCGCCCGCTACTGTACATACACCTGGACGTCTTGCCCCTGCTCTTGGCTTGCTTCCTACGCCACGCTTGACACCCCAACCAACTGGATTTTGCACTCCTGCCGTAGCCACTGCTACTTCTCTGCTTGGTGGAAGGTGCTCCATGAGTTTCGCCATGGCTCAGGCCGCTCAGGTGTCCGCGTCTCAAAGTCTGGACAAATGGCCAGGCTCCATCAATACGTCGCCCCGCAGTTACATGTTGACGCGTCGTGCTTCCCTTGCCAGTTCTATCTCCGCAGCATCCTCGCCAGAATCAATGATATCGGATACGTCACGTACATCACGCTCATCTTCAATCTCATCAGCTTCGTCGCTGGCCAGCGCGCCGTCTGTCAAACTTGACATTCAGGCGCGATGCCGGAACGCGAAGCTGTACGGTGAGAGGTATAGCATGAAACCGGCCATTGCTTCTGTCCCAGAGGATTACGAAGAAAACTGCATCACGTCTTCGCCCGAATCCTACACTGGCACGGTGGGTAAGGATTTGTATCAAATGTCGTTGGAAACACCATTGACAAGGCGAGACTGTGATATGGAAGATGCTGCGGATGCGGCACGCGCATTACAGGAACTACATAACTACCATCATTCGAATGCCCAGGCCGATTCAGCGCGGCTTTGCTTGAAGCGCAATCGGCGGGTGTCGACTGACGAATCTCTGCAAGAGAACGTTCGTGAGATGCTGAGTGAACAATATAAATCGCATAATGAAAATCGATGGCAGGATAAAACGGTAGAGGGTCGACCAGTGGCCGATCTCAACGTCCGTCAAACGTCTGTTCTCGATTTTCGCGGCGGATGCAGGAAGCGGCTTTGCTGCTCGGCTGAGAATACCATTCGCGCCTACGTTATTCCCACAATCCACCCCGCAGTTGGGGGACCCGGTGCTCCGGGAATGTGGGAAGGTATCTTGAATTAGGGGTGTCGCCCGACTGCAACCAATTCGAGATCCACAACATACCGAATCCTTGTGATAATATTCAATTGTTTCCTTTGTCTTGGGGGAACTGCATTGATATCGGACTCTTGATACCATCCTTAAAGCTTACTTAGTTTATAGACAACCTGAAAGGCAGGTTCAGGAGATATTCGAAAAGCGTTTTGCCGATCTCCATGCATTTTCTGGATCACGGCATTACGGGAGGTTTGCCAGGAAGGCTGGTTGTTGTTTGTACGATTTACTGGGGGCCATACCTGGCTTAGTTTGGTGTTTAGGGGTAATTATTCGTGCGACAAGGGAGTGGAGAGTACGTTGCAAGCAAGTAACATAAGCATCACTGCCAGTACCTCTCCCAGAACAGGTACTTTGGCGACTGGAAAGCTTGTGGCCAAATTGCATCGACTTGGAGTTTGTGGTATTCATTCCTGCCTGGTTTACCTACAAAACTCAACAGTCTTACCGACCGATCGATATTGACGCCGTCGAAATACGGCTGTCCTTTCTCTTAGGTCGGTTACTGAGTGAGCCCAAAGTTGAGTGGAAATTATGAGGATCTAGTCTACAAGTTTTTGCGCACCGAAAAGCTACTAGCAAACAACTAAAAGAGCTTTAGATGAGTCTCTGAAAAAAGACCAGAAACAGAACCTTGAAGATAGCTTCCAAATCTGAAACCCGCTTTGAGCAGGACGATTCCTACCACGTCTACTATAATGTATAGGAAACAAGCCTATCATGACATTCGTTTTTCCGTGTCCCCCGGTTTTGTTGCGAATCGTGGTTGATGCCCTTCAAGATTCAAGTGGATAACCGAATGTTTACGATTACCAAACGGTTGGCTGATAAACGTGCAAGTTGCCCAACGTACCGACCAGGGCATGCTCCTGCGTGAGTTTGCGAATTTGTGATTTGCTGACCTGAGATCAGGCGGAATGATGCTACGCGGCCATGCCATCGACCGGCGGGTGAGTCATTGGTGAGAAGTATTGAAATCGAGTCTTACCCAATCATATGCAAGGAATGGTAACCGCTTATCCACTCTTAATACGTCTAGTTCCCGTCTCCAGGCAACATCCGGTCTGGGTAGTGCCAAGAGGAGAACCTTCTCAGATGTTTCAAGGGCATCGTGACTGGGGCCTAAGAACGAACCTCCACACCACCCATAATGCATTATGCGCATACCTATCCGTTTTTACTCAAGGTGGATAGACGTGATCAAATCTGGAGGTGATCATACTAAGCATATTCGGATAACAACAGGCTAGTACACAACGTGAATTCTGGTGGGGTTTTCTATGGGGTGACGACCGCGTTGTTCACGATGGTGACATTAAAGATGTGAGTTATTATAATACCCTACCTTACCCTACCCTATCTCTTCACTGTTCATTTAGTTACTTCGTCCCATGTCCCACAGCGTCGGACTACATGGAGTCAGTCCGGCCTATCTATCACCACGCTCCAGCAGGTTCACCAAAACTACTCGTTCCTCCGCGCTTGTTTCGCCAAACCGAATTACGTGTATGGCCCAAACCTGGTGCCGGTATTGGGTCTGCAGTAAGAAAAGCCGAGTGCATGATTCATCAAAAATTTTTCTATTTGCCACCACTAGTGAGCTCGTTCTGCTGGACTAGTTCTTCCGGTATCCAATGCGAGTGCGTCGCCCTTTGGAGTGCCTGTTCCGCTCCAAGGAAAGGTTGGTGAGTGGGAAAGCAGACTAGGAGACACAGTAGGCCTCGTTGTTCTGCTCCTCACCAGTGTTCTGAATCGTCGAGCCATATACTTCGCTACGCTCCAGTGCATACATCGCGGAGTAGTATATATGTGCAAATCGTGCACATAGAAACTTTTCCTACTTTCTTCTTACCTTTATAGTAGGTTTGGTATTTTCGCTTTTCGAAAAGTACTCGTGATTTATCTTCCTCTTTCGAAGGAGCATGCGACATTTGATCTTCCGAATATTACTCAGTCACAGAGTCGGCTGAGTAGTATGAACAAATGTTGTTCTTCATCTTACTCTTACGTACTCCTTACATCATAGAAGGCGTTGATGAGAGGGGAAAAACCCGTTATGTTAGACTGTCGATTTTCCTTGTAGGTATTTCCGAACTCCCAGATCGTCAAAGGTACTCGTATAGGTAGCCTATACATTTCTTATATACATCTCGTAGTTCTTTAACTCTCCACGCTGCTCATTCTCTCTTCATGTTCTTCTCGCCTCTTGGTTCCCGTCGACTTGAGGTCGTTCTGTTCCTGGCTTTGGGGCTTGTACCCAGGTTAGCCACTTCTTACAAGAAATAATTGCGTAGAAAGCTCCTGAGAGCACAGATATTTGGTGTGGCTGTTAGTATGGCGTTCCGCTTCTATCTTTAAATCGAAGATAGTAGTCGTCCGTCCTACTATATATACCTCAAAGACACAACTAAGCTGTAGCTTATCTGTCAAGGTAGAGAGTGTATATAGAGCCTTACCCATGCATAGCTCATCACAATCCTTCAACCCCGATCGAAGCAAATATATGAAGTGCTGCGTGCTGCTCCAGGTACCTATATGTTTGAGCTATTGTCAAGAAACTCAGATGCTCAAATCGATCACCAATTTGTATCAACGTGTTGAGTGTTAACGTACTTGCTTCTACTTCGGGTTGTCTTATATACAGACAAGGCGACCGCAGATGCCTACGGCGACCTCCAAGGCTCCCTGATGATAGTATATCCGATTAATATGAAGATAGAAGTCAACTCTGGTGTAGATGATTCATAAACAGACGATCACCCTTTTAACCATGTTCATTATGTTGTTTCATAACGATATGATCCTACCGTTCAGATACGACCATAAATGCTCAAGGGATTGAATTCTCGGCGGATAAATTCCAACATCATTTGGATTAGGGAACGACGAATAGATCAACACACAACGCATGATGTTTTTTTGTCTCTGTCTAGCTAGACTATCAAATCGGATACGACTCAACGAATGGCCTATTGACTTTCCTGTCAAATTCCTAGCCATGAGCATCGTAGTAACCTACACGTAGTTCGCATAACTACTGAACGAAATCTTGCAACACGAAAAGATGTCGCCAGATGTGTAATCATAGTGGCGAGGCTTACACGTCAAAGGTCCCCTCTACCCACCGCCGTGAAAACATGAAGAGGCGAATAGATTTCAAGCAAGCTCGAGAAACTAAGTCAAACCCGCGGGGGCATCGACTCGAGATCCAGACTTCACAACCTTATCAGTTCCAACCACTGTCATCTCCACTGCTCTTGGTAGGGGCACCCCATCCATTTGCATCATCGCCGCCATCATTGCCGTTGGTGCCTGTATCACCGCCAGCGCCCCAGGAACCTCCTTCCTCACCTGGATCTTCCTCGTCCGTATCGTACTCGAATTTGAGCTTCGAGACATCCGCGTCTTCCGGCTTGTACTGCTCCAGGAATTCGGGAATAGCCTGGCCGGTCTCCATGAGGGTCATCGTCAAAAGCTTAGCCAGGGGTTCGTCTCGATCTGTATAGAACGAAGTAGCTACACCGCGATGGCCAATTCGTCCAGTGCGACCTAAATTCTATTAGTCAGAGAAGTGAAACAAAGCGTAGAGGCAGTTACCAATGCGATGAACATATTCTTGGATACCGCCATGGTCCATAGACGGAAGATCGTAATTGATGACATGCATCACGTTACGAACATCAATACCACGAGCAGTGACACCAGTGGTAATCAAAAGCGGAGTCTTTCCTGCTCGGAATGCTCTGATTGCATCCTCACGCTCTCGTTGAGTGCGATCGGCATGCATGGACGTGCAAGGAAGATCTCTATTGAATAAGAAATCATCAAGCTCATCGGCGGTTCGTCTACTGTTGACGAAAATGATGGTTCTGGCCGGATCCAGGGAGCAGATAAGGTCAAAAAGAGCTTGTTTCTTCATGGATGGTTCCACATATATGACATCCTGCTTAATGCTCTCATGGGTGCTTCCGATGCGTCCGACTTTGACACGCACGTAGTTCTCGGCGAGATGTGTTTTGGCTAGCTGTCGAATCGCAGTAGGAAACGTGGCAGAGAATAGCATATACTTGACGTTGCCCTCTTCCTGCTCTATCATCCACATTAGCTGAACTCTTAAGTATGAGGACATTCCAACTTACCTCCACCGCCGAGGATCTTGTTGAACTCCTCCTCCCAGTCAGCATGTAACATCTCATCGGCTTCATCAATGACCATATACTTCACTCTGCGAAAGGTTAAAACGTGGTCACGTTCCATCAGATCGATGAGACGTCCGGGCGATCCAATTAGAACATCACACCCTCGCTGGAGATTCTCAATCTGGTCCCGCATAGGAGCTCCGCCATAGACTACGCAAGGGCGGAGCATCGTGCGATAACAGAACTTGCGAGCTTCATTGAAAATCTGAATTGCCAACTCACGAGCAGGCACAACAATGACGACCAGAGGTTCAGCACGAACTCGAATACCCACATCCGTGTCATTAGGGTTAGGGCGAGGTGCAGCCAGCTTCTTCGCTTTGCCCATTAGATGATTGATGATGGGGATGAGATAAGCAGCCGTTTTGCCCGATCCTAGTTCATATATCAACTACCGTCGCGAGCCCGTACGAAAATATCAGAACAAAGCCTATCACTTACCAGTCTGGGCGATCGCGAGCAAGTCGTATCCCATCTTGATGGCCGGGATACAGTATCGCTGAATCGGAGTTGGGGTTTTGTAGCCGCATAACTCAACATTTTTAAGCATAACCGGGTGCAAGCCGGCGTCATTGAAAAACTTGATTGGTTGAATGCGTTGAAGACCCTCTTGAGTCACGTTGATCGTGGTAATCCTGCAAAAGTCAGTGAAAGTAACGTACACAAAATATCTCAAATAGTAACATACTTGCTGAAGTCTATGCCCTGAGGGTCGCGGAAGGCAGGGTCTCCGAAGAGTTGAGCCTCGAGCTCGGGATGCTCGGGACCAAGGTCACCAGTTTCGCCATCCCACTCATAGACTCTCGCATTTCCATCCCACTTAACACTTTGATCGTTCTCATCGTATTTGTTCTGGGTTTTCTCGCCCCATTTCTCAATGGGCGCGTCGCGATGTTCAATTGCCGCACCTGCGATTTGAGTACCACCACTGCTCTGTGGCACCTCTGGAAGTGCGGCCTTCAACTCGTCATTGTTTTCCCAGCCCGACATGACGAAAACGGTCGTGATCGAGACTGTAAACTTGCTGGAAGGGCTAGTATCAGTGCCTGCGCGTTACTTTAGACGGAGAAGGGGGATGAAACCCCGTATTTAGTTGAACTGGATAGCGCGAAAGATATGATGATGGAAGGATGGATTTGGCTTGAAAGTTATGGTAAGGATGAGACTGTGAACGAGGTAGTGTGAGTGACGAAATATGCGGGTTTCCACGGCGATTATATATAGTCCAGGTGCTGATGATGAATCCCTAGGGAATGGTTTAACGTACTTGGATATTGACTTGGATATTGAAGCCGAGGCCTGGCCAAAGGTGACTAGATGCAAGAGTGTGTTAGTACGGAGGAGGAGATGTGAATAGGCAAGTGGTTGCCAGAGGCGATAAGGTGGTAGCAAGCTCGAAGTTGATCAGTGCATGCAGGCTCACAACACTGCAGTGTGACAGATCAATGATTATGCTGAGTATGATGATATTTGACGACACGGCCAGCTGCTTTCAAGGTGATTCGGTGGGTGAGGATGCAGGAGAGGAGCTTACATTCAGCTGGGAGACGTTGGCTGAGACACCAAGAAAAATACAAGACCAACTTCTGAACGGTGGATGGTGAGGATAGGTACGAAGGTGGAGGAAAACCTCAGAGGAGAATGCCTCATGTATGTCTGGAAGTTGGCAAGTAGAAGTGGAGCAGGGAGAAAGAAGTAAGGGAGGCAGGAGTGATGTTGAGATGCCCGGTTAATGAGAGACTTGTTACTTGGGTACAGGTCATGTGTTGTCCTACCTTATGTAGCGGGAGCCTGCAGTAGAGGCGAATGGCGCCAACAGGGAAGGACGTCAAGTAGGGATCTCGCAAATGCAGTAGAAATATAAGTACTCACTGGTAAAAAAAAAATCGTAGAAAGTTCTCAACCTCAATAGCAAGAGACGTGCTGTTTTGACTGGAGAGGGTTAGGCAAGATGGGAGAAGAAGGGGGTAGTTGAGTTAAGATATATATACATTAACAAAGAGGATTGTGTATGTATCAGGAGCGGGCAGAGAAAAGAACTGGGGATACTCACGGCGGTAAGCCTTGCAACTATCTTGAATATCGAAGTGCCTAAGGGTTGCCAGTACTTAGGGTGAGCGCTAAAACAAACAAACCTATTAAAAGCTGGGAGCCCGGATGTGTTGTGAAGAAAGCTGAAGGAAGGAGGGAAGTCGGTAGGTGGAATAGGCATCTGTACCTACCTGTTCAAGTAGGAGAGGTTGGTATTTTAAGTAGGCGTGACTGCTTTAGGAGTTAACAGTGTTAATGAAGACAAATAGCTTGAATGTACCCAAGTACACACCCACGTTGCCGCTTGCTGGAGGGAAGGAGTAGATCAATGAGAGTACTTAAGTACCTGTAAGTAATTGGATGTGATGATGGTGATGTACTTACAGATAGAGTGTAACAGACTTTGGGATACGTGAATAAACTAGCATACCTTTAATAAGGCCAAAGCAGATGTAAATTGCTTAGGGTGTGACGATTTATTCGCCTCTACTGTTAAAGACCTTATGTTTTTGATACGAGGGTCAATTGGTGGTGTGGCTGGATAGCTGTATCTTAGGTGCAGAGGAAAGTGAGTAAAGCAGCTATTCCTAGGCAAAGGCATGCGCTTGCTGCTTTTTAAGCGTCGCAAGGGGGCTCCCAATAAATGTAAAGAACCCACCGGATATTCATATCTACATGATATATCCCGTCCAGATGCTTTCATCGTCATCAACTCGTAAAGCGCGTTCGTAATCACCCATACCATCTCTTAGAACTTGGTCAAGTGTAGCAGCTGCTCGCCCAGCAGCACCTCCTTCCTTCTTGGCCATCTCGACGCCGGCCTCGACAGCATCCATGAATCTTCTAGCGAAAATCTCCTGTCTATCCTCTCGATTGCGGTATATCTCGCTGTCTTCGTCTCGAGGGGGTTTGAATAGCCCCAAATATCCGAACGGGTCTGGCGTTCGGGGAACCGTGCTGATGCCAGTGACCCAGTCGTTGGGAGTCCAGGGGTTCGAGGCCTCGGGCTTAAATCCAAGCTCCAAGAATTTGGCCAGCACCGTCATTTGTCGTGGGAACGAGTGTCCGAACTTCTTAGACCCAAACGTGGTGCGTGGCGCCGAGGTCCAGCCGCCCTTCGTAGCAGCTGACGGCGCGGTCGTTATGGTCCATCCCAAAACCGACATGAAGTCCTTTAGGGGCTTGACCCAGCAGCCCGGACTCGCCACTAAGTCTTCGCCCGCAGCATCAAGAATCCACTCCATGTAGTTCAACCCGTCATCCTTGATATCTTGCGATAAGTGTGTCATAGCGCCTCGGATATATAGCATAGCCTTCTGGAGGTGTGGCTGAACCTCATCGGCCGGGAGCTGTTGGAGAAGTTTCAAAAGTTGGCTACGAACGGATTTGGAAGAATCCGGCATTAGCGGGAGGACCTTTTGAAGTAGTGTGGACGTGCCCACGGGGTTCGTGGGCGGGTTGGTCGAAAGCTGCCCTGTCAGGTAGGACAGCGCATCTCGACGTTGCGTGTCGGTTCGAGAGCTCGTAAGGGAGAGCTGGTGTTTAAATCGCTCTACTGCATCGGGGGCGGCCTCAGAGAGCTGCTGTTGCAAGACAATGGCTACAGAACATATTTAGCGAGACGCATTTAATTGAGATAGACTACGTAATCCTACACTTAGACTGGAAGCTGGTGTCGGTAAAGTTAGAAGCCTTAGGTTTAGTCTTGCCGACTTTCAACTTGGGCTTCTGGAAGTCTTTCTTCTTCTCCTTCTTTTTCTTGTCGCTGGAGCCCATCTTGACACGTTCATTTGGGCGACAAAGATTCGCGACGAAGCGAGCTTCGTGAGACGACTCGATGCCAGCACCTCTCTCACCTCTGAGGTGTTGGATGCTCAACTCATTATGAACTTTTTGGCGGTAGCTCAGGGCAGAATTATAGAGGGAATGTCTTATTGTGGCGCTACCTTACCCCATCATGGCACAGTAGGAGGTAGGTACAAGTAGAACTGCAGGCAGGGTGTCGCAAAGCCAGGTACTAATTACCTATTACTTGCCCCTAGTCGATTGTGGCTGAAGCTACCTACAGCGTCGCGACGAGAACCCACCAAATCGTAACTCTTGATGTTCACTCAAAGCGCCTTAACACAATACTTTCTGCGATTCCGTTTGGTCTCTGAGGAACAAGAGAAATTCTCATTACATCGATCTCAAAGTGTCTGAGCTCAAACATGGCGGATAAAGGCTTGGTGCGTTCCATAAACTAGAGACCAACATCAGCCACCACACTAACGGGCGGGTAGAGTTCAGTCAATCTCGAGTCGATGGAGGAAGCCTTGCGCCGGCTCTCCAAGAAGCCCGGCGTGAAAGCCTGGCTGATGCTTGATCGCTTAAATGGCTCCGTCTTGAAGACCAACGGCCAAATCGCCGCCGTCCGGCCCGCAAAATCCGCCTCGAATGCCAACGGCACCGGCGTTTCCCCCTCGCTGCCCACGCCCGCTGGCGGATCCTTCTCGGCCGACGTTCAAACCGACACCGACAACGAGTCGCTGGCTGCACAGGAGCTCGCCAGTATGGTGTGGAGCTTCCTCAGCACCGCAGGGAGCTTGGTGGATGAGATCGATAACGAGGTATGGTCGTCAACTACGTCGAAGTTTGCATCTGGCGTGTATGGAATGCCGATGATTGAGCACACGCAAAGGACTAACGGCATATCTACTCTCTACAGGACGAATTGAAGCTGCTAAGATTGCGCACCAAGAAACAAGAGTTTGTCATCGTGCCCGAACCGAAATACTTACTCGTGGTTATTCATGATACACCGCCGGCTTAAGCCCTGCCTATCGCGTACATCCATTCGAGATTTGAGTGACATGGTCCGATGGATTCGTCAATAAAGGCTTTTTTGGTTATCGAATTATCCAAGGTCTTTCAGACGCTTTGATGGATATTCTTGAATGTGTTTTGTTAGCATGGAAAGGCGTTATGGAAAAATGATACCCCGCTACTAAGAATAAAGCATTCTAATATTTCGAAATGGCCATTGCCGCTTTGCTGTCTGTTCGTTGCTATTCTTACGTTTAGGGCGCTAGGTTAGTTCCTAATAACTTCATGGTATTCTACTTTGCTGCGTTTGCAGAGTCAACAAGGTTATCTCGAGAAGATTCAGCGGAGGTCTCGGCTTTGCCCTCAGTTGACTGTTCAACAAATTTTCCTGTATCGGCTAGCTCGGTAAGCCCTCCCATCAGCTTGGTTGAAGCCCTGGATGGACGAGACTGTAACCCCACATATATCCAGTGGTGACATTCAACTGGTATGTCTGTCTGATAGTCATGGCCTGTAGAGGCCGCCGGGGTTACCGCTGTCAGCTTCTCCAAACCCGCAACCTCTCGAGTACTCGCGACTAGGGCGTGTAGATAGAACCACCCTGGCTTCAATGAGGCCGTTGAAATAAGACGGGTAAGAAAGGAACAGATTTGAGTCATGAGCATGTTCCTAGATGTAGGGGATTCAGGGGCTAGTCGCTTTAGCATTGGAGGGAAGGGTTTGCGAAAGTAACCCTCCCCGGACAGACTCGAGCCTGGCTTACGACTATGCTGCGGTTTCGGTTACGTGCCAATGCTCAAAAGGATTGGGACTATATATTCAGACTGTAGGGGTCATGCGGTATATGGCCGCTGTACCTTAGACAATATTTACGTTTTAGTACACTAACCAGGATATAATGTGACCTAAAGGATCCTATCTCTGGGGGATCAGCCAGCCCTACGCATGCTGAATAAAGGCTGATATACCTATTTAGCACTGAACTCCGTCGCCTCCGCAAACTCGCCTGTGACGAATCGCGATTCGACAAACTATTTTCGGTATCCGAGACGGCTTTTAGACCTATCTCCATTGATACTATGTTGGGAAGGTAAATCATCATATAGTGATCCTAGAGGCAGGAGGAAAGTAGGTTGTTCGTGTCCATTTGGTGAGGACAGTAGGACAATATTGAGGGCAGCCCAACTTGAAACTCGCAATAGGGTGATCGTTAGCAGCATTTTGCGTGCTTCGCATAACTTGGCACGACCCGCACTTTAGCTGCGACGCTTCCTATAATGTCACGCTCATGACCGAGCTGTTCCTTATCTCGGAGGCTGCGGGGACTAGGCGAACTCGTAGGCTCACATTTTCTGTCGGGAGAAGATGGGCAGAACTTCCCGGCGCTGCGGTTGGCTAATAGCCAAGCCGGCCGAGTAGGTGGAATAGCGTAGGTAGTATTCGCTCCCGAATGCGGGCTGCCACGAGTAGCTGGGATGGGTGCTGGGATGGTACCCTAGGCGACGATCGTTTAATGCAATGATGGTGATATTATATTGTGACCCCTATGATGCAGGGATTTCCCACGTAGCAGTGCTTGAAGTATTGGACCGTCAGCCGCAAGATCTCTCCTATTGCACTCGTCGTCCTCTCTCCTTGTCACTAGACTGATACCTGGAACACGGCTGGGGAGCCCAGTTGGGTGAAAATCATGCAGATGTAGAGGGAGGATGAGTTATCGTCAGCTTAACATGAAACATGCCTTCTCCACCTTCCACCGACTATATACTCTTGGTAATACTAGAAGCTTTGTCCGCAGCACAGATAAAACAAAGTCAGACCGCTATTTTATAAGGGATCCAAATCCACGACTAGAACTATATACATACGTTATCTTGGCGATCCTGATATCGGCACAACGGGTAGTCTGATGTTAAGTCATACCTACTTGAAGACACCCAATGGCTGTCCCACGCGTCAGGTTCGTAGACCCATATAGCTGAATGAGCATTTCGGCGTATGACGGTTCAATAATAACACAGCTTTGAGATTGTGGTTGGTGAATTGGTCGCCGAATTGAGGGGAATATGGATGAGGCAGTCGTACGGCGCAGAATACACTGAACTGCCTCGACTGCTTCCTTGACCTCCTTCGAGAAGACAAATCCCCACAAAAGAACGTTGATAATCTGGCATGTTTCAGCAGGTTACAGGGGCCATCACTACAGTACCAAAGTTCCTCTCGACATACTCGCCGAAAAAGTGCAGAATTGAGACGAGGGCGCCCTTATTTTCGGGGTAGGTATTGTTATCTCAATAGCCAGGCTGGTGTAGCAGACAGATAACGTAGATAGGCTTTTATTAGTCTAGAGCTGAAAATAGCTGGTCACGCCGTGACGCCAGCACCATAAAAAGCCGTGCTTTTAATCCTGGTTCGAGCACAGAATGATGCGTCGTGCATGTTGAGATGCGTGTCACAGCACGGTTATCGCCACAAAAGTACTCGCCCGATCTGGCTATCAAAGTGTTTTGTCAGGATTGTGGTGTGGTGTAGTGCTGCTTTTTCTGCGCTCGTCGGTCGGAAACATTCCCAATTTAAAAGGCTGCTGATCTGCATTATGCCTTCACGGGATCTACTCCCCTCAAAAAAATAATAATCACTTGCTCTTGCCTTGCTGGGCAAACTCAGATAGCTCAATAACTTGAAGGTTGAGCTTTAGAATCTCTCTTCTAGCCATAGAGATGATGCCTGATACAGTATAGACAAGCTTGATTTGTAAGAGGGTCTCATTCGAAATCAATCATTAGCACCATACTTTGGACGCGTCACAAGTCTTTACCTGGTCGACGGTAGTGAGGAAACCACTTGCATAAATAGGTCTGCGACATCTTTAATACTTAGCGGGTGAACAGACAAATGACAAGGGCAGTTATCAGGCAATCGGGACAAGACCGAATTAACACCGTCCAAGCTCAGATGAAATTCTGCAGCAGTTTGCCATGGCGGTTTTCTTTTTCCGTCATTCCGTCATCCCATCGCAGAGAACCCAGGGACTTGGATGAGCAGGTTTCGTAACTCCTCGCACTCTATTTTGTTTTGCTCTTCAACCGCTCCAGGCAGTTCGCCAGTTTGATCCTGAGACACTGGCAGGGGAACTGATAATATGATGTGAGCAGAGTGATCTTCCATATGGATTGCTTCTCGGTCTTGCTTCCTTGCGGCACAGTTTGGAACTTTCGTCGCATTTCACTTTGATTGCTCCAGCGTATGATGATATGGTAAATTAACTCGTCTCAGATGCTTTCCTTCGTTGGTAGACTTGAAGTCTTGCGAGTATTGAAGGCTATTTGAGCATTTACCATTACCATTATCACTACCATCATTGTCACCGTCCTTGTTACTATTACTACCATTATCAACATCCAACCCCAATTAAACATATATCTCACACGTCAAAGGTCTTGGTAGCATCCAGTTCGAATGTTTTGACTCTTTTATCACATATCGGCAGCAGATGCAGCCATTGCGTGGTGTCCCGCCCCAGGCCGTCAATAAAAAGTCAATACAAGACGCACTTAAACTTACGGAATGCCATCCTTGATGCCACTTAAACGCTCCGCGCGTGGCCTTATTAACGAAGTGCGAGCGACATCAGTAACGGGAGAAGGTGGCCGGGACAGTGGCAGCGGCGAAAGCATTGCACAGTCCGAATCTGGCGAAGCTCCTTGGCAGGGCTCGACAAAGCGGGCTTTTCTTCGCAGCTTGGTTTCTACCTCGAAGGCAAAGCTGGCGAGTCGTCTACAAGATAATCGCAGCAGCGATAAAAGCGATCACGATGCAGACAAAACTGCCGGTGACACTGTAAGTTAAAACATCATGGCCAAACTTACACAATCAAACTAGACTAGATCTAGTGTTACTTTCCCCCGCATCACAAACTCCAGTTCCTCAGTCCGCTGTTCCCCCAAAACCCCAATCCTCCGACGCGGTTCCACGGTTCCATGGCTCCATGGTTCCATGGTTCCAACTCGTGTGCTGGCGTCGGGGGTACATAACCAATTGGTCACCTGGCCGCCGACTGGGTTTGTCCAGGTCCAGCAGATTGGACAGCTGCCAGCGCCATCTCGTCTCGTCTCTGTACGCATATGCACAGTCGCATGTCTCTCGTGATCCCATGACCCCGGCTATCCTTACTGTATTTGTGACCTGTTCATAAGCCGTTCCTGCATGAGTGATTTCATTTCCATCAGTCAGCCGCAATATTCATTTTTTTTTTGCTATTATTCCTTTGCCGCCAGTAGTGAACCAACCAACCAACCGAATTCCAGGTTGCGGGAGTAGAATAGTATACAGCGCTACCGCAAGCTAATTCCAACTCGCCAAGCAGGTCTCGTCCATATCTCCGTCATCCGGGACACCGCAATCACCCCGGTCGACCCTCAATTCTAACAAGGACAAACCGTTGCCGTCTCCGCCTCCTCCGGGCACGGTCGACAAAGCTGATGGCAGGCCACCTCGCCCCATCCTCAAACTGAATCGCATCATGGCCACTTTGAATGAGACCGAGATTGAGAAGCTGTTCTCCGGAGCTCCGCAGTTTTTCGCCCGGTCTCAAGGCCATGGCTCAGGGGCACCCAATCCTTTAGTAGCTTTCCCCCTAAATGAAGAGTTGACTATCCGAGACCTCACTGACCACGCCCAAATCGAAGATGATGCTTGGGGCTGCGTAACGGCTGTCCCCCGTCTCATCCAGCGCGATCCATCGTCTGCTCCCTCGCCCACTGCTAAGACACGGCCCCACTTCAACTCGCGATGTCGAGAACGACCAAGCATGTTGAGCATGCAAGGTCTAGAAAAGGGGACCATAGGTTACCAGGCCGCTCTAGAACTCTCTGTTGCTGACGCTTTGCACGAAGAGCAGTATGGCTTTCATAGCCTTGGATCCAAAGCTCCCGTCATCATCGAACAACGGCAGAGGCTTATAACGTCTAAGGACGCGTTGCGCCACTTAGATGATGCGAGCATTATGGAACAACTGCTCAAGGTGGAAGAGAGATATCACAGAGGGAAATCCTTCTGGCGCGGTAAATCCCAGGACCTGTATAACGACCTATTTCGGAAGGTTTTGTATCCGCCAACAAGAGTGATTGATCCCAAGGAACCTTATGGTCTGGCAGTGCAGATACACGCCCTAGTCAAGGTTCTTGCAGCATCCAATGCCTGGATCGATTTCTCTCGTGTGGAGTGGCGAATACGACTAGGCCAAATCTTATGGGGCTTTCCTCTAGATGACGAAGTGTATGATGGATGTTCAATAAGCGACGGAAGCGACGCGCAAGAACGGAGTGAAGAGCGATACTGGCTGCTACTTCAGATTCTCTTGGCTTGTGAACTTCTGACTCGACTCGACGCCATCACAGAAGGCGAAGATATCGCCACTCACTTATTGAACAAGTCCGATGTGCACAAGTTTGAGAAAGAGGCCAACATGTCAGTGCGATGGTCACTTATTCTTGCCCGGTCATGGCTAGAGAATATTACCATTTCGAAAACAAATGCGATCTCCTCAGAGCCAGCGACTCCAAAACATTGGTTAACGGCCTTGACGAGTAAGATGAACCTCAAACATGAGCACATGCATGGAGCTCATTATACTGACCATACTCAACATCGGCACAACGCTACTGCCGAACATGTATATACTATCAAAGGGAGGTTTTCGGAGAGACAGGTAACGGGCTTGTTACACTTCGCCAGGAAACTACGCTGGCCAGGTCTGGACGTATCAGCAAAAAAGATATCTGAGAATGTGACAGCATTACGGCAGGGAACACCAATAAACGCCCCTGTACCAACAAGTGATGTACGACGTTCATCATACTTTAGCGACAACGACGCTTCAGTCAATACGAGGATGCAATCAGCCAGAAGGCGTAAAGTCGATGCAGCTTTGCATGCATCTGGCTGGCTGTCCAAGTCTTACGTTTCTGGACTGATATTACCCGGAGAAGCATTGTCTCACGTTCTTATGTCGACTTTGCTTGAAAGCGACAATGGAGCCATCGCAAGATTAGGCCCAATTGCCAATTTATGTGAAGGTTTTGTATATAGCGGGAAAAGCTTCTGGAGCACGGCTTGTATTGTCGGTCGTGTGCTAGCAGCAGGTAGGGGGTCTGCCGAATGCATGGGCTGGATATCAAGTGATGTGATGCCACAAAACTTTGATGATGGCTGGGTAAGTATCACGGTCGAGGATATTCGTGGTAGGTTCATTTTGAGTTTCTTCAAAGTGCGATATGCGACTAATATCATTAGACGACGTGACCAAGATCGGGAAGAAAGCTCGTATATGGGGGAAGGCTTCAGTCGAAAGGGAATCAAAGGTGCTTGGCGACGCTGATCCTTCAGACATACTTCCGGCCGACTTTATTATCCCCCACGAAGCTACCTATGAGAATCGACCGCCATCCAACATTCGAGTCGACTTCAAGTCATTAGATCTCCGCACCCCAGCGAGCAGCATCAGCCCCACGCCTCCCACAGAGAGAATGAAGCTACCCCTCAACTCAAACAAGGCTTCCAAAACCCAAGCTTACACGGCATCGGTGGCGTTTTCCATGTCTCACGATGCCACCGACCAAGATATCGATCTCGATTTTAGGCTCATGAATGATGTGTACTTTGTAACGGCTCATCCATGTGCCGCATCGAGCTATGTAAAGTATCTAAAGTCCCCATCAAGCCCAACTATCCAACAAATTGATGTGGGTGGCCATGACTTCAATGGCAAGCCTTCCAGCCCAGCACATACCACTGGTGAATATACCCTGATATAGTATCAACATAAGCCATACTAACTTTCTCAGGACACCCGCTCCACCGCTTCTATACATACACTGCCATTCACCTTACAGATCTCCTGAACCGACCTGCCTCGACATCTCTCGAAGACCTCATTAAATGCCCTCCATCACACGGAAGATCAAGCAGTGTATCATCGAAGACTTCTTTTGCAAACAGACCCCAGCGCGTGCTGGTCATTGACTGTATAACGGGTTTTGCTCCGCCCTGCTCACCAGACATGCTGTCCCTCTCACGCATGTCATCCATTTCGTCTACATTCGCGCTCGAGCCAGTGAACACACCTCCAATCCAACTTTCCACTCCGCAGATCGAGCGTCGCCCTAGCACAGCCCGCTCGGGCGCCAGTAAGTTTGAACGTGTCGATCCACCACCTCCCACAGCACCCGAGACCAAGATGGAGCTCGGGACACGAAGGCGGCATTTTGGCTCCGACCTGGAGATCCTCGTACGTGCCTTCTGCGCTGAGAAAGGTTGGAATGCGATCATAAGCCGCCGCAGGAGAGCTTGTCTGGCGTGCGCAATTCGCGAAGCCGGCGCTCTTGGATGGAGAGTTGTCATCCGTGTCGACTAAACTACGAGGATGAAGTCACACTACTTAAAAGGGGGGGATTGTCCTACGAATTCTACATGCATCGCCTTAAGGTGCATTAGCGAAAGCATTGTTTGCGAATTATGGGAAAATTGTTACGAGTTATGATGAATATGGAAATCATAGCATTAGGTCATCCCACAACGATGATAATGCGCAACAGGAAAAAAGGAGCTTCTTGAAGGCTCTATTGTATAAAAAGTTTAAACAGAGCTCTTGTGTATATAGTTCGAGATACCCGACTCAAATCAAGAAGACGACGATAGTCATCAATCGTTTTCAACATCTCATTATTCTCGCCGTAAAGTCATTGCTCAATCCATCACATTACCCGCTAATGCCATTCTCACTACTAGGTATAACGATTCAACTTCTTGTCCTACCGGAAGCGTTAGAGTCCTTTGCGACTAAACGCGCACGTCACTTCGTAACTCGACTGCGCCCCGGAGTTTCCGGCACATGGATAACCCTGGATGTCTACCCCATTATACACTAGAACAGCCAAGTCTCAACCAAGCCCCGACTACGTGTTTCGCAGCTTACTCCACGTATCGAAGACGACGATTCAACGAGGCTCGGCTTAACCGAGTACTGTACTGTTTCGACAATTGTCACTTGGACCCAATTTTGTTCGTGTTCTGTGCGACATAGTTGATGGATCATTTACGCGATCCTCACATTGCTAACAAGTAATTTAACGAAGAGCCGCGAGGGCGGAGCTTGGACATCCTCTCAAGTTTCGATGCATCAGTAAATGACTAATAAATCTATAAGGAATACTCATCTGAGAAGCGAGCCTCATCCCATTCCTACGAAGAGCCGCATACGTAACACGAACGGTCCGTGCAGTCGATCATATGTAGATAGAAAATACGTACCATGCATGCTAGTCTGGTCTTGGCTTCGTCAATCTAGGTCCGAGAATGGAAGCATGTTCTGAACTCGCTTTTCTTCGAATCAGAAGACGCCCGGTTGGGCCGGTTTAGGATTCAACAGATCAATGGACAGGGAAACCCGTGATCGCAACCGCGCCGTATCCCTTAAATTTGATCTCGAGTGTGACTTGTGTCTACTCTATCGGTATAATACATAGGCCATTTACTAATCACACACCCATGTGCTGACCTACATGACGGACAGACCAACATGCAGTGCCGTATGTGTCCTTACCCATTTGATTGATTGCATATATCTATTTTAGGATACTCATCTCAACAACCACCTAAAGGTGAGCGAAAAGGGTTACCGAGAATCTGTGCCGTGATCAACACAGCATGGCTTATCCGTCTACATAACCTATAGACATGATAGGTGAACTCGTTTTCGTTTCTTTCTATTTAATCACCGTCCTCGCATCAGCCGCGATAAAGGAAAGCAGCGCGCTCCATAGGATCAACAAAAAGGAATAAACAGGATTGAACAGAAACCAACAACAACACCAAAACAAACCAGCCACGAAGTCCTACTTCAGTAACACACGGTTAAAACACCGGGATTTGTTTCTTTTTTGTTTGCTCGTTGGTTTCATCGCAAAGTTATTCTGCACTTATCCGCGCCGAAAAAAACGCCGCCCCTTGCCGCGCGCGACGGCTACCTACCTGCCCATCACTCTCACCACAATCACGGTCGGGAATGTCCGGAGGGGAAGAGCGGATAATAATAGCATAAGAAGAGGCAAACAAGCGAACGCCCACACAATGCTAACAACAGCAAACAATTGATGAGAAGTGAGGACTCCAGCCGATGAGTCAATGCCAGGGCAATCATGTAATCATCATGCTTGCCACTTGAAGGATTGCGAAAGAAGAAACGGGTTCACGGGAGCATTATCGTTTGTTGGGCAAAAGGGTTGCATTGCATGCGGTGTGGGAAAAAGGACCTTCTGTTCAGGGGGTGCGCCAGGCAGTCGGGTTGGAGAAGGGAGGTAGGCAGGCCATCGAGTTTCTCCGAATTATGTAGAGTAGGTAGGTAGGCCAAGTTCTACGTACTCGGGTAGCCAGATAGTGGCAAGAGGTAAGGCTATTAAAAAAGAACCACGTGGTGGCACATGGACGGATTTTCAGCCCATATCATACTATCAGACGCCTCCATCAGGCGCAAATGATTCAATTCAATGCGTGGGCGTAATATACATCAGGCGAAAACAGCGCCAAGCCTCTGGCATCAAATATCTAAGTAGGATTGTGTTACTGAGAGATTTAACGGCGTAGTGCATAAGGGTAGTTATTTACTTGAAGTAACGTTCCAAATGCTGAATGATTATTGAGTCTTGTAAGAAACAAAGTCCTAGATTCCTAATGCTGGATTATCGATCATCGGACTAGAATGTCTACGGCACTTATAGCAAAGCACCCATCTACATTTTTATATCGATTGAGCGGTGCCCATGTCGTTTATGTATGGTACTCTCGCTTGCTTACTATCCAATAAGTGTGTACCTGTAGTTACTTGAAAGGTGTGCAACCAACAACTAAACACAGTAGAGATCATCACACGAAACCAATCATGTTAGGTCCTCGCGCCACATAATAAACATTAATCATGTACAGTACTTTATAGACAAATCCTCAAAACCAAGCTTTTGTAGTATTGGGCCTTGCAAAAGTTGTTGCAGAATACGGCAGATCTAGCTGACGTCAATCGAAATACAACATCACTGTATCATCAACATCTATCGAAAGCTTACTTTACTTTACTTATTCAACTACGTATCAATTACAATTACAAAACAAGCAAGTGGAATTATATATTATAGGTGAGCGGTTAAGTAGATTTCATCACGACCCTTGCCGGTGGACCTAATGTGGCGCTTCTACATTTGAGATCCCCACGCAGGAGGTGTGCATGCATCGAATTGAATTGATCTGTCAAAGCTCCTCCCAATCACCTGCTGTGCCGTTTGGTTTGTCACGTCCCCAGCGCCCGAGGGGAAATGACCTAAGTGGCGTCGCATTGTCAGAATTTCTAGAAGGAATGGGGAAGGGCTTGCGATAGGTAGAAGATGAGATGAGAAGCCGTTGCTCTCGAAATCAAGAAAGAGGCTTAGCTACAAGCTGATACCTTGGGGCTGATTCAGCAGGACCGCCCTGTTTCTGTTTCAGGTCGCACTAGACAGCCTCAACTAGCTCAGCTGTCAGTCCGTTTTTGGCCTCTTAAGCTCTCTGGTACCGGTCTTAAACTACCGGTATTAAGGGTGCTTCGCTGGGTTCCGCGTCCCTTGGTATCCGAAAGTGGTACAATCGTAAGTCCATATTCCGCTGTTTTTTAAACAGTCTAGACCTAATAAAGTCTAGCAATTCAAGCGGACAGCACCGCAGCTCGCCTTACGAACACACGCGACCTCTTCATGGAACCGGTGGTCCATCGGTGCTATTAATGTCTCCCATACGAAAAGGCATGCGGCAGGTCCGTTGGTAGAATCTAAGATGGATTACTGACTTCAAATATTGAATCCCCAATTTTTTCGCGCCGGTAAGTCCTAAGAAGGAATGTTCTTCGTTAGTGAATGACTGCGTCGCAGAGGAAGGTAGTAGCACTTCCGCATCTGACATGCATCTACAATTTATGCGTATGCACGTTACCCGTGTCCAAGACTCATAAGGCTGAAATTTGCCGTCTCATAAAAAAGTGAGGCTGATGAGGTCATCATTAATATAATGTTTACTTATTGATCGGGGTAGGTGGAATAAGGTCCGGTGCCGAACTAGTATCCTATCTAGGGATGCTATTTCTTGCACTTGACCACCTACCTAGTCTGTCAAAGCTCTCGATAATTATGTAACTGGGCAAACTTCAAGGTAGAGACGTTCTAGGTGCATCACTAGGCACACCTCCCATCCTAAAAAGGAATCATCCGAAGAGAAGAGAGGATCTAGCTTCTCAGATCCCCATTAAATTTCGTTTCAGTCTCTCAAACAGTGGAGCTTACAAAACTTCTAGCGCGTATTACTGATCCCTTCCAGAACATTACTTGAAACAGTAAAAGAGATATCAAAGAGGGAGAACAAGAGAGTGACGGTCTCGTTACGGTGAAATTCGGTATGCCACACCCGGACATGGATTCTTTTGGGACTAGCAAAAACTAGTAGATGTGCTAATGCGTGGTTTTTTCTAATGTTAGAAAAATCCAGGGCGTGAGAGCAGTGTACTTCGCGATACCTGGTCAGCCCATACTACTCTAATAGGTAGGGCTGTTGTAAGGAAAGTTGGACTTAGTTTTGTTGCCAACGATAGATCTCACCTCGTCTAAAGGTTAGAAGCAACACAACTTACACCTGGTAAATACATTGTTGTTATGTTGTTACAACAGTTAGCCCCTTGCTTCTGCCGGGCCCACACTGTCGTACTTCGCTCCTCAACTGGAGATGCCCGTGGTTCGGATGTCGGTGGTCCAAGGGTTCCTCAGACCAAGATTTCCTAATCGAGACGATAATCCTTTGCTAAGTGAGACGAACAGCAACTTCGGACTTATTTGAAACTCCCCGGGACCTTGCTTGGCCTCGTCCACCATGTCATCGTTTGAGGTCGGTAGGCCTTCGTCGGAATATACGGACACCCTGACCGCCGCTTGCTCGCCTAATGGTCAGCTCGGCGCTGCCTTGAGCCCGTACCCACGCACCAAGAATTCAATCCTTTGATCCTTCAAAACTCCAGTTTGCTGACAGCTCCTAGGAAACCTCCGCGAGAGTCCAAGTTCTAAGCGTAGCATATGTAAGACGGGGCAGAACTCGACGAGCTCACCTAGGCGCCAAGAAACCACTGTACGCGTCGGGTTCAACTGTGAAAGAGAAACAACAAGGTTCGTAGCGCATTCTAGGGTTAGGTAGAGCGGAAATCAATCCATGCCATCCCCCTGATTCTCCGGCCCTTGCCGCTACTTTAGCAGACGATCGGAGCATGGCCACCCGTACAGTGGCCTATAATAGACTGGGGTGATGGTAAGCGGATGACGATACTGTACAGCATATACCGGAACACACGATCAGTGATGCTTCAATAAATGCGATATGACAAAGGCAACAGTCTGCTACTGGACCAGAGACTTATTTTGATAGTGAAAAGAAATTAAAGCGGTTAGTTCTGCGGTTTTGGTAATTCCTATAACATTCTGTTATAGCTGCATACAAGCTTACCTATTACATATGCACATATGGCGAGGTACTTACATACATACATGATCAATGCATGAACCCATGCACCGTATTTATGTACACACGCGTAATGATCTACGGGCGTGAATCGCAAAACTAGATTTAGCTTCAAGGCCTATAGGCCAGGTATGCAGGTAACGACCTTTTAAGATGGGATGAAAGGCCCGCGAATTTAAGGTGGCCGTTGTCGTCATGATACTAGGCTTCATGGAAGCTAGTATTGGCCGCTCCAGTGGCGGATTCAACATGTAAAATGTAGGTGAGCTCAACAAAGGATAGAATCTTCAACGACAAAGTATTGACGACTAGGTGACGCGATAGCGCACGAACGTCCACAGGGGTAGTGTCCAGAATGTAACGCTCGCACGTTTCCGAGCTAGCAGGGCCGAACAGCAACATGGGCTGCACGTGGGTGGCACAGCGCCTTACCTAGCATTACTAGGAAAAGTTTCGCTGTGGAAGATGCAGAGCCTAGTCTTGCGCTAGAAGATGTTGTGGAAACTTTCCTAGGTCAGTCAAAAAATCCGCATCGGCAGCAAGTTCGTTGTTGAGGGGAATCCAAATCGCCTATTGGACGTATTCGCTATTTTGAAACAACACATGACGAGTAGCCTTCACCGTCGTTCCACGCCGCGTCTACCGAGGCTCACGTGTGCTCGCAGAATCTTCCAGTATACTTAGACAATCGTGGGATGGGTCGACGGTTGTACGGTAGATCCACTGACGGCGGTGATGACGCCGCATTTAGGCCGTAAGAGCGTAGGTGTCTGTTTGCATTTAGGTTGGCCCAGATCACACCGAGCCGAAGTACCAGAACGACCAGAACGACAGTGATGGTATAGTACATAGTAACTATATGCACGAGCCTTAGGCGAGTTGATGCGAGGCTAATGCATTCTCACTGAATAAGTATGATATGCGTCATCCACAAACACCAAGCAAGCATACCTATTACCTATACCAGTAGCCAGGCGAGGCAGGACAAGACAAGGATGCTACACCGCAGCTGAGGGCTGCACGCGGGGTGATCGCCAATATGCAAGATCAATGAGAATTTGTTGGTTGGTTGGTTGGTTGGTTGGTCTGGTTTCTACATGCATTGTACTATGTTACATATTCGCTTATTACAGATAGCCCATAATCTAGACCCAATATGGTGAACTCCAAACACCTAAACAGATACAGATACACGACGCTGTCTTACCACCTCGGCACCGCGTACGGCCGCAATTTTGCAGTCGTCAACGCCGACGCCAGGTTCGCTGCATATCAAGGCTTCTAAAGACGAGGTCATACCAACTTCCTATGTGTATAGACTTGGCGAACTGTGTCACAGCAAACCCCCCAAACTATCTTCCTCATTTCCAGCCAACCAAACCTACTTAGCTGCACGGCGGCGGCACGAGCTGAACCTTACTTCAGCTAGAAAAGTCGCTCCCCGGCCACCAAGACGCATAATGCAGCTCTAACCCCTCTCTTCCCCTGGCATGACTTGCCCACCTGGTCAGCCAGCTCGCTTCGACATGACAATTGTTCCAACCAACAGAGCCTCGGGAATGACAGATTGGTGAGACAGACGGGCGGGTTCTTGTAGCCAACCACGACTCGCATGCGCGGAACGCAGTGCTACCAAGGCTGGGAACCAGCAGGTAAACGAACGAACGAGCAAGCGAGCGAGCGAGCGAGCGACTGGCCTGACGATGTATAAACGAGTGCGTGAGTATTTTGAACGAGTGAGTGTATAAGCCAGTAACACTCGGGGTGTTACACTGATTCCCTTGATTCCATGGGTCCCTCCCCGGCGCATAAGTCTTGCTGAACCACCAAGTCGAAACTCCTGTCGCATGTTCGGATTGATTGACTTCTGACGGTTTGAGGCGGGGTTAATTAATGTAAGGGGAAGACGAAGTGGAGGGCATGGAATCTCATCAGCAGAAAAGCTGACGCCGGGAATCGGTAATATAGAGTCGCAATCAATGGCAATGGGGCTCTTCTTCCTCGCTCCTTGAACTTAAGTTAATACGCGTGCCAACCCGTCTTCCGTCATATCCATTCCTGCCCCCAAATCCCTTCTATAGCTTCCGTAGTCTTGAATAATTCAATGCCCACTTCCACGAGGTCGGTTCTTCAGCATCTTCCACTTCGCAAGCCGCGTCTTATACATCTTAGCACTAGAATTGACAGCCTCTGGTCAGTTTATTGCAATGTTTTCTCTGCTCAAGATAATTAATCGGGACCGAGTCATGCCCCTCTTGCGCCCCTCCACGCCTATAGAATTTGAGAATTCAACATTCTACCAATTCTGCGGGGAAAGGCCAAGACTAGCACTGTATAATAGCGCGCATTGTAACCCCAAGAATAGAAATAAAACTAAGGAAACGTACGTAGCGCGAAACCCATATTCAGACTCCATTATTACGACGACTTCTTTGAGTGGTCTCTTCTCGTCCAGATACAGACGTCGAATCGTCTCTTGATGTGCGTCCCAGTCCTCAGGTGTTGCCCAGTCCAGATGAGATCTTGAGTAGTCGTCCTGCGTGTAATCATTACACAAATTGTTGATGGACATAGCGTGCGTGGGCATCGTGCGTTCTCCCTTCAAGGTCCCGTCAGGCTTTCGATAATTGACCAAGTAGAGTAGTTGACTGCTTCGACTGGGTATTTTATGTTGAAAATTGTGATGTTTTGAATAATAATCGAGGCAATTATAAGTATAGTTTCAACAATTGGTGATAGTTTTGACAAACAGGCGTTGAGCGCTTTGGGCTTGTTTCTTGATTTAAAACCAGATATAAAGTTGCGGTATCTCCCAACATATATACCGCGGCTCAAACGAAGCTTTCTAATCATCGCGTCGACTTTTATTATTATTATCGATGAACATACTGTAGGGCCTGACAACAATGACCACAGCCCCGAAAGAACCTTGCATGTAATTGTTGGCCCAAACAGAGGTACAAGTGGTTACATATTCGCTACAGCTACACCCCTTACTAGCCTAGTCCTTCAGCGTAGGATTTTGCCAAGCCTAACCATGGCTGACGAGCACGTTGCACCAGTTCCGTAGCAAACCTCAGCTGCAAGATTCCTGGCGGCCACGATGCACCCAAGGTTTCTGAGACATGGCAGCAAGGGTCATTGAAATCCTTTCTAAAGCATAGCAGAATGTCTGGGACCCATTTCCACGTTTTCGGCACCCACAATGCCAGTAAGGGCGTTCAGTCTAAGAGTAGTTCGGCGGTTCATATACTATGTTAGCGCATTAAAGACAGTACTTGGACTAAAAATGCAGGGGCGATTACAGATCAGAGAAGTACAGGATCACCGCAAACTGTTTGTATTTCCCTTAGTGGCAAGCCACCACAAGTGACGACTCTTCTCCCCGTACGAGAGCGCAGCGAGGACAAATCCCCGTCCAGGATTACCAGAATTAGATTTGTCACCGTTTGATCCGAGTGCAATTATTACGGAGTCCTCCTGGTATTATCGAGGCCGGCCCAGGTGGTCGCTGCGCGCGTGGTAGACAGATGTTATTGATAGAATCAAGGCGAGAGCAGCTGAGGCTCTAAGCAAAAGGTTCCATAAGCAAATCAAATGGGTCAAAATGGATTCGCGTCATAACCTTGGCGAAGCCGATAGACCTCGTGTCAACATGTCGTCACCACGCCCGTCGCCAGGTGGCCCCGAGAGGCTCATTTATTAGCTGTCAAAGAGTACCTCTTATGAATCTCTCAGCCTCCATCCGAGCAACCCGCGATCAGCAATACGGCAATACGCCACTCATATATTCGTAAACATATGACACCCATCAGGGCAAGTGAGAGGCAGCGCAAACCGGACTTTTCGCCGAAGCGGGCGAACCACGCACATCAGCGCCAATTCTTCGAGCTGAACTCGTCAATGCGGCGGAGAAAAGCCGACCCTAGTTAGCCGTTACCCATCAAACCGGAGCGCAGTTGGTAAGAAGGGCAGCCATAGACGTCGACGCAACCACTATACCCAAAGTTCCCGCAGCATGCATATGCACATATGCACTCAACTGCTGTCCAGTTCGGGCCTCGCGTGATCGAGAAAAGGATTGTCTCAAGTGTTATTCTTAGATATAGTAGCTTGTGCTCGAAGCCACGTGGACGAGGGATATACCCTCTCCCTACTCCCAAGTGGTAGTAGATTACATTTAGGCGAACATCAATGGCTACGCACGTCCCTCAGATCTATCCATCCCGCCTACCCCATTGGCGGTTACCATCGCGACGTTGATCGTGCTCTTTTGACGGACACTAGCCGGTTCAGATACAACACGGGACGGACCATCTTTGACGATTACCCTATCGTATACACACTCAACGACGCGGGCCGATATGACAAGTCAGAAGGTTCCCTTTTCGCGGCTCAACGCAGGGGTTCCCACCAGCGCCCATTCAATGTTACATTATGAAGCTCAGGTCTCTGATTTTGTACTCTGAATGGCGTGAAATGGGTGATAGTGGACTGGAAGGATTCATCACGTTAGTCATGACTGGCTAATAGAGATGAAAATTCCACATTTAATGCTCCCTTTTTGAGGGGTCTATACTACCTTCGACAACCTAGACTTTTCTGTCTCCGATCTGCCGTCACGAAGGATGTCGATTAAGCAACCCTCCCTCAGACAGGCACTTATCAGAGACGCAGCAGTGTCTCGTCCTGGAACACGTGGAAAATTAGGTCTCGCAAACTATTGACCGCGTCTTAATCAATCACCACGGCCCCCAAAAGAGCTTCGGTCAGCGATCGACATGCCGATTGACAACGCCGAAGACACGGCCGCTGTGGGGTCCATTGCCGGCTTGCGGCCCGGGGTCAATACCAATAGGCAATAATAGTAGATCATGTTATGTTTTTTTGGCCCCTTCCTGCTACGGTATCTACACTTTCGAAGACCCAGCGGCCTGAAATCAGGCCCTGTTGCTGCCAACTCATCCAAACGCGTCGGAACATGGCTGTGCGAGCAACGTGGTACGGCCACGGCCCAGTTGACGCCACGAGAATTTCCGACAATCACGATAATAACGTATGCAAGGCTATTGGTAAGTCTGTCTGAAGTAGTGCTTATGATTGGTGTTTGTTTGTACAGGAGCGGCGAGGCCGAATAACCTTTGACCTAGCACAGCCATCTTTGGGAAACGAAAGGCAGAAGATAAACAAACAAACAAACAAACATCGGGAAAAGAAGCCTCCCAGTAGATCAAATCACGATGTATGATCTGTATTAATGAAGGACAACTCATCAATGCGATTCCAAGCTTACCCCTAGTACCACCATCCGCATACGTCGGTTGCATCGTCGCGGAGAGGTAGTACCTCGATATAAATCTACCCATAGATACAACTTCCGCGTGCAACGTAGCTAGTCTCATTATACAATCTGACCATCCTCGAACTTATGATGAAAGCCCTTGTCCATTTTCGCCGGAGTATATAGTGACACCAGACAATGCCCTACGGCACCGAACGTCGTTTCGTGAAGGATTCCTACCGCTGTTAAGGCGGAGTCAGTCTAGACAACAGGGTCTCTAGTAGGTCACAAACCACGCTAGAATAGTTTGGCGATTTTCGGTTTTCCTTTCACTTTTCGGTCACGCCTATACCAAGGGTTTGGTAAACTCTCTGCAGGATTTAGATGGTATTGACAAATGGTTCCTAATGCCTTCATCTGACGCGGGTGTGTGGCCAACGTTTTGCATGTGTGGTCCGTCATTGCCTAATCTTGTTTAGATCAGCCATCCTCTTCTCGAGCTATGGACCCGCTACTCTGATCCCGTTTGTTTCTCCCCCTCACGTGGATTTGGGAGTGTCGGTTCTGGTGCTTGGTCCGTGACCATAGTCATATTTTTGGACATGACAATGCCGCTGCCCTTTCCCCGTTCGCAACTGGCTGTCATTGAACGGAGAATTCCAAATTAATTATAGTTCAACCTTAGTTTCGGAGAATTTCGTAACGGACGCTATACAAGAGACTATTAAATGATATTTCGGACATTTTCGAATAGTTCCGGCTCATTCCATGGTGGGATCTGCCCTGCTCTTACTCGGATTTGATCTCTTGACTGATGCCTTTTCCGGCTCGATTACCCCATCTAAATCGATATCCGCTAACTGATTATCACTAGATTACTAATCGATGTTAAAGACGGAACATCCGTGTTCATGGCCCATTGCGTAACCAGACTATTATGAAAAGTCAGCAATACTATCAACCGCTCTCCCCGTCGTATCATGAAACATTTATTCCTAAATCCATGAGAGTCTCGATGGTTTAGCAGCATCTTGAGACTTGTGGTGTAAAAAATAGTATCTTGTTGCTACGAAGAATAAGCGGGACAGAATCTGCTAAACGCTATGCCTATACGACCTAGTAACGCTCTGCCAATTATAATCAAACGTATCAAATGTTACCCCCTTTCTTAACCCAAAAAAATAACCTACTGGAGCAGTATGCTTTTTGACCCTCCAACTCCTACGACATCAAACCGCCAAGAGGACGAGGTAGGGTTTTCTCGTCCCTATGTCGCTTTGCATTGTTGCAACTAAGCTACCTGGGGGCCGAGATGTTCACCTATAGGCGATATTTGGGGTTGCCTTGCATGCCTAAGGAACACACCAGTTCGTCTCAAAGTCTCTATAGACGATCAAACAAAACAAAAACAAGCAAAAACAAGCTCAAGCAAGCTCTCAATGTAACGAGGGCCTGTACTCTAGGGTTTGGGAGAGTATTCAAATTGTAACAATCTTCTATGGATTCAAAGGAGCCAAAAGGATATTATCTCCTATCCGGCGAACTAGAGATCCAGAGTCTATATGTCTTGATGACCCGCGTATAGTTGCCAACGTTTCGCTCCTAGTTGCCAGCTTTTACCTTGTATTGCTGTCTCGGTAGATCAGGCAAACACAGGTAGAAGCCTCGCAAAGAATTCCACACCTACATGACTATACGCATGATACGTAGGTCTCCAGTCTCAGACCAGAGTTCGGTTTGTCGATTCATATAGAACTCTATTCGTCGAAATATCTTTTCGAACGAAGATAAACTGAGTTGCCTTCTTCATTCCAATTTGCATGTTAATAACATTAATTTGAGACATACAATAGACCGCCACTAACCTCCACTAGTATTCCAGGAATTTCAAGATGTTTTACGCACTACAAATGGATTTTCATTCCCGTAAGTAGCCCTGTCGCTATGTCAGTACTCCGACATCGCAAGTTAGCACCCCCTTTAAGCATTTGTCTAGAACACAATGAAAATAGTTATTAACCAATTCTTCTTAGCCTTTGTTGGTGTCGCTGATTTTCTATCGTCGTTACCCACTCGACTCCGGCACCGAAACGTAAGCTAGAATTTTCGACGAAGAGACTAAGCCATAAAGGTTCACATAAACTGCAAACCATATTTTTAAACTTATATTCTATATTAGGAAGTTACGATACTTTTTGCTGATGTCAACTGTCGTTAGACACCTCGTTAGTCAAGCACCATCCTAATAGATGGATGAAAGAACTACCAGGAGCCCTATGCTAGCTAAATTTACTTGTTCCGCGGAGTGCTCTAAAACACCCCCGCTGACGTTATCTCACTATTCATCGGAGTCTCCTTGTCTACGTACTTATCTGCATGCCTCGTAACCAAAACTAAAGATAGATAAAACAGACCGCGTCTGGTGAACAATTAGTCCTAGCCCTTTATAGTAACTTTTACTAGCTATACGACCTCTTTTAGCGGAGGGGAGAAAATTATCGCTAACCATAGAAACATCATGGCCGGTGATTCCTTAATTCATGTACAAATTCACCGATTTAGATCACAGCGAGTCCATACGAAAGATAAGCAGAGCTTTATCTTGAAGTTCTCCATGCTCAGAAACTACCATTTCAGGCAATTTAGATTTACAAAGATTCCGAATTATGGTTTGGCACGAAGTTAATATCGCAAAATACAATACTGTTACTATTGTTCTCAGAGAGACATGTTCGTATCCGTAACGAAGGCCGCCTTCACTTTACATACTAAGAACTCTGATAAAGAGCTTAAATTAACAACAAAGAGTGAGCAACATCACCACATCTATCCTCATCTAGCTACCCTACCTCATACGAACTCGGTTCTGTATCTCCATATAGGGGAGATTATACTCTAATCGTGTTAAAGCACTAGATGCAACGTCTTATTCCCGATACCCATAATTGCCGATTAGCCTCCCATCCGGATACATGCCAAAAATTAAACTCTCCGTTCCCTTACGTTTATCGAACTCGCGCTCGGCAGTAAGCTCTGTATTCATTCCATCTGGACTATCTTTTTTAGTCGTTGTACGATAAACCCACAACGCATTTGAGCGGCTACACTTAGCTACTGGCTATCTACCTATATAACGCCTGATAGACCAGGACAGGCTGTACGAGAGTAAGTGAGTGAGTACGAAAGCGGGGCTTTCATACTATGTATAACGTTAGGTCGGCCGCCTGGCTAGACTTGAACGTCCCCTTTTGAAGCCATAGAAAGATTATTGCTACTAAGATCGAATAACTCTGTATACCTAACTCACATGAAAAACCTTATCAATCCTAACTGCTCAAGATAATAGAAGAAAAGTAACATCAAGAAGATAAAGGATATTTCGGGTGTAAACTTGGTTTAGACTTCCAGGCTATGTTAAGTGCTCGGGATATTCTTATAATATAGAATATATAAGCACAATTGACTCATGGGATACACGATTACACGCATCACTGATTTCTCTTTTCTTTTTCTCGTAGATTTTCGCAATTGTCAAACTATCCAAGTAAATAAATTACAGATAATCCATTCGGACAGACTGAGTCCCCGACCTCCAAATCTCATCTCATGAGTCCCGCAAGTTCATTCATTCGTTAAATGAACATTGCTCTCCGCCATACGAATTACGATAACCTTCACCCTTTTCATAGTCGTATCCCCCATATCCTACTCTTCATTCATTCATACATAGCTTTAGCTTTACAACTTACTAGCAGGCGCAGCAGTGCCCACGGCCGTGATCTCGTTATACAGCAGCGTAGTCAGGAAGTCGGCGTAGTCCTCGCCGGTGACCTGACCGGCGAAGTACTGGCTGGCGAGGGCGAACTTGTGTCCCTTGGGCGCCTTGGCCGCGAGCTGGTCCGTCTGTTCCTTGAGCAGGCGCAGCGCGTACGCCTTGTCAACCTTGTGGCCCTCGGCCGTCGTCACGCCGTGGCGCACCCACTGCCACAGCTGCGAACGTGACACCTCTGCTGTTGCAGCGTCTTCCCTGTTGTGATGAGTCAGCGCATGGATACTCTTACGGTTTCTTTCCCAGAAAAGGATAATGTGACGAGACGCGCGGTTTTTTGTTGGAGAGGGTTACAGCCGAAACTCTCCCAAGAAGAAGTGAAGGTTTTTTGCCAAGTTAGGGATATGCAGGGCAAGGTGGGGAAGAGGAAGATGGCGAATGCATAAGACTTGATGCTTACATGAGGTAGTTGATTGGTACGCAGCCGATGCCTCGGATCCAGGCTTCCATGTATCCGAGGCCGATAGCCAAGTTCTTTTGGATGCCTCCTTCGGTAATCTTGCCGGGCACGTTCATGTTCAGCAGGTCGCGGGCACCGATCTTGACGTCCTCTCGCCTTACAAACAGTTGATTTGGCGTCGGCATATGCTCATTGAAAATGTCGCTTGCGATCTTGGCGAGCGCCGGGTGGGCAACCCATGTTCTATAGATGTCCAATGTCAGAAAGCCATATCTTAGCAGAATCACCGGGTTAAAGACAGGAAGGAATTAGGACAGAACGTTGATGCTACATACCCGTCATGGCCTGCACGAACTTCGCGCAGCTTATCCGCACGCACACCCTCCATAGCCTTGTCATTCGCTTCCTTATCGTCTTTGATAGGAATTTGGGCTGCCATGCCACCCAT
Source organism: Xylaria flabelliformis (assembly GCA_007182795.1). Classification (NCBI taxonomy): domain Eukaryota; kingdom Fungi; phylum Ascomycota; class Sordariomycetes; order Xylariales; family Xylariaceae; genus Xylaria; species Xylaria flabelliformis. The sequence goes on along the minus strand of VFLP01000002.1, from coordinate 133,534 downwards.
CGCATGCACGCCACGCTTATGGCAGGTCTGGATAAGCAGCTTAACGTAAGCGTCCATGAAAGGAACAGTCATTGTGACAGCGCTTCGGTCAGGGAGTATGAAGTCAGAATGCTGGCGGAACTTTTTAATCGTGCTGAAGATATAGTCCCAACGACCACAGTTCAGTCCCGAGCTATGATCACGTAGTTCATAGATGATCTCTTCCATCTCGAAGGCCGCCAGGATCGTCTCGATCAAGACCGTTCCGCGGATAGTGCCCCGCGGCATCCCAATATAGTCCTGGGCGAGATTGAAAGCGTCGTTCCACAGACGCGCTTCGAGGTGCGACTCCATCTTGGGCAGGTAAAAGTAAGGGCCATATCCTCTACGCTGGTATTCGACAGCATTGTGGAAGAAGTATAGACCGAAGTCGAACAGAGAGCCTGAGATCGGCTCTCCATCTACTGTGATATGTCTCTCTTCCAAGTGCCATCCTCGCGGTCGTACTATCAGAGTCGGCAACTTGCGGTCATTTCGCAACTTGTATTCCTTTGGTCCCTGTTTGAAGTCCACTTGGCGCCGTACGGCATCGTACAGGTTTACTTGTCCGTTAATCATGTTGTCCCATGTTGGGGCGCTTGAGTCTAAAACTTTGTCAGTTTCTCATGTCTTGTATTCGCGTTGGTCCACGCCATCTTCTAGCAGGAATCCGAGTGCCTCTCAGGTTATCATCTATCTCCTGAACTATTGGCAAAATGGTTCAATTATACAACTCCTGGTGTAGAGCATCAAACAAAGCATGATATCCTCGTTTACATTCACGAACCGAGCAAAGACATAGAAATACGGAAACTGTACATACCCTCAAAATCTGCCATATATGTCCAAACATCTGAGTTTAGGGCATTTACGACCATCTTGCGATCAGTTGGGCCAGTAATTTCGACACGGCGGTCGACAAGCCCCGGAGCGGGAGGCGCACCCTTCCATGACGGGTCCTCGCGAATGTGGCGGGTTTCGGAGAGGAAGTCGGGCAGGACGCCGCGGTCGATCTCGGCCTGGCGCAACACGCGGCGCTCTAACAGCTTTTTGCGTGTGGCGTTGAAAGATCTGTGTAGCAGCGCCAGGAATGCCAGTGCCTCGGGTGTAAGAATCTTCTTGTGCTCTGGGCGCACGTTCCCGGAGATAGAGACTCCTTGTAGGATGGCGTCGGTACTCGCCATTGTGAGTTGTTTTTGATATAAAGATATGAGAGGAGCGTGATAGCGCCCGTTAAGCGTGTGAATTTAGGAAGCCCTGTATAGAAGAGGCGTCACAATCTAAGTGAATTGTTCTGACCGCCTCTTACTTGAATGTTTGATGACTTAGTGAAGCCGTATGGCACTGTTCTACAACTGAATTGTTGTCTTCGACCTATGATGATGTATCTGGGAGTCCAGCTTTGGGGAAAAAGTTAGCCGAGGATATTATGTAAATGTGGATGTTTTCGGCTTGTAGTAGTAAAGTTGACGAGATAATACATGAGGAACTAACTCGATGAGTAGGTAGAGGAGGGGCACGAAACAACTATATACCTACTCTAACTAGACGGGTAGGCAACATATAGTGATGTCCCCGATCACGAGAAATGACAAGGGTGAGCGGAGCGATGATGTATTTCAGTTGTATTTCAGTTGCTCGGCTTCTCAGAGCTAGGACGAACGGACAAGGATGAAGCTGGTCTACTTGTCAATTGACGAACTGCCTACATGTACGGGTGCTACTTTATGATGTATGATGTACCAAATACCGGAGTAATAAATGGCCTAGTACGGTATATTTAGTTGGAGATGTGATAACAGTTGAGTTTAAGCTCGGCGACGGAGTTGACAGGGCTTGGATTCGGGTAGAAGGACGATAGCTGAGTGGTTGTCGAGAGCTTTGTTCTAGCCGGCCGGGTAACTAGCCGGGGTACTTATTGTTACAGGCGGGCGGGGAGACAGCCCAGAAGCTTGTGAAAGTGTGGGGAAGCTATTGCTGTGATATCAGTGAACCTTGACAGATGAGTACTTAGTAAAACACAGGGTATTGTGATATGTACTCCCAATTGAGATTGATTGATGGAACTCCGAATACGTATTGAAACTACAAAGGGGATGGAGGAGTCTGACACAGAGCCGAGTCGGAGACAATGGCAAGATTCTTTGCCTCGCTCGGCCTTTGTGAAGCTATCTTGGGGTACATAAGGTCCGAGCTTAAGGGGACCAAGAATCTGGGGTGCGGAATCACATGTGAGCTGGTTGGTTGAAATAGAAACTACCTACCCCTATGAAACAAAACAACTAGGTACCTGGTGGACGGATAGTCTATTACGTTGCAAAATTAAATGACATTATACATTGATATCGTTGATATTTCTACTAACAGCACAACTCGAACTTTGTTGAGAAAATCAAATCAAAAAAGCCAACGCCGGTTCATACTTGTTTAGTCACAGTGAGCTTATCGCTACTCATCTCCACATCGCAGGACACGTACAGCGACATCGCAGAACTGACCGCTTGGAACGAAAGCATTTTTGCTAATCATAACATCAAAATAAAAAAACATGATTGGCATCCGATTGTTATCAGAACACATTTTGTCCTTCATGATCCGTTATCGGGATGAACAGCCTCGTAAATACCGATTTACTATGTCAAGTAATGTAATGTATATGGAAGCTAGGTTATGACTGACATATCTTTTCTGGCCCGCCATAATTAGACCTCAAGAGCACTGAGTCGCCGACCATAAAAAACCTAACTAAGGTTACATACCTCATATCTGGGCCTGACATGAACCGAGCCGAGGTCGGATGATTGAGCTTGCGCCTTATCCATCTTGCCGACCCTTTCCGAAATCCGCCGAGAAGCCGATCCCACCCGTAGCCCCTTGTTTATATCTTTGGGATGATATTGGTGATTCAACGACACCAGCTCGAATGACAGACTACAGTGTATCGTAGAGAGGTCTACAGGCTTACGAGGTTAAACCTATAGCATAGGCGTCGTAGTTGGGCGTAGGCAATATCTCACTGAATTATTACTTGTAGGTACACCTATCCTATCCCAAGGAGGGTTCAATTGCAACAGTGCTCAACCAGCCCATTATCAGATTAATCTCTGTCAATTGACCCAGCTTGTTTCCCATCTTCTCAGAAAGGTAAGATTCGATGCCAATCATTCAAGAAGCATTGGATAGTCCAACCAACTTATCACCTGGTGACACACACACACACACATTTTTCTCCTTCGTCTACCCACAGCTTCTGTTTCCCTCCCACAATCGCCATCTATACATACTGTAGATGAGAAGTCTACAGATTAGGTAAGGTCATGATGGCCCAAACAGGTAAAAGAAGAGAGAATCCAGCAACAAGAAACAAGACAGAGAGCCTACTCTCTACAAGCTCAGGTCGACTCTGTGATGCTTCATCCCAGTTTTACGTGCACTGCGGTCCTCTGACGCCGTGTGCTCCAAAATCCGGAAGGAAACGAAGAGAGTAGCTTACCAAGGCGTCATCTTCCTATGGGCACGTCCTTAGGAATTGAGCGTCTTAATCATCATCTTAATTTTCCGTTTCTCAACAACAAGCAGGTTTCGGTCTCTAAACACAGAACTCATCGTATCAACAACCTTGTGGAAGCTACTGGCAGCTCCGCGTTCCTGTGTGAAACGAGCAATGCATAGTGGACTGCGTTTTCCGTGCTCAATCACGGTCATGATTTCAGCGGCAAATGCCACTTCTTTTAAATTGAGGTCTAGCATATATAGTATTAGTTTTGTGCCTTGGTATGGTCGTGAGCTGTCCGGGAGGGGAGCTACTTACAATTTGGCCGTCCTACTCGAGCGAAGACGATGTTTCGCCCTTTGTCGACTTCCACATCACGGATGCCATACTGGCGCCATTCCTTGAGCAAGATAGCCGTTTCCTGTCGCGCACGACGGCGCGAAATTGAGAAGCAAAGATATTTAGTCGCGGGCTTGACTCTGAATAAGCGAGCGAGCCAGTTCTGTTGCGGTTCGATATTGCGCATTATGGTCTGGTTATTATATGGTGGTGGGACCGGTTTAATGATCAGAGGAGCCGGTTTCGAAGTTCGCTCATCGTCAGCTTCAGATCCTGTGTTTGTTATCAGTATCAACTGTCCTGTGGTATCAAACAACTCAACGTACCTGCTCGCGACATCCGGGCCTCAGATTGATTTTTGTCATTACGCCAGAAAGCCAGATTGAAGCTTTTCTTTTTACCGGGAGGAACAACCGGATCGGTCGAAGAGTTCGTGGACGCGTATGTGAGACGCTTGGTTTGAATTGAAGTGGACTCTCCCTCGGTATTGAATACATCGTCTTGGTCTTTAGATACGCGCTTGAACCATGATGATTTTTTCTTGGTAGCATTAGAGTTTGGGAGATCTTTAGGTAGAGCTTCCTGAGCATCTGCAGAGAAACTCGCATGCTCGTCATTCATGTACCGCTGGCGGAGGTTGAGCTCCTGCTTGGACCCAGAGTAAGCTGAAACACCTTGAGACATGTGCATGTGAGTATTAGTTATTCCAGCAGCCTCGACTTCTGCATGTGGCTTAGTTGAAGGCGAATTGACAATACGTATAGTGTTATCGTGCTGAGAGAGGTACTTAAGACCCGCGGTGTCATCCACCTGTGCTGACCCGGCTTTCGCGTACCAAACTGGCGCCGAAACAATTCGATGTCTATCGCCGGCATTAAAGCTGTTGTCTTCTCTTGATTTCTCATTAATGGATGGCAAGGGGATCTTGTCTCTTCCCCATTGAGTGCTGTACTGCGAATAGATAGGCGCTGAAGCAACTCTGCGCTTTACTTCTTCCTCTGCTATCGATGTTCGCCTTGGAGCGACACCGCTAAGTTGTGACACACTGCGATTTGTATGTTCCGGGGTATTGCTATGGCGGTGTCGTTCTCCAGCGAACTTCTTTGCCGTCGCGATTTCAGAGGCAGTAGTGGACGGTGTTGGTGGTAAAGGTCTATGATCCCAGGGATGATCGCCTCCACGCACGTTATTCCTACCACTGGGGGCTGAGGTTGGCGCTGCTAAAACGACAGATAGCGGTGTGACATCTGTTGAGTCTGGTGCTTCGTCTAGAGTATTATCCAGATATGAGTCCGGGTCGAGCAAAGAGCTATTGAAAGCATCATCACAATCCCTTGCTATGCTGTGGCTGAACTCGCGCACTTCTTCATTCCAATGTGTACCGTCCTGATATGTCTGAGACGCCTTCATAGGCTGGGTTCCTGCTCTACTTCTCCCATTCAAATTTTTGGGTAGTGTGGAATCTTCGGCAGAATACGTAAGGGGGTTATAGCCATACTTATTTGTTGGATCATCCCCAGCAATACTAGCCGGGGCGCGTGCTACTCCGCGCTGAACTCCTGACTGCATCCGAATATGTGAGAAGTTAACTCCTCTTTTACGCCGAGAAGCCGGTCTCGTATATGGTATGCTCTCGCCGCTCTGAATTGAACCCAATGATTGCCGAGACGCTCGCATTGCCGCAGGCGCTGTGATGCGGCGACCACTTCTTACTTGCTTTGAGTGAGTAGAAATGCTTCTAAAGGATTCGCTTCGACCCTGACGTGAGGAAGAACGGTTTGAGTTGTTGGCTATACTGCCATTACGGTGAACAACAATTTTTGCGTGGCTGGCGTACGTGTTGCCCAATATTTTCGAAGACTTGTAAGGGTCGTAGCTCACGATTGTTGTACCCCCGTCTGTAACGTTGCCCGCTTCTTCGATGCTGCCGTCTGTAGGAACGGTGGAGATCACAGTGAATCGAGAAGGTGTCCTCCCATACCGAGACGGAAATTGAGCTGTAGTGATCTTTTTCTTCCAATTAGCAGGTCGTAGATGATGATAATCGCTTGGAGAATAGGTTAGATCTGCATCGTAGTTCTCTAGCTTCTTTTCTCGGTAGCTGAGAAGTAGCCAGTAGAAAAGCTTCTGATCATTAGGTCTGTCACATAATGTTAATTCCGATCAGGGACACCGCGGTGAGAGAACATGGAATATTTGGACATACTGTGCATTGGTCAGTTGCATGGCAATTTGCTTCTCGGAAAATGTATGCCACATCGACTTTAGCTGCCGTAGTATCTGCAAGTCGAGTTCTTCTGGTGGTACGGGCTTGGATCTGTCACTCGCTCGGGACCTAAGCACCTGGCTCCCATCGTTTAGATTATCCAAATCATGGTATTTCCGTATTAGGGGGTGTTGCCATATCTTTCGTATTGGAATACGCTTTACCGGGTCTACCGTGAGCATTCTCGCAATTAGGTCCCGAGCTTCTCTGCTGAGGAAATCTGGGACGGTATAAACGCCCTTCTTAGCCTTTGCAAGTAGTCTTGGCACGTTTCCATCGGCATCGTCGAAGGGGAGCCGGCGGCAAAGGGTTGCATAGAGTAGACAACCCATGCTCCAGATATCAACCTTATCGCCTTGGTAGCGAGCTCGAGATATTAATTCTGGAGCAGCATAATGAGGGCTACCGCACGATGTTCTCAAGGCATGGGTTGGGCTTTGCTGAATAGCTGCCATGCCAAAATCGGCTATCTTCACTATACCATTGGACTTCATGAGAATGTTCTCTGGTTTGAGATCTCGGTGGCAAATGTTAAAGGAGTGGACATACTCCAAGGCGCTGAGTATCTGACGAAGGTAGCCTACCATCTCGAATTCGGGCAGCGGGCCATATTCATTAATATACGAAAACATATCGCCACCATCCATATACTCCAAGACGAGATAACTGCATAAAAGTGTTAGAAAGGAAACACCATAAAGAAAAGCCAAAAGAGAATATTTAGAAGATCTTGTTATAGGGGGGCAGGGTGGCCATGGCCCATGACTTACATCTCGGCACGATTTTCCCAAATATCATGTAACTTGACGATATGGGGATGGTCAATAAGTTTGAGCACAGCAACCTCGCGTTCGATAGATAAGGGTATCTGTCTCTGGGAGTTGAATTCATCTCGAGTGCGATCCCACTTGTCTAACTCTGCCATACTCCCAGCCGCTGTCAATTGGGTCATGTTCTTGGCCAGTATCTTAACAGCCACAACATCTTGCGTAGCATGATGTCTAGCTAGACGGACACGTGCGGCGGACCCCTTGCCCAAAGTCTTCCCTAATTGCCATGGCCCGATGTGTGTCTTTCGGTTGCCGCCTGACGCGCCGCTGGATGTCGAGATCTGAGAAAAACGGTTATCCGCGTAAGTTTCTTTAGCACCTGGGGTTGGAGCGGGTGAAGAAGAAGAGACTTGGGAATCGGCGTTGATGGGTCTGGCCTGGCGTTTTGGCTTGGGAACGACGCTGCTGGATGACGACGTTGTTCCTTTTTGGCCGGGAGGCTTGGTAGAGGCGACGCTGGTTGGGTGGGCTCGCAATGGGTTCGGTTCAGGTTTTGGCGGCCTACTGAGCTTCCCAGGTTTCTGGGGCGAAGCATTGAGGATCCGATCAGTTGCATCTCCTAGAGGAGCGCGGCGAATGCGAGTCTTGGAACCTCCGCGGTCAGCCATGTCCTGGGCGAACAAGCCAGCATATCCGTGCTGATCTCAATGCAGCAAAACTAGTTTGCTCTGATATTGGGAGCACTTGGACAGACCAAGTTTAAGAACAAACAAAATGGGACAACAATTCTTGGACCGTAGGCGCGGGTAGCCAGTAAGAGCCAAGCTAGGAAAGGTGCAGAAGAAGCTATAGATAGTAGTGTAGAGGATCAGGGCAGGTAGAATTAATGAGTGTGTGTCCAAGTGTGCCACAAGTTGATGCAGCGGACAATGGCGGCGTGCCCTGTCTGGAAAAGAGGGAAGGATAGAGAGCTTGAAGAAGACCGAAGGGAATAGTTGCTCAGACGTGAATGCATTAGTAAAGTGGGAGAGTTCCAGCATGTGAATCGTGTGAGGAATGCTGGTGGAGGGGCAGCTTGGAAGACTTGCAAGAAATCACCGATGTTAGACAACATAGTTGAAGGGATGGGCCATCTACTCTACAGGTACATGTAGGTAAATACAGTTATCACCTGCATATAAACATCAGCTAATGTATGGTTATTTTTGGGCTGCATGCCTGCTTGTGACATCCAATACTTACCTAGGTACCTAGCCTACCTGCCTACCTACCTGCCTGGATATCCCGTTAACACTACCGCAATAATCAAAGTACTAGAGGAATCGAAAGATTTCAAGGTTCCCTGAATATATTTCAATCCGATTCAGCCCTTTCATCTGTGTGTACTGTATCTGCGTTGCTCAGACATAGGTTGGCTTATAAGCCAGAGTAAACAAACGAAGCATCTGCAGGATATGTATTGGAAACACATGAGTCACAACACAATGGGTCTATACAGATATGAGTCTTTAAGTAGCTGAGCTGTTGTGGTAACTTGAAGCTTTAATTAAAGACAGTGTATATAGAAATATCTTGTATCGATCATTTCATTGAAGGGCCGAGGTCTTCCCGTTGCGTTGTATGTTATTTATTCAGTTCAATATCGTGGGGAATGATGGGAGTACTCCACTTAAAGATGCATTCCATGGATATGGAGAGTACCTATTTGGGCTAGCTCAGCGAATCATCTTCGAGATCTGGCACCCCGCTTAAGTGATTCTCCACTTCACTGAATCTACTCATTAATTAAGACGCGGTAGGTACCTTTACGCGTCTTGTTGCTGGTCCCTATACGCGCCGCATCGGGCACGATAAGTGATAAGTGATGATGATGACTTCCTATGATAAGCACACTCTACCTAGTCAGTCTTTGAAAGCACGATTTCAAACCAGTGTAGCGTATTGCGAAACGACATTCCACTCCACCCCCGTATACTAAGAGTCGTGATAATCTGGGCAAAGCAACATCCTGCTCTAAATCGCGACCGCGGCTTTCGTCATGCCACCCCTTGAACCCCGCCGACGGTCAAGGGCCGTCTACGAAGAAGACGACGATCCCGAACCGTCGCCAGCCACTTCCGATTCATCGAAAAGACGGAGGGGCATGAATGGTCATGTGTCACAGGATGAAGAGGGAGAAGCGGAGGCGGAGAGAGAAGAGACGAGTGATGCCTCCCCTGAGCCCTCCAACCGCAAAGTCAATGGCCAAGCCTCGACAAACCATCATTCTCCCGACTTAAACGAGTTTCATCCCGGCGCTATAGTCCGCGTTCGAGTCGACAACTTCGTCACCTATACGCACGCCGAATTCCTTCCGGGCCCCAACTTAAATATGGTCATCGGTCCGAACGGAACAGGGAAAAGCTCTCTTGTCTGTGCCATCTGCCTCGGCTTGGGATACCACCCAAAGCATCTTGGGCGGGCTAGTCACGTTGGCGAGTTCGTGAAACATGGCCAGGAAAGTGCCACTATCGAGGTAGAACTACAGAAGAGACCAAAGGACCGAGCGAACCATATTATCCGCGTCCAGATCAACCGAGAAGACAACGGACGGAAATGGTGGCTGAACGGCAAGGAAAGCACCCACAAGGCCATACAGGAAGTGACACGCAAGTTGCGCATCCAAATCGACAATTTATGCCAGTTCTTACCGCAAGACAAGGTTGCCGAGTTCGCTGGCCTAACTCCTACTCGGCTTCTCGAAGAGACTCTTCGCGCTGCTGCGCCTGAGGAGGTCCTTGACTGGCAAATGGAGCTCAAGAGTCTTCATAAAGACCATAAGGAGATGAAGGTTCAGGTCGAGAACTGCTCCGAGATTCTAAAGAATCATGAGTCCCGTCAGCAGGGGCTTCAGGCCGACGTCAACAGATTGCAGGAACGGGAAGCTATCCAGAAAAAAGTTGAAGACCTCAAGAGCGCACGTGCTGTTGCTGAGTACAACGACAAACGTTTAAGATACAGCGAGGCCAAGAAGCGATTGAGGGATGCGAAAAAAAAGCTGGAAGATCTACAGAATGCCTGTGGGCCTGCTTTGGAAGCCGTAAACCAAAAACAGGCCTATCAGGAACAGATCGAGCCTGTTGTAGTTGAGAGGAAGAAGGCTTTGCGCGAGGCCGAAGTGGCAGGGGAGCGAGCGTTACGGGTCATTGAATCATACGATGAAGGAATCCGAACTGAAGAGAACAAGGTGAAAGCCGAAGAAGATACGTTACGAAATATCAAATCGAAGATTCAACAGAGACGTAAAGAACTCACGACTCTAGAGGCTAAGTTGAAGGACAAACCCCCCGAGTTTGTACCTGCTGAATGGAACACCAGAATTGTGGGTTTTCTGTCCTTTTGCAATGCTCTCTCACTATGCTAACTCGGATTTTCTCGTTCCCTTTTAGCGCAAAATAGAGAGTGGTTTTCGGGAAATAGAAGCAGAGAAACGCACGCTTAACGACAGGTTCGATGAACTCAAAGGGTTAAATGCCACTAAAAAGACTGCATTAGATAACTTACAGCGAGAATTTGCAAACCTGGACTCGCAGCAGGGAAAGAAACTGGCACAGCTAAGAAGCGTACATGCAGACGCAGCCAAGGGCTGGGAATGGCTCCAGGACAACCAGGACCAGTTCGAGAAAGAAGTGTTCGGCCCCCCAATGCTTAGTTGCTCGATCACGGACAATAATTACTCGGATCAAGTCCAATCATTGCTGAACCAGGATGATTTTATCTGCTTTATTTGCCAGACTCCCAGCGATCACAAGAAGCTTAGCAACCAATTCTACGGACAGATGGCCATCTCTGTTCCGATCCGCACCTGCGCTAATGAATTTGCGTCCTTTCGACCTGCTATACCCAGGGACCAGCTTCGCGAGCTCGGTCTCGATGCGTATGCTATTGACTTTTTGGAAGGACCTGAACCAGTGTTGGCAATGCTGTGTGGTGAGAAAAAACTCCACATATCGGGCGTGGCTCGACAGGATATCAGCAATGTTCAATATGAGCAGGTGATGGCTGCTGAACGAATACCGGCCTGGGCAGCTGGCAAGCGGATATACCGTGTCGCAAGACGCAGAGAGTATGGTCCAAGTGCCACGTCAACCAGCACTCGATCCATCATGCCAGGTCGCTTCTGGACAGATCAACCTGTCGATGAACGTGAACGAGTAGATCTCGAACAACGAATAGAGGCTGTTCAGCAGGAGATGAGTACGCTTAGACAAGAAGGTCTAAGTATAAGAGAAAAGAGGAAGAGTCTCGAAGACCGCGAGGATGAAGCCCAAAAAGAAATTGTAGGTTCTACATCCATCAGGTGTGGGCACAATACTAAATGATTTTCTAGAACGCCCTAAAGCAACAGAAAAACGAGCTGCAAAAGGCTGCTACGCAATACGCAACGCTTGGGGACAAAATTCGCAAGTATTCATCAGCCTATGTTGAACTACAAATCAACTAACCAAAATAGCTATTGTGAGAAGTCAACTAGAGGATGCCCAAAAGAGTACAACTGAGGCAAGGTTACGTATTTGTGAATATGCTGCCAAATCGGACGAGCTAGTACTTCAGAGAGCACGATCTGTTCTTCAACATAAAGAACATCTTTCTAGCATTCGAGATGCTCACCAAGCTCTGCTGGACGCTCAAATCCGTCTCATCGAAGCCAAATCAGATATGAAAGCGCTAGAAGCACGTAACTTGGACATCAAGAGACGCCTCGACGACGAACAGACGGAGATCCAAAATGCTAAAGCGGAGGCCGATTCACTCAAAGAAGACGCGCAGGTTGCTAGAGAGATGGTTTCGGAAGCCGTGGCAGAAGACCCTGATCGATTACCCTACCTAAATGAGCTGGCCTCGGGCAAAACCGTCGAAGAGCTCGATAACGACATAGGGGCTGAGCAAAGCAAGCTCGAATACGTCCATGCCGTTGACCCGGCGGTGATGCGGCAGTTCCGCAAGCGCGCGCAGGAGATCCAGAATCTAACGCAGCAAATGGAAGAGCTCAATACGAAGTTCGATTCGTTGTCGCGCAAGATCGATGACTTGAGGCAGAAGTGGGAGCCACGCGTCGACGCCCTGATTACCAGAATCAATGATGCGTTCGCTTACAATTTCGAGCAAATCAACTGCGCTGGCCAAGTGGATATTTATAAGGATGAGGAAGACTTCGAGCAATGGGCCATTGAGATCAAAGTCAAATTTAGGTTAGTACCGCACCCTCTTCTACTCGCATCACTTCTTCAAGCTCCCACATTATCCTTTGTTATACACTAACACACACACAACCACAGACAAAACGAGACCCTCCAACAACTCAACCAACACCGCCAATCAGGCGGCGAGCGCGCCGTGTCGACCATCTTCTACCTGATGGCGCTGCAGAGCATGGCGCAGGCGCCCTTCCGCGTCGTCGACGAGATCAACCAGGGCATGGACCCGCGCAACGAGCGCATGGTGCACGAGCGCATGGTCGAGATCGCCTGCCGCGAACACACCTCGCAGTACTTCCTCATCACCCCGAAACTGCTCACCGGCCTCCGCTACGACGAGCGCATGCGCGTCCTCTGCATCGCCTCGGGCGAACACGTGCCTCCCGAGGGCCGCAAGCTCGACTTTGGGAAACTCGTTCGTATCCAGAGGGCTCTTGTTGGCGCTGCTGCTTAGCTTAGCCTTACCTTTTCTTCTCTTCCTCCCTCGGGCTGTGTATGGGTACGACACTATGATATGATATATATCGTGTTTTCTGTCTATCTGTCTGTCTGTCTGTCTCTCTGTCTGTTCTCAAGATCTCGGTGTTCGCGGTGTTCGCGGTGTTCTTGTGTTGCTCTGTGTATATCGTAGATAGTAAATAATCGCTTGACAGGTACCTAGAGATGGCTAAAGCGCAGGCTTAGATGTAAAATAATGGCTTATGGCCAGGCGTTTTGGACGGAAAAAAAGTTAACTGGGTAACTCATCCTGGGAGATCCTCAAGACGTGAACACGATGAGCTAATATGATCCATATCTACCTACCTCTAAGCGTAATTGCGACTCTATTTCTAAGTTCCAACCCCGTACATTTAAAATATCACTACCATCAAGAAATTCGTGTTTGTTGGATATTAGCTATTTGGTTATGAATACACCTGAAGGCGAGATGTACTATTTACTATCTAATATGCCCGTCCGATCTTTCTCGTGCTCTGCACCTAATAAACCAGTTCGTCTGGTCATAAGATTAAGGGTCCATCAACTAACTCATCAGGACACTCAGTCAGTCTCTTTAACATCGTAATGCCGCCTCTAATAAGCTCTCTACATCCCTTGTAGCAGCTCGATAAACCCTACTCACAGATTCCTCAAAATATCCACAACAGCCCAGAACTTATCAACAAGGGTAATCCCATACCCAATTCCCACAACACCCCTCGTAAAGCGCCATCCACGCTCCTGGTCCGCAACAGGATATCTCGCAGGGGCAGGGATAGCGGTGCGGATACCGAGCGCACCGAAGCGGTCCTCGCAGACACTCTTGACATTACAGAGACCACGCAGTCCCTCCTCGCCCGCGAAGCGACCATAGCCAGACCCGCCGACACCTCCGAAGGGCAGCTGGATAGCATAGAAGACGGCAAAGTCATTGACGGCGACGCCGCCCGCGCGCACGCCGCGGACGATGGCGCGGAGCTCGGGGTCCGAGTCGGACCCGTAGACGGAGGCGCCGAGACCGAAGGCGGGCGCGTTGGCCAGGGATAGCACGGCTGCTGCGGTCGACGAGGGCGCCCGCAGGATCGTCATGATAGGTCCGAAACACTCCTCGTTCGCGATCGCCATGTCGGGCGTCACGTCGACGAGTAAGGTGGGTGAGAAGTAGAAGCCGTGCGGATGCTCTGGGTGGATGTAGCGCTTTCCGCCGGCCAGGAGCTTGGCGCCGGCTTTTACGGCGTCGGATATGAGGCTTTCGAGACGAGCGAAGGAGGCGTCGGAGACCATGGCGCCGACGTCCTTGTCTAATCCCATGCGTAGCGCACGTACGCGGGGCGTCAGCATTGCGACTAGTTTGTCGTAGACTGCGGGCGTGGCGATGATGCGCTCGATGCCGATGCAGTTCTGGCCGCTGGCTTGGAAAGTACCGCGTAGGAGGATGTCGGCGATGCGCGGTAGGTCGCGCGCTGCTGAGTCGAGGACCATGGCTGCGTCCTTACCACCCAGCTCAGCGACTACGGGCGTGAGGGTGCGCGCTGCGCTCGCCGCTACATGGTGGCACACTGGCCGACTACCGATGAAGGTGACGTGTGCGATGTCCGGGTGGCTGGTCAAGTGGTTAGCCGTCTGCGGCCAGCAAACGACGCTCTGGATCAGTGCCGGGTCGTGGCCATGTGCCATTAGGGCGCCCCGCGCGATGCTGGTGCAGTATGCTGCGCTCCAACACGTCTGCTCGCTGACCTTGACCACGATGCCATTGCCTGCAAAGATGGAGCTGATGATGGGACCTATGAGGTTATGAAAGGGGTAGTTCCAGCTGACGAGGGCGGCAACGACGCCCAGCGGCTCATAGTGCACCGTACCCTTCTTGTAGGATAGCAGTAGGTTTGTCGGCCGCTTCGAGGGCCGTAGAGCCTTCTCGCCGTGCTTGATGGTCCACTGCAGCTTCTCGGCTGTCACCATGATCTCGCCCAGCTGCGCGTCCACCATTGTCTTGCCCGAGTCGAGCGAGCTGACCCTACAGATCTGCTCCTGGTTTTCGAGGATGTGCTGCAGCATCGAGCGCAGCACCCGACGTCGCTCGGCGAAGCTCGTCTCAGCCCATTTCTGCTGCGCGGCGGCGGCTTGCGCAATGACTCGGTCGAGACCGGCGGGGGTCGAGGGGTTCACGAAGCCCAGGAATTGGCCAGTTGCTGGTGCATAGCATTGTATAGCCGTCGTCCCATCGGCTTTAATATTAGGAGACTCGAGTACTGTTTCTTTCTCGGGGAGCCTTGGAGGCGGGACCAAATATCGGAGAGGCTTTTCTGCTGAGCCGAAGAAGGTCAAGACGAGTAGTAACACGGCACCCAGAGCTGTGCTGAGGAAGACGGACAGCGGCGGGGTCGCGAAACTGTACACACCAAGTTAGAAGATTTACAAACAGGGTCTCTTGAATAAGAAATAGTAAAAGCACATACGGGAACTGTCGCAAGTGCAGAGTCAACTGTTCAAGCCAGACCTCCAGATCATTCGCCATCGTGGTGAGTTTTGAGTTGAAACGGCGAAACCCGGATGTCACCGTTTCAATTGCAAGCACAATAAGCCCATCGAGACAGTCGTCACCGCCAAAACGAGCCTTCAACGGCCTATACCTTCCTATTTACAGTCGGCCGTGTAAGTAAAATGAATTTCCTTACACAAGGTGAAGCTAGGGTCCCACAACTAGTGACGAATTAGTTAGGAAGACTATACTGTTTCGGGTCACTTATCAGCAACGAGTACGATTTCTCACATCTTTTAACGAATACGCTTCCGAGCCACTACAAATTACCTACTAACTAACATCTATATAGAGCACAACACGCAATATCGAAAGTTTTGTTCAATAGGCTTCAAATTTCCATCTACTGCTAATTCGCGCTGCATTAGTATTTACTCTCGGTTGAGTCTTTTCAAATCGCCGTGCGTTCCCTTGCCTACTGCGAAAGGTCTATATACAGAGATAGGGGAGCCATGACGCACCCTCTTTTTCGCAAGTGGCCCTAGGTGTTGACGTCTCTTTCAACACCCATCCATGCAACAACAACAAATGCCATTGCTCTCCAGTATGAACAACGACTGTATTTCTTCTTTACACGCTGAACGCCGTCCCATTCTTGCCCAACAAAACTAAGACACGAAAGCAAAACCAAATGATAGGGGGCGATATATGCTCCCAGCATCGAGCGACGGGTCATGATATATAAAGTATAGGGTAAGGAGGATGTGTCAGAGCAAAAAAAGTCTAGTTCCCAAAGAAAGAAACGGAGGGCCAAGATACTATGACCTTCATCATCGCCTCGTACAATGGCTGCGCCAATACTATGCACCGAGTAAAAAAAGAACAACGCCAACGCCGAGTCCAAAAAAACAGTTGACGACGCGTCCTGGACTGCTCAAGCCATATCCGAGGTACGGCGGGCCATCCATGCCCCTAGGTATCGTAGATTGCTCATTGCAGATCGTGGGGTACTAAGAGCCTATGTTGTAAATGGAAGTAATGAGTGGAGGCGGCCTGATAAACGCAGGCCTCGGAAATGTATATATAATTGCGGGCTGGAGACTGATAGGTTACTCGTTTTCGCGAATGTGATTGTTCTCTTTGTGGAATGCGAAAGGTGATTTGAACGATTTGCCACGGGTACGTCTTCGAATTCGGCTGACTAACCCATTGCCCTCAGGTTCGGATGGCCCTCCTGACTGTGTAGACTCGAAACGGCTTAGCATAGCAGCACTTGTAAAGTCGTTGGAAGCCTCGAAACTGGCTCGGACTCCTCGGTCCATCCGGTCCATCGACTGTCGCATGCGGTCGTACGACGGTCGCACACGATCGACGGACTGTCGAATCGTCATCTCAGGAATATCGGCGGGTTGGTTGACAGGTGTTTCATTCGATAGGTCATGCCGAGTATAGTTCGTTCCGTCGCTTCCCCTCTGACTACGAGGACCGTGACCGGCTACGGAAGTTGCTGCGATGGAAGGAGGATAGATCGGGCGAAGATCTTCGTCAACACTCTGTTGCGGCTGGTGTTTGCGTCGAGAGGAGCCCGAAGAGCTGGATATGCTCTCCTTTGTATCGACTGGAGTGCGTTCCTCTCCTTCCTTGACGATAGTATTGAACTTGCCAGAAGTGATCTGCTCTCGAATGATATCCACATCGTATGGCCAGAACACCTTCTGTAATGCTTTGCTGGCATAACGCGGCGCTATGCAGATAAGGGGGGTAAGGACCAGAACAATCCAGAATGACAGCTCACTGTAGATCTGCGCTGCCGCTCCATAAAAGGTCGCTGCAAACGTTGATGACGTATAAACACCCGTCCAGAAGAAAATCAGCAAGTCGCTGAGGCTAATGATCAATACCGTGAGCCAATCCCAGGTATACGTGTTGATGAGAATGTACAGGTTGATCGTGATAACAGCAGGGTGAGCGATGTAAGCACCAAGTCGATAACGCTCGATTATGTCTTTACCGTTACCAGCGATAGTTGGAGTGTTGGCAACGACTAAATAGGGGATAAAAAACGTGATGACGCTTTGATAGAGGCCGTCTGCCATGTACGTCCTAATTGGAAATTAGCATGATAGACCAATAAGAGGTAAACACTTAATCGTGGCTTACCAGAACTTTTGCTGTGTCCACTCCATGCGCTCTATACCACGACGATAGAGTTGCGGAACAGCAAGGGAGACCGAATCAGAAACATCTTGATCAAGAACTCCCATGACGATCGGTGGTAGGGAGGTGAAAATGAGGTTGAACAGGATAATGTACGTGTACTCAAATATGTACGTGACGTCAAAGTTGCACCAAATCTGAAACCAGAAGATCGTAAACGTCCATATCATGTTCTTGTAGAAGAAATTGGCAATCGCCTCAGCCATTCTTCTGTATGACCATCGACCATGTACCAAAACCAACCGCTGGAGGAAGCGGAATTGACCGATGGCGTAGTCAGCAGACATTACAGCCTGACGGCCTTCAACACCGGCAATGCCCACGCCGACATCTGCTTCCTGAATCATGGCAACATCGTTAGCACCGTCTCCGATCGAGAGCGTCATTACATCCAAGCCATTCTTGACCATTGACACAACCGCAGCCTTTTGGGCAGGGCTGACACGACAGCAAAGAACCGAGGCGCACTGTTTGCACAAAATCAGGAATTTCTGTTTCAGCCTCTCATCCAGAACCCATTTCAAGCTAAACCCATCAACAACCAAAGCGTGTGTAGTTGCTGGGGCTTCATGATTCAGGCGCGCTTCGGCTAGATCTTCGTCGTCACCGTTCAGTCCGAAATGTTGGAGCCGTTTGGTAAGCTCCGCATCTAGCTGGGTGATATACTCTTCACTGTTTGTGTTCCCCGACTCATCTTCGATAACTTTCAAAGTTATAAGCTCCATGTCGTTGTTGAGCAGATTACAGGAGAAACCGATGTTAATGGCGGTTTCTACCTTGTCTCCGGTGAGTACCCACAGCTTAATACCTGCTTTACCGAGTAATTCGATCGTATCAGGCACACCATCTTGAAGACGATCTTCAATAGCCGTACCGCCAAGAAGAGTAAGGTCCTGTTCGATCTTATCCGCGACTTCTTCAAGCTTCTCTTCTCGGTCCTGCATAGCGGAAGCAGCTTTATCATGCTCCTTACGCCACTCAAGATATTCTTGTTCGGGGAGTACACGCTGTGCTATACAGAGCGTGCGCAAACCCTCACGGGCAAACATCTCGAGGTGTTCAGCTGTTGTCTTACGGAGTGCTGTTTGCTCGCCACGCTTAAGACGCGAGTAAATAATACTGTCGGCACCTTTACAGAAGAGAATGATGCGCCCATCAGGCATTTTGATGATTGCGCTCATTCGCTTTCGGCTCGAGTTGAACTCGATGGTGTTGAGGATGGTATAGTGAATTTCCTCGCCCATGACATTCAATCTTATCCCATCAGACGTGGACCCGAGAACCGTGAAACCCATATCGCGTGCCGTTGCAACCAGTGCGGCCTCGTCTGGAGATTGAGCTTTGAATTCGATCTTTGGGCTTTCACCAGGTACATGTTCGGCTATGACAGTATGGCAGAGAGCGAGGGCCAGCATGAAATGAGCATTTGCCTCTCTCTGTTCGCTTCCGGACTCTCCTCGAAGATCATCCACAAAGTCTGGTGCAATGAATGTCATTTCATCGCTGTGTAGATAAGGGTTATCGTGGATCATGCGGAGCCCTTCAAGAGCACGAGTTTTACAAACAGCGATTTGCGCCCTGGCCTCGGCGCCTTCTTTAACCACATCGACACCCAAACGCTTTCGCATACCAGCTTGCGCTTCTGTGTAAGCCTCTCCGTAGGGCTGTCCGTTAATGGTAGCCTTTTTGAACTCCATTACGTTTTGAGTCAGAGTACCTGTCTTATCGGAGAAGATGTATTCGATTTGACCAACGTCGTCGGAAATATTCCATGATTTAGGAACGCAAGGGTAATCTATTGGCTCGTAGTACATTTGTACGTCGCTGTAAATAAAGATAGCTTGTAGCGTGCGCACAATTTCAAGGGAAATGTATAGAGAGATCGGAATCAAGTTCTGGAAGACGATGAGGGCGGCGAAAAATGTGATGAAGCCTGTCATTGCGGGAGTTCCGCCAATCGCCCCGTAATCAAAGAAAGCAATCGATGCATCGGACTTGCTCCAGGATACGCCGTTGACAATTGCACAGAGCAGGCAGATGACGAAAAGAAGGCCGAAGTTAAGGAGTACGTTGAAGTTCAGCTCGCGAGCAATGCGTGCTCGCTTGCTAGGCGTCGCACCTGCATTCATCATAATCTTGGTATCATGGCCGGTGAAGACAACGATGCCCAGGACCCATTCCGTGTTTCTTAAATTACAGCCTCTGAGAAGTAGATTGTCGATTGTGATCGGCTCTGACATCTCTTTTGGACCAGCTGGGAAGTTTTGTTCCCACTTGATAGCTGCGTTGTACTTATAGAGATTGGCTTGTGGAGGTTCACTCTCGATCGAAAATACAGCTCGCTCACAGTCTCTAGCATGCTTGAGAGTTCGTCCACAACGGAGTGCCTGTCGGACCTTCAGATTAGTCTCACCATCCAGATTCTTCGTCTCCACATAACACGCTCCATCATTGTCGGACGTGGCCAGGACGATGACATCCGCAGGTAACTCATCGTCGTTGTAAAGTCGAACAAAATCGCCGACCTGCAGATTCTTCCACATGTCTTTATGGAACCTTGCACCATTAGTCTTACGGTCGTATTTGATCAGATCGCCTTTCTCGCGCGCGAGAGCATCAACTTCCATGGGATTTCCTGACGAAGTTCCGGTGGGTGGTAATGGCGAGGTTACAGGTGTCATTTGTATGTCCTCGAATGCTGAAGCCACTGACTTTCGATTTGCCTTCGTCTCTATTGAAATACGCGGATTCGCAGAGTTCTCGAGTATACCTGGTGACTCTGTATCCTTCTTCCATGAGCTCTGAATGGTTTCCCACAGTAGACCCATGAATCTTGAAGTGGCCTTTTTGATCTTCCTCCACGTAGACACGTTGTCCTCTGCAACATTGACGTTTTCCCATCCAACAAGGCGATGCACAGCGGCGTTGTTGAGCTCGTTATCGAGAACGGTTCGGCGATAGTCTTCGATGGCATCTTTGATAGCCGTCACAGTGATAATGAAGATCAAAGGTATGGCATTGACACCGGGATTGGTTCCTCCAAAGATGGGGAAAAACTAGAAGCAGAGTTTGGCATGTGGTGAAATAGCAGAGGGTGTTGATCGACTTACCACCAGGATAACATTGAAAAGGAAAAAGATGTTTGCAATGTTATGAAACTGAAACCAGATGTTCTTGGGAATAAAGGATAAAGGCGTGTACTTGGCTGTTCGGATTTTGTTTCTCGTATACGTCTGGGCGGGATTTCCCTCCTCGTCCTTCCAGGCTGCCGGCAGTGGTAAGTTGAAAAACAGAGTCCTCCCTTCTCCTTCGTCTTCTGATGTGGTGATGCTATTCGCATCAGCCTGGTGGCTGGTCTCCTCCTGAGTCGTCGCGCCATTCACCGCTTGACTACCGCTCGACTCGCTAGACCCTCCAGACTGCCTCTTTTCCGTCGAGTCGGTATTCTTGTGTATCCTGCCCTTAATGGAGATCCGCTTAAGACCACTGCTCTTGACAGTGAGTTTGCGGGTAGCCCATCGTGACCGTGTGGTCGCAGCATCCTGCTGGTTGTTCCCTCCGTCTTTCGGCATGGTTAGGGACGTTTCGGGCAGCGCCCGTCAGGTGCAGCTCTCGTCGCCAGACTCGCTCGCCCTCCCGTAATAATAACTCTTGCTGCAAAAGTCGAAGTTACCGGAACAGGCGTGGGCTGTAACGTCGTGTTGCGGCAGTTTTCGGGGGTGGGCGAGCAACAATTGACTACGAACGTCGCTTTGTCCGTGAGTGCATGCGAGCAATCGTCGAATGGTTGATGCGATTGTTAACAGACGTTCTTGTGTAATCTATGGGGTCATTTCCCGGCGTTAGTGGAAGGAGGGTGAAGTGTCCCCGTCGTGGTTGGAGTTGTTGACAGGGAGACTGGACGGGCTGGGACAGGACGGAACTGGAAAGGAACAGTGGAAAGTTTTGATTGATTCGCTGGACTGCTGAAAGTACAGTACACGGGAAGTATGAGCATGCCGGATGGACCGGGGTTGCGAACTCGCCGGGCTGCGTCCCCTGCGTATCTGCACTAGGTGGGCATGGAATAGTGGGTTTCGGTGTCAGCACGGCCCTAAAATTACAGCATTGGAGCACAGCATGCGAACACTAAGATGTACTGTGCCGCCCCTATGAAGACATAACGATGAAGACGCACCTATGGCAGGCCTTACTCGTCTTTCTTGCATTGAGGCGTTGTTCATTGTCCATGGAAAACGAGATTGGATCCAAGAACTATGAGCATGCATACAGTGCAAGCAAGTCCTATACTATTACTCCTCAGTACGAATCTACTCAGCCTAATAATTAATATTATTGTATACTACCTACCTACCAGCCGAGGCGGGTATGCACCAGTTAATCAGTGTGGCGCAGACATGAGTGCGGAACTTGAGGAATTGAGTGAGCAGCTTCTGGTATAAGTAAGTACCTAGGTACTGTATCAATGTACGAATATCAGATTGAAGATCAAGGCGTAACGCAGTCCTCATTAGTGGACAATTTTTGTTCTAGTGTCGTCCAGCACCCATCGCTTCCTTTATTCTCCTTTACTAACAAGAGACTCTGAAGAAGATCGACATGCAAAGCATACTGTAGCGCAGCGCAGAAACAACCATATAACGACTCTAACGCCCGCCAGCCCGCCACCGATTCTACTAGTACTAGTCAAGACCACTACTATTGTTTATATACTACCTACCTAATACGCAACGATTGTCGTATTTGTAAGCCGCAACTTGTTCCTCGTTTCGTCTAGTATATCTCAGCATATTACCGCTGTTCTACCCAAGCCTTACGTGTGCCATCAGCAAGGCTTGTTACAAGATGTACAGCATTACGGCGTAGAGTACTTACTACGTGCATCTTGTCATTCCGTCCAGAAGGGGAATGCTACCATATTTTGTCAAAACTGTCATTTCAGGGTCTTGATCCTGTTGGTGGAGTTGGCCCCGGAAAAGTCATGGCAGAGCAAAGGGGGGGCCGTCGTTCTAATACAGTAAAGTCCGGACAGTGCGGTACAATAAAAAGTACCTTTGTAGCCTCAATCTTACCAGTATCTCCTTATAAGTAGTTAAGCGAAGTCATAATTGAACTTGAATGCAACTGTAAGCATAGAGATAAACTGGCCTTTATAGCTTCAAATGGATTTCAGTCCAAGGCTTCAATAGAATATACAAGTACATAGGTGCTTCAACGCTAGAAGACAGATCTCGTTCGTGTCCAGGAAAACATATCTCCACTCAGTCTCACCTACCAAAGCTCCTACCTAACACGTTGTTAGGCTGTTGATACCCGGGTAGGAATTAACTGCATATGCTAATGTGCCCGTTGGCCACCACTGTCACCACCTGCCTCACCTGCCTCACCTGAGTCCTTCAATCCAACGCTGAATTTATGATACTGGGAAAGAGGGGAATGACATTTCTCCCTCTCCCTTCTCGTCTTTTAGCCGAGACTGGCATAGTCATAAATGTGCTACGGAAAAAAGTCCTACTAAGTAGGTACCTAGTAGCGATCTACTATACTATAAGTAGACTCATTCCTCGGGAACTCACGCAAAGCGGAATGAGACGCGATCACAATAGGTATTCTTCCAGTCAGGCTACAGTGGAGATACCTACATTAGTTCGCCTAGCTATGGCCGCGAGCATTTTGATTCTGCAACATGACTGAACTCGAGTAACAGCGCGTACAGCCACTCCCGACAGCCGGCGCGGCTAGAAGAGCATAGGGGTTCTGTGTTCTTGTAGTATATGAGTTTGATCTTACAGCCATAAAGGACATCATGGCGAAATTCAAATGCGATCAATTCAGCATGAGCTAGACGAACGGCTGCCCCACGACACCAATTGCCTATAGGCTATGACTGGCCAATAGTACGGCGTACTACGTGATGTTCTATGCCTATTAAAGACGAGATACGTCTGGAAACCCAGAATTTCACGAGCAGCAGAATGGCGACCGGCCCATGACAAATGTCAAATCGATAGCCTGCGTCATTCGCAGTGGTCAGGAGCCACCCTCCTTTTTGAAACAGGGCAGAAGCGTATCATCCTAGGATGCAGTGGGTGGGACAGAACTCGTTGCATGCTGCGTGGGATACCTATTCCTTCGACCAAGGCACCATGCTCGGTATCAAAAGACTTGAGCTCTAACTGTAGGAGTAATCATCATGATAATTATCTCCTCCATATCACGTCGCCAACTGCTCTTACAATAAGGAAGATAACAGTTCTTGTCATGACACACAGAAGTTTGGGATTCCGACTCGCCTAACACAACACCAATAAGTCAGCTTCACGGCTTCGGGTGCTTCCTGGCCCCGAAGAGGTGGAGACAGGGATCATACAGCTGGAGGTTGGTATGCGGTAGGTGCAGTACTTTATAAATACCTATAAACACAAAAAGTATCTACACACTTACTGTAGTACAACAAGCTGAAAGTCGTCGGCGGGGAAAGGTGATGGTTGCAGAGTTTCGGCCCGCGATTCATTCTAAGAGCGACCTGGTTATGTATATATAATCAATATGCCAAACAAACTCTTGCCCGCTACCTAATTCGTAGAACCAGAAGTGAGCGAAAGACAATTGCTCCCAGCTGCTCGGAATTGACACACGGTAGGAATGTGTGGAGCGCAGTGAAACTGGAGAAAACGGCTGACGCCACAGGCAACCTGAGACTTGCAATGTGGCCGACCGATTTCCCGGTTATCAATCAAGAAGGCAACAAAAAACGCACCCAGAGGCGAGGAACTGGGTGTGGGTTGCAGATTAGATCGACGCATCAGCGACCCGAGATTCCAGGTAAGCTTTAGACCTCGTATTTTTAGTGTAGGAAGCTGTCAAAGAATCAGACCTTTCGAAACCCCAACGCCCCTTAAAACCACAACCCATCGATTCCTTTCCCGAGCCGGCCCCTTAGCTCTTTACGTTAATGCTTGCTTGTCCTATACCTATAATCGGTAGGGTAGGTAGCTGGGAGATTAAATCCCCCAAGCCAAGAAACGTAGGAACTCGCAAGTCTCTAACGTAAGACGGTCCACTACAGTATGATTCGTGGGGGTTACGAAAGAAGCAGGCTGAGGCATGAGCATGAAGCCTAACATTGCATATTGAGTGTTGAAGCATAATGGGTATCAGCATTAAGATTGGTATAATATCAAGCTGCTCGTCAGCCATGAGAGAGTTACGTAGTCCATCATATTCCAAGGGCTGTTTTTAACACTAAGTGGATTGTTGATGTCTAATTTTGTTTTCCATGAGTCCCTATGTAAGTGGGGGAGGGGTTGGCGAGCCTCACAAATGGTACGCCTTCTTACTTACAGTAGAATGTTGCTCGCAAAGCATTACCAGGATTTGAATGTACTTACAACACCGCTAATAAGGTCGACTGAAAACCACCTGGAGGGGGCCTCTGGCTATTGTAATTCCTAAAAGTTAAATCAGCAGAATACCAGGTAGTGTAGGCTTCCCCTGCTGGGCGACCAAATTTAGGTGTGCTTCATCACTAGAGCCAATCAGAGCGATAGCTGATAGTATCCTACGGAAAACCAGCTAGCCATCTCTGGACGTTTTGTCCATATTCGGTGTCTCATTCAGCATCCCTTCGGTTGCATCTCACGACACTATGCCATAACGCGTCAAGAACACGTCTTACTAGATCCCACAGCATCGGTACGCCAAGCATACAACCGGAGCCGTGAAGCGTGCAGATTACAAGACACCTTTCTTTGATCCATGAATCTCATATCCCGGAGGGCAATTTCACGTGATTTCACACAGCGCATCCAAGTCACCTCACACATGTTCATGCGATTTCACACTTCTATGTAAAGCGCTGAGAACTAGGTAGTGTACCGTTTGGCTGCCTCCAAGATGGGTTCACGGAACAACGGAGATATTAGAGGTTTCTTCAAATCCGCTGGCCCATCCAAATCTCAGCCTCAAAAGCAGCCAGCCTCGTCGTCACTTTCAGAGCTACCTTCATCCCCGAGAACTCCACCAAGATCAGCCCCGCGCGTGTTCAGCCGGGATGAGGAGATCAAAGGGTCTGACGATTCTGACGATGACTCGGATGATTCGTTAGGTTCTATCACAGATGCCCTTGGCTATAGATCTAGACCCGCTGCTCACCGGCGTGATCCCAATGTACTATCCACGCCCCAGGCCAAGAGAATAGCTTCGGCTTCGGGCATACATCGATCGCCTCTGACCCTGCAGCCGAAGACACACAAATTCGATCTAAAGGCTCTCATCAACCACTCTCGGGAGATTGAACGGACCGAAGAAAGCGTCCGGAAGGCCGATGCCATGATTGCCCATACAGGACACAACAGTGACAACACAGATGACTCGGATGCCGAGAACGATCCAAAGCGACTTGAGGAGGTCACTTGTAGGCTCTTTGTGGGCTCAGATGACGAGGATGGAAAGGGCGACAAGATTCGCAGAGCTTTCAAGCGTTCCAAGGATGATGATACATCATCACGCAAACATTGCTACTTCTTCAACCAAGAAGAGCCCCCTCCGAAACCCGGCAAAAACGCCTTCCCGCGCAAGAAGGCGACTGGCCGCTGGAAGTGTCTCTCTCAGGCAGACGCACGGCGTCGAGCATTTATGATGGGCCTGCCGCATACGTTCATTGCCCGGGGGGAAACCCTTCCAGATGAGCTTTTTCTGTGGATCCTCGACGAGATTTGCAGAGAACAGAACGCCGAGCTACGGAGACAGTATATCAATCTCACTGAATTGTGTGATGACAATACGTCCCGTCTCGTTGATGATGTAAGGTTGTACGCCTTACTTCAGGGGATCGGAGGTCCAGAATATACTCGAGAATCCACCAAGTTCAAGGGTACAAGGGACGTTCGACACGAGTATCTCGAACGGAATTGGTCACCCTTAGTCGAATTCTTACAACTCTTGGACCGAATTGCGCCAGCGCTGCAGGCAATGTCGGCTGCCGGTGCCGTCCAGCTATTACTACGTATGAGCATGGATCCGGTCGTCGCCGCAGTAGTGCGCGAACACTATACGCGTGCTATAACGACGTTAGTGTCGAGCCTGGCTAAATCCAAATCCAAATGGAATATAGCAGTACGTCGCTTTCTCTCCTATCCCTTCAAAGAAAAAGCACAGCTAACATCAAGACAAGTGCGACGCCATATGTTCGTATATCTACAAGAGCATAGACGACCTTGAGCTCAAGCTCACGGTCATCTTATCAATACCAAGCTCCAGCACACATCTAGTTGATCTCCGACGACGCATCGCAGCCGAGTCTTTATTCAACAAGCCCGGGCTGGGTAGCAAGCCCATCGACCCGTACCTCAGCTTCGAGAGAATACGCGATCGTCTTGACGAAGATGACTTTAAGTCCACGAATAGAGTCGACTTCGACTACGAGCGTCTCAGGGCTCTCACAACACTCCTGGACATCGTCATCGACCGCGCAGATTTCATGCGTCCCACCACCACTACGACAAACGGGACTAGCGCAATATCAGAAGGCGATCTCCCAAATCCAGAAGACGCGGCCGCAGAGCAGAAGTTCAACGCAGAAGTCGACCTTCTCGCAGCCCGCGTCAAGGTCATCCACGACAGGATCCGCGACAAGGCGTCGCGGAAGAACGTCAAGCTGAGCTTACTCGGCCTGGAGAAGCGGCTCAAGTACGCCGTGCGTACGCGGCCGCCGCCCAGGCGGGAGATCTTTGCGCTCGAGGGGTCCTCGGCGCGGACGGAGTCCAGCGCCCTCAATGTGCCCAAGCAGCGCGATTTCATGCGTCAATGGGCGCAGAAAAAGAAGGCGGAGAAACAGGATAAAGAAGACAGCGTAACGGATGCACCCGAGTTCACGAATGGCGGACGACAGCGGCGCGCTCCGAAGGGTTTACCGCTTGCTGTGGGATAGGTAATCGAGGAGGGATCGAATGAGAGATACCAGGAAACTAAAGCAAGCGAACGGAAAGCATGGGAGGAAAATTGAAGACTGTGTGGTTTGATGTGTTTGTGTGTGAATCGTGAATCAATTGTTGACACCTCGCCTGCAATGAGCCTATGACTTCCTTATGATACAACCGTCTAATGATGAATACGAGCAAAATTAAGACCAAGTCTACTCCGAGCCTCGTAGTTTCGAGCGACAGGAAACCAAATCTGCATACAAGGATTGACCTCTATTCCATCCTTGTGTCTCTTGAAGAACAGGCAACTGATGTGTCTTTCCGACACCATCGCCCTTGTTTATTCTCAACCCCTGAACATACCGAACCCTCACTTAACTCCAGCGAGCCAGTATTGTTTACCTCGGAAGGCTGTAGGAAGATGGCCAGTACATGGCGCAAGGCGCGGGTAGCGAGAGGTTACAGCCTTGCGTGGCCGATTAGAGCGAGTCCAATTAGTCGAAGAACTTGCGGTTCGGGTTCGCGCCGAACAAGGCCTTTCGTACGGCAGGTAGGGCACTGGACTGTAGTAGCCGTAGACGTTCATCGAAGGTGTTGTTAATCTCGATCTTGCCATTGCCACCTACGATGAAAATACCACCCGAGCTATAGGAGGTACAGTTAGCATACGTTACCCCTCAAAGGACAGGGGTGAAAGCGAAACCGGTACAAGAAACCGGGATGGCACAGCGCCGAGAAATGATCGAAAGAAGAGTGGTAGGAAAGAAAACTCACGTTTCCTCAGGTACTGGGTTCTCCTCATCAAGCTTAACCTTAGAGCTCTTGCCCGTCTCCTTTTTATACTCTTCCTCAGCCTCCTTAGCAACCTTCTTAACAAGGTCTGCATCCGCCTTGCGGGCGCGGACAGCGACCTCGTCCTCGGAGAGGGCGTACATGCCCTCGAGCAGGAGGCCCTTGAGCACCGTCTTGTACTTGGCCTCGTCCTTGGCGGCGGAGGCGAGCTTCTGGGCGGCCTGTTCGAAGATGTCGTCGAGCAGCTCCTGGCGGGCGCCGAGGACGCGCAGGCGGGTCTTGTTGGCGACGGTCGACCGCGTGATCTGCTGCGTCATGGAGGCCTGCTTGAACTTCTTGGCGTAGGTCGCGTCGATGGCGTCCGTCTCCTCGCGCACCAGCTTCGACTTCTCGATGCTGAACTCCTCGTTCGCCTTGATCTCGATCTCGCGGGCCTTCTCGATCGCCTCCTGCTTGATGAAGGCTGTCATCTTCCGCAGCTCTTGTCCGACCTATGTCCCCTCATGCTGTTAGTGGGGTTGTTGCCATACTGGTGGTTCTGTAGTCCATAGCCCGTGATAATGACCCAGTTGGTTGGGGGGTGTGAGGGAGGGGGGCTGCTCACCTGGTCGTCGGACAGAGCGTGGAGTTGCGACATCTTGAAGGCGGGTTTGTGATGTCGAGGGAGAGGTGGTGGTATAAGGAGATTCTAATATCGGTCACCGGAGCTGGAGGTTTGTGTGGTTGGGCAATTCAGGAGTTGTCAAGGAAATATGAGGTTCGTACTCGCTGTTGATGATCAGTCGTGGTGGAGTTGACAGCACCTACTAGGAACAGGGTAGGTCAGGTACCTTAGGAGGTAGCTCGGGTGACGCACCTGCGCAAGCCACAGCATCCCAGCATCCCGAGAACCATCCGTAAGCCTGGAAATCTATGTGTGGCTAGGCTCCTACTTATATGCATGCGTAGGTACCTGACAACACTGTCTCAGGGCTCTACAACAGCCAATTTAAGCATCACTTACAGTAAGGTATGCAGTAGCCAAAACTGCCAGCCATATGTCAGGAGAAATGACCGAGTCTTTTGGTTCTTGGCCTGAATTACT
Source organism: Xylaria flabelliformis (assembly GCA_007182795.1). Lineage (NCBI taxonomy): Eukaryota > Fungi > Ascomycota > Sordariomycetes > Xylariales > Xylariaceae > Xylaria > Xylaria flabelliformis. The sequence continues at coordinate 104,436 of VFLP01000002.1, read as the reverse complement.
GCCTTGGTTGCCTTGATCACTGGATACCTCTGCAAGGCACTTGATGGCCAGCAGTGTTTCAAAGAAGGACGGACATGGGCTGGAGTGGGCTGGAGTGTGCTGAAGTGTGCTAGAGTCACGCCAAACGGAATGGAGGGCTTGCACCGTTGCCGTCATTCAGCGTCGATCAGCTGCTATTACTAGTGCATGTCCTGTCCGCGATCGTCACTGGACGGGTAGGTATTCGCCCGCCCGCCAGCTCACCCATGATCTCTCGTCGCCTTGGTAATCTATATAATCGGATGCTTCTTCATCGTGCAACTAGTTTAGTTTCTTAACCTTGGTCCAATCTATCACCATCATTGCTTATCAGAGCCCCTAGTTCAACCTTACCTAGCAAAGCAGGCTCGGTACCTGTAAGGCGTCCGTACGCTAAAGTAGAGCGCTGTTTCAGAGGCCTGACAGGGACCACCTGCGTGCTGGACCCATTATCTGCCGGTATTACGGTTTACGGTACCAGTTCTACCACTTTAACGTTTACTCCACATTTTGGGTTCCTGTTGCGGGCATCATTCATTCATTCATTATTCATTCATACAACTTTGCATTGAAACTCTCCCTTCTGTGCAACGAATTTTGCAACTTACTACCTTACTATCACCTGCACCAATCATATATATATAAGCGCAATTCTACGTCGAAAGCTTAAAGTATAACACGTCTTGCACTAGTCTACCCTTGAACCATCTTCAACCGGCACGTCTTCGCATTGTTGTCTGTTCTTAAACTTTGACGTTTAACTCGGAGCATCCGCCCTGCCGCCAGCACCCAGTGAGAGGACTTGTACCAACTTAATACAGTCCATGCACTGCTGTCGAGACTCTCCCCTCTCCACCACCTCTGCCCGATGACCGTTGCTTCGAGTTCCTTGCCATGGGGCTGTTTAGCGGTGTGTCGCCTGCGGGCACACTCGCGGTAAGTCGAGTCTTCACTATCGCCACGGGACCGACCGCGCTGGGCGCTGGAGATGGATTGCAACTAACATTCATACCTGCTACAGATCGGCATAATTGTCGGCTTGATATCCACAAGCGTTCAGTCCCTAGGCCTAACCCTACAGCGAAAGTCGCATATGCTCGAAGACGAGAAAGGTCCCCATGAAGTACAGAGACCGCCATATCGTAGGCGCAGGTGGCAGTTAGGAATGGGCATGTTCGTTGTATCCAACGTTCTGGGAAGTTCGATACAGATTTCCACGCTACCACTACCGGTCTTATCAACGTTGCAAGCTGCCGGCCTAGTCTTCAACTCGATATGCGCCACCCTAATACTAGGCGAGCCTTTCACGAAGTGGTCATTCTGGGGAACAGCGCTCGTATCGGCAGGCGCTGCAATGATAGCCATCTTTGGTGCTATACCCTCTCCAGCGCATAGCTTACAAGAACTACTGGAGCTACTAGGGAGGTGGCAATTCATTGTGTGGATGTCGCTGCAGGCCGTCGTGGTTATCGCCATGGCAGTGTCAATCGAATTCGCGAATCACTTCAAAAGTGTCGCCCAAAACCCAAAGTTCCGTCTAGCCAGAGGCCTTGCCTACGGATGCATCAGCGGCATCCTCTCCGCTCATTCCCTCCTCTTTGCCAAATCAGCCGTTGAGTTGATTCTGAGAACGATCGCCGATAGTGACAACCAGTTTGTGCATTGGCAATCATGGATACTAGTCCTGGGGCTTGTCGCCCTTGCTTTAAGCCAGTTGTATTATCTTCACCGCGGCTTGAAGCTCGTTTCAACATCAGTTTTATACCCCCTTGTGTTTTGCATTTACAACATCATAGCTATTCTAGACGGCCTGATCTATTTCCGCCAGACGGACCTAATATCACCCTTACACGGCGGCCTCATTGCTGTTGGCACCGCCATCCTACTATCAGGCGTCCTGGCCCTGTCGTGGCGCCTCAGCGACGAGCAACACCCCCCTGCCGTCGGCCAGTCCTCACTTACACCAGGGCTGGGGCTCGTAGAAGATACAGAAGGCGAAGAAGAGTCTGCTGTAGATTCCGACTTACTCAGCGAAGATGGTGAAGGAATTCTACCCACATATGACACATTTACACCCGGCCATGAAACGACACCCCTCATACCAAGTCGCAAAGCGAGCCATCTCTGGGATGAAGAAATTTGGGACGAGTTAGAAGACCAGCAATCTACCAGGCCCAGTAGACAGCGGTCAAGTACCATGCCAACGGGTCCCACGCTAAGCGAAGGCACCCCATTATTACCAGGACGACGTCTAGTAAGAGGTGGGTCGGCCACGTCAGTTGGTGGTACAGGGGGGCTTCACACCGGAGAGAGTCCACGAAGGATATTCCGCCGCCGACGGAAATCCACGGGCTTCCCAGGCTTCACAGCGCGCAAGCACGATCGCCGGAAGAGCTCCTCCGCTGCCGGGGTGCAGGACACGCTGGGCGGGATCCTCAAGTTAAGATGGTGGCGGCAGAGCGCGGCAGCCAACAGAAACGACGACGGCCACGCGGATATTGCAGTCGCGAGCCCGACGGGGAGTGGTAGTGGGCAGCCTTGGATACTCCGAGTTCCGAGGAGACAGCGGAGACGCGAGGATGAGCAGCAGAGGAATTCTAGAGCCAGGTCTACTACGCCGTCTGATAGAGGGCGGGGCGACGATGCCGTGTGAGACAGACGGGGAAATCGTATATAATTGCATGAACAAGAGGAGCAACGGCGAAATAAGGTAGAAGAACGAAACGTCTTCTTTTTGGGTTTAGGTTTGAAATAATTTGCAACCAACCCCTTCGATACCATCAATCAATCCACCAAACGAAATATATAATTACTGCTTCACCATAAATGTCTCTTGAACGTAATATCTTATACCTACCTAGCTATATTGGTTCTAGATCAGCTTTAAAATAACTTATTACAGATTCCTCAGATCAACAGACAGAGGAATGACAGAAGAGAAACTTAAAAGACCAACACATGTTTTAACTATGACTTGGAAACCTAACCCAATGCATAAATACCCAAAACTACTTTTGCAAATCCCCCCCTAAAACAGGGTTATGAACACATCTTACCCAGGAACGAAGATGTCTCTTTACCAATTTCCCCAGCTTCGCTATTTTGTTTTTTGTGTTTTGTTTCTGCTTTGTTTTGTCTTAGCCACGTGCCCCTGCGGATACGCCGCGTCTATTATCATATGTTTTCATGAAGTGTATGTATGGGACGCGACGGCAAGAGGAGGGTAAACAAAGCCAATTCGCGTAGTGGCCGAGAAAATGTGATGAGTAAAGAAAGCGCGTCGAAGAGGTAATAGATACTTTTGCATATTAAAAAAAAAGGAACCTTGATCTTGATCAGAGGAAAGAATAAATAAATATTGACAAGACTACGTATAACTTGGAAAAAGCAGCGATTTTTAATACATGTCTATTGACCGTCCCTAACGAGCCGTAGAAGCTATGAGACCTATCTGTCCTCAGGGGCTCGAGCTGCATTTCATGAATCCACCACCACAAATAGCGATAAGCTAAATTGCTCGTGGGCTTCGTGAAAACACCTCAAATGTGCGGGGCGAGCTGAATTTTGCCCCTGTTAAGCGTAAAAGAAAGCCTCATCTCGTCTGTCGAGTTGTATACTTTTACAGATATTTGAGTGACCAGAACCAAGTTTTCGACGAAATCCATCCCTCCCAAATTCCCTACTTGGGGAAATTACCAGACTGCATGGGAAATTGACACACGGAATTGATGACCGGGGAAAATGAGCACAAAGTGACAAGCCTGAAAACCAAGATGGCGTTTTGAGTTTACGAGGCCATATAAGTGCTAGGATCGATACCATCCTTGGGAAACTCGCTGCAGTCTCGTTAGTCACATCTATAATGGAGAGGGACACAAGCAAGTTACTTACGGTAGAGCCACCTCGAACCGCTTCTCAATCGATTTGAGAACCTCTTGATCCTGATCACTGCTCACGAATGAGATCGCGAGACCCTTGGTGCCGAAACGGCCAGCACGACCGACGCGGTGGAGATAGGAGTCAGCATCGGCAGGCAGATCATAATTGATCGCCAAATTGATACGTTCGATATCGATACCACGCCCAAAGACGTCGGTAGCAACGCAAATTCGCTTGTTGAATTCTTTGAATTCCTTGTAGCGTTTGATACTACAGTGTATTATATTAGTCTCAAGCCACCTAGTTCAAAGGAGATCTACACTTACCGTTCCTCCTGGCTCACACCCGAATGCACCGCGATGGATGGGAAGTTGCACTCGCGAAGCAACTTATCCAGCTCAGTAGCACGAATAGTGCTCTTGACAAAGATGATGACTTGATTGAATTGAAGGTCATCGAGAAGCACGTTGAGTTTCCTGTTCTTCTCCTTCTCCTCCAGCTTGATGTAATACTGTTGAAGACCATGTAGTGTCAATTTGGTGTCTTCGTCGACGTAATGTTCTGTGGGGTTCTGCATGAATTTGCGGCAGATTGGTTTGATCTCATCCGAGAGTGTGGCACTGAACATCATCACCTGCTTCTGAGTCGGAGTCGATCGGAAGATCTCTTGAACATCGCGGCGCATATCTAGTCGCGTCAGTACGGGCCAAAACAATAGTACCGAGGAACTTACCAATAGCATCAAGCATTTTATCACATTCATCCAAGACGAATATTCGAACACTTCCGAGACGAAGATGCTTATCGCGGATAAGAGCGTTGAGACGGCCAGGGGTACCGACGATGATATGAGGGTGAGTATCCTTGTTCTTGAGGATCTCAGCATCCTTCTGCATAGGAGTACCACCATAGAACACGCCAGTCTTGATATCCGGCATGTACTTGCTGAAACGGTTGTACTCGTTTCGAATCTGGAAGGCCAATTCTCGAGTGTGGCACATAACCAGAACTGAACACTCGCCAGCGACCGGCTCGACTTGCTGCAGTGTTGTCAAGACGAAGACAGCGGTCTTTCCGAGACCAGACTTGGCCTGGCAGATAATATCACCACCAAGAAGGGCCTGAGGGATACAGGTTTGTTGGACTGTAGGTATCGATCGATGTTAGATAAGGTTCCCAAGATGGATATAAGAACGTAACGTGAAGGAGGTAGGGGTTCGGCAAGAAGGGGTCGACAAGGTCCGCCCGTCCGTCGTCATCGTGTCGCTCGCTATAACCGCTAGAATCTATCTCGAACCAACATCTCTCCACCTTGCAGATCTTCGACATGGACTTCCGCAGATGGCAAGGAACCGCGTGTAGTAAACACGACCAAGCTCCTGACGCATCAAAGGCTCGGAGCCCGAGATAGTCATTTGTCGTTGACAAGGGGCTATGAGTATTGAAAGCTTACGCAAATACGTCAATTGCCTTTGGATGCGAAACGGCTTCAAACAAAGCCAGCAAGACTGTGGTCATAGACACACGAGTCTGATGGTTGGAGCGAAATCCTCCTCTCTTATTCCATCTGGTACAACCTCCCAGCGATATCGTCGCATTCAGGATCACAGTCGAGCAATGATCCCACAATTGCCGGTATTGATTCTCTCCCACGACCATGATGACCAGCGTTCCTCCACTTGCGGCTTGGCTTGACTTGCTTGACAGACGACGAGACGGACGCTTGAAGGAGGAACAGGTGATGCTTGCTTGCTTGATGTGGAACGTGTAAGATGTAAGACTAACCCTCCGAAGGATGTTCGAATCCGCAATCGGCAATGGCCCGAAGAAGTTCAGGCTTCAGTAAGAAGTCGCGGAATCCGGTGGAGTGGATGCCGACATAGGAACCCTTCTTGTCGACACTGTTGCCGGTGGCAGAAGCATCGGCCTTCTTTCCGTTGGCGGGTGCGGCATCATTAGTCGCCAGCTCCTCGTCGGAGTAGTCGATCAGATCCTCCTCGGCAGACATGTTGATGTTGGCGGAGTTGGGATGCGCGAGGCCTCAGAGCCTTGTGGGAAAGATGGGCGTTGAATAAGTTGAATAAGCACAGACGAGAAAAAAAAAGTTAACTCGATTAAATCGAGGTTGGCGAACAGTCGTGATTGGAAGCAACGACGACGTGTCAACGTAAGTCGCACGATGGGCTTCTAGGAGAGAGGAAGGGGAGGGAGAGGGTTGGGAGGAAAGTAGAGGCTGGAGAAGGTAGATCAGTCAGAAGAAGAAATCAGTTGCTGGAAATGGGCGATGCAGCGTTGCCTTGGAACAACAGCCCGTGCCCAATATGGTTTAGGTTTGAGTCAGAAGGCTGTGCACAATCAATGCGCGCCACAACCCACTGTAGGAGGTACTGATGTAGAAGCTCTGACCACGAACCTTGTCCAAATATGTATGCACCCCTTCTTTTTTGGGTCAAGTCGCACGCAACCGTCTGGGGTACGGATAAGTATTGAAGTACACTTTCAAACCAAAAGCCTACAGCATTTATACAACTTATCTTACCTATATCAGCCTCATTCAGGCAGTCGATCTTTCCTTGAAATCAGATAACATGGCGAAAACGAAGGCAGCCGGATCTGTACCTAACAAGCACTTATATTCTCGCTTGTCATATTTGCACCAAGCAGCGACCTTCTTAGGATCGCAGGTGGGAAACACTCATCACTTTGAGTCTGAATCTCCTGCTGCTGACCAGTCGAGACTCCAACTTGCTCGACATTTGCTGACTGATCTTCGAGCAACGTCACTCAAGAGTCAGATTCGATTGTCTCCGGCAATGAAGCATACCATTTGCAAGTTCTGTGACACATTACTCATCGAAGGTGAAACGAGCACATCCATCGTCGAGAACAAAAGCAAACATGGCAAGAAGCCTTGGGCAGATGTTCTCGTCATCAAATGTAACGCTTGTCATGGAGTAAAGCGTTTTCCTGTCCAGGCTCAGCGCCAAAAGCGACGGCCACAGCGAGAACAAGCGCCAGAGGATACACGGAAACCCACCACCATCAAACAGCCTGGTCTAAGCGACGAAAAGGTGGATGTTACGATGAATGACGGATGATTAAGCGATGATCTAGATGCATAGCCATGATCATCGTCCCCGTCGCATTGGCTTCATTTTCACTTTGTGAGGAGATGTCCTCCAAGACATTAATATCGGGGCCGATATTTAGGTATTACGGACATAGCAACGTCATTTGAGCAAACAAATATCCGAAGGCTGCTTTTAACATTAGCGACGAGCATTATCTGTGGCCTGTGTCGCTCACCCAGCAGTAAGAATTTCATGGTTTTCTTAAAGGATAGTATATCTGAGGCTAACGCGACTATCAGAAGACAGTGTGATATTGAGGGCCGAGACTGGGATCACAAATCAACCATCATCAGAACAGTACCTATATTGAACGGCTCATGATCCGCACTCTCTACCACAGTTACGGTCTGTTAAACTTCTTGTTACTCGAGACCATTACCTCTCCATGAAAGAACACAAAGTTAAGGAACCAAACGTCCCCATTTTAGATTCTGGTAATCCCAGATTTCAACACGCAGCTCAAAAGCAGTCCAGACAGTCCGCAAAAAAGGCAACTGTCTCTCATGGTGTACATGGACGCGACGTGATGAACCTTTCCGCCTTGCTAGTATTCAACCCTCCAATGAAGAAGTTCTTCTTATTATACGTAGCTCATCGTTTGGGACAGAGTACCCGGGACGAAAGCCTATCTGATGGCACACAAAACTCGGATAGAAAAGGAACAAATGCTCTCTCCATTTCGCACGACCCCACTTGCCTCAAATCCATATTGCTAGTTTTCATACATTCCGTTGGATAGAGAAGTTGTCGTTTGTCTATGCCTCGGAATACCCGCCCTTTTTGGCGTGATATACTGCTTCGATGTCTCTCTGTACGTGGATCTCGCCTCGACCATGACCGGGCCCATTCGGTGGCTTAGATGTGCATTCCGACACTACTTTCCCCTCTCCGATCGGGGTCAACCCTACAGAGTTATCGTCGTTGCTGACGATCTGATCTACGCTGTCCGCGAAATCGGTATACCCCTGAGACCGTTTGACCTTTCCCGAACTACCAAACGTATTCAGATATGACCTCTTTCCTCCCGATCCGGATGCGCTCGCGGAGGCCACGACGCCTGCCTTGCGCAGAAGCGGCTTGATGTAAGCATTGAAGAAAGGTCCATACGTCGGTATACACACGGCAAGGATCCCCAGGTGTAACTCCAGCTCAGCGATCAGTCCAACTTGACATAGAGTTGCAGTCCAATCAGCGGATGCCCTCGTTGCTGTCGTCACACCCAGCCGCCATAAAACTAGGGCAACAGTCCTGCAGAAACAATGAGGTGCCATTCGACCTTGAAACAAGAAAATCTGATAAAGAATACTTACACAATCCCGATGCTAAACATAGCCGTTACTGTTATTTTATCGCGAACCGACATCTGCAAGCGCCATAGGACCGGCAGGGGCAGGCCTAAGACGAAAATATCGAGAAGCAGATTGCCAGCAACCGTGGCGCTGTCGCTGATGACTGTATCTCGGCACCATCCAGTGGGTTTCGGATCCCAATACTGGGAAAGGGGAATACAATTGGTCAGGAAGATGGGGATGAATGCAACTGCATCGTTCAGAGTCAGCGATTTTCATCTTAAAGTTACCCGAAGCATTTTGAGAGGATAGATCTGAGGCGCAAACAGTATAGTCCGAACAGAAACTTCTGTGACTCAAACACAAGTATCGCAGAATGACTCGGATCAATACTTACTGATATAAATCACGTCCAACACTATCACGAAATAAACCCAACGCTTAAATGTCGGTGTAGTGTATATTCTATGATATAGGAAGAGCATCGACAGCTTTATAAAGGCCACTCCCAGAAGGTAGGTAAACTCGCAAATGAGCAAGAGCTATGGAAGTAAGTAACCAAGTCGCACTATGAATTACTGCGTGAGTTACTGCTAAATAGTATACGCACCTTGACCTGGATAGTGAGCTGATCTGGAGTGAGAGTCGTGATATGCTTTCCCAACCCGTTGAAGATACCCCAGTATCCCGAGCCTGACAAGACAGACATCATTGCCTGGGCAGCCAGGAGTTAGCCAAGTTGATTCTAAGGGGGCTTCCTCGAGATTATATGTCACTTACGAAGGCAACCACGACAGCCAAATCGTCAAGAGATAATTTGCGCCTCGCAATGCGGGCTGACCAGAAACGTATGGCTAGGAAGAGGATATCCAGTGTGATGAATACGACGTCGATGATAAAGATTTGGCGGCCACAATGGCTGATCTCGTTGAAGGTGAGGGTCCCCATGGCGACGTGATCTAGGCAATCCGAAGATCAAGAATTAGAAATTACGATTGTATCGCAACGGCCAGATTTCTTCCAACCTGTATCTTAGCTAAGGCGAGGCGGAGTATGAGGCGTGTAAGACGACAATCCAACACTAACCGAACGAATAAATGGCTATTCGTCAGGTTACACGACCGATATTATTTATGGCAGCAGGTAGTGAAAGCTAGATTCGTATTGCGTGAGTGATCGTGAACCATTTTCAATTTCCAGGGCCTTTGTTGCGTCTTCCCTTTCAATATCTCTCTTTCTTTGAATCGTCTGAGCAAAGCCATCATTGACCGCCTAGTTGCATATTTCACGTTGGTCTCAAATATCATGAGTAAAGTAGCCCTCGAGCTTAGCGAGTCTTCCTTAAAAATTCGTCTACAAGATCTCTCTACTAACAATCATAAGACTTCTCCTGTCTAAAGAGGCATTTTCATGATGATTTGAAATCGATATGATCACAGACGGCTCGTTGTTAGATCCAAACTACCTAGAAATCCTTGACAGTCTACGCTAGAGTCTTTCTACTCTTAGATCTGGCACATCTCTTTGATAATTTCTAGCGTAGTTATTCATTCATTCATTCATGCGATTCATTTAGGCCTGAAATGGATCTTGAAAGCCCCGTAAAACTTGGTTTCTTTGAACCACCATCCATGCATGTGAAACAGACGTAGGAGCGCTTATGCAAGCCATATCACGCAGGCTCTAAGATGGCTCGTAACAGCGCGAGCTGGAAGCAAACAATATTTGAACCCAGATATTCTCTCTGAGTAGATCATGCTTTGTACTGTGCTGATAGTGATCAAGATACTTGAGGCGCTTTGGGTAGCTGTCTAGGATTTGTAAAGTTGTATCACCACATTATAGATGATACTTTATCCTAGCCACGCCTGGAAGGATCTTCAGGTTCTGAGCGATTTGCCTGGAGTTTCATTAGTAGGCAAGGAGCTTCGCCTAGACACTACATAGTGGGAAAGGTATTCTCACTATAAGGCAGCCTTGAGAATAAATCTATCTCATACCTGCCATAGTATTCGACACAGCCGCCATGTGTATTTCACCCCTCGCAGCTTGTGTAGATCTTCCTCTGATTATATTGTACAGTATCCAGCTTTCACGAGCAGAGACTGTTCCTAGTCTACAGGTCCGCATAGGGGTCGGCATGCCTTTGTTCATTTTCCCTTTGTCTGGCAAGCTCCCCATACTCGAGCAATGTTCGAAATACAGTCGAGTCCACAAAGCTAGGAAACCAATGCCTAGCAAGATTCTCGACCTGCTCGGTTCACTTTCTGCATTAATGGTGTAGCGATCTTCAATGCGGTTTGCACACGATCCTATCGCCATGTCCTCTCCGCATGCTCGACACCAGAGACTCATGAGGTCCTCAGGTCTTCTTCGTGTGCTCCGACTGCCCCAGAGCACGACGTCTCTGAGAGAACATATACGTATACAAGATATAACTCGCTACAAGCTGATTAGTTCCTGTCATTGCTTACATCTAGCACTCAAAGCACACGGAGATAGAAAACTCACCCGGTATATAAGTTAGCAGCCCGACAAACAGATAACCCCTGTAAATCGGGCCAATACCCGTACCCTCGACAAGGGCAAGATATACAAGCGAAGCCTCGCTGAGAAAACCAATTGGGTACAAGGGGATGAAAGCAGTATACCTACACACACACGCGGCATTAGCTGAGTTCGGGCTAACAGTCCTAACGCCGTAAAGTGTAAAGATGGAAGCCGTAATAAAGCAAGTATAGGATAGGGAAACGAGATCACGTAGATGAGAGAGCATCAACTAACCTCAACCACCTCAACAACCCCATCGCACTCCCACCCCCAGCCCCCAACTGCGCGACGAAAAACGCATAGCGGAGGATATCCGAGGCACCCCACGCCAACAAACACCCAACAAACCCCAATCTGCCCGTCGCAGAAGAGAATACGAGGTCAGGGAATCGTCGCATAACAGTCCAGATGACGAGATTCCGTCCGCCGACCTGAAGCGCCGTCGTAGCAGGCGATGAACGCACGAGTCCTAGTACTGCATGTACTACCTCTATCGCCGCGGCCGTCTGGAGCACGGTGACGTTGGTGAGCAGCTCATTGCTATGCGATGTCACGTCGTCGGCTGTGAGAACGCGGGCTGTGAGGTATGTCCATGAGAGTAGGGAGATGAGGTTATAGAGGAGGAGGTAGTTGGTTTTGAGAGTCATTGTCCTTGAGTGGTGCCGCGTATAAAAGCGATATGAGATGATTGTTTCGTTTTTTTATTTTTGTTTTTTTACATTTTAAAATTTTTAACCACTGTATCTACAGAATGTATGTATTCATGGGCTATTAATTGTGCGTAGATATTGCCTAACCTTAGTTAGTCGACTTTGAAGTTGAATCGCTAACTTCACCGAGGTGATTGCCTAAAAGGGGAATCCGGCGGGACTCTTTAGTGCTGTAGACCCGCTATCGTGAACGACTATCCTCGGTACAACTGTGAAGAGATTATATTTGACATACACACATATGGATCATTATGTTATGAGATGGAGATATTTCTACAAGGCGACGAGTATGGTGTTGAAGCATTATTGAGCTTGGAGTTGGCCACCTTTTGATGGGTTGCCTGAAGTGGTGATGTCCTTGAAGTCACATGTCATTCTAGCCTCTCCCGCTCAAAATGCGAAAATGCGAGACAAGAGAGAGACGCTCTATTTGAGTCCAGGCGTTCTCACACAATAAAGTTGGAAGTCAAGAAATAGTCGTTCTTACATACTTGGCCTGAAGCGTTAAAGGCTGGTTTCGATTAGCTGTTCGCTTGACACAAGATGCGAAGATGCAGCGTGCAGATTTCATATACTGGGCCTCTTAGCTACGGCTATCTTATTCTCATGTGACTCTCATCACTAATGTGAGCCGGTAGCATAAAGTCCATAAACGGAGCATGCCTATCTACAGTTCCAATAACCCAAATACAGTCAAGTCCAACAACACACGAAGCGTTCTGGAATGCTTCGTGGCTAACAGTTTCATATTCTAATAACAAAGAATGTGGAACATATCGCGTGTTCGTGTTATCAAGTTGCTGTAAGTATTACCTTGCGAACGCAAATATCGATCCATGTTACGCATTCGAGATCCTTCATCTCTGATTTGGCTGTTGGGTCTGAGACTGCTCCTTGACCGATTCTTCACCCAGGACCTTGCTCGCTGCCATGAACCTATGAGCATGTAAGTACATGATTGTTTGCTTCTATTAAGAATTCTCAATAGCACGAGCTCATGAGGATGGGAGGCAACAGTGTTGAATTGATACACGGGGAACTTAGCAGCAATAGCTGTGGCCAGTAATCACATCGGGTCTGTGCAAGGAACAGCTGGGATAGGTAATACTCACATTCCACCGTGCCAGCTACCCAATCCCCTCATCGCTTCCGCCTGCACGCTCGTCATGCGCAACAGGTTCTCAGTATCCGCTAGGTTAGCAGAGAGTTGTGCTAGCTGCGAATGTAGATGCGTCTAATTCGAGTCAGAAGCGTTAGATGATATCATAAACGTCCGAGGGGCGTTGGAGCCCAATGCCGTGAGGCTGGGTATCTGTAGGTAAAACGAAACACGCATGATTGACTATTTTCGCGCAAAAAGAAGAATATCATGATTGCACAGTGCCATTTCATCTCGTGCCGATGAACTTATGACATATCGGAAGCCGGCCCCATCTCAACTCCATTCCTTAACGCCGTTGGGCACATGGAATAGGAAATTCAAAGGGTGCCTGTATGGCGTCGATAAAAAGAAGCGAGGAGCGAAAGATATGGAGATGATAGGGCAGGCGGGAAACATTGGTGGGAATATAAACTCACCAGTTGTCTCGCCTTGACGACGCCTCCTGATGCTTGTGGCGCCATGGAGGGTCTCGCCGTTCCACCACTCCCGCCCATCGCCAGCGTGCGATCTGTGTGACCGCCTCGACTTGTCATAACTGTCTTATCTCGTCTTGTCTTTCCTTGCCTAGTGTAGCTGCAACGGCTCTGCGTCTTGAGCGTTAGTCTAGTGCAGTCTGCGAATGAGATGCAGCCTAGTCGAACGATGGTAAAGTGTATCGGAATTTCGCTTCTGCGGGGCAAACTGAGAGAAGAAAACGACCCCTCGAATGGATACCGGGAAAGAAGAAGCAAAAGTGTAATTCGCTAGGGGATCCAGTACCACGGCGACGATGATCTCGTGCCAAGAAGGTAGGTATCCGTCGAATGTCGAGTCCTTCGTTTCTCGGAAGCGGCTCGTCTGGCTTCTCCCGGGACGACCCCTGACCAACTACATGCACAAAGGTTCGTCGATAAAGGTGCCCTCGCGATCAGGTAAACCTTGCGGGAAGGGCGTCTGGATATACGCTACCCTTCCTCGTAGCCTCCGGTTTCGCTTACGCCTCTCGCTACAATGCAAACGCAGCCAAGAATCAGCCCTGATAGCAATTGCTTTCCCCCCGAGCAATACGTGGCGCCGCCTCTCAATGCTTGTATGAGGTGCGCTGCACAGGTCTGTAAGACACGATCACAACCGCTCGTATCGTGGGCTGGAAGTATGTCTTGCTGTATCACAGCAAACGGCGGCCGGTTCCCGAAGCCACTTACTTATCTGTGGCTACCGAGAGAAATAGATTAGAATTCCCCTTTCAACGTAGCAGAAAAGGATCCCCGGCCTCGAAGATTAGGATAGTGAGATAATCGTTTAGAAGAGATGCTTCTCACCGCGTCATGCAATGTTTTGAATAAGACGTGATTTACTGAGAGCCGTGCACCTTCGTTGTTGTAGCTCAACCCCACCCATCTATATAGGCCTCTATGCCCCTAAACAAGTGGTCCTAGCTTCAGGTCCAACCACTGCCATACCAGACAGCGATACTGATCAATAGAGAGAAAATATTACATTTAGTTACAAGGCTCATTTTATGATCTACTAATGAAAAGCCAACTTATGATATAAGTATACCTAATAAAATAATGGCTACCACTTGAGAAAACACCACTGGCATACTCTGTACATCCCGGGATTATTTACAACAATGCTAAATACAAGGGTGCAAACGAGAAGCGTATATTTAGAAAGACGGATAGATAAACTGAGATAGTCACACATTCACAGTCGACTGGACAGGCGCTTGGTGTCATTTCCATCATCGCATTCATGGTTTCTGTTCCGCGAACCACTCAACCCCACCCCCCTTTCTATGCACTCTTTTGCATGTGTGTGGCGTCCTGTGACCGCCCTCATGTTTATATGCACTTCTATTGACGGCTGCCCTCAGGGTCACTGGCACGCCAGTCTTGATGACAGCATTCAAATAATATTAATCCCACCCGACACACAAACAAAGATCAGGAAAACGGCGCCCCTCAAGTAGGCAAGCTTCATCATTAAGATACCAGAACTATTTTTCTTTTCTCACACGTTCTCTGCTTGTGGGAGTACCACTTGAGATCGACTACCAGTAGGTGCGGCACCGATTTGCGGTAAGCGATCCAGATCTATCTCGTAATCGTGCTTGCTCAACGATTTAGTCGACAATCGCCAGTTATCAGACAAGCTTTGAGTGAACAATGATGCAAAGCCGCAAGGACTGGGGCCTGAGGCCCGAGAGACCTTCCAGTTCCTCCGCTAATGTATAGCCCTTCCTCGCGCATTCTTCTGTATTGTTCACCGTCACGCTCCTTTATCGCATGGCGACCGGTGCGTGCATACGACACCACCCGAGGATTGTGAGGAGGTGTTCGAAAATAGCCTTCGTCCGTGTCGGTTTTCCCAAGCCCCAGTATTGCAAGATGTAATTAAACTTTTCTCCTAAAAGGAGAGTGACACAAAGGAGAATCAAGTATATGCGTTTTGAATGAAATAGCAGAGAGCCCGCATCCCAATGCAATATTACCAGAAATAAATAACCACTGTCTCATCATATGAAATGTCTATGTACGTGGCTCCCTTCAGCCGAATAGAACTAATGTGTGCGTCGTAAAAGCGATAATCCAAACTGAATTCCTCTAAACCGGTATGAATGCGCCGTCATCCGAATGCCTCAAAAATTCGAAATCATTAATGAGTTTGAATACGCCCGTGACTGGTAACGAATTTGTGCCCGGTCATACAGTCGGTCTCCGCTCACCACCCAGCAGCAGATCGACCATGGTTTTAGCACGTATCGTAGTACACACTCCAGGCTTCAAACCCTCCGGGTGGTTAGCGAGTCCCCAACGGAGGCCGTGGTCCTAAGCTACTCTGGCTGCTGTGGGCCGAAGGCTCCGAGCCTAGATTTGTGGAATCACCACTCTCCGCGCTGGCGCTCGCACTGCCGGTCAGACTTCGTACGGCTTTCATATTGGGTGGTTGGAGAGTGCTCACCCCGACTCGTTGTTCAACCTGTTGAGGTGCTACCGTGTTTCCCTGGCCTGGGGGATATCGGGGAGCAGGTTGCTTCATCCCATTAGGAGGGGAAGGGCGCCCGTTTCCACCACGCATGGAAGGTGTGTACGGGTTTCCTGGCGACTGACTGACACGGCGGGGATATGCACCATTCATCCCAGGCCCGTTCTGCAACTCCTGCAAATGTGAGGCCGTCAGAGAATTCGACCTCGAGCCTGCGTGAATTTGTCCCCGGTCGACATTACCATACCGGTTGGAAGAATAACTCATCATAGGATCGTCGAGGATATTTTCGTGCAGGCTAGGGATGGAATTTATTATTTGACTTGAACGGTTTCTCCCCCCAAAACTAGGCCGAAAACGGCTGCCGCGAGATGACATCCCATTTTCACGACCGTTGAGGTGGTTCGATCGCATATCGCTCTGGTTGGGAGGCGGTTTCGAGCGGTTCTTCCTTGATGTGACGCTCATCATATCGAAATTGTCAGGGTCAATTGTGGGAGCCATGGGGCCCGCACTGGTGTCGAAATAATCGTCTTCCTCGTCTTCATCGTCGTACATGCCGGCGCCATTTCTCATAGGAGGTGCACGTCTTCGTGGTCCTGGTCCTGGTCCTGGTCCTGGTCCGCCGTGCCCGCCTCTTCGCATTCGCATTTCTTGCTCCTTAAGTTCTAACTCGCGCTGGCGTATTTGCAACTCTCTCTCCCGAAGGGTTTGGTCTGACACCTCACCGGGATAGCCACCACCGTTAGTTCCCTCCGCGTCATCGTAGACCACCAGATGACTAAACTCTCCCAAGTCGTTCTCCTCAAATGACCCACGTCTCGAAGGCTGTCTGGGGGGGTGGTAGCCATTAGGCGCACCATTCATCGAGGGGCGTTGTCCGTTGGGAGGGCCACCGTTCGTGGGAGGGCGGCGCATGCTAGGCGGCGGCCCAAAATTTGACGAATTTCTGGGACGAGGTCGAGGCATCCCATTTCCATTAGGCATAGGGCGAGGAGGGCCGCCAGATGACATTCGAGGCATCGGCGAAGAGGACGACGGCGAAACTGGTGCAGGAGGGAGCCCATTCACCTCCTTTGGTCTGGATTGGTTCACAGTGTTTAGGTTGTGAAAGATTGCGTACATAGTCTCGATGCGAGGCAGTTTCATGCCCAGCTTTTCTGCTAGTTTAATAGGAGAGCCGAGAAACGTCTCTACTTCCATTGGTCGCCTGGCAACGTAATCTTGCCACATGATGCTGGTGGCATCGGAAGGTTGACTCAGGTCTCGTATTGTTTTTTCTTTAAAGTCGGCGCTTAGTGTACACCCCTCCGCTTGCGCGAGGGTTATTAGCTCGTCGATAACACCGGACACCATCTGCCTGACACCAGGCTTCTCCAAAAGTGCGGCATGCGAAGGGGTTTCAAAAATGACGCTAGCAGGGTGAAATGCAATAGGTCTACAAAATTAGCTGAAGAACAGTCCAAGTAGTTGATCATAAAACTCACCCAATAACACGTTCGAATTGTTGCTGACGAATGTTCTTCGATACTTTGCAATCCACCTGGCCGGTACTCAAAGTCATTGCGAGAGCTTGCGCCATGTCTTCTTGAATTGCCATGGGAATATTATCGTTCTTGTTCGCTGGTCCGACCCAAATCTCTGTTGAGCCGCTGTGCTCAAACTCGCTTGTTCCTAATTGTGAAATTTCGGCGTTCGAGACAAGAGATAATACGACATTCGTTGGAAACCTTTCTTCGAGAGCGGCCTCTACACCGAGCGTATGCGTGGTATTGACCAAAATGCAGGTATGTTGGGGTGTAACGACAGAATCAATTACGGAGGCGATATCATAAACGTCGGGAAGAGCCTTTATGCAAAGAATGACATAATCGTAGGCGCCGCCTTTGTTCTGTGCGGCTTCTTCAGGTGTCCGAACCACTATTCACAAGGAATTCATTAGCCAAGTCCTCTTAGAGATATCGATGCTTGTGAGAACGTACCATGTCGCGGTTTGAACCGCTCGTTGCCGAACGTCGCGGATCTAATCGCAAATTAGACTCATCACATATGGGGAAGCCTCTCAAAGCTTACTTAAAAGATATGCCATATTGATAGACGCTCTCGAAACCTGACTTCCATACAAGCGTCACATCACAGGCGTTTGTAGCCTGCAACCTCCAGGATAGAAAAGCAGAAACGGCGTTGCCTCCCACTGTACATACTTGCATTAGCTCTAAATCATCCATGGCGGCTCTTCGCGTGAACAGAAAATTAAGTGGCACGGGGCCGTCAAGCCCACCCCAAAAGTAAGTAGGGTAAACGAGTGTATTTAAGAAGGCAAAGCTTGGATTAGGAAAATATCGAAACAGAAACACACGAGCGGTTTCAGAATGTGACACGAAAGGGAAAAGGCGAAAGCCTCTCTTCTTAAGAGGGACTCTGGAGGAATTTGACGAAAAACAGGTAAGACGCACCAGAGAGGATCTTCAGACGGGGCGCCACGGGAGCCATGACGAGGCCACCAAATGAGGACTAGTGGTCAGTGGTCGCAGAAATGGCTGTATCTCACCGCGACGAGTGTGGGCGAGCACGATGCGTCGGAATGGCCAACGTAGCCAAGAGGCTTGTCCGACTGTGTGTTCGGCCCACAGTCACGACGACGCGGGTGCAACGCCTCCCAATAGTTACGTCCAAGTCCCTGTCAGGCCCTGGAAGCCAACCAGTCCAGTCTCTCAAGTGTCCTGGAGATTACAAGCTTTCCTGTTTCGGTAGCCGACCGCAATGGACAATCGGGGAAGAAAAGCAGATGCAGATCCAAGTTATCGTCAGACGTCTCAACGGCCAATTCACAAGGGCCGTTGGAATGGAGGCACGATCGAGGACGGTGATTGGACACGACTAGGTTCTGGAGTCCGAATATTGGGTTACACTCAGGAGTAGGTCAAGATACCGGGTCTATGGATGGGACAACCGTTTTCTCGATAGCAACCTGGACAACGACGATTACTGGAACGACAATAACAACAATGCCTGCAACAAAGCCAGCTAGTGAAATTGGGAACGAGCGTAAAAGGCGGCAGCTGAAAGGACAGGGTCGAGCGAGAGGAACGGAGGAACGAGATTCGAGCCAAAGCCAGGACAGGCGAGCACCAGGCCAAGATAGATATGGTACAGCTGTATGAGAAGGTAGTGCAGTGCAGAACAGAGTTAAGGGCGGTAGCTCTGGTTTTTAGCTAGCGGGCGTCTATGCCGTAAAGGGTGTCGATCGGTATTACAAACTAGTGATGGACGGCTACGGGTTATGGTCGCGGTCGTCAGGGCGTCTCTCGCAATTGGCAGCCAAAAGAGAGAGGACAAAATTAAGATAGTAACGAATGGACACACAGCGAAGTGATGGTGGTGGTGGTGGTGGTAGTGCGGGCCGTGGTAGACAACGGTCGGGTTGACAGACAGCCTGAGCGGGATGCTGTACGATGGGCTGCTGTGAGGACGTTGTCTAGCGACGACTCGGGAGGAAATGGGAGACGAGAGTAAGGTAACTATCGATCGATAGAAAGGGAAAGGAAAGGGAGCAGGTGCAGCGTCAACTTAGTAGTATGTAGGCAGTCTATCTACTGTACGTATAGGTAGGTTGTGTGGTGTGGTGTAAGTGTGGTTGTAGGTACAGCATAGCATACCATACATTGAGTTTCTTGGTTCAGGCCGATAGGGAGAAATACATGGCGTTCGCTGCCCTGCGTGCTGCGTGGAAGAGTCGGAGAGGCCAGGCGGAGGAGCGACAGACCAAGACAGACAATGAATGACAGCAGATACAATCTGCAAGGTCCAGATGTGTATCGGGTACAAAAATAGCAGATGGAGCTCGGCTCTACATTAGTACTGTGTTTTAGCGGCACCTGAGCGTCATGTAGCATGTCTCCCGCCTGTGACAGAGCACGTTTAGATTGACACTGTGTGTCAAAAATATGCAGTGCCCATGTTGACAGAAGTTTCTCTTGTTTAGTGGCACTTAAGCCGAGAAACACAAACTAAGCCTAATAGGCGCTTGCCTGCCATGCGACCACGGCTATTTAAGCATATCAGACACGCATAGTCGATGAGAAACAGCAAACGGAATCCAAAGAAAAAGGGGATATGCCACGTCTAGCCAAGTCTCTGAAAAAGTCGATTAGGCAGCCCTACAAGAATAACACTGTGGTAACACGAGCTCATGTGTGGCTGAGTATCTAAAGCAGCGGGCAGCAACCATGTCCGCTGTACCTGCACTATCAAAGTCGTAACGTTCATGCCGCAGCAGGGGTCAATTAAAAAGAAAAGATGGAGAGCAAGTAGGTAACCTTATTAACCTTATCAACCAAAGTGGCCGAATACCTTACGGTTGGTAAAAACCTATATCCAGACAACGTCTTCTATATACTGCTACATAATGCAGTAGTATACACCATATAAAGGCCTGCATTTGGTAATTACCTATCTAGGTAGGTAGAGTGAAAGTATCAGCTTTAAAGACCAGCACTGGTAAATCTGGCAGGATCAAATGCTTGAAACAAAGGGGTTTAGTGAGAGGTCAACACATGTCAGGCAAGAAGGACTGTAGTCAACATCTTGCAAGACATAGATAGATACAGGAAAGGACGCCACGAGAACGTGTACACCCACGATTTGCAGGCGCATTCCTGACAAGAAGATTCTATCAGAACAGGGCGATGATGCTGCTTTTACGTGGATATAATGTGGCTTACAGTGCGAAATATCGTCAATGTAGGGTAGGTAACGTACTGTAGATACATGTAGGTGAGGAACTTGCCGTACAATGCCAACACGTTACCTAGCTACTTCAATACGCAGACGTTGTTGTATCTAGTTTATCATTTCCCATGTAGCAGTAATTCAAGTTTATCTTTCCAGCTGCGAGTTAGACTGGGAAGTTGATAGAAATCGTCCTAGCAGATAATGTGTGCTTAGTTAGAACTACCTTAGCCTTATGCCATATACCTAGTTAAACTCGCTCATGAAGGATAATTGCCATGGTTAAATCTGTTTCATATTGAGAGAGAAGCACTACTATGGGCTCACTTTACGAAGTAACACAACCCTCCAAGTCGAGACTTCAATATATTTAAACTCGTAATAGACCCATACAGAGGCCCTATGAATATCACGTAGGAATAGAAGTAACTAGCGCAAAGATGCAAATCAAGCCATACGCACTACCACAGAATTCGAGCAGTACGGCTGACCATGAGTTGTCAAAGAAAACTTCAATATCAAGTCAGTCAGTCATTTGTACTTTCCGCCACTGATAGTCTAGTTATATGTGTCAGGAATTTTGAGGTAATTAGTAGAAATGTAGAGGTTTACAAGAGAGATGTACAATGAACCTTGGCTCGTGGCTATGCAATCCGTCCCTTGTTCCGGATTGGTGGGTAAGTGTACAGTGCGGAGTATTTTGTGTCTTTTAGGCATGCAATGTCATGTATCTGAACATTTATTAGAATGACGTTGTTTGCAGATGCTCAGGAGCGCCTACACGAAAACACCTGCTTGGAACGTGCAGCCCGGTTCCAAGCATATCTACTGGTAGGTCATTTAAATATGCAAATATGTACTGATCAGTAAATGCTTTTTGATCTTGTTTTTGAATCGTTAAGGTGGAACTGCCAGTGTCGATGAAAGTCGCCTAAAAAAATAAAGGATAAAAAAAAAAAAAGAGACTCCATAAATTTTTTCCTCCATGCGTTGCTAACATCAGCACTTGGACCGAGTCTAGACGCGTCTTGGTGGGGAGAAGAGCTTTCCTTAACCACGTAATGTGCCCCACTGCACGTCGGAAGCAGATGCGAGACAAGAAAGCGATACGAGAGGGAGCGGGCGCGCGCAAGGCAACACGCAGCACTGGCATGTCCGCTGGTTCACTATCAGGACGCCTGAAGGTCTGTCCGTTACAGCGTGCATACATATAACATGCCACCACGGTAGCGGGACGCGAAAGCTTAGGCATTCGTCACACAACAGTTCAGTGCAGCAAAAGCTGAGGGTGGTATTGGGAGGCGACCTCTTGGCGCAGTTATTTCGTATTGCGAAGCCGATATCCTGCCCACCAAATTATTTATTTTTTGCCCCTCAAAGATCTAAGACACTCAACACTCACCGAGAAGCATGCAGATGCACAACCCATTTTCATCCATCGCCCAGTTCAACAATCGGACTGGTGTCGAATCACATTCATAAGTTGATTCTACCTCTCAGCTATCTATGTAGGATAGCCATGAAAGATAGCTGCAAGTATGTCAAGTCTGCCAGTCGAATCCAGAAGCTGACACGCAGATCCGGTGCTTCAACGATAATGCTGATGAAACCATGACTGCGTTTCCCCAACGCAATCACAGAGACACGAGACAGCCGGTAACATTAACGAAGCTTGCAGTCAACAACCGGTAACACACACCACCGCAAATCTACTTGTATAGTTGCAGGCTGGGGATGAAATACGAAGTTGTAGACGGTAAGTGATGTTCTTCTGTACTGCACAGATACTAGCAGGGAACATTGTGCTGTACGTTTCCTGTACGATCAGGCATTTGAAGACTTGGTCCATAAATTATCCGATCGTACAGTATGCTGTACCACAGCAGCCTCAGCTGTGGCACGATCCGGAAGGCCGGAGGCACGGTAGATTGCAAAATGCAGGGATTGTCAAATGGAGCAAAAAAAAACTTGGAAAAGGAAATTACTGAATGACGCGACGCCAATGGTCCACGTCGTCCCATCAAGGCGCCAGAAAAATGGATTATCTATCTTGCCCGATAATTTACCATTTCCGTAAGTATGTACGGCATACCCAAGTCTATTTCTTGTTCCTGAGATCAAACAGATTCAGGAGCCAATAGTCGGGATCTTGCTCTATAAGCGTAAGCAAAGGGTTCAAGGCACGGAGATAAAGGCGGCCCTATTTTGATTGTGAAGCTTACCTACAAATAATTATCTCCTATCCCCCCGCCCCCACGACGGTGAACCTGTTTAATGAGTATATGTACAGATCTTAGGTGCTAAAGCCAGGTGGCTTGCAGTGCCAAGCCTGACCTGACGATTCAGAGATGACGTAGGTACAACTATATGATAGAGGTGTTCTGAGCATACTGCTATACAGGTTCCTACTTCAGACCGTTCAGCCTTTCGTTCAAAGGATTATCAGCAAATTGCAAAATTTCATACCGATGCTCTAGGTTGGAGGGAATTTGGTATAGAGCTCCAATATTGCCGCTTCCTTATAAGCGTCTTCATGGCCGACATTGTCTTCGATGGTAATAACGTCATAGGCTTCGGCAGCGCTACGACAAGTTGCTATCGCAATAAGTCTTGGCAGCTAGTATGTACAGGTCTACAGGATGATAATTGTGTAGCGTCGCGCT
This sequence comes from Xylaria flabelliformis, assembly GCA_007182795.1. Classification (NCBI taxonomy): domain Eukaryota; kingdom Fungi; phylum Ascomycota; class Sordariomycetes; order Xylariales; family Xylariaceae; genus Xylaria; species Xylaria flabelliformis. Next base: position 81,333 of record VFLP01000002.1, on the reverse strand, counting down.
AGGCACTGGAAGGGAAAGAGTACTGTTATTCACAAGGCTGCTATATAATTTAAGCAGAACATTTGCGGTTGATCGGTCTCAAAGCTTTTTCGCCACTTAGTACCCCTGCTCCAGTAAGTAGATATTGCTAACTTTCTACCAGAAATTCCCTGTCTGTACAAGCCTTAGCGCGGCGCTACACAATTATCATCCTGTAGACCTGTAGATTATGTTGATTTAGGCTAGCATCTACGAATTCCCACGTTCCCATTAGCGTATAACTACGCTGTAAGGATCTTCACCGACTATATCTAGGTATTCGTCCCCACGCCCATAATTTCGGACGAAGGAAGAAGATAGACTGGGTCTAACTGATTCGCGTTGTCACGATCGATCTTGTTACCTTACACGTGTACGTGAATAACTCCGATGCCACTAGATGTAAGTAAAAGTTGTTGGCTTTGCACTACTTGCGCTGCTAGGCTCGAAACGATACTGCACCCCGTTCGAGTAAATGCTATCTCTACAGTACATGACAGAGACAGCAACATAATTTGTCGCTAATGATTTCTAAGGCCCTTCGAAGAGGATAGCACGCGATTCACGGACGATGATAGGTACAATAAACCCAAGGTCAGTCTCCAGGGTGAGCTACTGTCCAGGGGGTCTGCCTTGGAATGGACTTCTCTTTTCCATGGGGCACGACAAGATTCCCATCTCCTAAAATTGGGCCCTGTTCGGTACCCATCTTTCCGGCTGCTAAGCTTCAAATAGTTATAGTAACATATGTAGGTATGATCTACCAAATTAAGAGATAGACAAGGTCGGCTAAGTCGCCTGTCATGCTTTGTAAACGCTGATCGCGCGGGATCTTTCTGGTTTTTGGTTGATAGTAGCCCAGTAACAAGTTACATGGAAACCGGTAATTTGCCCTTGTGCTGGATTCCTGCTCCAGTCCTTAATACGTTCGTGGACTTGAGACTATTAAAAGGTCCATGGTTGCCAGTAATCACGTTTTGAGCCGCCCTGTCATGCGGGACAAAACTTCCGCCCCAATGAGGTTCCCCACAACCCAGTTATAAGATGGGTTCATTAATGGCTCTAGCGTTGGCTGCGTAGCATCAGATTATCCCACTTGAGGTCTCCCTAGCCCAGGAACCCGACGGTTGTCATCGACGATCGTGAGGCGCCTCGCGTATAGATCCAACGCTATGGGCGCTGGCCCTCAAATCTTCCCATGCAGGGGTATATGCAGTTTTCACGGCGCCTTGACAGCTAAACATACAACAAACAAGCTCCTTATACCCTATCGCCTATTAGCGTTGCCACGATGATGAGGCCTAGTTACTCCGTACTTACGGAAGAGATTGTGTCCGGAGCCATAAGAGCCATCAGATACACATTTCCCCGGACCGAGCGTCTCTGATCTACATGTTCGCCGAAGAGGCAGGGATTACCATGGCTTTAATGAGAGGCTCTTACTCGGCCAACAGAACGACTACTACTTAGGATTTCTTATCAAATTTCCACAACAATAACGATGGCTTCTCCAGTAATGCACTTGCTAGGGCAATTCTACACCGGCCGGTCCCCCACATAGTTATCGTAGACGTTTTGCTGTAACCATATATGGTCTCGTTGAGCCGCTTCGAGGAATTATTTCTCGGCGCTTCTATCAATGCCAGCTCGATCCGGTTTATCGTGACAGTAATCAAGTGACCCAACAATTTGTTTTCACCATTTCCGAATGCACTCAACCACGGCGGGGTCACTAAGCAGGCTATCGATTTGTCGTCCCGTCTTCTCCCCATAATCTCCGTACACCAGCGGTCTGGATCGTGAGTTCTGCTAATTTTTTTAGCATTGGGGAAGTTAAAGAATGTGTACGTACTTCTCGCCCTCCGTATCATACGGGGTGTTAAACTCAATAAATAAAATAAAATTAAAGCAAACCAAATATCAGAAGCATGTGCTTGAGTCTCTCTAAGCAGTAAATCATAAGCGTGATCACGGTTGCGTGAATGGTAAAACACCACTGCTGCCTAACCCCATCCACAAATATGCCGATTTGTTTGTTATACAGCTGCAATGCCATGGTATCCCATCATGCAGCTTGAGTTACGGCCAATGTCCAAGACCCGAGGTGTCGGGTCTAATAAGAAAGCAAACATCAGTCATAGATCTCTTGCGCTTTTATGATTTCAGGGGGCAACATAGCACCTTAATTCTGTTTGATAAATCACCATCCCCTTTATAAGTCATGTGCAATAAAGTGGCTACGACTGTACGAGGCAGAATCATGCTTGGGTCGGGTCAAAGTATAATTATCAGACGTAGGTTACCTCGAGCCCAGTCTTATTCTGGCCCTTTGATATTACTGTTGTCCAAGACCACATCGTCGACATTCTCAGCTCTTCTCAGCTGCGGTATTGTTTGTTGTACAAACAAAAATATTAATTCAGGGTTAAATTGTGGTGTGCCCGCTTCGTATTTTACTGTGGTGGTAGGGCTGCTCGTAACTGTACATTGCTGGGCTATTCTAGAGCTAGACGGCGTCCGTATATCAAGCAACTCGAAATCGATATTCCATAGCATCAATAAGTCTGTCCCATAGCAGTAGCTATCTTACACTCTCAAGAAGCGTGGCCTGAAACCCTGCTAAGTAGATTTATATTCCTAGATGGTCAAAGTAACGTCGTTGGATTATCATATTTTCATTTTAAGGTGGTCTCCTAGTGAAAGCCTCAGCATCAAGAGTGCTTTTTATGCAGGGCAGTTCCGGGTGTCCAAGAATGTCTCATAACCATTTGCCGCTCACGATTAGTATTTGTCTGTGCTAGCACTCATATTCAAGGAAAACCGCCGCAAGGTACACCAGAGATTTCACAGTCGAGAGACTTCTGTATATCTTCAAGATAGTCCACTAAAGTCATTTTAAAAATTTTCACGTCAAAACGAGAATCTACCGTTGAGTTAATGTTCGGGGTTCACGATGAATCATGATCCAAGTAAAAAGTTTCGTGAAGTTACTTATGTATATACTTTGTTCTCTCACATGCTGCTTCCTGTACTGGTGTCGACTTATCCATTCCAATTCAGCGAGGGGCCGCATTTCCTAGCTCTTAGCTTCCTACGAGTTCCCTTTCTCCTAGCCTTGATAACTTTGCGCGTACTATCACTATTACATGACGGGAAGTCATCAAAGTCACAGATCATTTAGTGGACGCGGTCGATCTCCTAATATACCATGTACATTATGAAAGTTTTCAAATCTTCTTTTGAGACGATGGTTTACCTTTGTCCTGCTGTTTCCACGCTTTAAGTATTGTAAGGCGAAGCTTGTATGGTTTTATGGAACTAAGTTCACAAGTGTCATCTCATGTCAATCATGCTGTGCCACCCTATCTATCGTGAAGTAGCATCATTATCATTATCGGTTTGTGTCCCAAGGGTTGGAGTACTAGGACTTGGAAGGGTATTCAATATTGCAATAATCATCTTGGGCGTCAAGGAGGCCATGGAGGTCTAAGCTCCTCCCTCGAGCCCAAGCAGCGAATTTGGGGTTATATACACGAAACCTGGCTTTTGCCAACCCAGATAATCCAAGACCGCATCTATTATCGTGGGCTCAAGCAAACACGATAATAGTGATCATGATATCTAAGAATACGCACGGGTAGCTGAATATACGAAAAACCGCCCTGCAGATTGATTACCTGATATCGCTGACCTAACCCTGGTATACGAGTAGTTCCATTCCCCTACCTAGGATCGGTCCGTGTGACGGTATGATATCGAAACGGACCTTGCCGTATGAGATCAGGTTAATAAAGCAGTCACTGGATCGGCTAAAAAGCTGGCTGAATAGTATATGACCAAAAGTAGAAATAGGGGCAGTTATCTCCTCGGTGAAAATACAAAATAGTCTATGGAGATATACCTGAAATCATTCGAGCAATGTGGTCATCCAGCTGCTCAAGGTTTAAGGGGTAGGCCGACTATTGCGTCGAAAGCATATAAAGCTGCTTCGCTCTGTATTTTAAGGCTACGAGATTATCGAATCTATCAGTATGGCGTGACCTACCATACCTTGCTCCGAAATGTAGGAGAAGTTAGCAGGGTTAAACAAACACACATCAAGGGGCGTAACAAGAGAAACCTACATTCGTCTCTCACGATGCTGCACAGAATTTACTCAACGAAGCTAAAAACGGATAATTTCTAGTTGAGGGGATCGCGCCTACAGTTGTATGAAATAGACATGCCCGTGCCGAGACGCCGGTCAATCGCCGTAGTAGGGTCCTTTGGATTTTTGGGCTCCGCTAGATCGTCAATAGGGGGTTCTTGGAGGGGGTTCTGGGCTCAGAAATCCGATTGGAATGCCGATCGAGTGTCGAATTCTGCTGAGGTCTGAGGCGAGAGCTATGTCATTTGGTACTATTTCGCCAGTTGGGAGGACAAGTTTCATTGGCGAGGAGCATGCTTTTTAAGTATTTTGGCAATCAGGTCGTGGTCGAATACGAGTATGTTAGAATTGCACTTTAATATCTCTCTAGGGATTAGGGTATAACGACCAGGCCCTGCTCGCGCTTCTCTTGACATTTATTTGACACTACGGCACGAGTAATGTGCTGTCCTGCAATGGCTATGCTACCCAGGAGCCACGCCGTGAATCATCAACCTCAGACTTTATAAGGCGACTTTACCATCTGTCAATCATCAGGACCTGCGTCCCCCCAGTCCCTACCCGAAACTGCTTTTGTTCCTCGTATTATTGTCCCACCACTCCTCGAAGGCCCGTCGGCTGTAAAGATGTCTTGGTGCGCCTTCTACCTCCCCGAAAAGATCCAGAATTTAATCACAATCCATCCACATATCCTCGAGATGATGTGGGAGCAGTGGTTTCTTGTCCTTGAGCGCCACGATAACGGTGCCAACAAATGGCTGCCACTCCAGAGGCGCGAACCGAGAGATGGCATCAATGTTCATATACGTGACCATCTGGTTGTCGAGGGCCTAGTTGGCAGATTGAGTGCCTACGTGGTGAAACACCAGCGGCACCTCAATGAGTCGCGGGACGGTGGCACGGACTATGAGAAGATGGGGTGATTCGTAAGGATGGTAATGGCATACCATAACGGGAATTAGATTTTCTCGACATCAAAGTGGACTATTACAGCTTGGATAGTATCCAAGGCATTTTGTGCTGCCGTCGAAACGACTAGTTACGATGTGTCTAGGATGAGCAACGAATCTGCTTTTAGTGTAGGAGTTAGCCGAGGAGAGTTATCGTTCGGCTCTGAGTCGGTATTCGTATTATCCCATTTCGAGCAATTAATACGCGACATCGTAATAAAACTTATAGTATAATTTAGGAATAACTCAGCAGAAACTGAATTTGAAACTCTCAAGCAGTGAGACCAGGTTTATACCATAATCATACCAAGCTTGAGGGAATCATGCACGTAGGATGATTTTTCTCGTGACTACTATTTATCAAGGGTTCACTTATCGTATCTCAGAGGTTTGAAGAGATGTGCGACATAATGTGAATAATTGCATGATGATCTTCATGTGCGACATTTGAGTATGTGGTCTATGGTTAATCACAAGTAGCACGCGCTAGTACCAGCTTGCTGGGTGAGTGTATGACATGACGGTCAATCTCCGAAGATCCAACATTCAGCCTGAAATATGTCTTAACTGAGTATGAGTGACTAGTCTGATACCACGTGCTTAACGTTGGCCGGCTTGAACGTATCTATCCAAATGAGAATAGAGTCAGGCTGTACCAGGAAGAGAAAGGGGATAACCAGTGTTGAAGACTTGACATGTCTACTTCTGATCTAGGCTCTTTATGGTGGTGACATTTGCGGCTGCAAAATCGTATCGAGTAAGGGAAACCAACATGCTCGGAGTCTACACATTCCATTGTGCGATTGTAGAATAGGTTCCCAAATCATACCGCGGTCTTCATAGACATTTGCCATCTTGTACTCCCAACGTTTCCTATTAGCCCAACTCCAGCAACTATTCATTATTAAGTGTAGTTCAGAACGTGCTTCTGTCTTTGTGATTGCATTTTTCGCGACGATGCTACATCAAACCCTAAGTGATAGCTCATGCGCAGTGACGTTGACGCAAGAGGTGATATTTAATGATCTACATGAGGAGTGCATGTGTCGGCTCTGCATGCCACCCGAGACTAGAAACGAAAGGAACACGTCTACTTATGACAGCCATACCCCGGCGAAGCGGCACCTGGTTAATATAAGATCCCAACGCGGCTCGTCTTCAGGTTCCTTGGGTTCTTGGGCAACTTGATACAATCCATCTAACGACCGTATGTGGTTAGAGTTGTGACCGGCCGATGCCGGCCGAATCCTAGGGCCGATCCCTACAAGAGACTACTCTATGTAAGCTCATAAGCGTCTCTTTCGTGTGACCGCAAAGGGCGTTCCCTCCGCTTTTAACACGCCGCTAAGCCTTCTAAGAATCTAAAATCTCCGAGGGGTATCGGAGTGAACGTGATTCGGCCAACGGTCTGACTTGGTCCCTCAATGAGCACATTTAAGCAATTAAGACTCATGATCACCATTGAACTCGCGGCGCGGGGTCGAGATGACCTACCTATTTGGTCATCTTATATTGTCGGCGGTGAGACCGTCCAAGACTTCGAGAGCACAACAACTAAACGGCTGAAGAAGACAACTTGGTTCAAACTTACACTTCAACCTAATCCTACCCTACAGTAAGCGCAAGAAGTTCCGTAGAAGGCAGAATGTCCAGTGAGACCAAGTCAACCCCCACCAAGTTCGGTGTGGCGCTCTTCCCGGGCTTCCAAGCGCTGGATGTCTTTGGGCCACTCGATGCGCTGAATAATCTGTCGGACTCGACGCCTTTAGAGTTTATCGTCCTTGCCGCGACATTGGACCCCGTGAACACAAAGGTGAACGGCCCGGGCCGCATCGGACAGAGCATAGTACCAACACACACGTTCGACAACTGTCCCGAGGACCTCGAGGTGCTCCTCGGTAAGAATATCCCGAGTCATCTCTCTCGCATCGCCGACTCTTCGTGTGAAGGAGCTGCGAACAGAGCCAAGGTCGTGTTTGGCAGCGTCCTGAATCCCCACCACTCACCTCTCAAGACGACCATGACTGACTTTGAGAGTTCTAGTGCCGGGAGGCTTTGGGGCTCGGGACTCTGCGATATTGACGCCCGTTGCTGAGTTTGTAAAGAGAATTTTTCCTAAATTGCAGTACTTGTTAACAGTCTGTACTGGGAGCGCTATTGTCGCACGATCCGGGATTCTTGATGGGAAACGGGCTACGTCTAATAAGAGAAGTTGGGAATGGGTAGGTAGATTCTCACGTTCTACCGCCTCCCCTCCACACATAGAAAGTGATATGCTGCTGAACTGTGTCTGACAACTCGATCATAGGCTACTGCGCAGGGCCCAGCTGTCCATTGGGTCCGCCAAGCACGATGGGTCGTGGACGGAAATATCTGGACAGTATGTATACAACTTTCTCAGCTTGATCCCTTAGTCGGGGTTCTTCGTGCAAGTGTGTCAATGTGGCGTCTCATTTAGCCATATCCAGCATGGTCGCGCCCAGCCAGACTTTACAAACCAGAAAAGCAGAGGGTGCTGGTTATGACTAATAGATCGATGCTTAGTCCTCTGGCGTGTCAGCTGGTATCGATCTCATGTTTGCCTTCATCGCAGATCGTTATGGCGAGGGTGTAGCGAAGCAACTTGCGGATAGGGCCGAATATGTACGGAATACCGACTCCAGTTCCGATCCCTTGTGAGTAATTCTCGAAACAAATTTCATCTTGGCAACTTTGAGAGCATGAGGTCTTCTTTCTCGAAACGAATCTCTAGGAACCCTCCTCACAAATCACACATAGAATGGCGGCGACTAACTACATGTGTTCCAGCGCCTAAAAGGCCGTCAAATCAGGGCATTACAAGTTACCAAAGAATGCGGTGAGCAAGTCTATGAACGAGACTCCTTCCTGTCTTGGTTTGTCACATTTCAAGCGTCATGTAGGAACTGGGAAGATTTCTTGGCTGGCCTACATAGAAGAACGCACGATATTTGAAATGAAGTTTACGCTTTGGAAACGATGATACCGTTCCTCTGGTCGTAGTAAGGCAAACAGGTTTTTGGCCGCCACTCGCTGTGAGACGTTGTTTTCCTTTGCCGATCGCTTCAGATCTACCCCAACATTTCCACCCAATCATGTAAGTTGGGAGGAGCTGAGTTACTAGCATGGCGGCTATCCCAAGGTATCGGCATAATGGATGGATCGTATGATTCGCACTTTTCTCAGCTCGACTACACCATGGGGTGTCGGCATTCGCGAGACTAGCCATAAATGGGCCCTCAGCATCCTAAGTGCCGGTTCATTCCGCACTTAGACTACTACCCAAGCACTGAGATGACAACCCTCTCGCCTTACGCTGACTGTGTTGAGCGAGTAGGCTGAACTAAAAATGAAGTGTATCCTCGCAGCCCCAAGAGAGGGAGAATGGATGCAAACTAATAAGCAAATACATGGAAAACAAGAAACATAACAGTACCAGGATACGTACGAACAAGGATGATCGTTTTCGATTAGAAGAGGATCGCGACTCTTGTTAGTACAGACCGGATAAGACGCGACGTCCGACTGGCTTGATTATCTCGCTCCTAGGCTGCACCGCCATCCATGGAATACGCTCGGTTAGGACTGTTGGTTAAGGACCTAGAGACATGATAATCCTGATAGAAGACCTCTCGGGCTGTTTATGATGAGAATTCTCTGTTCGGTCTGCTTGGTCCGCTTGGTCCGCCCATAAGATGTATCCGTAGATGGCAAGACACCCCGTTGTCGTTGGTGTCTGAATCTGACCGGAAGCCTCTGAACACGTCGGAGCACATATTAGTGGCTGTCGCGACAATGTGCTTAATTTTTGAGGTAACACAGATGACAATTGGCCAGGTAGTAAGTGATGGATCACATCGAGACGGGCAGAACACGTACACTCAACTGCCTGCTTTAGTGTTCTAATACGTCGTCCACAACTTTCCCTTCACATGAGCTTATGTTGTTTGGGAGGGCGAAACTGCATACCTGGTCAGGTCAGATGTCGTAAACCCCTGCTATTTTGTACGTGTTCATACAAGAGGATGGCCCCTGACATAGGGGAAAATGTTCAGATCCCAGATTATAGACTGCAGGAACTATATTCTTAGCATGGAGTCAAGACCAACCGTCTGCGTTCTGTAGCTTTTTGCGGCCGCATCCAACACTGTTGGCATATGATCAAGTCGTTGCCCCTATTCGCCTCCTGACAATTCAACATGGGCGGTGTAGCATGTGAATCGTACTTGCTCGTGACCAGCTAAGTTCTCCGTGGGCTAAATTGTAACCGTGTGAAATCCGTCATCATGACTCCGTTCCCTGGATAGAATCTCGGTACGTCATAACAGAATCACGAGATACCGCCTGATCCGGAGCCTAGACAGGTGTTGCGTTGCGTAAAAATTATCGGAACAGTTTCTCTGGAACTGGAATGAGATATCTTGAATGATTGAAGACAGATTCGATTATAGTAAATATAATTTCGAGAACCTATATCTATTCTACAGCTTAGGTGTGTGTGCCTGCTTTTGAATTGGGTAACAATAAAGACCCCTTGGGGTTACTGCTGGCCAGAACCATCTGCGCTCGGTCCTACGGATCGTTGGGTGGCTTGGTAAGTGCGGTGTGGCTTAGTAATATCAAATGTACCCAGGTAGCTAGATATTACTTTGATTTATTGGTAGAAAGTCTCGTTTCCATAATTGTGGTACGACACAAATCACAACTACAGAATTAAAAGAAATGCAACAACACGACTTGGGCCGTTTGATGTGTAGTATTTCTTCACAATATAGAAATATATTATCATTAGAGCCTTACGATATCGGAAAGTCTTTCCAAACCCCCTTCCCCAAGCCTGTATGTACCTAAAGGTAGGCTCTAATAGACTTTAAACGTTCGATCAAAATGCGCGCTACACAATGGAACGGATTACTCCGTGTGTCCCAACCTTTGGGCACATCGATGGCCACCCAATATTGCAAAATTTATCGGAAATTGAGGCATATCCCTGTTGTCGTCATTGTCATGCCAGCATGGCATGACATCTGCAGGCCAATATGCAGTTCTGGCTGTTCGAGCAGAATTTTCAATCACTGCAGTGGTTGGGTTGTAAGAGTCTAGAAGTCGACTGAAATAGAATTACACAGACAGTGTCTACTACTATACTATTCACACAGGCGTAAGCGCTATCTCCTCGTCTCCCACACTCATGGTTGTCTATTTAGTCTAGTGTACACTATCACGTGGCCGGCTTAACATGACGGGGCAAGTAAGTACTGGACTAATTAATCCCAACCGTGCAGTATTTGCGGTGGCGTGCGCTAACCAATATGGATTTACCGCTGACTCTGTAAACGCCTTCTGGCGCCGGGGAACTGGCCGTCGGGATAATATGATATCCACAGGAAGAAACTGTTTATAGCGATGAATCCGGCTGCTGCTTAACAGTGCCTATGAGAATGGGAACTAGATTCAGCTGTGTTATCAGGCGTAAGGTGCCCTTCTGTATTCGATCTGAACATGGCACATCGCAATTTCTCGGCCCAACTCGAGATGCGTGAGTTCTAATGACCGACACCGATATCTGTTGATGAGCTCATGTAGGTGGCCGAACGTATGCATCCATATTTGAGTTGCGTATAACTATCACCTCGCGACAAATACGGAGCCGAAATTGGCCTGCAGTCACCCGACCTAATTTCCAAGTTGTAGGAGATCATGTGTTGCTGTCCCGGTAGTGACAACCACTTGTCGTGTGAACTCCGGCAAGCTCGGCTGGAGCCGTTGTAGTGAAGAAGACTGTCACGGTTGCTGGTCTACTATATTACTTTTCTACCTATTTCTTGAATCACGATATAGCTGTATAGTAGTAGTGTTATTATCACTGGGTAATACTTTATGCTAAAGAGCCACTAGCGAGTAAAATACTGGCTCATACCTTAGGACCACTACTGTACGTCATCAGACAGACTAGAGGCTAGCCTAGCTTAAGCGGATGCACTAGACTTAGTTGTCGGCAACATCTACTGCGTTGACATTCTTAATGGGCCTCAGGTTACCAATGGGGATCTGCCAGAGTAGTCGAGTTTCATATCGGCTACCTCTCCATGATGCTGTTTTTGGTTATCTTACCGCTGATCACAAAACACTTCTCCGTGTCTGCACTGATGTGGAGTTGAACGCCGCTCTTTTCGCGTCGACATTGAAGCCATCGCGGTGGTCGAATGGTGGAAAGCCCAGTATAGTCGTCTTTGCGGTGACTCATAGCAAATCGTTGAGTTTGAGGTGGCTTTAAAATCTTTTGAGCAATCCCTCGAAAGCGTGTTACCTAGAAGAAGCGTTCACCAATACTTCGGGCAGAACTTTCCGAGCATCGCGATGGTTGCTGGCTATTCGTCATCCCAACATCCGTCTGACAGGCGTATAGCCCTTTCTATTGAACATCCTAATTACAAGCAATGGCCCCGCTAGAGAAAGACAAGGATACGCTTGTTTATACTTATCTGCATGATACCGGTTTCCAGGTACACTAAATTATCCCCATGACAAGCAATTGGAAGCATCATCGACTTGAAAGGTTTCTGTAAAAGGCAGTGAGCGGCATCAGCTCGCCCACCTTACCGCTTGGCGATGGGGGAAATGGTTAAATTCCGTCCCAAGGTCCGTGTAACGGGAGCGGCACGCGTGGAGACGAGCGGTAGAGAAGATACTAAGTCGCTATAGGGTACGACAACTACACTCCCCACAACGAGGTCAGTTAGCTCGGCACTACGCCCTGGATTCGGAGGGTCACGTTTGTGAGCGTTTCTCCGTTACAGAATAAACTCGGAATGTTTGCAGGATGGAAATATACTGATACTGATAACAAAACTTCGTAGGAAGTGCAAACCCCACACCATTATGGAGGTGGTGCCGAAGATCTCATCTTGGAGATCTTTCGCTAATCCTGGCTTAAGTTTCATCCGGAACCGGCATGGTGCGAGACTGACTTGCTTTGCCGATTGACGGGGGTCACGAGTTAATAACAGAAAAAGCAAGGCAATGCTATTGCATGAGCGAAGAAGGATACTATGTAATCGATGGGCCACTCTCCACAGCACAAACACGAACTGGAGTTTCTCAGTCCGGTGAACGAATTGCTAAGATTCCCCTTTTTGGATAAACATAGAAGCAAGGATCAGGCTCAATAGTCGTCTCCGGCTCCTTGGCACACTGTAAACTAAAGCCCGGTACAAGCTCCGAAATATGGATCCGGGGCTGAGCGGCCAGGGATCAGGATCCCAGTCTCAAAAAGACATACAATTGGATCGGGTCAAAAGCCAACCCGGCTGGACGGAAAGGGGTGTACCTGTCGATTCGATTGTTGCAGGGGCTAGTACGACGGTAGTGTACAGTAGTGTATAACTCCGTCGCCTCAGCTCGACACACAGGTTAACAGCCGCGTCCGCCCAAGCAAGGCGTCGCTTAAGCACTTGCTCGTCATAACATCAGATAGCAACCGGTCCTATTCAGCAATACCAAGTCGCCTAGTTGAGGCGCTAATATAGCAAACCTGGAGAAGATCGGCGGCACATGAATACTTACCCAGCCAAGCCACTTCGCGCCACCAACGTCGGACGTGACCAAGTACCGGTGTGTAATACAAGATGCAAGCCACCGAACTACCTGCTAGTAGGGTAATTTCTAACTACCGGATCTGGAAAGCCGCCTTGCGCATCGAAGACTCACAATAGAGTTTGTCGGCGACCTTAAAATGTGGACCAATGTTTGTTATCCAAGAGATCGTTCAAGCCGATCAACGACATACTTACAAGTGATGGGGCTGTCATGATATAGGCGTTTGGGCAATATCTTGACCGCCGCCTTGGAACACACATCGACAGATTAAATCGGATCCCGGCACTAGAAAGACTATGCGTTGTTCCTGAGCCCCAGTCAGCAGAAAATTCCCGGGTGTTCAAGACAGGGAAGATTATCGGAGCCCGGATGCGTCATCCCTGAGAACAAATACTTGTCTGTGCACATAGTATATGTGTACCATGCAGGGGTGAGATGCATGTGTACCACCAAATCCCGACCTCTAGCCCTAGGCCGCTGCGAGACAACTCAACGTCTGCAGGCGCCCGAAACTCCAAAATAAGTAAGCAGGAAGTCCAGGAGCGGGCACCCGCTTCAATCAGAAATAAGAGCTGAAAAGCACTAATGCCGGAAACCTGCCAAGACATCCGCCACATCGAGTCCAAAACAGCCTGAGTGCGGAATTATTTTTGCAGAAACGTGGTATCCAACCCTATTCCTATGTTGCAATCAGTTACGAAATGCACGACAGAAACGCTAACTGCTGTTTGAAACTGGAATAGGGTTCAGACGCTATTCTTGCAATTGGTAGATGTGGTGACAAGTAGAAAAAGAAAAGCACGACTGAGATGACAAGACATGGTCTGATATGTACCCTACATAGTCACATTGCAATCATAAGTATTTATTAGTTGAGCTGTCAGTGATGAGTTTGGTAGGACATGGATCCGTAACAATCTAAGCATATCTCGCTTCGGCTGCAGAGGACAGTATACTAAATACATCATAAACACCGTTATACAGTACAGTATATACAGAAATAAGTAGCCCCGTCTGTTCAAACGTGATTTGCCAATCACGATCCTTTCCATGGACCCAGACTAGAAATCTCCTACCGGGTGCCAGGATGCCAACACGCAGAAGTAGCAGTACGTCTGAAAAGTACGGAACCAACTTGCCTATATCAAAGAACAGATGATTAATGTCTCCGCTGACTCTCCGGCTCGGAGCCTACCGGGGGGCTTGGGTGGTGGAGATGGTGGGGAGGAAAATTGCCAATGTTATGGATGCAGCTGAGATCGATCTTCGGCCTCTTACAGGGGCTGTATGTATGTATGTATGTATGTATGTATGTATTTTCCGCCAGACTATCAAGATCAAGTTGTGTAGTAACGTTATCAACAATAGGAGGTATTGTCTACGTTTATGGGGCGAGCCCGTGAATTCCGCTCAACGCACATCGTGAAAGCCTAGGATTTGGTAGTGCTCTCAGGCCTAGGGCTGACGAATTACGCCCGAGCGTGCCGCTGGGGTTATGTCTGGTCGAACCAGAAATCTCTTCAACCTAATTTACCTCGTAGAACATCTCTGGTGAAGCGATTATCCAAGGTAGTTACCAGGGATTGTTGGGATCCTCCTATTGACTTGGTTGTTGATAGGATGACAGCTAACTACCTACCTGGTGTATTAGAGGATGCCGCCCGCATAACGCCACAAATTCAACAACCCCGGACAGGGCCATGGGCCATGGCAGATGCACCAGATCGAGAGTCGTCGTGAAGACAGAGCTAGTACAGTTTGTCGTCGATCGTTCTCCAGAAAAAACAAGATTGCGGTCAAATATCTAGCATGGTATGGGCTCTTTAACTTCTATATAAGGAGGTCAACATCGCCCTCGACTGATAATATTTCCTTCTATTCTCCAGCCCCAACAGCAACATCAGAAGCCCAATACCTTCACTCATCCTACAATCTTCAATCCTTTGTTTCCCAAACAAATCCAACCCCTTCCATCAAAATGCAGACTTCCTTCGTTGCTATCTTCGGCCTCCTCGCCGCTGCTGTCTCTGCCATTCCCACTGAGAACACTGGCACGCCTTACAAGGCTTGCCCCAGCGGTCTCTACAGCGTCCCCCAGTGCTGTGCCACCGATGTTCTCGGCGTAGCTGACCTGAACTGCAACTCCCGTGAGTCTCCCTTTCTCAGCTCGAATTCTTGAGTAGTGAGAATAGCTACGCTAACACTCGTGACAAAGCCTCTGCTTCTTTCAACAGTGCCTCCAGCTTCAAACAAGTCTGCGCCAAGGGTGGCCAACGTGCTCGTTGCTGCGTTGTCCCTGTCGTAAGCATACCTCTAGCTATTTCTTTATCCTCAACATACTAACGTCATTATCAATAGCTCGGCCAAGCCGTCCTCTGCGAGACCCCCGCTGGTCTCGGTGAGCAGTAAATGCCCGGTTTTCATAGGAGATTTGCAGGAGCACGAGTGTAGTCATATGTACATTCGAGTTTTAATGCATATAATGGAGGCATGGTCATTACTTTAATTTGGAGTGTGAGAGTGGGCTTCAACGGTGATGCTGTCTTGGGATTTGGGCTGAGGTGCATTCGTTCCTTTGTCAATGCTCCATGGCGCATTTAATTAGTTTGGAGAAAATCGGACTGTTAGTAGTTCTTAATAGAGAATAATTTCTGTCCAATAACTATTATTCGATGAGTCAGTGATCATAGTTAAAGTTACTACAGAGCTTGGTTATAGCCATTTAACGTTCTATGACACTGTTCATCACATATGCCATTCAACATTAATCTGTTCAATGTTGGATTGTGTATGGAGTAGTAATGTTGCTGTTTAATTTTCACCCTTATTTCTCATCCTCGCGATTTCGCGTTACATTAAAACAATGTAAGTGTCATGACATTAGTCAACAACTATTCACGTGTCAGCCCTTTGTTTCAGCTGTAACTAAATCACACGTCAGACATAAGAGCTAATTTCTGAAACATAAAATCTATAATTTTGAATTCCACGTGCTGTTCTCAGCGAACCCGGTAACGAACTAGACGATGGAGCTATGCAATGCACCACTAGTCCGTGGCTGCAGCCATGTCTCTCAACACCCTCATCCGCAACATGTTGTGCTCGCCATTGTGCATGCATATGCAGCCTGTGTCCCATCATGTCATATCTATCAATTCCTTCCGACTAAAGGGCTGCGCTAGAGAACAAGGCCCCCACGGATTATGGTTTCACTTCTGCACGAGAAGGCACTATACGTGGGGCTGCATTTCATTACGAGGTCGACTACCACTCTGTCTCGTGTAAATATCAGGCCATTGATACGTGAGGAGATTATTTACACGACGTAACACCCTCTGTGTAACTTCGCAATCTGGTGAACGTTGGTTGTCCTGAGATCGATGGTCCCTTAAATCTACGCGTCATATATTGCGAGCCCCGAACCTTCACGTTTGACAGTTTCGGAAATTTGGCAAACAACAATATCAAAGCCTTATTCACATACCATAATCTATTAGTGACGCGGAAGCAGTTGCCGATACTTCAGAGTCATAGGCTTCCATTTTCCAAATGTATAATTCTGTGGTACGCCTGACACAAACTGGCAATAAAAATTATTTCTATTTGCATGTAAAAGCCGATTGTCTCAGCCACTAGCGTTGAAGAACCCATGACATGATAAGACAGTGCTGTGTAACAACCAGGTTCCATCCCAATCTCCATAATAGGGTTCTGAATTCGCTTCTGTTTCTTTACTGTGTCGACCAAGGTTAGGTGGACAACAACAAGGTCCATAACATTGGTGTTCTGTTATCACCAATCGGCGTCGGTCGGAGGTAAACAGCGTACGAGACTCAATATAAAATACCCGATCTCACGCCATTTCTCGACGAATGGCGCGATTTTGGAAGCTATTCCCTGCCAAGATGGTAAATGCAACCAGAGCCGACTGCTTTTACCCGTGAGGACAAGACATAAATGGATCCGGAAGATATGATTCGTCATCATAGGACCTTATCTAAACCGTACTTCACATACATGTGTGGTTGTATTGATCTTGCCAAGCAGGGGTTACGAGGTATGGTAGTGATCGCGATCGTTCCAGAGTTTTGGTGTTGATGTTGTCGATCAATACCCCTGGTCTGCACATGGGGGTGGACGGGTCGTCCCGCCGTGCCACCACACCCGATCCCGCACCTATTGTACGAATTGGGCAACGGCTGACACCCCGTTATGGCTAGTGGCGACTCTGACAGCGCGTATTTGGCATAGCATGGTTTTTAAGCCGCACCGACGAAGACAATCTTGAATAACACACGTGTTCCTGGATTACCTATCTCAGCTTACACATCCACGAACATGAACCTGTTACATCTGAATGCACCTCGGAGTTGATTAGACTGCAATTACCAGGGATTGAAGGTTTGGAAACGGATAATAATGACCAATGCATACCAAGGCAGGCATCTCAGCTCTCTACATGATGCTGTTGTTGGTGTTCGTCACGCATAGTAATTTCTTCTTCACTAGGTGTTGAAATAACACGATGGTTTTTCGTCCTACACAGAAGCTTGGCGTACAGCTACGAGCCTACCACTAAAATAAAATAGCGAATTACCACCTTCTAAAATTCAAGAGTGAAATTAGCACTCGTATAAGAGATAACAAGAGAAATAAATGTGAAAGAATGCAAAAGGGATACAAGCCACCAAGAGATACCAAGAGAAATAAATGTGAAAGAATGCGAAAGGGATACAAGCCACCCATTGGGGGATTCGAACCCCCGTCTTCTCGTTATCCAGAGTACGCCGGAGACGAGCGAGCTAACCACTGCTCTAAATGGGCTTCGCGTGTTGTGTGAGACCAGAGATACACCCTTTGTCCTACCTTGGGTTAGTCATATGGTCTTGATAAGCATATATCTTATTTTGATCTCATAAGTAATAAGCAAGCTTTCTGGTGCGCGCTACATAGATGCTATGGCGGGAAAAGGAGGCATCTGTGTGGCACATACTATATTACAAGTGTCGACTTAGCGTGAGTCAATATGCAAGTTGTAAATTGAGACCAGAGAGTACGTTGAAAGATATCTGTAAAATCTTGAGTAATTCTGTGATCGATTGTAGGAAGAATCTGTGCCGAGAACGCCGAGAATGCAGTTCGTGCGGACCAATATCAAAGTAGTGGATATAATGCACCGACAAGCGCAGCATTGCCACTATTTTGGCTCGACAGTGTTTATTCGCGGTTAGTACAGATATCATGTGACAGCATAGTCATATCGCAACTGTCACTTGCGGCTTGGGCTCTGGCGTATTAATTTTAAATAATAGTGATGATCTGGAGTGGACAGCTTTCCAGCTCTTTTCCCACATCGTCGCTTTGTATAACCCCGAATCCAATCCGTCGAAAGAGACGTCTGTTGCGCAGAGCATCCGGAGCCGCGACAGGTACTTCAGATAATGGGTCAACCTCGCGAAGGAACAGCCCATAAGCCCGCTCTTCTCTCGAACCAAAGCTCACAAGTGCCATCTTCAAGAAGTAGATCCTGCCGCCAGACTCCAGTCCTTCAGAAGGCGAGTATAGAGGAACATCGGGGTAGATCTGAATATCGAACCGCGCTAGTTCCGGACCTCCGGAAGGTATTTCAATCTTGTCTCCGGGTTTGAACGCTGCCCAATCGATGGTTTTTGGCCAGGGCGTATCGTCGCGAACAGACACAAAGTACCCCTCACTCCCTGGAGGCGGGTCTTGAGTTTCGGTATGAGAATGCCACTTGATGTTTAGCGCTAGAAGCTTGCTCCTGAGCGTGACATAACCACCAGAGACCATACCCCTGGGATCGCGTGTGCTGGGATAACACGCTATGTCGAGGACTTCCGCTTCGGGCTTCTGTTTGTATCTCTGGTCTAGGAGCTGCCATTGGATACGACAAAACTCTACAGAGGCCCAGGACCATGTGGGTGGTTTAGAATCGAAAAATCTGTCAGTATGTGTTCTTCTTCCTGGTTGACTTGCTTGCCACATCAATCCACTAATGATTTCAGATGCCCAGATACCAGCGTAATATGTACCAAGGCTACCAAGCTCACTGAACAGCTTGGCCAGAGCAGAAATGGCGGGTAGTCGATCCCGATCATAAGTCAATCCTCGGGGAATGTAACTCTGCATTGTCGCATACCAATTGGCTATCCCCTTTGAGGAATCGCCTGCAGAGGAAATGATGTGGGACTTGAACCCAAATATTTCCTTCTTCCAGTTCAAATGCACGAATCCGCATTCACAGAGTACGTCACTTTGACATTCCCAGATAAGCTCATCCTCGGTAAAATGTACCAATCGCGGCGACAAGATCTGCTCCTGAAGCATCCAGGCCCTTTTCATACCCGGGAGTTCTCTCACTCGCTCACCTGCTAACGATGGATTTGGAAATGCTTGAAACGGGCCATGATCGAGGATTTGCCTCACGTGGATGGTATATGGCCGCTTATTATGAATGCCTGATATCTTGTACGTATCAGAACGTGGTTGGAAAAGGCCTTCTGAACTCCCAGTAGCTCCAGTAGCAGCCAGTGTGAGATAGGCATTCTGATAGACAGATGACATCTTAGCTGCCTGTGTGTCCCAGTCTTGAAAATCGTCTTGAATAATGCAGAGACTGTCTATCCAGATGAACCTGACACCAAGAGCCCTCGTCACGTTTATGGCTTCTTGAAAAGTTTTGGGAAGGGCAGACCATTCAATTGACTTCTTGAAAGTCTCATAGTTTGATTTGGTAGTCTTGATACTCAGCGTGCCACCCCAGCAATGGCTAAGGGCTATGTATCGTTTGTCTGCATCTGTTTTCCAGATAAACTCTGCAGATTCGATCAGGGCGGGTGCGACATCTTCAGCAACACTGCCAATATACAACAGGCGATCAGGAATATCAATGGAAGAGTTGTCATTTGAAACACGAGAACTGAGTCGGCATTTCTCATGGTAGTGCTCACACATGGCAAAACACATTTCGATAAACCTTCTGGAGTATTCCAAAGAGGGTTGTGAGACGCACCAAGCCGAGGCGCCGAGCAGAGGCCAGGGAGAGTCCCCATCTACCAATCATCATAAGTGCTCGATTAACGAATATAACATAGGGAGACGCCCTACCGCGTTCTGTATGAAAATGTAAGGCTAGGGAGGTCGCACCACCACAATACACCATGACACCATCCTGTCTAGTTGGTCCATAATCGAAGCTGTTCGTAATGTGCAGATCCCTACGTACAGCAGAATCGTTGAGGGTTTTGGCAAAGTGCTTGTAGCCTTTGTTTATAATTTGGCAAGTGGGACATCCCGCCTTGGCTGTCTTTCGGAGTTGCGAGAGCGGAATTTCAATATCGAGGTAATAACATTGTTCTTCAGCTCTCCAGGTTTGGGGGACCAAATCGTTGCATGAAGAACACTTCGGAAGACTCAGGAGCTTACGAACTTTGCTTAGCATACGCTTCGGAACGGTCACTTGCGATGGAGGGCTTTGCATGAGACGGTATGCCTCTGATATTGTGATTGATTCTCGAGTCGGAGAGAAAAAGCTCGGCCAATCTGGGAAATCCATGGTACTCTTGGCCCTTATTGCTAGGGCGGAGCCTGTATAAGCCGATAACGCGCACTGGTAACTGGATATGCTTCGGTAGGCATTATGGAACCTAGGTCTAGTAGTAGAACCTGTATCCGTACCTGGCAACGGGGCAGAATGTAGAGTGGTTGGAATCTGTCAGATGAGGTTGAGAGTCCAGAGCGTGATGGAGTGGAGCCAGAAATGGGTTACTAGCAGGGGTGATGTTTTCCTTGTTAATATCACGTGTGTGGGCTGGTATATATTTTGGCCTTGTTGGTGGTAGGTATTTCACAAACTACTCTGTCGGAAATCTTGAAAACAAGACACTTGTACAGATAGAGGCTATACATCTCTTTCATTAGATACTCGACAATCATCAGCTAACTCACATGGCCTAACTAACTAAAATTTCTATACGCCACGCTACCGGGGATTAATTCTTCATTACTCTATATCCTAACCAATAATCTATGGGGGTATTCGAAATGCAGTACCTATATGCAACGCAAACAGAACTTTTACCATTACCATAAACATAACGAGCCAGCCACATATCCTTCTTTTACCTCCCTTTTCCCGGAAACGTCATTAAAGAAATGCCTGGCGAACTTCGCCCACTGATATCCATTGATTCGGCATACAGCCGATTGATGTCTCGAAAACTCTGGTGCGCTGGGGGTGTGGGTTGGTATTCAGGCTGGGAATCCATTTGCGTGTGTCTGCGCGGTCGCGGATACGATCCGCTAACACTCATCTTCCTCGGTCGCATCTTGGGTGGTGGCGACGACAAGGGTGTTGAGCCCTGCGATGATATGGACGGGGTAGAACTGATGGAGGACTCGGAGCCTCTGTTGCTGAGGGAGAAGACACTCGGCCGTCTCGCCGTTCGTCGGCTCTCCTCTTCATCGAGGCGCAATCCTTCGCCGAGCTCCGAGAGAATGTCTTGAACTGATCGCCGCTTGTCGCTCTGCTGCTTCCCTAGCCGCCTTTCCCACCATCTCCGGTCATATTCTGGCGGCGAATAATCCACAAGCGTGTCGAGAGCCTCTTCTACCTTCTGCAACTTATCCTCCTCTAGCTTTAGAGGAAAGTGCTCCGAGGCAAGCTCCAAAAGTGCGCCAGCATCGCGCACTTGTCTCTGTCTGCCTGCAGTTGATTCGTGAAGGCCACAGGCGTCGGCCTTGAAGACGAAGAGGTCTGCGAGGGAGATATAGGGCAGCTTCTTGATGTCTGCAACCGGCTGAGCTGAGCTGGGTAAGTAAGGGCAAAGCCACTCAGGCGTGATCTTAATCTCGACTATCCAGCCGGCTGGGTGCCGGTAGAATATGGCTTGCGCCTTCTCGGCAATAATTCCCCTTCCATGACTGAGAAGGGTCTTCTTTACTTGACTTGGCGATGCCGACGTGGTGATGAACTCTATGCTCTAATGAACCCGGTTAGCATCCAATGCCCCGCTAAGCATCGCATGTCCTGGACCTACTTCGCAAGAGCCGGGCTGTTCTAGGTATTTCTTGACGGCTAAGTCGCCGATGAGGGCAATTCGGATGTTGGCGAGCCCAGCCACACCTTGCATCAGGTGAATCACCGATAGCGCAGCTTGCTCTAGATCGGCGATGGACGGCCGGGCCTTACCTGACGACAGGTGCGGCATGGTGAAAGGAAGATCGTAAACCGGTGCGCCAATGAAACAAGCATCGTGATTGCTCAAGCAGCCATTTTGATCGGTTTTAAGTTAAATAGCAAAGGCGACGGACTTCAAACATTAAACCGAACCTGCTGAATTGGGCCGGTATTTGATACCTGACGTACCTAACTAGGTAAATTCGGTACCTTAAAACAAGGGTTATGACCAATGAGACGCAGGGATCGGCTGTATAATTGAGATTAGTCTTACCTCGTTCGCACCCTGAGGGCTGATTGTTCCCCCTTTATACCCCCTGCAATAGCGATTCCCATAACTGTCAGACGGATCCTTCGAGGCAGATCACAAAGCGGCCGAGTCCTTGAAGAGCATGCGATAAAAATTTTTCTGTGCCTAGAAATAGACAGCCGATTGGAATTCCTGTCGCATTGCAACAGTTTGATTGATTACAGAAGACGGGCTGACGTATCGTCGCTCAGGGTGGCTGTTTTGGGAAATGAAATAGACCCGCCGAGACCAGGACAAGCCGCGAGGGTTGGACACCAACTCGCAACAGGCTTACAAAAACACGGCGAAAGACAACAAATAGTGTACCCAGTCCCGAGGATACGGATGATACGCTTCATGCACGCAATTGCAGGAGACTGCCGGCCATCTCTCTATTCAATCCCTCATATCCGTTGTTAATTTCCAATCGTCTGTGCGCAAGTAGGTAAAGAGGCAACCGGGCATTGAGAGGGTTGCTTACGAAAGAGCCAGCTCTTGAGCCATAGGCGCTAGGAGGACTACAGCATGTTGAGGTGCAACGTGTCGAGCTTCTCTCTGAGCAAACATGTGTTATGCCCTTACTTCGAATTCAGCAAGCCGTCCGGGACCAAGTCGGAGCCTCCCTTTTGTTGTGACTCGGTGCACATAAGCATATATATCGCTCAATCGTTCTGTGTGAGCGATACACTGAAATCGACTTCGAAGGTATCTGACTCATTTGCCGTAGCGAGCCTCGTCATTCAGGCGTCCATCGCACAAACAAAATTGGCTTGAAGCCTCATCAAAGATGGTTTTTTAGTGATACATACACCGGACGCCCCGCCCGTGCCTTAAAGTTTGGAACGACATACTCGAGCGACCGTGTCATAGTCGTCGTCAGCAATGGGTTGAAGCGACCTTTCACTACGTTCTATCAATCGATAAACTGTCCTCGCGACAGAGCGTTGAGCTACCACGGACGAAAGGATGAGGCTCTGACCGGTGTAGGTGCTCTCGTCTACGGAAGCCGATCGATCTAGGTATACCTTTGGCCGTCGTAATCCCCATTATGGCTAAAAATGCTCCGTTCTTTCTATCAGGGGGTATCCTCGCAACAACTGCCAACGCGTCGCTTAGTTGGTGAATGTGCAAAGGGCCGATATCTGCAAACAGTTGAAATATTCTGCATGGTGAGTCAAGAGATAAGATAATGTGTGTCTGGGAAGTTGGTCAAGGTCTGCTCTCGATGAGTTCATAAACGTCTCAGTGAGAACTCACTCGACTCAGGCTTAGCTCACTTTCTACATCTCGCACGTGATACGAGAGAAAACCTCAGAGTGAGCCCGGTTTTATGGGCTTGGACTCATGTGATCGACGTAGACTACATCCGCTAGCCAAGGCTGGTACCTATTCTATCCTAGGTATTTCTTAAGGGCAATCACAGAACTTTGCTCGAGGCGGTCTGACTTTCCAATTATTTGGTGGAACGTTACGGATTACTTTAGCCGGGACCAGACGTTCGTAGTGGTACTGTAAGTAAAAGGTGTTGCGCTTTGTCGCCACCACTTATCGGGACCACGTAGACATTGGTGGTATACGCTGATATAACTATGGTGGGCAAATGAATTGCCCATAGAAAATACTATCTTACCAGCGGCTCTCGAGCTCGGATGCAGCTCGGATGTTGACAATTGGTAGTAGGTATTGAAGGCATTCTTATGAACATCGCAGCGGAGCATGATCAGCCAACTGTCTCCATTGACACATATTAACCGACCCAATTATACTACCCGATGTCGCATCGCTCTATTCAATACGAGGTTTATACGGGAAACTTCATGCTGTCCAGCTCGCCTCACATGCTACGATGCCGTGAGCATTGTCATGCCATTAGTCGTGATTGGGGCGCATAATCGAAACCATGGCTGAGTTGCCGCTGAGCGGTGAAATAGAGAAAATATATATAATCGTGCCCGTGGTCCTGCAACCGCTTTTATAAATTATGAATCATCCGCTCAGGTCCTTACTATCACCTACCTCCACAAATTGTTGCCTCAACGCCAATTAGAAGCCCGCGTCTCTACAAACCGAACTCATTAACAATGAAGAACTTCTTGGCCCTCATCGCCTGGCCTGCCGCGGCGCTCGCTGCGTCTATCCCAAGAGCGCTGGACACGCCCACCGGGCCATTTGCTGCTGGTGCTTGGAGGATCGCGCAGGACACCGATATCTTCTTCTTTGGCACCGCGATTAACGCCAGCGGTGGCAAGTTCTATATCAACAGGAACACCAGCACCTACTGTCCGGAGGGCGTCTCGGGCCTGGACTGTTCGGTGTACTCGGGAACGGGGACCACCCTCGTCATAGGCAACGGCACTGCCACAATGTCTCTCCAAGTTTCCGTGCCCGGCGGCCAGCAAGGCAAGTACCTACCCAGTCCTATTGATCTCTACGGGGACTCCGGCCTCAACTAACGCACTAACTCTGCCTACAGTCTACATCGGTCCGGATGGTGCGCTATCTTACACCCAGGCTCACTCTGCTGCCATGCCGGCGAACTCTACCGTGACCGGGTTTTCGCGTGAACGGAGCGAGTCATTTGGCGCACCGGTATACCTGTATAGCTCCCTCTCGTCCTGGTGGCTGTGCCCTGTTTCTGAAGGTGAACCGCGAGAGAGAACCTACCAGATCTTCGCCTCAAATGCAAACCCTGGGGATTGCTATAACACGCAGATCAGAACGTATACTCCAGGCGCAGGCCATGTTTGGCAATATGCCTAAGCGTACTCTGTTCTTAGCGTCTTGAATAACCACCTATACAGAAGTTAAATTAATGCCGTCGTAATAAAACATGATGATTAAGAAGATGAGACCTATTGTTTATGATGCTTTATGTTCATGACTGTTCAAGCCCTTCTTTTCGATTTCTAAATGCTGAAGTGAATGTTAGTCGAGGCTCATGAGCTCCTCGTCGGCATGTACTAATGCTTATCAACTGCTTTGGAATGTGCAATCGACGCATTCTTCGCTTAGTCTTAGTATTTTCGTTTATGAAGAGATACAGGGTAAAACCGACGAGTTGGCTTACGGAGGGCAGCATCACGAACTAGCCGACGTGTACATCAATAAACCTTGCACTAGCTAGCGACGAAAACTTAACGTACTCGGAGTTTCTTCGATAGTCTTAAGACATCGCCTTGGCCCTGAAGGCGTTCAACCAAATGCCAATACATATTCTTATTGACATTTCTCACTTGTTGATGCTTATGAGTAAGTCCATGAAGGGAAGGCGTGGTAGTGCACTTGCTTCTGATGCACAAAGTAAACGAGCAACTGCTTTTTCATGGCTGCATTTATTCTCTGTTATAGAAGGCGAGGATCCCTTGCTTGTAATGAAGCTTTTAACTACCAAAGTAACGGCCAATAGCTGGAAATGATCTTGATTTCATCCTGGTACGTGCAAACCAAATTGTCACTATTCCTGAAACTCTTATAAAATGAAGTAGGTGTAGTGGGAGCTAGGATGAACTTTGATAGACATAACCCCAATCACTACCGGTGATCTGGCAAATCCGCTAGAAGCTCTTCACGATAAAAAAACAAGGCGGCTTACCCTTTGGATCTATGTACCTACAGCGACTATATACTCATTTCAATGTATCCGAATTCCAAAAGTGTATCATCACCAACCCCTTTCACAATGCGGAGCATATTGACCGGTTTTGGAATGCTAGAGCACCGCAAAGAGGAGGAGACTTCTCGAGAAGAGGATGAAGATAGTGGTCACTCAAAGGAGGAGACCAAGAAAGAAGATGATGAAGACAGCAGTCGCACAAGTGACTCAACGAACACCCCTAATCCAACCCCTTCCTCGACCGATTCCTCGAGCGGCGATAACCCGTTCCCGTTGGACTCAGTCCTGAGCCTGCCGCCCCCAGTCTTGCTCGCGCCGATTCGCGGTACCGTCATCAGGCGCGCGCACAGAGGCCCGGTCTATCGCCAACGTCATCAAGCTACGACGGACAAGTCCCGAGAAGAATCCCACCAGCCTGTGCCCGACCGGCGACTGGGGCAATGCTCGGAGGTCGCCGTGCCGCAGCCGGCATTCTCGCTGCCTCATGGCAACGATGCCGAGGACATCGCCCCAGAACGAGGAAGTGTCCTAGGGGATAACTGGCTACGGGCTCGCGTCGAAAGGCCATCGACGCCATCGTTGCCTATCCCGTTGACGGGTCGGAACTGTGTCGTAGATTCATTTGTCAGCGACTCCTCCGACTCTCCCGCACACCACCGCTCGAGCGAACCTCAGTCTCCGGCCTTTTCGGAGCTATCGAACTCAACTATTACCCTCGGCAGAGACGGCTTTACAACCACCACCACCACTACCAACACGAAGAATGAGTCCCCGTCCCCGATCCCATCTCCGCCACGCAAGCCCGCAACAGAACCGGCCAAGCCGCGCTATACCCACGGACTCGCAATGGCCCGTGCAGCAGGGCACCTGAGTATCGCCGGACTCCATCGAACGCCGCAACTACCGCGAGGGCCCCCACGCAGCGACAACAGAGACGCACGCGCAGATCCAATGGCGGTGGTCCCGGCATCGAGGCAGGAATATCCAGAGAGGGACCGGCTCGTGGAACCGTGGCGGGACGACCAGCGCGAGGCGAGGGCATATGTGCGTCATGAAATTGGCCCGGCGCTGGGAAGAGATAAGTTATGGTTTCATCAGGACATTCGGAAGGGGTACGTCGATAGGACGATTAAGCAATCTGATTGTGACAAAAACTTGATGGAAGAACGTATGAAGGATTCCATCGGGACGGACAAGGAAACTTTGGTGTGGCGTCCAGTGCCGCGCTCTGGATCGTTCGGTCCTGGTTGGGTTTTCTTGGACCCTATACATGGTTGGATTAGATGTTGAGGTGTGGTCTGACAGGTCTAAATAGCATGTTATTAATGAGCGATATTTGAATTTATTCCGGCATAGGGTATATATACAGCGAAGGGGCAGAGAAGGGGATCGAGTAGAGAGTGTAGGATAAACGACCAGAATATGACCCATAATGCCATGCTCTAACATGCGAGTTCTATATTTTCCCACTTTGTTTCACATCATAATACTCGGTTTAGAAGTGAGGATTAGGTAAAGCGGTTGTGATTTCTGTTTTCCGAAAACCGGTCGCATTAGTTTATTGAATTAGCTTATAGTAGCCAGCAGCCCTTACTGCAAAGATACGAAGCTACAAGTACAATAGGACGAGATCATCACCATCGATGGGACGATGGATGCGTCATTAAGATCGTAACCCTCCCTGCCCATATCTCATCTCTAGCAATCCGTTGATGCCAGAGCATTGAAGCAAGTAAAGCATTCTTTCCTCTCTATTCTTATTTGTTTCGCGGAAAAGGATAAACAGACTGAAGAGGAGCGAGCAAAGCGTCCACTCCAATGCAGGTCGTCCACTGACCTCGACAACTTGGTTCTTGCAACTTGGGGAGCCGTCAAGGATATGAGCGTATTTCAATCATAGGAAAGCTGACGAAAAACGTAACCAATGACAAAACGCTGAAATGCCGCCCTCTAACCCGATCGCCTGACAACGCCTATTTGGACCTGTATTTACGAGGAACCGTACATTACTTCGTTTCCTGGTCTATGCAAGTCGTCGTAATCAAAGTAAGACGTGGTCAATTAGATGTGAATAATGATTGAGACATTAAGTTCTTTCCGCCTGTTTAGGCTAGTGTAAAGGTAGATTGAGTAATAGTCATGGGGTTGTGGTAGACCTCAAAGCGAATTAAGGATTGTGTCCGGTTTCTCGCTAGCGCAAGTAAAAAGGTTGATGTGATGGTCGCCCCGAGCGGCGCATCCCAAAATCATTCGATGCGGGTGAAACGCCGTGGTAGCGATAGGAGCGCCTCGATTCTGTTGTAGGAAACTTGAATAGGGTTCCATTCGAGAAAGCTCATGACCGTCGAGATTGAACACTTTGACGGTATGGGCAGATGTACCGCTACGTAAAACGTTAGTAACGCCCGATCTGAGATAGAAGTGAAAACTTACACTGAGAACACAGGCAGATGCTCATGTGTACTGGCCGTTCTTAGCGTATCGCGCGAGGCCTGAATAACGCGAAGAGGGTTGTCCATTCGAATGTCCCAGAGTTTGACTTTTCCGTTTCGGCTAGCGGAAAGAAGCTCACGCTGGCCACCGCGCTGCATGTGTACATTCCGTATCCACTGTCTGTCAGAATCATCTTTCCATTTCTTGACCATCGATTCCTGAGGCCGTAAACGAGTGTCAAAGACTCGGACTGCTCCATCACCAAAACCAGCTACAAATATGTTGCCGGTCATTTGATCTGAGGTCAATGATGTGACACACGAACCCGAACGGGCAGGAATATCTGCCACACATGTCTCGGATGCCGCAGCCCACACTCGAATCACGCGGACGTCTCCTGCAACGAGAACTCTTCCTGTCACCTGTTGCCAGTCAAACACCATGCCAGAGTTGACATTGCTCGGAACCATGTGGGTCAGAGCTCGCCAAGCGGACGCGAGTTCAATAGTGTTGGCAGAATCATAGTTTCGATAGATTCTTAGCACACCGTCAGATGATCCAGTCATTAGAAATGCGGTGTCGTCCTCGTTGATGAATTTCATGTCGCTGATTTTCGAGCCCTCGGGATTGCCGTTAGAAAAGCGATGTAACCTGTTTTGCTTTTTCCAATCCCAAACGTAGACTGTGTTACTATCGTCGGCAACCGCAAGGTGATCTTCGAATTGATGGAAGGTCATTTTGGTCGGTTGAGCACCGTTGTTCATGATACAAAGCTGGTTATTCCACCTGTGGCTGCCAGCGTACTGTTTCTGGGGTTGCGTCTCTCTCAAGATCGCTTCGTTGCGAGATCGTCTCCAAAGACGTTCATTATAATCCGTACTGCCTGGTTCTTCGGCCTCACTAGGTTTCATTTGTGGTTCGCGGAAATATTCGATGGACCAGTCTAAGAACGTGCTCTTTAGAGGCAATGAAGGTAATGCATCCAAATTACGTGCCTGAAAATCACCAGACACAGGCTCAGCAGCTACATGATAATGAGCTGGAACGGTTGCTAGATCGTTCTGCTCTGGTGGAGCAGTCCAGTCTGCCGGGTATCGCAGCTTCTGGGACAGATTCCGGGTAAGATCAGGAGATGGCATTGGAGTTGAATTAGTTAACTTATCGTCACTACCCCATATGCCTGGTAGCTGGAATAAGAGGCTAGCAGTTCGTTTCAGCAGGCCGGGAGAGGGTTCGGGTTGAGTACTGTACGGGGTTGCTGCGCCGATCATGCTATTTCGCGAGGTGGACGACTGCTTCTTGTGACTTCGAGCCCTCTGTCGCTTGTGAATTTCGTCGGCCAAAACTTGGGCCTGGAAACCAACAGTGGAGTTTAGTAGCGCATTGTGCACATAATCTACAATGATTGTCGCATCTCGCTGGACTTCAGGGTGAGGATCAACCGTCAAAACAAGAATATGCTTCCAACAAGCTGCGAACACTGTGTTGTATGATAACCCTGGAGCAGTGGCTTTTAAAGAGCCATCCATGTCCCGGGATTCAGAGCCAGAATAAGGCAGGCCTATTCTATAATCTATGCCATCGTCGGTGTGGGGATGCCTGGTGTATTCTTTCTCCTCCAGTAGCTGTTCAAACGCTGCGACCATGAACTTATTTTCGTAGCGAAGCACGAAATTGGATAGGAACACAAGTAATTCTTTTCGCACGAGGGGACTTCCGTCATTAGCTACGTCAAGTAGTGTCCAGGCAATGGATTCCTCAATTCGGGCCACCTCGTCAGTTAGATCGGGTATGCCCAAGAAAGTTGTCATTGCATGGACAACCGCTGCTCGGACTTCGGGAGTGGCGTCTTTGGTAAGATTTGATAATTTTGTCGGTGCGTTCTCCCTAATACCTCTCCATTTTGCATCGGGGAGATCATGCCATAGCTGGCTAATACAAAGGCAAGCCCATTGCCGCAGCAATGAATTTTCTCCGTTGTTGAGATGGGTCAAGCAGTAGGTCATGACATCAGTTTGATTGCAAACGACTTGGCCAGGCTTGTACCCCTTGCACAGCATAGCGAGTACGAATGCGCACATTGCCTTGTGCTCGTCGATGTTAGAGACTGGCAGGGCTTCAGACGGTTTAAGTATGGCCGCAAAGTAGTTGTAACCGCTGTCCTTTATCAGGTCTGGTTGACAGGTGATGTCGACAGCGAGAACACGCGTCCAGATGAAGACCATGACTGGCTTCAGCTCCGACGCGGCTGACTGTAACAGTTTAAGGACATAAGGGAAGATGCCGATGCTCAGAGCAAGCTGAACCGCCCAGGGACCTAAATCTAAGAACCTACCGAGCAAAATGAGAGCGCGAACTCGATGTTGCTGGCTAAGCAATACCTGGAGAACGACAGGAAGCTGCTCCGGTGGCTTTTGCAACAAGGCGTCACCTCGACCGAGGTAAACCTCGAATGCGGTAAGTTGCTCGGCGAAGAAAGTCGAGCTTTGATATTCGTATTCAACACCTTCACTTTCCTTCTTTTCTAGCATTGGCAACTGAGCTAGTGCCAGATCAACTGCAAGGTCCCAGCTTTCCCAAAGAGGGTGCTGATGGGTATCAGGCAGTGCTGGATACGACTGGGGATGGCACCCGTAGACCATCATAATTCTCTGGGCGAGAATAAAATTCCGAAAGAGAGCGGCAACCATTAGGTCTTGCCGGAAAAACTTTCGAAAAAGTTGTCGGGGTAGAGAGGTCCATGCGATAGTGTCGGTGATAGCAGTGAAAATCCAGTTGAGTTCTCCGAGAGGAGTCCGACGTTCTTGCAACCGGCCGGGGAGCTTTTTAGCGCGCTCTGTCGTTAGATTTGTCTTCAGAGGATTCTGTAACACGAAGAACCATAACGCCATTTCTATTGGTGTCGTGAGACACGCCGTGAACAGGTCGGCGGGTAGTAGAGGGTTTGTTGGGAGGTTTTCTTTTACGGCACAAGCTGCGAGGTGAAGATACGAATCGAACTTCACCTTCTCGTAGTTTGGATCCGCGGCCGCAGTGGCATCCTCTTCATCCTGGTGTTTCTCCACGAAGCGGTGATAGTTATTAAGAATATTGCCGGCTTCCGAGCAATCCCAGACGAACACAGTAGGGCTTTGCAACCACAACTGGAGGTCATATAACGATATGGGAATATACTGGGTATAGTTTTTATTGAAGACCCATATCTCACCTGATGCTGTTGGCTTGGGTACCCCATGGCCGTTGTAATGTAGCAACACCCGTTCGTCCTTCGCATTTCTCCGGAGGGACATGCAAAACTTCTTAGTCTCCTCGATGGAAGGATCGAGGTACTGCTTGTATCGTGTCCGGACAGATATATTCTCGTACTGCGCCTGAAGAGACTTTCCTATACTCTCTAGGGCTTTTGGAGCTGGGGGTATGAAAGGATCCTGCCAGGCTTCGAGTTTGGCGCCTGGATTGGTTTTCAGCTGGTCTGGCGGTTCAACTCCGATGTTGAGACATACCGCGAGAGCAGCTGACACGGTTTTTAAACGATCCCGCATACGCCAGTCCTCGATCTCGTAATGCGGCGCCTTAGGTTGCCCAGTTGTCTCGTGGCGCTTGTCGGTGAAGTACATGTACCAATTCTGTTCCAAGTTAGGGATGTTCCAAATATTGTATCAACTGAGTGTAGCGACTGGGGGTTTCAAGGACTTAGGTGCCTATAACAAGCGGAAAGTATGACGCGCCGCCAATAAGAACTGACGTCGAGACTGGAGTGATCATTGTCGAAGACGGCCAAGTGTAGCCTGGATAATCGGAGTCTCGGCGACAATTTCAAGAATGAATATACTAAGAGAGAATCAGGTTCACTTACACTTGCTAATTGTGTTATGATGTCTTCGGACTGATAATGATCCTCGAACCCATGCCTTGCGCCCCATTCATAGATCTCGTCCTCGACGGGCTCTGGTTCGTCACGCCTCACGGCATAATCGCTCTTGGATCGTAGTAGGGGTGGCTTCGGACGCTGAGGGCGGCCATGTGCGCCATCATCATGGGAAGTTATGATAGAAAGTTTCTTTTGATCTGACGGCCGTTCGGCTACTCTAAGGTCTGAGTCGCTGCTATCTGCGGCGCTTTCCGGCCGACTGTTTATCGGTTCGGTGCCCCGCTTCTTCAGCGGCTGGACAGCATGAGAGCCGTCGAACTCGGCGGCAGACATGCTATTAGGGCGAGAGTGTGAAGGCATCATAGCGCTGGGAGCAACGGGTTCTGGGTTGCTGTTCGTCGATCGCTGCGTGGAGTGACTCGGCGAAAATGTCGTTGCAGTGTGGGCGGTATTTTTGGTATAGTAGGCGGCCGACGGACCAGCTTGGGGCCCGGGCGACGACGACGTAGCAGCCAACGTTTGCTGCCTTTGGTGGGGAGTATATGCGCTCTGATGATAGTGATGCGCCGTGACAGCGGTCATGGTGAATGATTGTTGCGCTCGCAAATATACGACACGCCAATACACACGCCTCGGTACTAAGTAGGTAGGATAACGGAGTTGGCCGCTTAGTAATGCAGAAGGGCAGCAAGCTACCCTAGGCCAGGTTCAGACGCATGGGGCGACTCCGAATAATGCCTGAGGAGTGTCAGGTGAAGTTGGAAAGAAAGCAGAGGAAGAGTCTTGCGGTTTAGAGAAAAGCGAGGAGGTCGATGTTTAGTCGGGCTTGAGTCGAAGTCGGTCTGGAGGTCTGGATATCCGGGTAGGTCCCGTCGCCAACTCGCCCCCACGGTACCAGGTAGGTTGGCTAAGCTGACCTACTAGCTGCTACTGTAAGACTTGCTAGGTAGCCTTAGGCACCAGCTGGGACCGCATTAAGACCGGATGTAGTAGGTAGGGACGCGTGAGATTGCAGGTGGTAGTAGGTAGGTGTGGTGTCTGTGTCGGGGTCTCAGAACACACGTCAGTGTGAGTTGTACTGCAGCAAGCTCCCAAACCCAAAAGCCTAGAATAGCGGTGGAACTGTCAGCCCGCCCGACCAATGAGAGCCAGCTGATGGCTGCTGAATATTGTAGCTGTAGTACTGAACTTCGGTGTAATCGGGCCAATTGACGATAAGATAGGTACCGCTCTACAAGTGCTGTGCATACCTACATGTTTTGATGCGTGCGTGTCATATGTCAAAACACGCACTCTGTAATTCTCATTAGGTACAGAGCGCGTTAACCTGTGTAATCGAACATGCCGTATGGATTTTGGTACTAGGCGTATTGTGGGTTTTAACATATTTCTCAACCTTCGAAAATATGTCTAGTCTCACACCTCAAGCACTCTTCTCCTTTTGTCCGAACTCGAGATCAAGTACTGTCATAAGTTGCTGATTGACGCGAATGTTTGTTCAACCAACAGGGGATGACATCGAGAGAGATTAATAACTTACACAAATGAAAATGAGTATCGAAGCCAAGACAATTTATAAAACTTCTAGAAAGATTTGCATAGTGATGGGGACGGGACGAAAGCATGTGATATTGAATAGGAGTTCAGTTGTTCATCTAGTAGCTAACTGAATTTCTATTGATACCATCATAGCCACTTACGCCTGTTTTTCTTAAATTAAACTCGCCTTTTCAAGTGAAGTAAAACCTATGCCATACGGAAGAAAGCATAGCACTCTTTAGAGATGCATCATTGTTACTTCGGATCCGTTTTGAGGTAGTTTTGCTATTATCGTTGCTCTTACTAGGGCGTCTTATCATGTAGGTAGTTTCGCCGTGATACCTAATCCAATGAAAGGTATCAAACCAAAAGCGATAATGGGCGGTACTGGTTACGTAAGTAGTATCAATGTCCATCTTATATGGTCTCAAGATTCCAGGTTATAATGATAACTATATATGACTAGGAAGCGTGTCAAAGTGATAACGATGCAACCTCATGTAGGATGCTTAGGACAGGTGTCGAGGTGACCAGACCCCGGCAGTTTTCTAATATCTCGACGTAGGCATTCGGTTTCATGCCTACCAGCTCAGATCGACCATTGCAGAGAAACTATATTAAATTGCGTGTCGCAGAATATTTGGCAAGCCAAATCTTTCTTTGTTCTAAACTTCACGCCTAAGTAGTCAATACCTGTTCACCTAAGGCAGCACACCTAGTCAATCTAACACTGCGGCGTACTGTTGAACGCATCACATGAATTTATGATTCCCCGCTGGCGTGATGACGGGCAACCTATAATAGACGACTTGGTGGGCTGGTAAATTTAGTACGAAGCTAGGGGCGCTCAAGTCCGAGTTCCTGCGTTAGATTACCTAAGTAGGTACTTCTCTGTCCTTGGAAAGACAATGAATTCGGATTATGGATCATGACGTTTATGATGGTCATATCGGTGCATGGTGAACGAAAAAAAATATATGAAAAGAAATGTGATATATATATGTACGCTGCAAGTAGTATGCTGCCTGAATGATGGCTATAATTCATTTTTGGCAACCTGAGACGTTCCCTTGTAATTTTCCGGGGCTTTAATAATACTTATGTTTTTTTTCTGCCCTTCGATTTTCCCTACAGTCTGGCTCAGCCTTCCCCTGCTCCCAACTTCATGAGATGGTGGATCTTCAGACCCTCCAAGGTGCTGCATAATACGCACCAAACTTGAACGCTAACCATTTTGTAGCGACCTCGAAACCACTGAGCCAATCACAGCTTTCGAATCTTGGGCTAAGAGGGAAGGTATCTGCAAGGAGCGCAACTTGCGCTCCGTTTTTAGATGGGGTAGTCCCCCTGATTCCCGGCCCCCGAGAGTGGGAATTCCACACTCAACCCAGCTAGGTAGGTGGAGGCTAGCAGATGCACTACACTACCTACGATATCGCTGTAGCGTATTCAACCTTCTAGAAGTGCGACGCCAGGGACCACTGTCACGCTAAACCCTTTCACTATTCGACCACTGTTCCCTTCCAAAGTGCCCCCCGATACTCCCCAACCATGTCCGGCTGGCGCTGCTGAATTTTGGAAAATTGTCGCAATCCCCGACCAACCAACCTCGCTGCCGGCCTCTCTCCTAACTTTCCCAATCCTCCACGATCCTCCCATCCCACCTCTTAATTTCCATTTTGGCTTGCCGCGCAAGGTCGGGACCAGAGCGACTCTGCAGCAGCAACACGACTTACCATGACCAATTAATGAACAGATACCCTACTCTCCGTCGCTTTTGATCCGAAACGGCATCCAGTACACTGCTCGCAGCGTCGAGAGCCGCCTGCTTGTTTTCTCAGTTCCGGCAAACGACCATTCGTACGCCTGCTCTGATCTGCTCGCATTGTCCTATCCTCGCATTGCTTGGCCTTGCAATTGCGACTATTCGAGCCTTGTCACGGAGGCATCCGATATTCTGCCCAGACTGCAACCAATGATAGAGAGCTCAAACTTGAATTCGTCCTCGACTGTTGAAACTATCAGACACGCACGGTATTGGGTATTCGGCTACCAGTTTGAAGTCTAACCTCTCGGTTGTCAAATCTAGCCTCCCTAGTTGTTCCGTTTCATCTCCGTGTCCCATCAATCAACATCCTACAACGTATTCTGCTGCCCTCAGATACTGGCTGGTTTTTGATTTGATTGAGGTGGTTCATCTTGCACCCTCATTTTCACAAGATAGATAATAGGCTTCGATTCGACAGATTGCTGAGGTCCCACTTGGGGATCCAGTATTGGTTCCGATATGGCTTTTCTTTTCAAATCCAAGAAGAATCAAGATCGAAACATATCAAGCCGAGATGGCCCTCCCCCCAATGCAGTTCAGAGTCCGGCGGCGCGCGTAGCAAGAGACGAGAAACATTCACGATCTACGCCCACGGGTAGCTTACATTCCCTGGAAGAGGGCGCGGGCAGTCCTGATGTCGAAAAATATGCTGCTCGACGGGCTGCTCAGCAGGAGCAGTCACAGCAGATGCAACCTCCGCAGCAGATGAGTGATCTACCCGTAGGTCTAACATGTCTTGGCCGGTTGGCCGGGTTAGCAATGCACTTGTAGCTGACAAACATATTTTCTCAGTTCCGTAATGCACCTGCACCTCAACAGAATGTAAAGTCGTCGCTATATCCGTGGTCGCAACACCGGTTGACCTTCACCTCGAACGTGCCCAGTCCATTTCCACGGTATGGCGCTGCTGTCAATTCCGTTTCTTCGAAAGAGGGCGACGTGTACATCATGGGCGGTTTAATAAATAGCTCGACCGTAAAGGGAGATCTATGGATTATCGAAGCTGGAGGTAACCTAACGTGTTATCCTCTCGCAACCACCGGTGAAGCTCCTGGGCCAAGAGTCGGTCATGCAGCTTTGCTAGTAGGCAACGCATTCATTGTCTATGGTGGCGATACCAAGATTGATGAGAATGATATTTTGGACGAGACTCTGTATCTACTCAATACCTGTATGCGTCCATTCTCCATTCCGTTATTATGCCGTGCTTTCCCCCTTTCTACCCATCCTTATCCGTCATTGCCAACAACACAGACTAATTCTAGTAGCCACGAGACAATGGTCGAGAGCATTACCGGCTGGACCACGGCCATCAGGCCGGTATGGTCATTCACTAAACATTGTGGGATCGAAAATCTATATCTTTGGTGGTCAGGTTGAGGGGTACTTCATGAACGATCTTTCTGCATTCGACTTGAACCAATTGCAGATGCCAAATAATCGATGGGAGATCCTAATCGAAAGTTCGGACGTAGATGCGCCACCAACCGGAACAGTGCCCCCTCCAAGAACCAATCATTCTATGATCACCTATAACGATAAGATGTACCTGTAAGTGACCTAGATATTGATCTTACCGATGTGTGTATGCTAATTCCAATAGTTTTGGTGGAACAAACGGTCAGCTTTGGTTTAATGATGTTTGGTGTTATGATCCTCCCACAAACACATGGGCCCAATTGGACTGCATTGGGTATATACCATCTCCACGCGAAGGTCACTCCGCTGCCCTTATAGACGACGTAATGTATATTTTCGGCGGCCGTGGTAAGAGTGGGGATGATCTCGGAGACCTGGCTGCTTTTCGGATTTCCTCACGTCGTTGGTATACGTTCCAGAATATGGGGCCAACGCCCTCCCCGAGGTCCGGCCATAGTATGACAGCTGCGGGAAAGTCGATTGTTGTCATTGGAGGAGAACCAAGTTCCGATACAAACCAAGTCAACGACCTTTCGCTAGTTTATTGTCTTGATACGACTAAAATCCGCTATCCCAATGATGCGCAAATACAGTCCAATACACAAAAAGTGCAACAGGCAAGGAGACCTAGCGGCGAATCCGGTCGTGGGGCACCTTCTCGGGAAGGCTCAAATGGGCCAGACCCCAGGAGACTCCCTGGTGGTCCGGCGAGCCCTACAACCAGAGGGCCAAGCGGAGCGGACATGAGTGGACCACCCATCAGCAACGGTATTTCGAAGCTTCCACGGGCAGCAGGCGCCTCAACACCTTCCGGGCCACCACCTCAGGGACAACCCCCGCGACCAACTGTTGATACGAATAGCGCAAATCGGCGGATACGAAACACTTCAATCGAGAGGATAGAAAGAGAAGCTGCTGGGTCCGGGTCAGCTTCTGCAGGTAGCCTTACACAGTCACCTATTTCCCGAGAAGGCATTAAAGAAGAGAGTCCGACTACCAATGGCCGCAGGACGCCGAATCAGCAGCAACCCAGAAGCGCTTCGAGAACCGACAACACCATTGCCGAAACATCCAAGCCCAAGGCGACTCGACAAGCTCGAGGTCAAGGTTCAGTCGATAGCAGCACTGAACCAAACCTTAAGAGTGTTGCGAACAGGCCTTCTTCTCCTCCGCCACCGAGTCGTCAATCAAGTAACCTCTTATCGCGAAGAGTTTCCAACAGAAACTCGCAAACCGTTGCTTTGCTAAAGGAGCTAGATACCGTACGTAATCGAAATGCATGGTACGCGTCAGAGCTTGAGTTAGCACGTAAATCCGGGTACACGTCCAATGCTACACTTAGTCCCGCGCTTGAAGGACGAGCAGCCGAAACCTTCGACGACGAAGACAAGCCTCTGATTGAAGCTCTTCTAGCCATGAGACAAGAATTGGCGAATGTTCAAAATTCTGTAGATAAACAAGCAATTCTAGCTGCAAAACAGATCGCTGAGGCTGAAAGACAGCGAGATACCGCAATCCGAGAAGCCGTCTATGCCAAAGCGAAGATGGCCGCTCATACTGGGAGTGCAGTAAGCGCATCGCAGACTGAGATGGAACGTGGTGTCGATCCTAGCGAGCATGGCGCTGAAATGAGCCGGAAGCTTGCCGCAGCCTTGAACCTACAGAAGGAAATGCAAAATAACCTGTCACGGGCTGGATCGGATCTCGCGGCCGAAAAGCGTGCACGTCAGCTTGCCGATGAGACTTTGAGTGCAACGCAAAAGCGGATGACCGAACTGGAATCGTATAAACAAGAAACTTCCCTGGAGATTGAGAGACTCAGGGCCGAGCTGCATATGACTCAACGGGAAGCTCGGGAGCAGTCTGTCATTGCGACTGAAGCAGCTGCTACTACCAAGCTCTTACGCATTGAGAAGGAGGAGTTCGAGGCCAAGTACAATGAGGCTGCCGGAAACAAAGAAGAAAGTGATACTTTTGAATCGTTGCGTAAGGCTGTAGCCATGTCAACTGATATGAGAAACCATCTCGAGCGAAGGTACGACGAAGAACGATCTCAACGCGAGATTGCCGAATCACAACTAAACCAGCTTAAGACTGAGCACGAAGCAAGTAAAGCCGAATTAGAAGTGGTTACTCAGCGGTTACGGGATACCGAAGAGCTTGCCGAACGTAACGCAGCCGAGGCACAGGCTCATCGCCAAGCCGTACTTTCCGGATTGGAGAAGCTTACAAGCGATACTGGCAAGATTAGTCAAGCTGATGCAGAACGCATCAGTGTTCTCCAGGGTCAAGTCAGCGAGGCAAACGATCTTGTCAAGAAGTACCAACAAGAGGCTGATGCGGCCGCCGACAAGCTCCGTAGTGCTGAGGAACGTATTGCCGGGCTTGAAGCGTATCAAGAGCAATCCAGCAGGGAGGGCGTCACTATTCGCAGGCAGTTGCAGTCCGCACTCAAGGATACCCAGTCGCTCCAAGCATTGAATTCGGACCTCAAGAATCAACTAGCAAATCAACAGCTGGAGACGAACGCTATGACTGTGCAATACAACACGCTCAAAAACATTCTGGAGGAGAGAGGAATCAGCCCCACAAGTCTTTCTCGTGTGCGAGGCATAGGATCCCGTACAGACTCCCCGGACGTAACTCGTGCTGTGGAACTTGAACGACAACTAGCCGAGGCAGTTGCAGCACACGAGGAGACAAAACAACGTTTCAAGGCTCAGGCAGAAGAAACTGAAGCAGCTTATCGTGATCGCATAACGCAACTTGAAGATGACTATCAATCTGCTGTTCATTATGTGAAAGGCACAGAGAAAATGCTTAAGCGGATGAAGGAAGAATTATCTAAGTCTATGGCCGACAATACTCGTTTGCAGAATGAGAATTTTGACCTCGAGGCACGAGTTGGTGCTTCTGACAACTCAGCTGCAGCTGATTGGCAAGCGGAACGCTCGACACTAGAAAAGAAGATCGGGGCGTTGGAACAAGAGATGAAAGCGTATTCGCTTCAATTTGAGCAGCAATTCGCCAAAGTGCAGAAAGAGCTCGAGGTCGTGAAAAGCGAACGCGACACCGCGACAAAATCGGGTGAAGACTTGTCGCAACAGTTGGCGGCTCGGCAGAAGGATCTCGACCAGTTGCAGCAGGACCATGATTTGATTGAAAAACGGGCCCTAGAAGCCGAAGAGAAAGTTGGTCTTCTTCTCGACCAAGTCGAGACTTCGGTAGGCAATTACCGAAGGCGGAGTCGGATGAATTCTGATCCAAGTGCCAACACTCCGACCATGAATGGCAAGGGACACGTTCGGCAGGAAAGCTCGGAAGCTGAAAGCCTTTATGGCGAGGGCCTTGCCGGCGATAGAAACAGTGCAGCCCTAGAAAACTTGGCCAGTGAGCTTGACTTGCTTCGATCTCATTGGGAGACTAGGAACAAGAGCTACCGTCTTTCAAATGCATTTGATTTCGAGACGCCCAAAAGAGACGATGAAGGCCATGGTCTAGGGCTCAGTGAAAG
The DNA here is from genome assembly GCA_007182795.1 of Xylaria flabelliformis. Taxonomy (NCBI): domain Eukaryota; kingdom Fungi; phylum Ascomycota; class Sordariomycetes; order Xylariales; family Xylariaceae; genus Xylaria; species Xylaria flabelliformis. The sequence continues at coordinate 40,896 of VFLP01000002.1, read as the reverse complement.
CCTGGCTGACTGGAGGAAACGACTTGACACAGAAGAGCGCGAGAACGAAGATCGAGCCATGAAAGGTCACAGTGGTCAATAAAGCTGTAACATTACCCATGTCATTGTCGGGTCCCATTGATTCCTGATAATGGCATGGCAATCAGATTCATGGTATTTGACGAATTGAAGGAGACGATACCCTGTATATTCCTTTTGCGGCCCTTTGCGTCGCGCAATGTGTAATACGACATTTTACGGCATTTAATTCTGTTCTGTTGTTTCTTGATGCTGCGAGCAGCCAATCCCTCGCGACCTTCGGTTCTATTGGTCCTCGATCTGGAATCTCCAGCACATGGTTCTTCGCATTACTGATTAATGCAGCTTCTGTTTCCACTTTCTGCGGTTTATCCCTCTTCTTTTAATATACTTTCGCCTATACGGACAGTGCTACTGGTTGTCTACAGCAGCTCTGTAAGCTACCGACAGCCTTGCTGGTCAGGCACAGACACGCCGGCCAATCCTTACGCACGTAAAGATCAAGCGCTCGATGGTGATGTCTGGGGTGGTTGTTTCGACTTCGGGTTTTTCATATCCAAGGCCTATTGTACAGTTCCGCCACACCTAATTTATCACGAGGAGATGATGATGTGGTTGTCGGATGGGGTGACATAGCGTCACGATGGAATGTCTAGCCTAACTGTGCAATAATTGTACTTAGCAACTAAACGAGGAATGAAGTTTTTTACTGGTTGGTTTGAACAGCGCATTATCTGTGTTGCCTTCTTGCCTAACTCACTTGGGGTATCTGGCATAATATTAATTCTAGGTATATATTTTCCATCCTTCTTCAGGGATCATATCTTATTACTGATTACCAAGTCCTACCATTGATCGCAACACAAGGCTCCAAGCTGTATCTGGCGTGAAAGTATGCGGTATATGATGTTTTTAGGAGCACCCATGACTTTCCTTAGCTAAGTGTTGGTATTAACATCCGCATGCTGTCTTGCGAGGCGTCAGAATAGTAGTCATATCAGGCTATCCACTTAAACTTAGAGAGATCTATGTGGTATGTATGTGCCTCTTTCCTTGCTCTATTCAAATCATCTAATCTCTCGCTCCTTGTGGATTTTCCTCTTAGACTTCGCAGTACATTGGTTGGCCTACCTACCCTCTTGATCTCATGCAGAAAGCAATATGCAGTATCAAACACAACTTTTCAAGTGCTGCCCTAATGAGCAACTAGCACAGAGTAGATAGCTCTTAATTAAGCTCGGTAGAACAGCCGTCACAACATTAAACACGACAGGGAGAACTGGTACTTGTGCACACACTCATACCGGTATGCACTTTAGGATTGGAAGCGATACTGATATTAAACTACGCCGAATTCGTAGCTTCGGACACCTTTTGAGGTGTTGGATTGGCTCAATGCGCCTCTTTCCCTCGGCGCGTTTGTTAGAAGCAGTTGTCTGATGATGCATGCATACTAGCAAGATACCCAATATGACAATGCAGAGTGTCATGAGACTGGCAACAAGACGTGCAAAGGCGTACTGGTTTTAGTGAGAATGAGCATGTATTAATGGTGACATGGCTAAAGTAAAACAAAATAAAATAAATAAAAAACAATAGGTGTGGTGCGGGCTTGAACCACAAACCTACAAAACAGTATCTAAAGCGAAGTTTCTTTTCCCAATAGGGTCTCACAGTAGTTATGGTCTCACAGCTACTTCGCTGCAGGGAAGCTCTGTTAATGCAGTATATAAGGGCAGGTAAATACCCCAGGTACTTAGGTAACATAGAGGTACTTAGGTACTTATCTTTAAAAAGTTCCCTTATTCGGTTGCTATAGCTCTGAATAAACATAAGTTGTTACAGATCCAGGCATGAACTAACTATCAGATGATTTATTCATCTAAGATATAAACCTCGAATCGTGCTTGGTTTTCATTCCTTGAAGTTCTACTCCAAAACGAATCACAACTTACATCGAAAGTCCATGTCGCAAAGCCTCAACGAAAAGATGGCAATACAATATCTATCTACCATCCCCAAACCAGCAAAGGCAGCATAGAATAAGCTATGAAAACCCTTCTAGCATCTTGTTCAAGTGTGTAACTCAACCTATATTTATAACCCTCTCTCAACAAACCCAGATCCCAGCATACGTGCCAGTCACCCAATAATAAGACACACATCTCATCCACCCCGCACCAACAGTTTCTAAAACAGGCTTGTCAGCTCGGCAGATAATGCAGCTCAAAAGCCGGTCAGGTCAGCAAGCCACAGCGCGCGGGAGGGAACCGGGGGTGGATCGATGATGCATATGTAGGCAAGGGGGGGTTGCTTTTGTTCCTGAGGCGGACCTGAGACACGCGATGCGCCTTATCCGTGTTCCCGAACTAGCGCCACCAAGTTAGAAATTGTCTATATTTGCTCCTATAATTCGAGTGAAAAGGGAAGGACGTGAGGAAAGGCTAAGAGACGAGTTCCTTTGTCTCTGTCTTAAATGTCTACCTATTCACCAAGTTCCCAGAGTCACAGTTGAGTAGATAGAGTGATTGGCTCTCGATCTTTTGCTGGAAATGTGCCTGTTCAAATTCGTAGCCAAACTACCTGCTATGTGACAAACCCACTCCAAAAGAATTTAACAAAGATAGAACAATAAAAAGGTGGAAAGAATACATAGTAACCATCTAAAAACCAAGAGTATATGTTGTGCGGCACAGCAGCGGCAGGTGTCCAGTGCCGAAGCTCCTCCGTGATTAGGAATAATAATCGTTTTCATCCCCCCTACTCTAACTCCCTCGTATGAATAGCCCCAAGAAACCAGTTATAGTAAACAATCCTCGATAGGCACACCATAGGTACATACATGCAATCCCCCCGGGAAGCTCATCACCAGTCTAGGGTATAGCGTTCAAAGACAAATCTCGGGCGCGAACCCTCTTTTCACAGTTTGTCTGTTTATTGTCCAGCAGATGCGAGACACTGCTGATGTTGCTTGTCGCAATCGCTTGTCGTGAACTTGGCTTTTCCAGCATTGACAGCGTCGAAGCAGGCGTTGTTCTGTATGTCACAGCTGCGCTGGATCGCGGCTCCTTGATTGACGAACGTGTTCCCGTTGACCGAGAAGGGTCTCGAGGAGTCACCCGAGTTGGTGACCGCGGGGGCAGCTATGCCGCCTAAAGCGCCGCTATTCTGCGAGTTGTTAGCTTGATTATTGTCGGGTTGTGACCCTGTTGAGTTATTACTGTTCTGTCCCTGATTGCCCTGGTTCTGGCCATTTTGGCCGCCGAATCCGCCACCAAAACCACCGTTCTGGCCATTTTGACCATTCTGGCCGGTTTGGCCATTTTGGTTCTGACCATTGTTGGCATTGTTGCCGTTCTGACCGTTCTGGCCATTCTGTCCGGTTTGACCGTTCTGGTTATTCTGGCCGTTGTTGGCGTTGTTCTGACCGTTGTTACCATTCTGACCGTTTTGACCATTGTTCTGGCCATTGTTGCCGTTGTTGCCAGTGCCACCACCAACTACGCCTGTTAGCTAGTGACCGATAGAGAAAACAAATATATGGAAATAAGTGACGGATAAGCAGAACAAATATTGAGCACAAACCTGTGAAGCGGACGCAGTCATCCTGAGCACCGCGCTGGGCAACAGGCATAATCACGGGTTGATGGTTGGCGGCAGAAGACATGCTGCAGAGACGATAGTTACCAGCAGGGAGGCCACCGGCGACATCTGCTGAGAGAAGACCCTTTCCATTTCCGGCGTCGTTGATACCCTTGAAGAAGGCGAATTGAGACGCGTCGAGAGGCGTAGTAGGGTTCAGTGAATTGCCCAGGTCCTGAACAGTTACGTGGGTGTGACCGATGATGTTACCGGAGCCATCCAAATCCTGAGGGGCCGTGTAGTACGTGGTATCCGCATTGGTAAACGTGCCGGGGGCAAAATTAGCCACTTGAACCTGAATCTGGAAGTCCTGGTTGGCTGCAATGTCGTCGCCGTTTTGCGGGTTGACAAAAACGCTGGAAACCATGTTGGTCTTCGCAGGAATGTTACCCATTACTATGAGGCGTTAATATTGAATCTATTAAGCGGGTGGAGGACAACTCCAACTTACCAATACCATTACAAGAGCCACCCGTCTTTTGGAGACCATTGGTTAGGTCCTTGCCTGAACAGAAGTTGATAAAGTTGGCGGTATCCCTAAAGCATGTTAGACCATTGCTCGCAAGTTACTAGTGCTCGTCACTCACGTTTTGGAAGCTGCCTCGCCACTCGCCACGTCCGGGTCACCGTCAGAAGCCGATCCCGTCTGAACAGCGTCAGCGTTCAGGGTAAGAGAAGCCTGGTTATCTACAACTTGTTATTAGCGAATCTCACCCATCGAACAGAATGGGTTTTCTGGAAAGTCTCCCAACTTACTATTGCCGTTGCCCTGATTGCCCTGGTTGTTGTTGCCTTGGTTATTGTTGCCCTGGTCTGATGATGCTATTAGTATATTGACACATAGCCTGTGAAGAAAGGAAACTTGCTGTTTTGGTTCTGGCCACCGTTCTGGTTCTGGCCGCCATTCTGGTTCTGACCACCGTTAAAGCCAGCGCCACCGTTGAAACCACCTTGTCGGCGGCCGTCTATAGCATCTGGTCAGCGTGCTCACTTGCCGTGCCCCTATAAATGGGGACTCACTGCCAAATCCATTATTCTGTCGACTCTCGACCGCTCGAACTGCCCGGCGATTCAAGATGTTGTCAAAAGGACGGTTGATAGCAGAAGCTTCGGCGATAGCCGTAAGGCTCAAAAGGCCAACGAGAATGTTCTTGGTATGCATGGTTGCGAGATGGGCGTGACGACGACGAGTCCTTCTACTACTCTGGTTCGGAGGCGAGAATTGAAGTGTTGAAATGGTTCCAGACCGTTTTCGAAGATATAAAAAAAGAATGTGTCACAGACGGTGAATGAAGTAGGCTAATCTCAATAGCTGTAGAAAGGAACGAATGAACAAGACACACTACCAGCGCATTCTTCAGGGGAGAAAGGAAGGATAGGAATCCGAAGTAAGGAAACAAACTGAGGAAGAGAACTGGTTTGGATTAAAACGATTTCGAGATGGACGGCCAAGACTTTTCTCTTATATGCTCCGTCGAGGCATGGCTACCAGGCCTCTTGGACGACTAGTGCTTGAGACCAGGGACGAGCGCAGCAGGACGCAGGTCAGGGACTCGAAAGGAGCCGTATCCACACATCCAAAACAAAATGGCAGACAGTACCACAACAGATGAAGCGAGCAAATGACAAGGTCTGCCAAGGAGTCTCCATCCTGGTGGTTATAGGGGCACTATAGGAGCCGGGGGGTTGGGCGGGAGGCGTTCTCTCGAAGCCCCAGCTGCATCAGACTGGACAGGGTTGTGAGAGCTTAATTGAATCTCGTCTAGGGAATTTTCTAGCGTAGCCTATTAAGCTTGTCGAAGCATTGGCGAGTCTGGGCGGTTAGACTGGTCCAAAGCTAAGCTGAAGATATCAGACGGCATGTCTCGTGAAGATTGACAACTGAACAACAGTATACTATCTGATGATCAGTTTACAGAATGTTCAATTCAGATAATCCGATCTCCCTATTCAATACTACCTGGCTACTTGGCAAATACTGGCCGCTAAAGAACCAGTAACGACTCCATTATGATGCAGCGTTGCTTGCTTCAGTATAGGAAGCTCTAGATTGGTCAGGAGTCGATCCTACCGGTAGAAGGTAGCAGTGTGATTTGAATGTAATGATACTGGCGATCTCAAGGAGCATTGTAGGTCAGCAGTGCAGTTGATGCCTAGCGCATCGCGCTGCCAACTTCGTATCGATATTGGAACAATTGCTGCAGCAGGGTAGCGAAGTATCCTGGTCTGGCGACTTCAAATTGGAGGAATAAAGGAGAGGTTTAGAGTAGGCTTTGGGGAGGGGATATTAACGCAACAGGGATTAGCTTATCGATTGCCGAGATCCGGCATCCGTTCAGGGCCCGCTGAATACCTACAATAAGCAGTTGGTTTGGGGTTCTTTTTGAGTACCTATCTGGGGTTGGAGAAGATAGGAGTTGAGAGAGGTTTCCCAGTCTGTATCGTGAGGCTCAAGATGTCGCAGATTAGCCCGGGCGGGCTCCACTTGTCATCTGAATGGCCAACCAGAAGACGCAGACCCCCTGTCAGCTGGCCGCTTGTAGCGTCTCATACAGGGGGCTCTGACGCGAAACATCCTGAAGAACCTCCCCAACTACTGCAGGTACGGCGCGTAGCGTACCTCAGAGACCTCTGACCTCATAACTCATATCTTGATAATCAGAATTGCTCACTTTTGCCTAGCTTCACAACACTGCATCCGTTTTTGTTTCTAATACCTACCTACAATGATCGTAAAGTGATCAGGCGCTTGGCGTTCTGTCGATTATCGCTGTTGGCGATCGCTGGGACACCCAAAAGCCGGTCGGAAACTTGTTTGCTCCCCCTTCGTCCCGCAAAATGCCAGAATGCCATCCTAAATTGCGAAACTTGGCGCCTGCTCTCACCCTCGATTCTAGTAGCCATGCGCCAATCAGGCTCTCAGTCTACTGTTCCAAAATATGGCTCAATGATTTACTGCCCAGACATGAGATCGACGTTGCCTCAACCTCCCGGCCGCGCCGTATGTCACCATTCTATCTATTGAGGCCAAGCTGCGGACACCCTCCGCTCATAATCATGGCGGTCAAACCGGATACACTAACCCGCATCATATTCCGCAAACATTCTGGAATAATGATGTGATGAGAGATAGTATTTCTTGTTCTTTTAATTGGGGACATGCGCCTAACCTGCTGGATTGTCACTCTTTCACTTTCTCACAACTATTGTGCCACGGATTTATCTGTGGACTATAGCCGATATCACACCACGACGCAGGTGTATATACACATACCGAACAATGTGTGTTGTCCTAAAAGCCCCACCTGTCAACCAAACGTATGGAACGGCTTAGCTGTGCTGACTCGTCCTGTGAGATATCACTCGGCGTCTGTTAGCTTGAGCTGCCGCATGGGGCATCGTGATATGTAGTGCCACGGCGATGAAACCCTCGTTGTGTAGTCCGCACTATCTCCGGCGAAGCTCCTCGCGCCTCGCCCTATAGTAGGTACAGTATAACACAGCCTTAGGATGCTAAGCCTCCTTGGTTCCTTCATCTCGCAGCTCGCTAGGCCCCCTTGTTGCTTCGGCTAGCCTAGCCGAACTAGTATAGTATCGCAAGCGAACACCCCAGATCTCGCATACCTATACTAGGTACTTCCTCACTAACGACACTTTGCCCAAATAAGTTGCTTCCGACCAGGCTGGCGCCCTTATACCTAACTCAAATTATGTAGGAGCAATACTGGTAAGAAGATGTAAACAAAGTTACCGAGATGAGTCAGTTCTTCAGACCCAATGTAAGTAAGCTCGTTGAGTCCGTCATAGCCCGGGCTGTTGTTCTTGATTATCACAAATTGCCTAAATGAGCATTTCAGGTTCAGCCTCAGTAATTAACTATTTAGGATACCTATAGAGTACCCCAAACATAGGGTGAAACGAGAACCCCTACCCGTGAGCCTGCTTAACCCGATTGCGGGATACTACCGTTACGGAGCCTTGGCAAAAGTTCCGGTGACCGTAGCTTAGACCGTCACTAATCGCTCAGTGCTACCGTCTTTATCTGGGTGCAAGTGTAGCTGTCCATTCATGTTTGTTTCGTGCCAAACCCCTGCGTGGATCTGATCAGAAATTCAGACGACAGGATCGTAACCGACATCTCCTAATACGAGGTTAATGGTTGTTTCGGTATCAGGCGCCTTCTTTCGAGGTGTATGGCTGTCTCGCATACCTTGCCTATCACTATATACCTGCCTCTTTCTATCCGGAATGCCTTCTGCGCTAAATGGATGAATCAAACTACATCTATTCTCTGACGCAGCAACTTAGCTTCGGGCAAACCTTGGGCATTGTAAGATCTAGGCTACATGGCAGTATCCGTGATAGTCCTGGTGTATCATTAGGATGTGAGGATCTTGTAACCTGGCTTCGGCTTCTATCCCTTCTACGAATTGCTACATTCCCAATGGATCAGGTGAATGAATGCTTGGGAAAATCTCTGAGATCCGTCTTCGATGAATTAGGATGTAGGTATGTATCTCAAGGCCAACACCATAATCCAATCCTCTCTTGTCGGAAATGTTTTCAACTATTGCGGCGTGGTTTATCTACAAGGGGTATCTGTCTCGATTTAAGAAAGGAGACTTTTGTTACAACTCGCCTAGATCCTCCTCAATTCCCGACATTCTCTCAACAATAAGGTCCAACCACGCCGCAAGACGGTAGCCTGCTTTCGCGACTTGCAGTTCGATGACGGGCGCCGCTTTCTCAAAGTATTCGCCTGCGAGCTCCTGTCCTACGATGGCTACGGGACCCTCTGGGAAGACTGGCGCCGTGGAATTAGCTACTGAATTATCGCATAGAACGTTTCAGGAGTATCACAGCCACTCACCGTGGGAACAGACGTAGGCGTTGGATTCGTTTGCCCAGACCATAGATGTCGCGATAGGATCATCGAGAAACATTCCATCAATCCACGATTCCCTTACCGACAAATATTTCCCGGACTCAATCTCGTCTGTGAGGTCTGTGGCCCATCGGAATGCGTTATCATACGCCTTCCTTCGGTTACCTCCGAGCATCTTTTCCGCGATGCTCGAGTCCCATACATGGTGGACTATATGATGTGATTAGATTTTGCAATTTTTCTTCACCCCTGCGCATAACGCAATGCAACTCCTTCGCTCGAAGGTGGAGAGGGTTCGCGAACGGGTCGGGAGGATCTCACGGTTGAACTCATGTCCTTCCCAATTCACATGAATGCCGTTGCCGCCTTGGGCGACGTTCTCGACGTGCAGCGGTTGATGAATATCGCCGACGAAATGGATGACGAACTTGGCCGCCTGGTTCCGCCGCCAAGGCCACAGTTTCGGATCCAGCAGCTGCGACGTATAATTCTGCAGAGAGCTGACCACGCACCCATCTTCTTTGCAATCCCGCTTGAAGTCGACACCGCAATACGCGGGCGGGTCATCTTTGGCATCGATGAAATGGAAGTTCTTGCTAAAGCGGCCCCATTTTGTGTACCGGATGCTGTCGGCCCAGGTTGCCACGCCGGCCAAGTAATGCTCCGTGTCGTTGCGCAACAACTCCTGGAAGTATGCCGTCGTCTCCTCCTTGACGAAGTTGCTGGCGATGTAGGCAATCGTGATATGACCCAGACCTACACAGTCGCATCACTAAATTAGCAAATCTCGTGTTTGCGCGACCAGATCTCAGTGAGTGGCTCAATTGCTGCACTTACTGCCCCAGGCGATAGCTCCTGGTAAGACTGAAGCACCCACCAAGAGGGTTCTAGGGTCAAAGCGCATGGCTGTTTTTGAATCACGATGATAATTTACAAAGATAAATTTTTTGAGATCACAAGCGCTTATTTGACACACTCTACTAACAATATTTTCAAATGGTGTTGAGATCAAGTTAAGTATTGTTGTAAGAGTGAGCAGCCGCGCGGCCGCATTATGAAGCCATATGCGCGCTTGCAGGTGCACTCATGGCGCCACTTCATTGGCGGAGGTTGAGGTGTGGTGGTTGGCAAGGGAACGTTCGTGACTCGGGCGCGTGTCCCTCCTCTCGTAATTCGCCCTAAAGACACAGGGCTCAGCTGATACAGCTGATCTGCTGCGGTTGTGCTGACTGATTGACTCATTCCTTATCCAGACTAGATACCTACCTCAAATAATTGTTGCAGTTATGCTGTTACTCTCGTCGGTATTGGTATTGATTAGCACTCTAGAGGCAGCACTTGATTCAATAGTCAAGTCCATAAGTCATAACCTAAAACTTACATCCCTGCGATATCGCGACTAGCAGTCATACATTTGCTGAGTATTCCAGCAATTTATTCCAAAGTCTCAGAGAACGTGAAGGGATACCAAAAAGAGAGCTTGTGTATACAACGAAGAGCAAAGTTGATTTTTCTACCACATCTTCATCTTATTACTTTCAGCCCGTACCAAGATGCCCCACCTACCTATGCTGTAAGTACCTTTAAGAGGTCCTTAGGTTGTGTAATCGATGCGCTCTCAGTGGTGAAAGTCCCAGAGCGGGCATTAGCGGGGAAGCCGAGGTGGGTAGGTGAGCCGGCAACGGGCATAGTTTTTTTATAGGGGGCATCCCAGGAAGCGGTAGCGTGTGGTAATTGGGTTTGCTGCAACCTGCAAGCCAACAGGGACCCCTTGTTTTTTGTGTAATGCAGACGACGTCACGGCAAGGCTTCTCAGCTGGTTCAAAAGCATGCACACTAACGTTATTCGCTAGGCATGCACGATATGCCCGTGCTCTTTGGAACAAGCAACCTGCAACTAGTGGGACTAACAAGACTAACGACAACTGATCAACAGAAGGAAAAAAAAAGGAGGAGGAGAAGGCAAACTCAATTCATAACTTTGAAGATGATTCCCTATCTAGGTACTGATCAGTACAGCACTTCAAAGCCGGGGACTGCAGCACCATGGAGATCAGCGCTAGACTCTTTTCGGCACGGCATGCGCACAGCTGCACCACTTGCATTCTTCTTATCTCTGGGGGGCTCTAATCTGTAGCGTGAGTTGAAAGGTAGAGAGAGATAGGGAATGTCTAAAGATAAGAAAACACTCTACCCACTCCCGAGCAGAAGCAAGAAGACGTCTACAGCCCGTCTACCACCCACTTTGCTAAGGCATGTGGTGTCGTTCAGGTACTACCTAGGTCTAGTACTGTGAGTTAGGTAGCTCTAACACACATCGGCCCCCCTTCAGATGACCCTCATTTACCTATTCTTTTCCTAGCAAATAGCCTGCCTATCTAAGCCAGCCACATGATTGACATCTTGTCCACCTCTTCATATACCTACAGCTTGCCCCCGTCGCCATAACGGGGTTTCTGGAAGATGAAAATGCTTCCGCTCTCTGCCTTTCCTCCCATATCGAACTTGGATATTCAAGCCTCCGACATCATGTTGTTTCAGGGTATCTCAGTCAACGAGGCCCTCTCGGGCATCTTTGGCAGCGTGAGCTTGACGGCGTGGATTTGCTTGCTGGTATGTATGGTCACACGAGCAAGACTCGAATCCGATCCAATCCATCTTTCTCCAGCTAACAACTCCTATAGATCCCCCAGCTCATCACCAACTTCAAAGCTAAGAGCGCAGAAGGGTTGTCGATGGGATTCCTGGCTATCTGGTTATTTGGTGATGTGACTAATCTCAGTGGTAAGCTCCGTTGACTTCTTTGTCTTCTCAACACCAAAACACCGAGCCTTTCGAGTTTGTCTCCGATGCCGGCTTGTCGCACAAACCATCCTCGATTATGTCGTCGTTTGTCTTTGCTCTGCCAGTGTTTCGATCAGTCCAGACTCTCAAGCTAACGCGGGGATTCCCTGCCTAGGCGCCCTTGTGACCGGTCTCGCCCCTACCGCCACGGCATTGGCGGGCTACTTCTGCATTTCCGACCTTATCCTCATCACCCAATGCATATACTATAATGTTCGCAATTCCCGCAGCGCTCAACGACGAAGACGCTCTTCTACCAACACCGAGGCGTCGGAGGATCAGCCCCTGTTGCGACGAAATTCTACGAGCTCACCGAGCCAGTCGAACCCCGATGCCATTAAGCGTGCTGTAACAGCCGAAGACGAGCTTACGAGCGGCAGCTCTTGGCTGAACAACGCTTTTGCCATCTTGGCAATTTATCTTGTTGGCGCTGCGGGCTGGTTTGTCTCATATCGTGCTGGAGCATGGGATCAGCCCGATAGCGCCGGTGCGCCGGATCCCAATTCACCGGCGGGCATTAGTGGCATGGTTCTGGGCTATGCCAGCGCGCTTTGCTACCTGTGGTATGTCAATACTGGCACATAACTTGCGCGAGCGTCATCTGACAATAGTATAGCGCTCGTATTCCCCAGATCGTTAAGAACTACCGACAGAAATCTTGCGAGGGTAAGATCTTGTATACTTATTATTATATCAATCCTCAGAAAAGCTGACGTTGACCAGGCCTTGCGCTGCTATTTTTCTTGTTCTCTCTAACCGGCAATCTGACGTATGGACTGAGCGTCTTCACCTATTCCCAGGACGCCGAGTACTTGATCAAGGCCACACCGTGGTTAATTGGGTCATTAGGTACGATCGTAGAAGATTGCATCATCTTCTACCAATTCAGCATCTATACCCGGGAACAGAACTCTGAAAACGGGTCCGACGGTGTTCACAACTCCGTATAAAAAAAAACAATTCGCAGAGGCAGGGTAGAAGGAAGAATCATTAGCATGTTAGGTTTCGAAGGGTCATCATTGGAATCACGGCTTTGCTCTTTTCGTGTACAGCATATTTGGGGCGTTTGGTCTTAAAGCAGCGTCTATCGAGCTTTCTCGTTTGCGCTGTCGCACGAGCGTTACGGGACTTTATTGGACGGGGATTGGATAGGATACAGGTGCAACCGGATTATCAAGATTGCCGATAGGCTAGCATCAAACAGCGTGATGAATACCATGTATGGCATTATCAGCGTTTTGTGACGCGGTTCTAGTCGAATTGCGCGCGTAGAACCCCGCCGGGCCATCCATATGCCCGGACTCTCTCCCCCATGTTGTTCACGGCCGCTTCGTGATAGGCTCACGCTTATCGAGGTGGTATTCATGCAACAGGTTCTTGGCGATAGGAAACCTAACCCTGCGCTTTTACGCTCAGTGTCTGCCCAGCGCATTGCATTGTGAGGACCGAGGCCGGCAAATTTCCGTTCTCCGCATAGGTATTTAAATTCGCCTTCAACAATGTACGCAGTCTTGTCGTGATTCACTCTCTACTGCTACTCGCCGTAATTAGCTACGACATCAGGTACCTATACATGCGATCTAATAATTACTACGCAAATCACGATTGCTTTGATGTAGAGGATATCTTAAAAGCCTCTTGTGGGTACAAGTGTGATTGAGTATATAGGTATTTTTTCGAAGTCCAAGGTGAGCTCAAAATTCGACAAATGCTCCCGCTTTAAGATCCTTCATCTATCACCGGCCCTACTTCTTCCCTCGCGCATATCTGTCAGATTAATATAAAGAAGAATGTACCCAATGCCTGACAAGTAGCTTGTAGTCAAATAGCTTGTATTTAGTACCATCGCGATATGATGTCTCATGCTCCAGCATCTTGTTCCGTTGGTTCGTAGTTGCGGCTGGGGGGGACACTGATCTAGCGCTACTACCATTGATGGCGAAGCGCATTCGGATTTACTACCAGTTTTAAACGTAGATACGAGCCGATATTGATCTCGACAGCGGTGTAAGTTAAGTTACCGCCCCCATTTCGCATAATGAATGCCCTTGGTAACGACTATCCGCGCAGAGGTCTGATACAGTCAGTCGTTAGTCACTCAAATACCTACATAGTACAATAAATAATAAGAAGAACAAGGCAGAATAACTAACTAGATGGATGAAATAGATGTAGGAAATGTGTGGTGAGGGAAATCAAAATACTTAAAACTCACCCGCAGCCCTGAGGCGTGGCAACGCCGAAGAAGCAGTCGCCCTCAACCCTATCCACGACCTGATCCTTGACGATGGGCGTTATTACGACGCCGGCGCTGGCTAGAGAGGCGCAGAGGGCGACGAGGAATGTTGTAGCCTTCATCTTTTTTCTTTCCTTCTTCTTCACGAGGGGTGGTTCTTGATTAGACGTTAAGGTAGGTAGTAGATAGATGTCGTATATATGTTCACGGCCGTGAGCGTCGTAAATGGGTAAGCAGACCAGCTGGATGATGTTCAAGTCGGGAGCAATGCAACGAAAACAGACAAACGGGTAAACGAAGAAGCGAATAAACACACACGCAAGCGCACAGCGTAGATCACACTTGGGCAAATTAGATATAGGTATAGAAGGGAAACAATTAGATGAATAGGAAGAGAATACGTTAAGCGGTCACTGGTTTGGAGATATTCGAGGTTGTTGGGCGGCTACGGTTTACTTACGGCATGCCCCATGCACGTCACGGGTGCATCCTGGTTAGGTTAGGTACCTTAAGCTAGGTACTTGGGCGAAGCGAGCAACTATGATTATGGTACGATGTCGTCAAACGCAGATGTCCGTTTGAGGCATTCAGGGGGTCGCTGCGACGTCTGGGCGAACCGTCGGCAGGGGGACTTGAAATGAGGTCAAGGGTTTCAGGGTCGAAACTGCGGTCAGCGAACCGAGCCCCTCGTTCGTATATGTATATGCGGTAGAGATATAGCTAGGTTAAGTACGTACTTAGTAGAACCCGAATTCTTAGGCTTCATTTTGATTGCAAGAATGAAAGAATACCTATGCTTACATTGCTAACGATTCTACAACTCGCGAATAAGGAGAAATAGTTATAGTCCCCAACATAAAATTCCTAAGGGGGTTGGTTGATTGGTGATGCGCTTTGAACTAAGCTAAGGTATTAATGCTCTTAAGAAGACCCTGATTTGTTTGAGAGCTGTTTTATCCACTCAAGCAGGATCGCGAATGCGGCAAAGCGCTAGGCTCCAAAGGTGCCAGTTGCTGGTTAGACCCTTGGCGGTAGCCTAACCTTAATTGAATTACTATTATCATGACAACGTAAATTGAATTAGATCTACTTAGATACAGTAAACTCTGCGCTTTCAGAGGTGAACGAATGATGCTTGAGTTACCTAAGCCATGAATAAACTCCATCTTTCATTTCGATTTATCTGGTCTTCTAAAATATTCACATTTCATTGGTCAGGTAGAGCTTGGTTGAATGGTCGATTAGTTGGTAGGAAGATCTATCGCTAGAAGATGATGTGTTGTCGCCAGGTCTCTCGAATGAACATGCGATGTGTTAGACTGCCAAGGATAAGGATACATATGTCCGCTGAAGAGATTGCTTATTGTAGGCAATCACACTTTCCGTAGACGCTTGAGTTATAATCTCTGCCATCAATTGTCAGAATTTGTACACTGGTCAAACATAGGTACGTAAAGACACGTTGTTACAGACTGTTTAGGACAAAACCAGTAGCTAATAGGTACTCGATGAATGATAGTATCAAGGCTAAAGAGGGAGGGGAGTTGAAGGGCACTGAAGGCAGGTTGAATGGAGGCCATTTGTCCAATAGATTTCTCCCGTCTTGAGAGCTGTTGGTTATTCCCATACCATAGGAGGGTGTATGTTAGAAGCACGTCACAATGTTGACCAATCAACACGTCTTCAGAGTTTTCTTTTCGCCGTGAGAATTCATCTATCGTTCTTCTTTGATAATAGCGATTTGAACATCGATATATTTCATCATTCCTTACATCATCGATGCAGAAAGCTAATGGATATCAATACTTCTGCCCTAGCGGGACCATCTAATGACGACACAGGCCCCCAGGCTGCGCATGGCTATAAGATACCTAAGCCTCGCCCATACTACAATTATATGACGTTGCCGGAAGGATGGATCCGCCTAGTACGGATTTATGGGAATTCTATTTGCGCGACATCGAGTTCCGATTTAAACGACGATTTGTACGTTACGCTATATGATTGCCCCTTATCGTTTTGTCCAGATTATATTGCTCTATCATATACTTGGGGGGAGCTTTTCGGCAAGGTCGACCCAGCATATCGTATTTTCACTTAAGAGCCTCGATATTTTCCAATTAATTGCGGAGGATGTCTGCTGTGCGGCACTCGCAATTTTCGAGCAGCAATCCGTTAACTACGTGAGAGGCGACAAGTTGGCAGGAATGTTGACGCATAAATTAGAGCTCCGACTGTGTTGAGAGGCCTTACTAAGACTCCGGCTCGTTAATGCTTATAAGCTTATACTGAATCGATGCTTTTTGTATTGACCAAGATGATCTTTTCGAGCGTTCTGCGCAGGCATTACTTATGAGGTAAATATACAAAAAGGCGCAAATGTGTATTGTATGGCTAGGAGAGATAAATCAGCATATTATTAGTGCCATGGAGCTATTACTAGATTTCTTTTATAATTGCGAACTTTCCTGTGCCTTTAAAGAAATACCAAACTTATTTACCGTGGACAAAATTTCAAATTCCGACGAATATTCGATAATATTATATATAAACTGCCCTGGGAAAAGATCGTTGCTCTGGTTATTCTTCTGTTGCATGCCTGGTTTTCCAGAGTCTGGGTTCTGCAAGAAGTAACTTTAGCTACCAAGGTAGCTGTACAGTGTGGCTCACGATCAACTGATTTTGAGAGTCTAATGTGGCTAGGAGTGTATGTGACTACAGCTAATAACATTCTTTATTTGACCTTAATGGCTATACCTGATGTCAGCCAAGATTTGGGGATCCTTCAAGCAGAAAAGTGTTTTAGAGGAACCATTGTCATGTTATTAACACTCTTTCACATTAAAAACGAGCTAAGCGTAGAGATGACGCCTACCTTTTCACATGTCTTGATATTAGCCTCCGAATGCAAATCAACCGACCCACGCATTAAGGTCTATGGGCTTCTTGCTCTAACTTCCGAGTTTTAACAAGACTTAAAGTATACATTATGTCTAGATTATACATTGCTAGTTTAAGCTGTCTACGTAAAAGCCACATCTTAAATAGCCAGTCGATAAAAGCACCTAGGTTTCTTGCTTCAAGTTTGCCAGCAACATCGCAAAAAAATCACGGAGCTTCCATCGTGGTGTCCTGATTACACCTTTCTTCAAACGGGCTTGTACTCGAGGGATGGTATTGGAGAAATAGATTACACGGCACCGCCCTGGAACTGCAAACCGCATATCAAGATCGTTGACGATAAAATGTTAGTTCTTCATGGTTTTTGCTATGGCGTGGTTAATAAAGTCACTCATGGTGCAAAGGGCCTCCTCGACCTAGGCTTAAATATGACATTGAGTGATCAGTCAAGGAAGTAGGTATTGTTACTCTTAGGACCGTTATTCACCTCCTAACATTCTTTCTTCGCAGAAATGGAATCACCCGCATAGAATCGTTGTGGAGACTTCTTATCCAGAACGAACTCAACACTGTAATGCCCGCACCGAAAGTAGTAGGCCTATACTTCCCTGCTACGATAGGATTGCTAACGCATTCGACCGAACATTCTCCGCCATCTGGGAAGCAAGTAACCATCAACCTGGACCTGGGTGACTGGCTTCGTATTATTGATGAACTGCGCTTGCTGGAGCCAGAGAACAGTCTATTTTTGCCAGACACTGACTTAATACGAGAAATCTTTGATGAAGAATATTCAAGGAATATGGATATCACTGACTTGATGCGAGAAAACTTTGATGAAGGAGATTCGGGAAACATGGATATGGATTACGGAAATATTTATACGTTGTGGGAGGTTCTTTTAGTCCATCGGCGTGCAGTGGAAGCTGGCCTCATACCAGAGTTAGAACTGCTCCTTGGGTATGATTCAACGGATATCTCTGAAAATGGCTTTCCCTATCGAATAATGGCAATTTTCCGGGACAACAAAATGCCAGGATTGATCCAAACGCTCCATGATGTATCGTTTTTTTGGCACTGAAAAAGCTGAGGTACTTGGTATATGCAACGCCTCAATCAAGACGGGAGATCAGGTATGGATCTTGAATGGTTCTTCGGTACCAATGTTTCTGAGGTCACTCATTAACGGGAATTACGAATTCCTTGGAGCCACATACGTCCACTGTATCGTGGGAAACAAGGACGAAGTTAAACCTTACGAGGTCTAAGTAGTGTGTATCGAATAGAAATCTTCTTCAGCGCATCAAAAGGGGCGATCTGATTTGTTCTCATAGCCTTTCGTCTATCTTTCTTTGAATCTCGTCTTTGGCCCTAGGAAGATGATGGCTTTCATGCTACTGCATCGTCATTAGTCCAGGTGCGAAGCTCGCTTGGAGTTTGAAGCAATCTACGAATACGTCGTACCTAAACTACAGACCTGTAATTAACCTCTTAAATATTTGTTGGGCAATAATCTGTTTCCCGTAACTGAGTGAACTAAACCATAGAGAAACGACGAAAATGCAGTAGCCTCTCCTGCCTCGGCCTGGCTAATATCCAGAGGGGTTTCCCCTGCAAGTCAACCATGGATAGTACATTCAAGGCGTATCAGCTATGTCACACTTGTACCGCCATCACATGTGAGCTGAACATTCTCTGTGTAAAGCTCCTAAAAGTAGAGACGTCGCAGGTCACGGAAGAGGGACATCAAGGTGGACCTTAGCGATGACAAGTTTGATCAGTGGACAGAGGTTGTCACATTTTCCCCTCGTCATATAAATAACATAACAGAAGCGGCCCGGTCGCTAACGAATGCCACCCATTTCCATTCGAAGCCAAGAGAGTAATTATGGATATGAAGTTGCTAAATGTTAAGATGGTGCCGTTGTGTTGTAGCCAGGTAGACTGTGTCAAGACCAACCTTTTGACAGCAATTGCGGACCGATGCCGTCCACAGGCAGCAAAGAGAGAGATCATCTAACTCTCTATCTCTCCTCGACCGCTAGTGACCGCTCACGACTTCTTGCGCCCTTTTCTATTTCGTTTACTAGCTTGAAGAGCCTTCCTTCACTCTTTAATTCAGAAAAGCTGTCTGAGGCGCCAGATAATTAATTTAAGAGATATCGTCAAATCACACACACGCTGGATTAGCACGAGAGTAATCTAGACTTGCTCTCTACACTGTGTCGCGAGGATGATTTGGTAAATGATCTAGGTTTAACTTCGTGGGCGAGCTTTTGCTGTTGGCGTACGGTAGTTGATCCCCTTTGAGCCTCTCTTATGCAAGCATCTATTCACTAGGGTCACACTTACCTCAGTGTTCTCATCTTCACGTATGACCAAAACCTACCGCTTACAATACCCTAAAGCGATCGCGAAGCACTACGGCTTTTTCTTCTTCTGAAGGCGTTTTGCCGGAGTGGTTGAACGCACGGACCTACCAAGTCCGTCTCTCGGAGGATGAACCTCTGAGGTATCGCTATCAAATCCTCTTCTTACTTACACTTCCATTTCCCCTCGTCTTGCTCATTTATTTCTTCTCCTAGACTAGAATACATAGGACCAAGCTGGTTGGCGATAAGTATTCTAGTAACAAGAGACCCCTCACCACCCGCAACAAGAAGCGAACTTGCATTTAAGCGATGGCCTAGCTTTCTAAGTAGCAGCTGTAACAAAAGTTGTATTTCTTTTATGTTGCATTATTTTCCGTAGTAAAAAGGTTGGCTGTACATCATGTATACAGGTAGGTGAAAGGGTGCTGGGGAGTAGGTGGGTTACATAACATACATCATTTGACATAATGAATTGTCATCTATTGCTTTTGGCTCCACCACCTAAATGTGACGTTCCTCTGAGGGGTTGTAACTTTTTCTCGGATTATCGGCATACATGCACACACATCACCAGTATGCGGTACGCTTATCAATAACAGTATTATCTTTTACCGTATGTACGTCAATAATGTATGTATATATACAAAATGGTATGAGAATATGCCGCGAGGTGTGTATATGTATAGCTCGAACCGCCAACATTAGTATGCCATCATTCGCTCATTCCTCATCTCATTCATCATCTTGATATTTAATATGGAGGCGCCTTTGAGATGTCTTCATCAGCAGAGGTGAAGCAAACAGCAACACCAGGTTGCAAACCGCAGGCTATAGGTCGATGTATACAGGTTGTCGCGTGTGATGATGCAGTGGGATTTGGATGCCAAAAACGAATAGCCGTGTTAACGATGAATAGAAGAACAAAGCAATGAAATGAAATGTTGTACGCGCGGCTGTATGCTGCCGCTTCCATGGTAAAACCAGGCTGGGATATGACCGGACGCCTTATGCAGACCAGAACCGACCCCTGTTCAACCATTCCGTGACCCCCGGCTCCGTCGATCCCCAACCAACAAAAAAAAAGATATGCTAGGCTCGTCATGACTTATGTCTAATGCATTACATACATACGTAATGAAACAATGATTATCTGGTAGTAAGTAGTACCATCCCGATATTTGCCCTGAATGGAAAACGGAAAACAGAAAATGAAATGGGGTATCAACAAGAATGAGTACTACTATATCTTCCTAGCATCAAATAGCGTCAAGCTCAGGCTTGTATCGTTATCTCCTACGTTGGGTGTTTGCTCATTCAAAATCTCCCAACGTCGGATTATGAAAGGGGTAAGCTTTTCTGGCGGCATTCCCATGCCTAGAGTCATGGCCATCATTCTACGCTCGTGAAGGCCCGTTGGTGCCTTTTCCCTATGTGCCAACATGAAATTCTCGGCTGGATCCGGAGAAAAGCTGAATAAGTATCGGAGACGAGGATCGGCCGTGTAGTCCTTTACAGCACGCACGCATTGGAGGCGGGCTTCCTCTGGTAGGTTGTCAGCGAGTACTAGCGCAATGTCGAAAACGCGTGGCCCAAGATGCGATGCTGGATACTTGTCCAATTCGAGCACAATCCCTGCCAGAATGACGAGGACACGAGCGCGAGTGTCGCTGCCTGGGAATCTCGAGGAATCTACAGCTGCTGAAAACTGCGAGGCTTGAAGAGCTAGGTAGGATAGAAGCAACGGGAGCCAATGCGCAAGTACCGCTGCTTTCAATGCTTCGCCTTCTTCACTGGTTGATCCCAAAATCTCCCAAAGGTCGGTTAATCTATCAGCCATTCCACTTGAAAATACGGATATTTTTGATATTGACGCTCCTCGAAGAACCGAATCGACAACTGTGAGAAGGTTCTCCGCCATATGGATGTCACTTTTGGACCCAGCTTCGTCGAAGGGAAGGCTCTTCATGGAAGGGAATAGATCTAGAAATCGTGCCTCCGCTCTGTCTTTTAAGTGAAGAGTGATATCAGAACTCAGGTAAGAAAGCATGCCCGTCCACATGATGTTATCTGCTTCAATTGCGTTGTCCATCGCAATTGAAAGCTGCTCGAACTGGGCTTGAAGTCTTTCAGCCCCCTCGGGAGTACTGGGATCGTGAATCGCCAAATTTAGTGAAAGCTTGACCTGACAGAATGGGAGTGTAAATTCATTCGCTAACTCCAAGACCTGCTCGAAAGTCTTCTGCCCGCCTCCACTGTGAGGTACCAATAGTTTGGTTGTGAGAGCTTCAATAAGCGTAGCTAGCTTAGCGTCTGGACTCCTAAGCGATAAGGTCTGACTGGCGGCTTGTGGGTCCATGAGGATCAAATCTCTGAGTAGCTCAAAGAGATAAGTTTTAACTTTTTCATCATCGAGGGGCTGTGGCCTTGGAGGTTGCTGATTTCGAGAGGCTGCATACTCCGCTAGCGACCCACGGACCAGGAGCATAACCTCTTTAGCATACTCAAGGCGCGCTTGGTTCTGGATAATTTCAAACCGATGACAATCATCTAAAGCTACAATATGGTCCGGTTCCAGCGGCTTCATCAGCATTTGTAGAATTTCTTGCATATAAGTGGAGGCTGATCCAACGGCGACGGGTTGAGTTTGTGTTCCTTGATTTTGGCTTCTCAGTGCGGTTGCAAGAAGGGTTGTTAGCGAGAGACAACCAGAACTGACAAGAAGTGGGTATATCTGGGCAATAGGAGCTCGTTTTGTCAGCTTGCGAATATACTGCACCCAGTCTTTCATCAAAGTGTCAAAGTACTGTGTGTCGAAAACTCGAAGCCTTGACAACAAGATAGAATAGGGACGTTGTCGTTCGTCACCTTTGGCCCAGCAGCTTGCGAGCTTGCTCACGATTGTATGGAAAAGACGCTCCATGGTATGTTTGTCCGCGCTCGTATAATTAGCAAGCTTTTCAATCTGTTCGCCTAGTTCCGTTTCGTCGTCTTGAAGCTGAGTAGTCATACTATCAGACAACGGTGACGAAGCGTCCACTGCATTGCTTCTATCCGCTAAGAGTAACTCATTCCGTAATTGCGACGCTATTGCCTCGAAACCAGGCAGTCGTGGGGCAAGATTCGCGAGTGAAGCAAGAAGTGGCCGCGCTCCAACGCCTCGTTGTACGCTGATCGCTTTCAGGCGTTCATAAAAGGAATGGAAAAGTGGTTTTGCTGAGCCCATCGCAAAAAACACCGGCAAATGGAGGCTGAGCGTGTTCACACAATAAGACAATGTCTCGATATTAGAGGAGTGTGTCATGTAACCCAGCGTCGTATCAAGCATGCTGAAATCCTGAGCAGCTACTAGTAGTGTTCGAACTGTGTCCAGACATCTCTCTGGTGAATCAAGATGTGTTTTCTCAGTTTGGAACCGTTGAAAGACACTATTGATGAAGTCATTCGCGAGCCACGAACAGACCTCACATTTAAGCGACCGACTGCTCAAGCCAATCTTGTTGGCTAATTTTTTCACGCTCATTGGAGGTTTTTGTAATAGTGGGTCGTTGGGCTCAAGAGGGACGGACAACGCATACTTGATACATCTAATCGCCGCGCTAATATCGTTTGCTTCATCCTCAACGGAGAACGACGCTCTGCGAAGGAGAGAAGCGCGCAAGCCCCCCATAGAACCATTGAATGAGTAGGCGGGCATCTCGGCTAAAAGTCGCATAGAACACGGGCCGTCGGGTTGGGCCTCGGAAGGGTCAAGAAGACCTCCTCTCGCAATGAGCCACTGAATATATTGGGGCACAGAAAAATGACCCGTGCGTACGAGTTCTGTGACAAGGTGGTAAACGCTTTGTTTCCGTAGGGATTCATGGAGCGCATTAGCATCCAGAAAGCCAAGTATTTCGCCAGTAAGATCGGTATCAGTATCTGATATCGTGCGCAGGATCGTCGCCGCAACATATATTTTCGCAGGACCAAACCGATAAAGTGATGTGCACCATTCGAGTGTAGTGCGTATGAGCACTGGCATATTTTTGGTAGCTTTATGTATTTGTCCGGGGATATCGTCCTTGAACGGTAGACGTAACATATTATCAAGTAGTGCAACCAGTGTACTTCGGATGGCTGGCTGTGTTCTGACATTGGAGTTAGTCAACGAATCAGTCCGTAAGTCGATGGTCCTAAAAGTAGCGTAAATGGACTCTCGGCTCGAAGAAAGGAAAGTTTGTAATGAGTCTCGATATTGAGACCATGTTGTGGGATGTACAAAACTGTCCGGACTCGCTGAAATTAGAGATTCAACAAGAGATCCAAGCTGAGTAGACAGTGGTAGTAAAACATCTCTGTCTGGACTGTCATATATCTGGTCGTAATATTAGCTTGAATGTATAGAACATCGATCAAGAAAACTTACAGCGCAGTGATGATTGAGCATGGCGGTAACTAGCCGGCGCCCATGTCGCCGGAGCTTTAGCATATCCTTCCAGTATATCTGTACTAATAAGAGCCACATTGGAAGTTTGGCTTCATTGCTGTTTTCTAAGCTTGCAATCAGCCACTCTATATAGTGGTCGCGGTCTAGAAGGTATTCGGCGTAGAGGTGGGTAGCTAGGCGGATCCTATAATCGGTTAGTAGGGAGTCTGAGTTGAGCTTAAAGGTCGCGGGCACTTACGCGTAAGTGACTTTAGACTTCCAGTCCTCCTCGGTATATGCGCCGATGATAGCTTCGACAAACTGTTCTACGCATAAGGTCCAATCTCGAATCCATTTTACCTCACCTCCAATGACAAACGTGTTGTTGACCCCTTTTCGCTTGAAGGCTCTGATTTCATTTGCCCCTACACATTTCGCAAGCCAAACGGCTCGATCAGTCGGGACGTTCTTATTAAGACATTGGTCGAGTAGAACACGACTCCGGATGCCATGGGGAATTGTTCTGCTGAGTTTGCGGAGAGGAACATTTGGCTTAGCAAGCTCTTTCACCCAAGCCTCTCTCTTCGAATCTGTGAGAGTGACGCGAGGCGGTGGTTTGAAAGTAGAAGGCGAGGTGATCTGCCCAATGTGTCGCCGCTGGCTCAAGATATTCGTAAATATCGTTGATAATGTATGTAGCCCACTCTTGTGCTTTAGGGCCGGAAACAAGGTAGCCTTTGCGGACGCTGCTTCTTGAGTTGGTTGCGCCGGAGCCTTATCGAAATAACCAATACGGATAATATTATCAGAGAACTGGTCTTCGGGATGACCTCCGCGCCAAGCATAAAAGTCGGCGTGGCCTGAAAGTGTATTAGTATCGTGTTGGGTGCCACCTTGATTTTTCCTGGTCCTACCACACGGCTCTTGCTTCCCCATAGTGGAATATCGGGGGGCTTCAGGAGGCACTTCGAGTACGAAGGGCTTAGAGCGCAAGTCTTTTTTTATGGGCGCATTTACGGGCGCCGACTGGAACCCCTTGGTCGGTATCGCGAATCGGGCCCGGCGGGGAGGCATAGGGAGGGGAATAGAATCTCCATCGGCGGTCTGGCATCTCGACGTTTGCGGACTCATATCGCCCAGTTCGGGGGCGTCAGCCATGGACATTACGCGCGACGGAGTGAAGACCTTGTTGGCGGACAAGGGATCGGGATTTTGGGGGGATTCGATGAAACCCGCATGGTCGATGCCATCGTTGGCCAACTCGAGCTTCAACTTGGAACCCCCCCTCCTCGGGGTGGTGCCATATCGGGTCTGCGCCCCATCGACACCATCGGCGCCCTGCTCGCTGGTGAAGCTGTCGGACCGCCGTATCGGGGATTGTGGGTGCTGCTGGGACAGCGAGCGCTGAGGTGCGGGTCTCTGCGACAACCCCGAGCCGCTTAGTGTTCTCTGAGGCTGTCGCTGAGAGATCGCCAGAGGCGGACGGGAGGTCATCGCGGACGCTTGGATGGTAAGTACGCCATATCTTCAATGCGATGGGAGATTAGATGCGAGGTTGAGCGGGAGGCCGGGGATAGAGCGAACGAGCGAAGGTGAGGTACGGGATGCAGACGGCGTTAGGATGAAGTAGCGTCTGGGTTAGTTAGACGAGCTGGGGGGTAGAAGGCGAAGTCGAAGTCGAGGTCGACGATCAATGAATGGCGGCAGCAAGGCAGAAGCGCGATCCACGCAACGGGTAGTAAGTTGTGCCTATGCTGGGTGTGGCTGTTAATGAGGTATAAGGCGCTGCAAGAGCCGTGGTCGTAGTTGGAGGGAGGTAGGTAGTTGACGATTAATGGACGACGACCCAGACACACGAGAGAGGGTCCCGGCAAGGCTTGGGGATGACTAGGTACTTTGCTGGAGATATGTTGCCCGCGGTAACTCTATGTACAGTACCGTAGGCCAAGAAGGTCATGTACAGTATCACACACACGGTAGGTATGATTGGCACGCTGATATCGGTAAGACCTCGAGTTACCGTTGAGGTGTTATAGCCTATAGGTCTCTGATAGGTCTGGCTGTCTGGGTACCTGACAAAGCGGCGAGGCGGCAAACGTGTACAGTGGGCGGACAGCGAGCGTACCGGAATTGTAAGTTAGGTAGTGAATCTAACTTCTTAGCTATACAGATCCGTACTGATGATGACTTTGACTTGAATGACACGAGATAGCATGAGATCAATAGGAGTGGTCCCGGAGTGGTTGCACTAAGTCATGTGTACTGCGTAAGACGGCTAAGTACAGTGGATACTGCCTATCTGAGACAGTACACCACAGCACGGCGTATATTTAAGTAAAGGGTGGTTCCTGGCACTTCGTGATTTGCGTTGCTGTCCATCTACCTACCTCATTGTAGTAGTAGTAAGTAAAACAGCGCAGCAGAAAAGAAGAGTAGATAGGGACTTTGAGGGAGCAGGGTGTCAGCCAGGATGCCAGGGGTGTAGGCGCAGGTGCAGACAACGTGCAGCTGCGAGTGCGGTGGAATTTGCCATGACGCTAATCCTGAAAAGGAGTTAGCGTAGATGGACCCAAGTGGGCTTAGCGGGATCTGCGATGCTCCGAGGCTTTTGAGACTGTGCGAGCGCAGCGAGGCATGATCCATGATCCCACCGTTCCACGTAAAACGACGAAATGGGTTGCGAGCTATCGGAACCGCGGGATGGGGGCATGGAAGCCGGTGCCAGACACCAAGGCCGACCACCCCAGTGTCCACGTTGACGCACCTTGCCTGCACTGTTCTGGGGGTACCGTCACCACCACTAACCACTTAACCACTGGCAACAATGTTCGCGCCCATTGACCTGGACGAGCGTGCCACTGCCAAGTGCCCACGTAATAATCAGGCACTCTTGTTAGTTATCAGGTAGGTATGTCGATATGATTACGAATCTACATATCTATCCACTCCAACTCCGGCTCCGAGTCATCTACCTAGGTATCCGACAACATCACCATCCTTCTCCGGGGAAACTACGCAATAAAGTTACAATACCTACATTACAATGTACTTGCATGGCTGGGTTGTCAGGCCCAACCCCCAGTTTACCAATCATCGAACAGACAAACAACCTGTCAGCAAGCCATGCGAGCCCGCTCCCACGGTGTTTCCTTGACTCCAGAATGACCTGGCACATCCCGAAATAGGTCCCTCGTGTAACCAACATAGCCTCGATTTCCAACTTCTCCTGCCTGTGACCAAATAGCCCTAACATGAACTGCCGTGCTTTGGCGAGATATCTATACAGAACTGGATATATGCGATTTCAAGACTACTCCGACCTGAATCAAGAGATGAGTGACTGCTTTGCAACGTTGCTGCGTGCGTTACCGGCACTCCACAAGTATACTCCGTCTTGTTGTCTCATTTGGGGCAAGACGAAGACCCAAAATAGCGCCGCTCACGTATTGCCGTATTGGGTCAAAACGCGAGACGGGCATACTGATCTCCAGTAACTACTATGCACGTACCCGGATGCTTGCTTCAACGCAATAGAGAGTACACCAATTAAGAGATGTATTACCTTGTTTCTCACGATAATCTTGGTGTCAGCGACATTTGAGCAAACAACCCGCTGCCAGTCAAGCGAGCCAAGGTATAGTAATCGTTAATCGTCCACCTTATCGGCTCCACGCAAAAAAGGCAAATCCGGGACCTCGGAATTTCAATTTCATCCTGGCAGCGGGCAACTACTGATGCTATCCAATACGTAATATAGGTATGTATCAGATATGGAGAAACTCCCGTTTCTCACTTTGCTTTCAACATCCTTCTCATCTAGGTACCTAGTTTTCAAACTCTAGCTCTAGGTTCATCGTTACAGGAATGACAATGAGGTACCATATGACATATCAGATAGCCTGGTTAGGTAATCATGTATTCGGGCTAGCCGGCTTCAGAAATATTCTTACGAGCGAGCGAGCGAGCATGGCAATCATTCGGTATTAGGCATACTTTTTGCAGTATTCCCCATCTCGGGAATTTTGATTTAGTGAACATATCTCCGCAATCGCTGACAAACCGCCTTCACAGACTCTATTTGTGTTAGTTGGAAGGCGAGGAATGGCGGATATGATTGCTAATCTGAACGCAGTACTTTCGCTCGCTTGGCACCTTTGCTTACATTCTGCAAATTGTTTCGGCAGCCGAAACATATGTTCAGTTCAACCTGTCTCTCCTCCCCTTATGTGTTTCTTGTAGATCTGCCACTCGATGTCTTGGTTCAAAGGCTATTTTCGGGACCTCATTGGCTCGAACTTGCCGGTTTCCAACTAACTCGGCCGGTGCAGTCCGTTCAAAACTTAAGACAAAGCCGGTTCGGGACGATATATATCGTATGTCATTCATCTCCTGACAAATGAGGAGCACGTGCCAGTACTCCGCGCGCCATAGAAATCCCGTGAACTCAATTATAAAGTGGTAGTAAGTGCCTGGTTGGCTTTGAGATTGGCACCCGACGCTAGACGCGGTAGACTGTTATTGTTTCGTGCGAATGCTTGTCTCACACAAGCATCCCGTCTGCAATTATGAGCTGCAGGTATCTCCTCAAACGTAAGTCGCACAGACAAAGGAAGCCAATTGATGAGGGGAATCGAGATCAGAGAGCTAGAAAAAATCTGTGCACTCGCAATGGGTGCTGTGCCCCATTCCTTCATGTCTCACTACTACTGTATGGATGGACATGCTAGAAGCGGTGACCCAACAGACTCGGGGATGCCTCATGGATGCCTCATGGAGAGAAGGATAACGAGGGACATATCCCGGCCAGATGCTCTAACGTCCTAGGAATTCCTGGCTTGCTGAACCTCAGACTAAGTATCACAAAGAGCAAACTACTGCATATCATTGCTACCTCACAGTCTCATTCACCGAAATCACCGGTAATTTAATGCACACAAGTCCTACCTACTGCATCATTTGTTTGTTCGGTTAGCTCCAAGACTGAGCTTGCATCTCGCTAGTGACGCAAAAGTGGACGAGCTGAGTCTCCATCTGAGGATCTAATGATGGCGCGATAGAGAGGAGTCCGTTCACAAAGATCTGACCATAATAAATGATCAGTCCCGTGCTGTTGGGATGATAGGGTCGAGACCCCGCTGTGGCTTCAACCATTGTTTGCCGATTAAGGTGACCATAGCGAGCAATTGGACAAGGCTTTTCCTTACCTAATGTACTAAGAGATGCACTAAAATAAACTCGGCCTAGCGTAACTGCCACTCCGGACCCCTGCCATTATCTAAGTAAGTAAGTACCTAGTTAGGTAACCCATAATTGGTAGGTAACGACAACGAGCCAGGCTGTCGGACTCGCGGTGGTTAAACGACGACAATCTTCACCGATCGGCTTCCGAACGTCCAGGTCAACACCGAATTCACACCTACCACCGTCTGTGAGTTCATTCGGAAATAGAGCTCTGCGCATCTACGCCCGAGATTTACTCCATAATGGCGTCAAAGAAGGATATGCGACGGCCGGACCTGAGTAAGAAAAACAACCCTAGCCTTCCCGTGTCGCATCCACGCATCGTATCGCATCGCATCGTATCGCATATCATTGCGACAGAAAAAGAAGCATGATAACTCACACAAACATGACATATCATCAAATGCATCACAAGAAAGCAAGCTAGGCTAACGAGATGCGCCCGGCGCAAAAACAAACAGTTGTCCCGTATCAGGAGCCACCAGTCGGAAAAGATGACAGCCCCGAGTTCTCGTCGACCTTGTCCTCGACTATGCCCATGGCGGCCATCTTCACGCGAAACAAGTATATTGGCTGGTACGTCTATCGGCAGCTTCCATGGACAGAACGAGACAAAACGATAGCCATAAGAACCCTAGCTAATTATGTTCCCCCTTTTTTTTACAGGGCCGCCGTCGTCTTCAGCATGCAGAGCTGGCTAGGCGAGAGTGAGGCAACGACACAAACCACGAGCACACCAGGATACTTTAGCGTTGGAATGTCACGTAAGTCCAACCAACCAACATCTATCTGCTTCCTTTCATCTCTCTCTCTCTCTCTCTCTCTGTGCTTTCTTCCTGATCTCTCCCTTTTCCTTGACGTTTCTATATACGATCGAACCTATATCACACTAACCACGAAAACAAGTCATGGCTCTCGCCGTAACCTACCTCCCCATCTTCATGCCTCCAGTACCAGGCCAAGCCCAACCCGCCATGCCCGTGACCGCATAGACAGACGATCGATCGGCGCACCCACCGAACGGAATCTATATCAGCGTCAGATCAGGTCCACGTGTGCGTTTGCGTTTGCGTGTAAATGATGAAGGTCGCTTCGAAACCGGCTCCGAGTTTATGTCATTATGTGTGCATGAGACTGAAAACCGACTTCGCCTTTTCCTGTCCAGGTGCATGATGGAGAAAGACATAACTACTGACAAGGTGGTACGAAAATAATACTATTATAGAGATGGCGGAGAACTTCAGAATCTCATCATGAGGGAAAGCGCCATAGATAGGAGAAAAGGGGGAGGGGATCAGACAAAATGTCTGCCTGGGATATGTACAAAACAGTCTGTCTACAAAGCTTACCATGGAGGGACTAATTTGCTCTCATAATAGCCGGGGGAGATAGACAAAACAAATAATAAACCAAGCCCAAAAATATTGGTACGAGACGCATGTGATAATTTATTTATAAGCTGCGCCAACTACACGTCAAGTAATAATTCTCACATAAGAATCAAGTAGCCCCCGACTGAATTTAAGGTTAGAAATTCATTAGACAAACCCATTTTCTTACTCTTACTCATACAACAAATAATAAGAGTAAAAAGAGTCTCCGTTGTAAGCAAAGACATGTATAACTCACAAGACGAACAAATAAGCCATCCATCATCCACCTTCACAGAGGATGAAGTGTCCCATTTCACATCGCACTAAATTATATTATGTGTCCCGTGGCCCAACTCCAAACAAATGCGAGACCTTATGCCCTACGCCAACCGACCAATTCAACCCCGGCTAAGAAGAAAACGACGCACAGAGACAGACAGTTTCGCTCGTCTCGTCTCGTACCAGTCAAATCATACACTTTGTTCCCTCCTTGACTCATCGTCTGTGACACTAGCTACAATACATGATGGAATAAATTACGAATTAAGCGCTGTCAGCTCTATCCGCTAGCACCCGATTGCTGTTTTTATGCAAATTACCTCGCAAGCTGACCGACCTCGCATTAATCCTCGTCGAAGATCTGATATGTATTCTGCAGTATCGTATCAACAGCACGGACCTGCCACGCGGCGTCCGCAATATTGCTCCCCGGCGCCGTTCCCATGAGTGTAGGTCCGAATACAATAGCAAGGTTCTGAGAATTCATCCGGTTGACGGCGCTGTTATCCGTGACTCTATGCAAGTGCAACGTCAAGGCTCGTAGAGTAGCATAGTTGGGGTCCGGAAGGCCATTGATGATAGCGTGCATGCTATCCCTTCGCACGATCTCATCGTCGTGCTTGGCGGCCTCGATAAATCCCGCGTAGTTTTCCGAGGTGAGGAGGGGATCCGGGAGATCGCGGAGGAACTGCTTCAGCAGGCCGGCAACACTATTGACGTCGTGGAAGAAGTTTTCCGGATTGCGGAAGTCTAAGATGTGGGATTCTTGGTCTACAAAAAGCAGTTCGTTAGCTGCTGGCTGAGGAAAATGAAATATGAGGGGTGGACAAACCCGTATCAAAGAGATTCTTCAGCTTGTTCACATGCATCGCTGAACCAGACAAGCGGTAAATGCCCTCTACGGCGAGACCGTACAGATCAACTGCCTGTATGCATTGGTGTACGACCATGGGAACGGCAAACTGATCCCGCTCGTACAACCGTGCTAAAGAAACGCCGAACACCTGTTTCCCGCCCCCACTAGGACTGCTGAATGCCTTAGGAGGGGATGCTGAGCGGATGACCAGTTCCTGCGAAGGTGAGGACCCTGGAAAGGCACTGGGTCCGCCCTGCTGTTGTTGGGGAGATTGTCTTCCCGACGTTTGAGTCTGGAAGGGGAGTGCCCCTAGCTGTGGTGGACCACTCTGGCTGTTCAAAGGACTACTTATACTGCCGTTAAACCGTGACTGCTGAGGAAGGGCGTGAGTTGAATTCCGTGCGTTGTACGTTTGTTGTGGTTGCACATTAGACTGAGTAAGCATAGCTCCGTGACTATAGCTTCTCTCGTGTCCCAATCCTGATGATGTCCGCTGAGCAGCTGCTATTGAAGGGTGAACGTAACTCGGAGCCGGACCACCTTGGCCCATAGGAGACGCCGTGTCGAAAGTTGCTGTCCGTCCTACTGAAGCAGAAAGAGGTGCCTGGGTTTGAAGAGGAGGTAATGTTTGATTTTGAGGTTGTTGTTGCTGGGATTGTGGTCTCGCTGGCTGTTGCTGTATTGACGATACTTGATTCATGGACGTGTTATGTTGGGGGTTGAGGACCTGATTCGTCAATATGTGGAATTTCCAACTCCTAATTCGGGCACCAAACGGAGGACCTACCGGGTTACGTTCGTATTTAGGCTCGGATGGTTTTGGGGGTAGCTTGGAGTGAAAGCTAACAATAAAGTCTTCTAGATCCTTCGTGTTATCTATAGAGTGAATAACTTCCTTAAGGCTAGGCGGGTATTGACTCTGGGAAGTGGGGTTCCTTAACGGACTGATGACCAGTCCATTACTGAGAAGCAATTTCTCGTTGAACGATGCTGTCCATGAGTTGTTAGTTGTAGTTTGGATACGATATAAAGTCGCTCCTTTCACTCACCAAACTTCTGCAGTTGTAATGTGGTGCCAGAATCACACTCCCTTACGAGATCCTGCAGTGCTCCAATTGCTTCCGGGCGAGTCGTCGACTCCATTGTAGCCTTTTCGGATTGGTATGCCTCAACCTTGCCCTTATAGTCTGTATCTGCGGCCTGCGTCTTGTGCAAAAGGTACTCTTCTTGTTGCGCAGCGGACTTGGATCCTTTAATGCCGAATACTCGAGTGCCCTGCTTCGCCTCACCAGTCCTCACACGTTCGTATTCGTCGGCCAATGCATCATACTTGGCCTTAGACTTGCGCATAGCCGATTCAATGTCCACGAGCCGCTGTTCAGCAGCCAGACCATTCTGCTTCCACCCTTTGCGATGCTTCTCTGCCACAGCAGCTACCTCGAGGAGATCCTCGTGCATTTGATGTAACGAAAAGGCAAACTGGGTCCCATTTTCGGCCATGCGTTCGTGTATCGTGAGCATCTCCTCGTACGATTTGGCAAAAGTTCCTTGTCGGTGGTCGGCGTGGTGAATGTTGTCTTGGCTCAACTTGCAGAGCTTCTTCATCCCCCGCGCATGTTCATCCTCCAAGACAGACCGTTTCTTCAAGAAAATAGCGAACTCCTATGAGCGTACTACGTTAGCGACGGCATGATTAGAGAACAGGGCACCGTATTGATAGCTCACCTTGGCCGAAGCGATGCTCTGCTTCAAGCGGGTTAACAGCGTAGTTATACCAATCTACAATGGTCAGCCATAATCACCGTTATATGAGGGACGTCGCAAGGATCCGTACATCGGAGCCCAATACATCTTGGACTCGCTGGGAGGCTTCGGATTTTGCGCCGTCGAAAGGCGCCGACTCACTGGCTCCCGCGCTAACTCCAGGTCCAGTTGAGGTGTCAGGCCTTTGTCCATTCTCGGGGGAAGGGCTAGAAATATGGCGCGGCGACATGCTGCCGGGTTGTTCGTAGTCAGGTTGAGAAGGCGACTGCTGGTCGGTGGAGGTCTGAGCAAAGTCTGCCATGATGTCTTGGGAGGGCGTCGGCGTCGGCGAATCTAGATATTTAGGTTACGTAGGGGCCTGGCTGGCGGGCAGCGGGAGCCGGGCAATGGGCAACAGGCAACGGGCAACGGGTAACGGTGGGTTGGGCGGACAGTCGGCAAGCTCTCGGAAAGGTTATGTCGCACGTGCTAACACATGTGCAGCCAACTCAGTCACTGGCGAAAAGAGCGTGAAACGTGCGAGTGTGTTGGCTGTTCATGCGCGGCGGATCGTCGGTTTTTCGTTGGATGAGATGTTGGACGTTCGATGATCGTTTATTCTCGACAGCATACGTGTACAAGTTAAGGTATGGCTATATGCCTATTAATAGTCCCAATGCTGTGTATGTTGATGATTTTGGGTACCAAAAGGTGTCATGCGACAGTGAATCAGCGAAGCCACCAGCCGATCTCGTAAATATTTGAGCCGACAATTAAATGTCTGATAACTTAGTCTGTACTACAGTACGTACGAAGCACTCAATCAATTAATGAACGAGGCCAGCAAACCGACCAATTAATTTCGGGCACGGACTAAAGCTGGGTTACCTAATACTGCTATATAGTGGCCCGGGTGGAGCGTCTAAGTGCTGTAGGGGTGTGGTAGAAATGGTCGGTGCGCCCCAGACCCCGCCCCCACCTCTTCAACCAGGCAGTAGGTACTACACTTCACCAACTGAGTATACATGGACACTTACACAGATTCTCTGCTGGTAACACTTCATACATATTCCCTAAGTAGCTATTTAAGAGCAGGATCGCTTCAATGTTACACTTCGGGTATTTGACTAGTCCCATAATCTTAATGCCAAACTCTCGCGTGTTGCATGCACAACCAACGTCAGGTCATTCTCCTCGCTAAGGCCGGGCCACTGCTCTTCCTTCGTCCCAATATCACGCTTGTAACACGGCGCTAGATAATCGAGGCGATGGCACCGTTGATCGATCCTCTCCACGTGTATTGTATGTAGGAAAAGGGGATGAAGAGAACGGCTCCTGAAGAGGTCAAGGCTATCTCATGAACCACATGAAACTCGCCTAGCATCCCGTCCCTTGCCCCGTGGGGGTATTCCAGCTCCTGAAAGCTAGAACATGATCACCGCAATCATATAATACTTTCCCTATACTATTATATCGGTCAAACTCGCAGAAAATACCTAGTTGTTATCGCATCTTGCATTAAGAAGGTAGGTATTGGCGAGGGCAAAAGCTTATTTATCCCCTGGTTGATGGAGGCTGAAGGTCATCCCCGGCACTGATGATTAACTTTATTACATCCGAGGCGCCTGATATCTCCATTAGAATCGCCTTTCATTCAAACAGACTATATCAGCTGTGAGTCATCAGTGAAGGTTACTTCAGATGCAAGAACCTCGGACCAGATCCTTCTCCCTACACTATCCCTACTCATACATGGGATAAAAATGGACATCGGACGAGGAACCAAAGACGGAAGGGTTACGAATAAATCATAAAAGACAGGGGTGCGGAGCAGTTCTCATTCCAGAAATTGTCTCGAATACGTCCGAGGCCTGGTCAAAAGTCTACCTACAGCACTGACGGAACGCTTTACGTTACGATACCCATCATAATTAGAGCTCAAATCTTGCGCCTTCGCTTCTGAGTTCTAGTTCAGAGAGCTCATAATGTTGAATACTTCTAGCCACCTGTGGTGAACGCGATGTGCTTCTCGCGGTTGAACGCAGTTGGGAGACTCTATTATAGAGATATATACGGACGCTGTCATGCATACCAGTATTCGTCTACAGCATCAAACTCTGGTGAATTGCAATCGGAAGTCAAGACGATACTGACTAAAAGATGCCCAAGCCCGGGAAGTCACTAATTAGCACAAGGCCAATCTCTTCGTTTCGCCATGGGTTTCAGCATCACATTGTCACCTTTTCCTCTAGCGTAACAACTCTACACTACGTCACTACCAACATAAGTATTACATATCCATCATGAGCAAGGATTTCCTACATTTCTACTCAACAAGACTTGGTAATTTATGTCAATCTTTCCATCGGTCTTTATCTGTGTTTTGGGTTGAACATTGGACATACGAATTATAAGATGAAGCTCGATTGGCGAAGGGCGACCCCAAAAAAGCTTTATGATTGCTAGTCATTACAAAAACCAAAACTCATTCGCTACTCTGTAGCGAGAATTTTCGGAATCTGATTCCCTAATAAGACCCGCGACCGTGCAACTATCGCACTGGGTATATATTTCACTTGCGATGGGCTCACGGGTTGCTTGTGTGCATGTTGCAGCTCGAAGACCACAAGGATGGCGGTGTTTGACAAACACAACGATAGACTCTTCAAAAAGGTAGTATTCAAATGTACTACGACAGTCGATGTTGCATCATGTCTCACTTGAATGCGGCACCAAACTTTGGTGCTTCCGCTGCCTGATCTGATCAACGAGAAGGATTCCGCAAAGGTGCTGGTCGCCGCCATGCCTCCCTCAGGCCTGCCCATGTAAACATGCAGTCGAAACGGTCGAGGAGCTTGTCGTCCATGTGCAATGATGTAGGGAAATGAAAGAATCCCTTTACAGAACTCGACAATTAGACTCAAAAAAGTGGTTGGGTTGTGTGGGTTCGACGTAAACGTCACGACTTAGACTAAAGTGTTCATAACTTGAAAGGAACCCCACACAAGTGGCAGTTGCCTCCTGCACCATCGATTATCCACTTACTCATATAACAATACCAGGATGAAGTGAACAAAAAAACATCATCGCCCTGAATTGAAGGCTTGCTACTCCGGTACGGGGAATCGAACCCCGAGCCCCGCGGTGAAAACGCGATATGTTAGCCGTTACACTATACCGGATAGTCTCTCATTGTATGATCCGGCGTCTGCTAGACTGTACCGGATTCGCTGAAGGGTAATGCGTTGCTTGGTGTATATATTTGGGCCTTTGGAAGCGGTCCAAAAATAAACTGATACAATGTGTGGTGGTGTGTCTTGGATAAGTCTATCAGTTTATTTGTTGATCGCCTTGCCTGTGGTTGGTTAGAGGATCTTGCATAAAGTATAACCAATAAGAATGCGGATATGTCAATAAAAGACCCACTTAGTGGAGCCTTATCTGACCTATCACATGATATGTACTACATCGCTGCGCGGAGCTCCTAGACTAGTTGTGGGGCAGTCCTTTTCCAATCAGAGAGGTGAGCTGGGTAATAGGTATAAATGGCTAGGGCACACTCTGCAAACAACACATGTAGAGGGCGTTCGAGACAGGAGTTTATTCTAATTAGTATTGTATTCAAATGTTGAATAGTTGGTATTGAAGTTTTTGTGATAGAAAATTTCCAAAAATGGCGTTCAGTGTACCACCTAGAATAAGGTTATTTATGTAATCTTCATCCTATGTAATCCGAATGAGATTAAAATTGTTGGTATTCGGTACTTAGACAGATTGCTAGGTTATAATAGGCCCCCTTTTCGCTAATCATTGTGAAATTATTTGAAATAGGATTAATCGTCTATCTTCTGGATGTGTGAATGCGGAAAGTAAGGGCAGCCCAGTCTTCCGATTGCCGACTATCACGATAGTCACCATTCCTGACAGACTCTGTTGACTTTATAGGCTCTCCAAAAGGAGGCAGTTCCAGCATTGTAAATGAAGTTGCCTGGAGGGCGAGGAATATTTTAATGATGTCTTCGCGCTGTGATATTTCCCGACGTTCTAGTTCTTGGGCCACTTTCATAGTCAGTGTTCTCTTCCAGGTTCCCGTCGTTGTTACCCCCTGGGCGTACCCGGGAGGAGGGATGGCTTCGTAGTCCCCATTGAACTTGCTATGGATCTTCCATATCGAATTCATCAAGTAAACATGGAGATGGAGGGTATCAGACCCTTTGTTTTCCACTGACAGCTCGAATCTGTCACCCTGCTGTGCCATGGCCTGAGACCCGTAGAGATACGCCTTGTTGTTCGTTAGATTCGTCAGTGTGACACGAAAGGATTTCGGGAAAGCATTCTCTTCTGGAATTCGTTGATCGGTGATATTCATTGCCCACTTGTACTTAGCCAAGTGCTCCAAAGTGTTCAGGATCTGGTTGATCTGGTTGTGTTTGTGCAAATGTAACGATAAATTTTCAATCTTTCGCATGAATTTATCTCGTATTGTATACGAGTTGTCATGGTCTTTATGTTGATAAAATGCCGGTGCTATTTCTGTTTCCTTCTCATCGTAGATGGTGAGTGATTTTCGTTCGTTTATAGCGTCTGACCAGTCACCTATATTAGTTGATGGGGAGACACCCGACAAAGGTAAGGGATACTTTCCAAGACGCAAATAGGTCATTGCTCTTGCGACCCATCCGGTCCTTACATTGGTACTGATTTCTCCTAGAAGTTCTAGGTCTGACGTGAGAGCGTTAACACGCTGAACCTGAGCAGTGACTAGGAGTACCTCGCCGATTGACTTAAATGAGTAAATGTCGAAACGATCCCCCACGGATATATCGTGAGCTTCGCCAGCTTGTAGTTGAAGCGTGTCTGAAGCACTTCGCACGATTTGAATAGCTGCAGAACGGTAGGCTAGGTAAAGGACACCGAAGAGGCGGAGGTACTTGTTGCCATATAACATAGGGGTTTGCTGCCGTCCTGATCTGCTCCTGAACTCTTTCATCCCAACACTTAGGTAGCCATAAACGTCCCGCTGCCTCGCTCCAAGACAGTTGACTCTTCCCATACAGTCAGATAAGAAAAAGGACAAGGCACTGACTTTCCTTTTGTGCTCGTCAGAGATCTCACGGGTAATCTCTCTTGGCCTACAGGCTGCAAGAATGGTATATCTATCGGGGTCAACCAACCAGCAAGGAAGCATAATAGCATCGCGGTATATGGGACGATTAGCCTTTCCGCCAAGGCTCTTCCAGGGCACTGGTCGATGTGCTGCAGCCACCGCAGAGTCGTACTCGACAAATCGAGTCGAGTTGTCATAGCGTACTACGCTTCCAGAGAAACAACAATCCAGGACGAGTGTGACGAGTAGCTTCTTGTCCACCATAGCCTTGAGAAAGTAGGCTAGCTCTTCGCCGTATAGATATCGGACTTCGGATTCATGCTGAGCTGTGAGGAGGACAATCGCGAGATCTCCTGTAGATGTATTGGAGAACTCTTTAGTAGGTGGTTCTTTGGTTCTACGACCAGAGTAATGGATATTGACCAAATCTCCAGGCTTTGCGGCTATGATAGTTTCTCCGAAGGCTAAAGTGACATTCTCATGCGTTGGATGTATTTGCGGAAATTGTTCTCCTGTGTTCTCGATAGGGGCTGATGTTAGGAGTTTCACTTGAACTCGATTTAACGACCTCTCTAGGACGTTTTCATAGATTGCGCATCATTTTCACATCCTTGTAGAGGGTGCTTGAGATAGGAGTTTATCCCAATCAATATTGCAAAATATTGAGTATTTCGCCCTTCGGTCATTTCAACCTGGTTATAAGACACAAGCCTGGCCAGTGAGAGATGCGCACAAGGATGAGGTAACTATGTGTTACTTGTTATGCAAACATAAGCAGTGGCTTTCACGGGTATTTCAAGACAAGAAAACGGTACATGGGCATGGGTGGTGCAAAATCGGCCGGAATAATCTGTGATTAAACGACCACTAAGCACCATGGCACAGACGCAGGGATGGGCCTTAATCGGCCCTTATTCGACGCTTATACAGGACCACCCGTGCCTGTGGCAGGTAAAGTTAGGACTGAAAATTAAAAGGTAATGTGCTTCAAGGGGAAAGTGGTCACTAAGAGGTAGCAGTAGCACTACCGTAGCACACTTACGGTATATTGTGGCATCACAAACGGGTCGATAATAGGTCGTAAGTGCAGGAGGTTTTCATCTGGCTACGGCATGGTTTTAACCTGTACAATAAAATAAAATACTAGCTCTAGTACGATGAACAGCACAGTTAGTCCGAGTAATACAATATA
This sequence comes from Xylaria flabelliformis, assembly GCA_007182795.1. Classification (NCBI taxonomy): domain Eukaryota; kingdom Fungi; phylum Ascomycota; class Sordariomycetes; order Xylariales; family Xylariaceae; genus Xylaria; species Xylaria flabelliformis. The sequence goes on along the minus strand of VFLP01000002.1, from coordinate 1,802 downwards.
TGAAATAATTAACGACCGTGTTGAATGGGTTGAAACTTGACTTAGGGCGGCTTAGGCAGCCAGAACTGCATAAGTGGCGTGTACTTCGCCTGTGCTGCCTATTTTCTGACCTACCGGAAGGAAGTGAATTGAAGATGAATTGATCAGCAATCTTTGGGGGCTGTATTGATGGGGTCTTCAAGTTATGTACAAAAATATTGTGCGCGTGCACTTGATCACATCGCAGGTTTGGTACCGAGCCCAAGGTTTATAGGGATACGTGTATAACATAAACACAAATAACGGAGGAGATGGGTGCCGATTTAATTACATTGGTAACAAGAAACTTCAAGCATTTTCTAAATCGCTCTCATCCAATTCGTTACCATCCTTGGCCGATTTGCCGTTCTCTGAGCTGAGCGTGTATCGGCCAGCGGATGGAACAGAAGCAATGAGGTACGGACCCTCTCGCCTGACTCCGCCCGATGCCTTCACGTACACCTTGTCGCCCACATGAAACTTGCTTTCCTAGAGTTTGGCCGTGAGCATTGTCGTTCGATAGAATAGTTTGCATAGCATTGAACTCACGGCAGACTCTCCCACCCATGTACGGCCACGGTAGTCACTATGAGAATATACGGGACCTCCGCTGTGAAAAGTCGTATGTGAGCGCTGTATTGTGATGTTAATAATCAATTTGCTCACCTTTCCTTAGTGTCGCTCATATTGCGGATTGGCTCCTTGCCGTAAGGTATATATAAAGAAGGCGAGAGATCGGGTATTGCTGCAATTGTAGTGTAGGAAGGTGGCGGAGAGAAGTGGGAGCAACAGATAATCTGGAATGATGAGCAAATATATCATTTGACTAGCCAGTAAGAAGGACGCCCTCATTAATGGAAGGTATTAAAGAGACAAGGGAGTTTTGTGATACGTTGTAATGTATGTTGTTTCCTGCAGCTTACTCATTTCGAACGCATAAACTCTTTTAATTCTAAGATATTCAATATAATGATATCGACAATCCTTATTAATTAAGATCTTAACTGTATTTGATATCTTTAACAATAGTTTCCATGTTACTTTAAACTTAACGTTGTAATGTATTGTTTTATTTTTTACAGAAATTTAATATAACTAAAGTAGTTAAACATAGCTTTACTAGCGCATTATAACAATCATTGTTAAATGGTTAAAGGGTATAATATTATACGTAAGTAAATGGTTAAGATAAATAGCTGTATATATTAATTTATTTATATAAACTATTTATATAAAGGTAAAACCTTTATACGTAAAATTTTATAATATAAGAATTTTGCTTATATATACTGTTTATATAATTAAGTTAACACTTAATTATTAATAACGTATAAATAAACTTATATGTAGTTAATAATAGCTTTATATATAATTAATAACAGCTTTATATATAGTTAATATTAATAATATAATATTAGCTTTTTTTTTTTTAATTATAATATGTTTTATATAACTATTAAATAATTATAAAAATTTTAAAAAACGTAAAAAAATATTAGTTAAACTATATAATTAATTATAACTAATAAAATTATTTAATAATATATTAAATTATTATTTTTTATAAATTATATATATATTATATTATATTATAGTTTAATATTATATAAAAAAAAAGGTTTAGTTTATAATTATTTTTTATACATAGTTATTAGTTTTATATCTTTAAAGTATTAAAAATTAAATAAAGCATTTTATATATAAACTAGTTATTTTTAAACTGTTTTTTTATTTTTTTTTCTTTTTTTTTTTTTTTTTTTGTGTATACATTTATATATATAAAC